>CM050211.1:10888649-11353649 GCA_027475355.1 Coilia nasus | reverse complement strand
CCTCTCTCTCCCATCCTCTCGCTCTCTGTCTCTCTCCCTCTCTCTTTGTCCAGTCCTCTCGCTCTCTCTCTCTGTCTTTCTCCCTCTCACTTTCTCCCTCTCTCTCTCTCTCTCTCTCTCTCTCTCTCTCTCTCTCTCTCACACACACACATTTACACACTATCCCCCTCTCTCTCTGTCTCTCTTTCTCTCTCTTTCTCCCACTCTCCCTTTCTCTGTCTCTCTTTCTCTCTCTCTCTCACACACATTTACACACTATCCCCCTCTCTCTCTGTCTCTCTTTCTCTCTCACACACACACATTTACACACTATCCCCCTCTCTCTCTGTCTCTCTTTCTCTCTCTTTCTCCCACTCTCTCTTTCTCTGTCTCTTTCTCTCTCTCTCACACACATTTACACACTATCCCCCTCTCTCTCTGTCTCTCTTTCTCTCTCTTTCTCCCACTCTCTCTCTCTCTGTCTCTCTTTCTCTCTCTCACACACACATTTACACACTATCCCCCTCTCTCTCTGTCTCTCTTTCTCTCTCTTTCTCCCACTCTCTCTCTCTGTCTCTCTTTCTCTCTCTTTCTCTTTCACTTACTCACACTCGCTCTCTGACACTTTCTCAGTCTCTCTGCTCTACATTTTAAAGACAAATTAAACAACAGACAATGATTCCTAATTGTAAAGAAATTCTAGAATAATTTAAATGTTTCCTAAATTCCCGAGTGTGAGAAGGGGGATAACTGCCTTGGAGGCATGCATCTACATGAAATTAATGAAGTTGGTGGAGCATAACTCAGTTATTCGACTCGGTCAGCATTGATTAATTCTGCTGAAATGCACCTCGGCAGCTGTTATCTCTTACATAATACGCAGAATCATGCAAAATTACATGCATGTAACAATATGGTACCACCACATCACGCATTCAAATATGAAGTCTTTGTACCATTTACATGTCCTTTTGCATCATGTGCTAACATCTTGCATGTGTCTGTGTCTGTATGTGTGTATGTACGTGTGTGTGTGTGTGTGTGTGTGTGTGTGTGTGTGTGTGTGTGCAGGACGGGAGCTCCCGGGGTCAGTGGCGGTTGGTCAGCGAAGGGCTGTGAGGTGGTGTTCCGGAACAGCACACACATCAGCTGCCAGTGCTACCACATGACCAGCTTCGCCGTGCTCATGGATATCTCCCGACGAGAGGTCAGGCTCACACACACACACACACACCCTTCAGATCACACACACACACACACACACACACCCTTCAGGTCTCACACACACACACACACACACACACACCCTTCAGGACACACACACACACACACCATTCAGGTCTCACACACACACACACACACACACCCTTCAGGTCTCACACACACACACACACACACACACACCCTTCAGATCACACACACACACACACACACACCCTTCAGGTCACGCACACACACACACACCCACCCTTCAGATCACACACACCCACACACACCCACCCTTCAAGACACACACACACACACACACACACACACACACACACCATTCAGGTCACACACACACACACCCCCATCAGGTCACACACACACCATCCACACAGCATCCAGGTCACACACACACACAAACCATCTGGTTTCTCTCTCTCTCTCACACACACACACACACACACTATCCAGGTCACACACACACAAACCATCAGGTCTCACACACACCATCAACACACCATCCAGGTCTCTCACACACACACACACCCACCATCCAGGTCACACACGCACACAAACCATCATGTCTTACACCACCCATCAACACACCATCCAGGTCTCACACACAAAAAGGTTTCAGACCACCCATCAGCACAATACACACTATTAACACACTGTCAACAGACTATCATGACTGTACCACACACTATCAACACTGTCATGACTGTACCACACACTATCAACACTGTCATGACTGTACCACACACTATCAACACTGTCATGACTGTACCACACACTATCAACACTGTCATGACTGTACTACACACTATCAACACTGTCATGACTGTACTACACACTATCAACACTGTCATGACTGTACTACACACTATCAACACTGTCATGACTGTACCACACACTATCAACACTGTCATGACTGTACCACACACTATCAACACTGTCATGACTGTACTACACACTATCAACACTGTCATGACTGTACTACACACTATCAACACTGTCATGACTGTAGCACACAGCTCAGAATCCAGGCTCCACCACGCGTACCATACATGATAACACAGCCTGACTCGCCACACTGTGTATAATGAAGGTAAGAGGTGAAACCAATGTGCACTTCCTCTAACTGTGCAGTGCTGCAGATGTCCAGCTCACAGCTGTACACACAGGGTGTGTTGATCTGACTGCGTTTAGCCTGTGCTTCACAAATGACAGCGAGAGTCAAGCCTCAGTGTTTGGCTGACGCATTTGTTGACTGCATGTGCACACGGCTCAAAGCCCCGGCTCGGGATCAGGAGAAAGCCAAATCCATTTACACTCTCTGCTCATTTAGCTGATGCCTCTCAAAGCCCCGGCCCAGGATCAGGAAAAAGCCAAATCCATTTACACTCTCTGCCCATTTAGCTGATGCCTTCAGCACCAAAATGCAGATACACAGTTTCAGTGTTTGCTCCCTGGGAATAACATTGCTGCAGAACCTGCTGATGAAATCAGTTCTGATTATTCCATGCCTCAGAACCGCTGACAATCTAATCAGCTATGACTCGCTATTATTATGCTAGTATTATAAAGTAGGCGGTGCTCTGGAAGTATAGCAGAAATGCAAAGTAAGAAGCCCTTACTTTCACACACACACACATAGATATATTATCCCATACAGTGTGAGAAGCCTTTTGGCACAGGATCACACACACATAGATATATCATCCCATATAGTAGGATCACACACACATAGATATATCATCCCATATAGTAGGATCACACACACATAGATATATCATCCCATACAGTAGGATCACACACACATAGATATATTATCCCATACAGTAGGATCACACACACATAGATATATTATCCCATACAGTAGGATCACACACACATAGATATATTATCCCATACAGTAGGATCACACACACATAGATATATTATCCCATATAGTAGGATCACACACACATAGATATATTATCCCATATAGTGTGAGTGATTTAGCTTGGCCACTAGTCAGGAAACCGTTTCGGGTCTAGCTCATCATCAGCATTTCCAGTTAGATCAACCTGATAGGTTCCCACGCCAATTACCCAGAAGAGATTAATACAGAAACACAGATGCATTAGAAATACAGATTTCTGAAACTATTTAGTTTCTGTGTGCAATTTCTACCCTCCTTGCTTTTTTACTTGTTTTGGAGTTGTGCACTGTTTTCCTTAATGGATTGCAGATTGAGTTTTGCCCTGCACATTGGCACAGCCTTCCTCTACTAACTCAGATCCACACTGAGTCCCGCCCCTCTCCCCTCTCTCCCATCCACACTGAGAGCTGCCTCTCCCCTCTCTTCCTGTAGTAACTCACATCCACACTGAGCCCTGCATCTCTCCCCTCTCTCTCCTCCCATCCACACTGAGCCCTGCATCTCTCCCCTCTCTCTCCTCCCATCCACACTGAGACCTGTCTCTCTCCCCTCTCTCCTCACATCCACACTGAGAGCTGCCTCTCTCCTCTCTCTCACATCCACACTGAGACCTGTCTCTCTCCCCTCTCTCCTCACATCCACACTGAGAGCTGCCTCTCTCCTCTCTCTCACATCCACACTGAGCCCTGTCTCTCTCCCCTCTCTCTCCTCCCATCCACACTGAGTTCCACCTCTCTCCCCTCTCTCCTCCCATCCACACTGAGACCTGTCTCTCTCCCCTCTCTCCTCACATCCACACTGAGTTCCGCCTCTCTCCCCTCTCTCCTCACATCCACACTGAGAGCTGCCCCTCTCCCCTCACATCCACACTGAGAGCTGCCTCTCTCCTCTCTCTCACATCCACACTGAGACCTGCCTCTCTCCCCTCTCTCTCCTCCCATTCACACTGAGACCTGCCTCTCTCCCCTCACATCCACACTGAGAGCTGCCTCTCTCCCCTCACATCCACACTGAGAGCTGCCTCTCCCCTCTTTCCTCACATCCACACTGAGAGCTGCCTCTCTCCCCTCACATCCACACTGAGAGCTGCCTCTCCCCTCTTTCCTCACATCCACACTGAGAGCTGCCTCTCCCCTCTTTCCTCCCATTCACACTGAGACCTGCCTCTCTCCCCTCACATCCACACTGAGAGCTGCCTCTCTCCCCTCACATCCACACTGAGAGCTGCCCCTCTCTCCTCCCATCCACACTGAATCCTGCCTCTCTCCCCTCTCTTCTCTAGAACGGCGAGATCCTGCCGGTGCAGCTGGTGACATGGAGCACGGTGGGCGTGACGCTGGGCTTCCTGCTGCTGACGATGCTCTTCCTGTCCTGCCTCAGGGCCCTGCATAGCAACCGCACCAGCATCCTTAGCAACGCCGCTGCCGCCCTCTTCATCGCGGAGCTTACCTTCATACTGGGCATCAACCAGGCCGACAACCCCGTAATGAGCATAATAATAATCATAATAATAACCAGGCCGACAACCCCGTTATGAGCATAATAATAATAATATTTACTTGTATAGCACATTTCATGTAAGGATGTAGCTTCAACAGTTTGACATTATTGGCCATCTCCTCTCATTACCTCTGATTTCTTCTTTCATTTCACCTCTTTTAGAGCTTCATCTATAACTCCTCATCAAATTATCCTTTCTAATTGTTCGCTTTAAACTTCCCTTTTAACTCATCACTCCTCTGCTTCATATTCTTTTCTCTTTAATAGGGTTGCCCCCTCAGTTCGGCCTTCACATTTCATTAGATCCTTTTCTCAGTTACGGCCGTACTCCTTTAGGATATTATGTCCTCCTTTTGTAAGTTTTGGTTTGGATAAAGTTTGGACCTGAAGTAAGGATATTATGTCCTCCTTTTGTAAGTGGCTTTGGATAAAAGCGTCTGCTAAGTGTAATGTAATGTAATATCCTTGCTGGTGTGTGTTGAGAGGAACTGTGAAAGTGAAAGTGTTTCCTGTCCCGTGTGTGTGATGTAGTTCCTGTGCACGGTGATCGCCATCCTGCTGCACTTCTTCTACCTGTGTGCCTTCTCCTGGCTCCTCCTGGAGGGGCTGCACGCCTACCGCACGCTCACCGAGCTCCGCGACATCAACTACGGGCCCATGCGCTTCTACTACATGATCGGATGGGGAGTGCCTGCGTTTATTACAGGTACACACACACACACACACACACATTCAAACATACATTTAAACACACCCACAAACACACACACACTCACATTCAAACACACATTTAAACATACACACACGCACACCTTCAAACACACACACACACACATTCAAACACACTTACACACACACAGACACACAGACACACACACACACACACACACACACACGCACACACACACACACACAAACAAACACACACACAGGCCTTCCACAGACTGATTTGTTTTGTGCGATACCTGTAAGCTCATATTATCAAACATCTCAAGTTCTCACCCTGTGTCTGTGGTAGTGTGGTCTCGATGCTCTTGTAAGCCATTCTGGGCTGGGATGACTAAAGTGTATGGCATGGTTGTGCTAAGGTTGTGCTAAGGTTGTGTTAAGGTTGTGCTAATGTTGTGCTGCTCTTGCGCTCCGCAGGGCTGGCGGTGGGGCTGGATCCGGAGGGCTACGGGAACCCCGACTTCTGCTGGCTCAGCATCTACGACACCCTCATCTGGAGCTTCGCAGGGCCCATCGCTCTGGCGGTGTCTGTGAGTGTCTTACAGTAAATAACATGGCTCTGGTGGTGTCTGTGAGTGTCTTACAGTAAATAACATCGCCCTGGCGGTGTCTGTGAGTGTCCCGCTTGCCACAGTAAATAACACGGCTCTGGCGGTGTCTGTGAGTGTCTCACAGTAAATAACATCGCTCTGGCGGCGTCTGTGAGTGTCCCACAGTAAATAACATCGCTCTGGAGGTGTCTGTGAGTGTCTTACAGTAAATAACATCGCTCTGGTGGTGTCTGTGAGTGTCTCACAGTAAATAACATCGCTCTGGCGGCGTCTGTGAGTGTCTCACAGTAAATAACATCGCTCTGGCGGCGTCTGTGAGTGTCCCACAGTAAATAGCATCGCTCTGGAGGTGTCTGTGAGTGTCTTACAGTAAATAACATCGCTCTGGCGGTGTCTGTGAGTGTCTCACAGTAAATAACATCGCTCTGGCGGCGTCTGTGAGTGTCTCACAGTAAATAACATCGCTCTGGCGGCGTCTGTGAGTGTCCCACAGTAAATAACATCGCTCTGGCGGCGTCTGTGAGTGTCCCACAGTAAATAACATCACTCTGGCGGCGTCTGTGAGTGTCCCACAGTAAATAACATCACTCTGGCGGCGCCCCACATGCCACAGTAAATAACATCGCTCTGGCAGTGTCTGTGAGTGTCCCACATGCCACAGTAAATAATATCGCTCTGGCGGCGTCTGTGAGTGTGTCATACGTCACAGTAAATAACATCGCTCTCGCGGTGTCTGTGAGTGTCCCACATGCCACAATAACACCGGCTCTCTCCTGACCACCATTCCATATAGACATACACACACAGCCCACATATAAACCTGCGTGTTCCCTCTTCCACTGTTCCATCTTAATTTTACATGGTATCACCCACATACTACTGCACCAAATCCCTGAGTACTTGAATCCCTGCTGCCAGGGACTACACTGGACCCCGTGCAATGTGACTGTCTTGCAATAACATTTGACTCTGTGCTGTCTGACTCTGTCAGGCACTGCTGCTGGCATATTCTGCACCTAATTTATTTATCCATAGCTTGATAGTGTTAAATGTACATATTGTTTTTCATATTGCTTTATAGTCTTACTTGTATATATTCCTGTAAATGTAACCAGTATTTTAACTCTTCCTAGCTATTTTTATCTATTTCAATTGTTGGCTGCTCCAAACGACATCTCACTATAGTTTGTATAGTGACAATAAAGACTTCTACTCTACTCTACTCTACTCATCTCTACTCTACTCATCTCTACTCTACTCTACTCTACACTACTCTACTCTACTACTCTACTCTACTCTACACTACACTACTCTACTCTACACTACTCTACACTACTCTACACTACTCTACACTACTCTACTCTACACTACTCTACACTACTCTACACTACTCTACTCTACCCACACTACTCTACTCTACTCTACTCTACTACTCTACTCTACACTACTCTACACTACTCTACTCTACTCTACTCTACACTACTCTACTACTCTACTCTACTCTACTCTACACTACTCTACACTACTCTACTCTACTCTACACTACTCTACTCTACTCTACTCTACTACTCTACTCTACACTACTCTACTCTACTCTACTCTACACTACTCTACTCTACTCTACTCTACTCTACTCTACTACTCTACTCTACTCTACTCTACACTACTCTACACTACTCTACTCTAGTACTCTACACTACTCTACTCTACACTACTCTACACTACTCTACACTACTCTACTCTACACTACTCTACTCTACACTACTCTACTCATCTCTACTCTACTCTACACTACTCTACTCTACTCTACTCTACTCTACTCTACTACTCTACACTACTCTACTCTACACTACTCTACTCATCTCTACTCTACTCTACACTACTCTACTCTACTCTACTCTACTCTACACTACTCTACACTACTCTACTCTACACTACTCTACTCTACACTACTCTACTCTACTACTCTACACTACTCTACTACTCTACACTACTCTACTCTACTCTACACTACTACTCTACTCTACTACTCTACACTACTACTCTACTCTACTACTCTACACTACTCTACTCTACTCTACTCTACACTACTCTACTCTACTCTACTCTACACTACTCTACTCTACACTACACTACACTACACTACACTACTCTACTCTACTACTCTACTCTACACTACTCTACTCTACTCTACTCTACTGTACTCTACTCTACACTACTCTACTCTACACTACTCTAGCCCAATCAGTTTATTGAAATGTAATATAGATTGTGTTTGGGTGTGATGGGGGATTGGGGGGACTTGAGTACATCGTGAAGCGTGTGTTTGAGACCTGTGTGTTTGTTTGCAGATGAACCTCTTCCTGTACATCCTGAAGCGTGTGTTTGAGACCTGTGTGTGTGTGTGTTTGCAGATGAACCTCTTCCTGTACATCCTGGCATCCAGAGCGTCCTGCGCCGCGCGCCACCACAGCTTTGAGAAGAAGGAGGCTCCTGTGTGAGTGTCTGAACACAACTCCAGCGTACGCAACATAACAGATCCCTCCTGTCATGACTGTAAACTCATTAAACGTTTCTCTGTGATTGTGTGTGTGTGTGGTTAGCACGGGCCTGAGGACGGCGTGTGGTGTCCTGTTCCTGGTCACCGTCACCTGTCTGCTGGCCATCCTCTCGGTCAACAGCGACATGATCATCTTCCACTACCTGTTCGCCGGATTCAACTGTGTGCAGGTAGGCACTAATACTCAGCCCAGTAATAGCCCAGTTGAATTCAGCATTTTCACTGACAGACAGTAGGGGCAAGCTAACATTAAAATACTACAATCCAGTAGCATGAATTAGTTGTGACCATTCAGTAAATTAGCTGATTCTAATGAACACAGCTCTTTAACCAGGTAGAAGAGTTAGTTAGTGAAATCTGGTAAGAACCATCACTGCTCATAAGTGCCCATCACTTCTCATAAGTTGGATGAAGGAAATGCGATTTAAATGGATCCCTGATTAATCTCCATTTCCATAGTAGCCCACCATAGCAGGACAGAAGTGGCTGTGTTGGATTTATTCAGAGCGTTTGTAAATGCAGAGTGATTCACTGACACTGCAGAATGAAGGCCTCACTCCTCACTCTCCTCCTCCTCTTCCTCCTCCTCTTCCTCCTCCTCCTTCTCCTCCTCTTCCTCCTCCTCAGGGCCCCTTCATCTTCTTCTTCCGCATCGTGTTCAACAAGGAGGCGCGCGACGCCATGAAGTACTGCTGCGGCCGCAAGAGGCCCGATCACATGATCAAGTCAAAGCCCTCGGTGAGTGGCAGTGCCAGTGCACATCTTGCCACCTTTAAGCAGCCTTCAAAAGCTGCCCCTGTTCACCACCTTTAAGCAGCCTTCACAAGCTGCCCCTGTTCACCACCTTTAAGCAGCCTTCACAAGCTGCCCCTGTTCACCACCTTTAAGCAGCCTTCACAAGCTGCCCCTGTTCTCCACCTTTAAGCAGCCTTCACAAGCTGCCCCTGTTCACCACTTTTAAGCAGCCTTCACAAGCTGCCCCTGTTCTCTGTGTCTGCTCTCTCTCACTCTGTCTCGCTCTGTCTCTCTCTCGCTGTCTCTCTCTTTCTGTCTCTCTCTCTCTGTCTCTCTCTCTCTCTGTCTCTCTCACTCTGTCTCTGTGCCTGCTCTCTCTCACTCACACTCTCTCTGTCTCTCTCTCTGTCTCTCTCTCTCTCTCTCTCTCTCTCTCTAACTTACTCACTCTCTCTGTCTCTCTCTCTCTGTCTCTGTGCCTGCTCTCTCTCACTCTGTCTCTCTCACTCTCACTCTCACTCACACTCTCTGTCTCTCTCTCTCTTTTTCTCACTCACTCTCTCTCTCTGTCTCTCTCTCTGTCTCTCTCTCTCTCTCTAACTTACTCACTCTCTCTGTCTCTCTCTCTCTGCCTCTGTGCCTGCTCTCTCTCTCTGTGTCCCCCACCTCCCTTAGCTAGAGGGCTGTGTCCTTGCCTGTTCTCTGGCCTTTCTCTTCTAAATGTGCCCGATCTCAGACTGTCTCTCGTATGTGTTGTGTCTCCCTCTCTGCTGCGTAGTCGTATAACTGCAACGCCAGCTACGTGGACGGCCGTCTGTACCACCTGCCCTTCGGTGACTCCAGCGGCTCCCTGAACGGCACTGTGCACAGCGGCAAGAGTCAGCAGAGCTACGTGCCCTTCGTCCTCAGGTAGCACCAGGAGAGCGCGACACATTCAAAACCATCTCGCCTATTCTTCATTAAAAACCACCAGGAGAGCGCTAAACATTCAAAACCATCTCATCTGTTCCTCATTAAAAACCACCAGGAGAGCGCTACACATTCAAAACCATCTGACCTATTCCTCTTAAAAAAGCTGTACAATCACCAAAGATGGGGTCTCTTCCTCTGGTTTTCAAGAATTAGTATAGTTTTTGTGGGAAAAAAGTTTCATCCTCTGGTTTCAAGGAATCTTTAACTTTTGGGGTGGGCAAAGCCAGCTATAAACTTTATTTTTCCGTCCGATTTCATCATCATATATGAAGTCATGAAATTTTGTGTGTAAAAGAAGGCTCTGATGTGTCAGTTCCACACCAAAAAACTGTCAGTCATTTGAGAGTAAAGAGCATTTACAAGTGTCCTTTTCTAAGCGTGTATTTGTTATTTTTCTTTCAGAGAGGACAGTGGGATGGATAACAGCCAGGCACACATTGCTCTAAATGACCACAACTCCCTCTTTCATGAAACCAAAGAGCACGTGGATGGTAGGACTCCATTCCTGTATACCTGTTAGCCCTCTCTTATGGACTTAATACACATCTTTGGCAGAAATAAATTAATAAGTATATCAAAGGATTATCATGGCGTCAAACTTGACATGTGTGTGCGTGTGTGTGTGTGTGTGTGTGCGTGCGTATGTGTGCTTGTGTGTGCGTGTGTGTGTGGCCACAGATGAGGATTCGGACTCTGACAGTGATCTGTCTGAGCTGGAGGATGACCAGAGTGGCTCCTACGCCTCTACCCACTCCTCGGACAGTGAGGATGAGGACGGCCCGTACCCTGAGGAAGAGTGCTGGGAGAGTCTGGCCACCGGCTCGGCCCAGCGCCCACATGGTACACCAGCATCTATGCAGCATACTCCAGCTATACTCCAGCTGTACACCAGCATCTATGCAGCATACTCCAGCTATACTCCAGCTGTACACCAGCGTCTATGCAGCATACTCCAGCTATACTCCAGCTGTACACCAGCGTCTATGCAGCATACTCCAACTGTACACATGCAGCGTCTATGCAGCATACTCCAGCTGTACACCAGCATCTATGCAGCATACTATAGCTATACTCCAGCTGTACACCAGCATCTATGCCGCATACTCCAGCTATACTCCAGCTGTACACCAGCATCTATGCAGCATACTCTAACTGTACACCAGCATCTATGCAGCATACTCTAACTGTACACCAGCATCTATGCAGCATGCTCTAACTGTACACCAGTATCTATGCAGCATACTCCAGCTGCAACAGTTTGCTCAAAGCATGTCATCCCTAGTCCTGTGCATCAGCTTCTCTTGTTTACGGTTATGGTAAAACATTGTGTGTGGAGAAATCTGTCAATCTGTTGTGTGTCTCTGTGTGACACTAATGTGAGTAAATGGCGTTGTCCAGGGGAGTATGTCGGTGACACTGAGGGGGGAGCGGACAAGCTGAAGGTGGAGACACTGACCCATCCTGAGGAGCGATATGGAACAGAGACTTATGGGAAGGAGAACATGCTTCTGCTACTACCCAGCATCCCCAACCCTAACGCCCACCCACAGAAAGGTAAGCACATGTCCACATGTCTCTTACCACACTTCATCACTTTGATTTTTTTGTTGGCTTAAGGTTTTGATATGACTGGTAGTCAATCATGCAAAATGGAACCCATAATAAATACAGGCCTCAGGGCTGTAGTCCAGAGGGAGTTAGGATAATTCTAAGAGCCCAGCATTGGCAGCAGGGCCCTTTTAGGACATTGTTAATATTCTTGTTCTTCTTCTTCTTCTTATTATTATTATTATTATTATTATTATTATTATATTAATAATAATATAATATATTAATAATAATAATAATAACAATGACAGAGCCCAATATTGGATTCTTTCATAAGGCCCAATGTGTGTGCTAACATCTACGACAGGCCTTGACCCTTGACCCTTGACCCTTGTCTTACAAGCTGAACCTTTCACTTGCTAAGGCAGAGCAGTGTGACACACACTCAGCACTTCTGCTGCTGCACACACTCAGCTGTGCATTATGCGTTTCAGGCATCCTGAAGAAGAAGCAGCTCTCCCCCATAGCGGAGAGGAACGGCATCAACCGCATCCACAACGAGCTGTCCGTCAGCACAGCAGGCCCCGCCTCCTCCAGAGGCTCCTCCTCCAGCGAGGGGCGGGGCAGTGGGCCGAGGGTGGGGGTCCCAGAGCAGCTGAACGGGGTGGCCATGAGCATCAAGGCCAGGGGGGGCAACATGGACGACGACTCCTCAGGATCAGAGTAAGTACACATAATGCACAGCTGATCCTCTTGGCATTTATAACGGTAACAGTTTCCCTTCAAGAGATGTTTGTCTTGTACTCTATTAAGCATAGTAAATGATGGCTTAAAGTACATGAAACCTGTGCCATCATAAGCAAGGTGTTTGTCTTATACTCCCTTAAAGGAGAAATTCAGTGTAAAATTAAAAACTGGCATGTTAAAACATCATACCGAGTTGGTAAGTTTGCTGAGGAGCAAAATTGAGTTAGCCTGTTGTTTTTCTGAACCTAACTATTTTTTACCGTTTGTCCCAGAAGGCTAACAATGGAAGTGGTAGGCGCCCTTAGACAAAGCATGAAGATTATGCTATTATTAAACCATTAAAACAGCTCGAAGAAACTCCACACTCCATCGGTAGTACAACAAAGGCCCTGGCATTCAAAACGAGACACTGAGAACTTTGTAAGTGTTACACGACGTTTATTAATAAAACAGGCAGTACCTTGCTGTAGTTTCTCGTTGCCGCCATGATGAAAGTCCACACGAGTCGATTGACGAACACAAACCACCGGGAAGAATAGGAGGAGAGGTAGTACAATCAACTTGTTTGTTTTGCTCCTCAGCAAACATACAAATTCGGTATGATGTTTTGACATGACAATTTTCATTTTACACCAAATTTCTCCTTTAAGCATAGTAAATGATTGGCTAAAGTACATGGAACCTGTGCCATCATAAGCAAGGCGTCTGTCAGCTTTCTGCATCGTAATGCTAATGTGCTGAAACTGCCATCGCTAAAATGCTGAACAGACACTAATTAATGGAGACACAAGGAAGGTCATGCTGAGAACCAACTTCTCTTCTTCTCCTCCTCTTTACATATTTAACTGGAGCTTTTGTCTTTTCTCTTCCTCTGCTTCTTTCACCTCTGCACAGGGCTTTGTCAGTGCACAGTCGCACAAAGTCTCCTTTTACTTAGCTAAGTAGGGGCACCTTTCTGTTGTTGTTGATGTTGTTGTTGTTGTTATTTACATGTGTGGACTGTGGCTGTTTGGTGTGTTTACGTCTGTTGTCCTCCAAGTGTCCTGTCCTCATGTCACCATCATGTTGTGTCTCGGCTGCATTTGACATAGCGTTAACATTTTAGCAATTTAGCCTACTAGCCAGAAACCACCGTTTAGACAATCTTTTCACAAAGGTTGTCAATATTCATCATATCTAATATTCACATCTCAACTGAGATCCTTCAAATAGAAGCTTACCCTGAGTTTAAGAGTGAGCTCCACAGTGTAGTCTACACTAACAGTGTTTTTCCTCTCTCTTTCTCCTTCCAATAATCATAGATTCTTATTTTTTAATTTTCTCCACTGAAGTTTGTGATCCTTCTGATTTGCATATCAGAATCGCATTCTTCCTCTAAGATAATCATTGGGGCACCTTTCATTTTCATGACTGCCGCAAAAACATCTTTCTCACAGCCTGATTCTAAGCTAGCCAGAGCATCTCACGTTGTTTTTGTCTCACATATGTGTTGGCCCCCCTATCATTGTGTCTCATTTCTGCTGCTGACATCTCGGTCATCATCTCCCATTATTTTTTTTGTTTTTCTTCTGCCATGTTGTGTTGCTGCTTCTCTCTCCACCCCCTCACCATTGTCCTGTTCTTGGCTTTGCCTCACCCCATCCTCCATCCTTCTCTTCCCCTCCTCTCGTCCAACCAACAGCCACCGCAGTACACCCATGTGACCAGCCTGACGGAAGGGTGTGTCTTTGCAGGTCCTAGTTTCACACCCCCACTCTGTTTCCTGCCTCCTGACCCCACGCAACGCCACACCCACCCCAGTAAAGTTCTGATTGGCTGGACGAGGAGAAGAGTGACAGGAGGCAGTGGGTCTAAAGGAGTCCTGTCTGTCTCTGTCTTCAGCTGTATATATATGTAATGTTCGACACACAGGAGCCACTGTACCGCCATGTCTGATTTCTCAGCGGCGCTCTGTTTTTGTTTTTGTGCCAAACCTCACGGGGGTCTGCCCCACACCAGGACAGCGCTGCACTGATCACCCTCATGGGGGTCTGCCCCCACACCAGGACAGCGCTGCACTGATTACCCTCATGGGGGTCTGCCCCCACACCAGGACAGCGCTGCACTGATTACCCTCATGGGGGTCTGTCCACACCAGGACCAGGACAGCGCTGCACTGATCACCCTCATGGGGGTCTGCCCCCACACCAGGACAGCGCTGCACTGATTACCCTCATGGGGGTCTGCCCCCACACCAGGACAGCGCTGCACTGATTACCCTCATGGGGGTCTGTCCACACCAGGACCAGGACAGCGCTGCACTGATTACCCTCATGGGGGTCTGCCCCCACACCAGGACAGCGCTGCACTGATTACCCTCATGGGGGTCTGTCCACACCAGGACCAGGACAGCGCTGCACTGCAACGGGGGTCTGCCCCACACCAGGCAGGGCTGCACTGATTACGCTCTGAGACTCTCTTCGCTTTCCTCGTCATGGTTTCATCATATTTTCTTTTTTAGTTTTCTTTTTGTTTACATACTTGAAACGATGCACTTTTTTTGATTATGTGTGATGCCCTGGCTCAATGCCATGCTCAACCGTGAAAACAGAATTCAGCTCCAGTTGTCTTTATTATGATTATCAATGTTTTTCTTTTCATGTCAGATGGTGGCAATGTGGTTAAATGTCTCGTTGGCTGGGTTGGTTGATTTCAACTGAACACTGACTTGGGGAGAAGTTTCCCCGATTCAATCACAACCACTCACCATTCCAAGAATGGCCAGTTTCTTTTTTATGTTTACTTTTTTTTTTTTTTTTAAGAAAATAATTTTGTGAAGGAAGATGCTATAAAGAAGGTGCAGATATCCTCAGATGTCTGCACTTACTAAAGAGACTGGGGTACATGACATCCAGAGAGAGAGAGAGAGAGAGAGACTCTGGATGGGACTACTGCTGATAGGAGAATGATCAAACACTGAAGGACTTGCCTGTGCTAACGTTCAAAAACACATCTTACAAAGTATGTAGGGTGGGGACTAGCCAGAGACAAGCAGCTGCTACTGACAAGAGATGTTGGGTGGTCCACAGCCACTGTACGGCGTCATGAAGATGCTGTAGACTGCTGAATCACTGGTTCCTAACATTGCCTCCATTCCGGAATTCCCTCAAAGACTGACTCTGCCGGCCTGCCTTTCCTGCCACTAGGCCTTGGTTTTCTGACACCAGTGGGAGACTTTCAGGAAATCTGACGGGATGGAAAATAACATGTGTGACATGTGCTTCAAAGGACTTTTGATACATTAAAAAAAACTCTTTGTAAAAAATAATTGCTGGGAAAGATTTTTATACGAACATTTGAAAATGCTCCTAATCTTTTTTTGTTGTTTGTTTTGAAAACAATGTTTGACTATTGCCTTTTTTGGTTCTGTGATGACCTTGACTTTTATAGATTAGAAATGATATGAAGGCCACAATGCTGTTTTGTAAAATACTGAAAAATGTTCGATGTTTGTAGAAATGTTACTGTACAGACTTGTAAGGAAAACATAAAATATCTACACTAATAATCCCACCAGGTAAGGTTGAGACCCTATTACAAATGTATTCATGTCAATAAAAAATAAAACATTGATTTACATAGTTTATGCCAACAAGTCACATAGCTCATGTCTGGATAGATTATCAATCAACATCTGTTAGGTGTATTTTGGAACAAGACTAATTCTTGGTCTTCCACTATTAAATTATTGTTTTTATTTTTCTTTTATTTTTTATTTCCTGGATTGTTTATAATTTTGATGGTGTAGATACTAGCTATAAATGACTAGCTTTCAAATGTTGTTTCCTATCATGTGATGTTTAATAAGCTCTGAAGTCTGTGGTTGACAGACACGTCTTCATCCAAGATATGCACACACAAGACGCTCTCTGTGTGCTGCAGTGCTCAAAGGCAATGCCACGAGGCCTACGGGAAAATATCACAATGCTGAAATTGCTGTTCATGCCAATTCCACAGGCTTTTGTAAATTAGTTTGCTTCACCCTGTTTACTGAAGAAAAAGTGACTTGGCTACTTTCAATATTCCTACAGATATTTGATGTTCGTTGACGCAGTCGAGGTACTACTGAATACATTCTCTGTTATGTTTGCATTCGCTGATGCTACACCAGGCCTACTGTGTGCAAGAATAGTGTCATAGTCGCTCAAACTGCCCACCTATACTTCTGGCCTGATTTACCCGCTCTGTCTTCTTTTTGGAAATTTCCGCATTCTGTGGCACCGACATTCATGTAACAGGAGAGATGTTCTTCTTTCATAATTTTGCCCCTGCTATTGATGTCAAAGCTTTAGTGAAACAGGGTAGAAAAAACATGGGTTGTATTTTTCTATGTGAAGCCGCTTTGTAAAGGACAGCACCAAACTTGGAGTAAATCAAGCTGTGTTTTTAACGTCTTGTGTATGTTTCTCTTTTTTAAATGGTTGCAGTTTTTGAAAAGTGCACTACAATTTTTTGAATTCAGCATGCAGATATAAACAGCATTTTAAGGGAAAGCAAACCAAGACATTTTGGGTAGGGAAAAAGCAATTTGATCTGTAGTCTTGATCAGTCTGTAGTCTTGATCAGTCTGTAGTCTTGAATTTATTTGTGACAAAAAAAAAGTTAATCTAGAATTCTACAAAATTGCTAAATCCCATCTCAGAGTGCCAGTCATCCCCCCAGATGAGTTTACACGTGGTGTGGCCGGCTGGATTTGGACGACAGCTGGTGGTGGTTCTCGCTCTCCGCACTCCTGGCTGCTATCTGTCCGAGCAGGGTGGCGAGCCACTGTCCCCACCCAGGCCGGGGCTGCTGCTGCTGCTGCTGTGCCACCTCCCTGCGCCTGTCACCCATGGGGATCGCGTCATGTCCGTGTGCCCCTGATGCGCTGTTGACCGCTGGCCTTCTTATCATGCTCCTCAGCCACTGGCTCCACCCTGGCTGGGCAGGCTCCTCCTGCTTCTGGCCCGCTGCTGAGGGAGGCTCCTCCTCTTCCTGCCCCTCGGCCAGCTGCAGCTCCTCCTCTTCCTGCTTCTCCGCTGGCACAGGCTCTCCTGCCTCCTCGTGTCGCTGTGGGGGGGCAGACGCCCTCCTCACCACGCTGCCAAGCCACTGCCCCCATGTAGGCTGGGAAGGCTTACGCTGCTGCTCCTCCCTGTGGTCCTCCCTCTCCTCCTCCTCCTCCTCTTCCTCCTCCTCCTCCTCCCCCTCCCCCTCCTTCTCCTCCTCCTCCTGTAGCACTGTATCGAGTGCCTCGTCAAGCTCAGGAAACTCCTCCTCATCTTCAGCCTCCTCTTGGTTTTTTCCTTCCTCTCCTCCCTTCATCTTCTTTCGCCATTTCCCTCTGCCCCCCACCTCGCTGTGGCTGTAGTGCTGCATTCGTCTGATCAGAGTGGAGAGCCAGGGGCACCAGTCCAGCAGGAAACTCTGCCACCTGGTGGCGGTGCAGGGCGGGACGGACACACACTTGGCAGCCAGCTGGGCCCTCACCGTCTCGATGCGCTCTTGGACGTCTTTGGTCAGCTGGTGGTTGGCCCCTAAGGCAGATCTGTATGCTTTGAGCACAGAGCAACAACACAGGATGCCATCAGAGCCACACACAGACATACAGAGCAACAACACAGGATGCCATCAGAGCCACACACATTCATACAGAGCAACAACACAGGAGGCCATCAGAGCAACAACACAGGATGCCATCAGAGCCACACACGTACATACTGGCAGCTGGTTCAGCTCTGCTGTGTCAACAAGCTGTTGTTATACGCCATTATACATTACTAGTCTTTTAAATCTCTTTGTACAGGTGGTGATCTGGGGTTTACATCACAGGGGTGGTTAGGCCATAGCCTGGTAAACCCACCCCTCGTACTTCATTTCATTTTGTACAGAGGATCTGGAACAGAGACCGTCAGAAGCGATTTGCTGGAGGTGTGGACTCTGCTGAAGTTTAAAAAAAGTGCCTCTGCCTTTACCCAATCGCTAACGCCTGGTCGTCATGTATGCAATTAGCCTACCTACGCACTACAATTCAAATGTAGCACACAAGTTAAACGTCACAGCTAACGAACACACCCTCTGTTCGCTGATTGGATCGTACTTTCTGCGACTTGCCAAATGCTCCTCAAGAGATTCCGGTCCAGACCCTCTGCACGAAATGAAATTAAGTACGAGGGGTGGGTTTACCAGGCTAGTTAGGCCATACACCTGGTGTAGTAAACCCAGAGGTAGTTCTACATGTGTGAGCAGGAGAATCAAGGGTCTCATCCCCTTAACTAGATGCCAACGGCCTTTTGTTCTATCACGTTTACAGCTACCTCTCAGTTAAACAGACCAAGTTTGCTCTGCTATAATCATGAATGTTTTGAAATGTTCTTTTACACTTCTCCATCTTCTCCAGAATCCGCAGAGTTTCCTTTTCCATCATGCACACAATAGGAAGAGGAATCTATAGCAAAATAAAAACAGCACAAGCAAGTCTTGTAGTCGTATAGTTATAGGCAAGTCTTCATCACTTAAAGGAGAACTTCGGTGTAAAATGAAAATTGGCATGTTAAAACATCATACCGAGTTGGTATGTGTACTGAGGAGCAAAATTGATTTAGCCTGTTGCATTCAGAGTTGAACTATTTTTTATCGTTTGTCCCAGAAGGCTAACAATGGAAGTGGTAGGTGCCCTCAGACGAAGCATGATGACTACGCTATTTTTAAACCATTAAAACAGCTCGAAGAAACTCCACACTCCATCGGTAGTACAACACAGGTCCTGACATTAAAAACGAGGCACTGAGAACTTTGTAAGTGTACACAACATTTATTAATAAAATAGTTTTGACAGGCAGTACCTTGCTGTAGTTTCTCGTCGCCGCCATGAAAGTCCAAACAAGATTGTACTACCTCTTCTCCTATTCTTCCTGCTGGTTCGTGTTTCTCAATCGACTTGTGCGGACTTTCATCATATGATGTATGATCGTATGATGTTTTAACATGCCAATTTTCATTTTACACCGAAGTTCTCCTTTAAAGCAGGCAGTAGTCGTATAGTTATAGGCAAGTCTTCATCACTTAAAGCAGGCAGTAGTCGTCTAGTTATAGGCAAGTCTTCATCACTTAAAGCAGGCAGTAGTCGTCTAGTTATAGGCAAGTCTTCATCACTTAAAGCAGGCAGTAGTCGTCTAGTTATAGGCTACTCAGATAGCGTGGCACCTTATTTTCCCCTAATGCAGAAAATGCAAACGTAGCCCATGCGTAGCACTTTCCTCTAGTTTTACAGGTCACTACACTCATCTATGCCACTGTTATTTAGTGTGTTTAATTGAAGCAAATACATGCAGGTGCTTAGAGCAGAAGTAGAAGTGTGGGTGGGATCAAGAACTGAAGCCCTTTGACTCAAGGCCACTAGGTGGTGCTAAAGAGCCAGATACCACAGGAGGTCATACACTGGTTCTGCAGTCCTTCTCGTGTTGTGCGAGCAGGTTGAAGTGGGCCTCGTTGTGGCAGTAGGTCTTCATATGGTAGCCTCCCATGTGTGCCAGCTTCCACTTACTGATGTACTTGGTGGCATCCCAGATGGACAGTTTACGATCAAAAGCACTGACTGTCACCATGTAAATCACACACACACACACACACACACACACACACACACACACACACACACACACACACACTCATAAGCTGATCCCTGGATAAACAGGCTTTTATGTGTCATCACTACAGAGGATAGTTGCTACATAAACCAACCTTTAAACAAATACATATTTTACGACATTTTTGTCTTCAGTAGATGAACATAAAACTAAAAAGTGTGTGGTGCCAGAGCCATACCATCTCACACCTATCCTGAGGAGGACGGATACTCACAAAACCCGGATGTGAGGGCTGATGGGCCTGCCTGCTGGGCAACATAAAGATTATCATTGCCAAATGTCAGGTTTAACAGCTAAATCTGTCTTGTAGTCCTTTTAGAATCACTTAAGAGAACCTTTCATGGTTCATACCACACAATTGTTTTGGGCCTGGTCATCTTGTAGGGCAGATTGAAAGGAATATTTAATAGGATTATATACTGATCACACTCACTAAATATGCCCTAAATATGCCATGCTTTTGCCTTACATAGTTAAGCAGGCTACTGAATAATCAAATGCATACATTTGACAGTATAGCCTACCTCGGCTTTCGTTTCACCCTTCTGGTGTCCATGTCTTATTGGAAGCCCCTCTATGTCAAAGTCCAGCATGTCACCTTCTTCCTCGTCATATTCATGGTCGACTTCGCAACACACATCCTCTTCCTCAGACATCTCCCTCTCGAATCCCCCGACAAAGCCATCATGCTCGTCCTCCGCCTCCTCCTCGTGCTCGTCCTCCACCTTCTCGTCCTCATCAGACCCCCTGTCAAAGTAGGGAGGCAGAACACGTGACCCCGTTTGCCACAAATGAGCCATGCACTGAGCCATGCACAAAATGAAATGAAGTACGAGGGGCTGGTTTACCAGGCTAAGTCTCTGCGTGATATTTCATTCGTTCTATTTTTAATGAGTGCTGTTATCAAGTTTTAGACTTTTGGCTTGTTTTTTTTTTTTTTTTTAACCAGTGCAATACTGATATGAACCTGTGCAGTGCTTTTCAGATTTTCACCAACTGGTGTAGTCGGTTTTCTTTAAAGGGCAAGAAAGAACGACCTGTCGTACATCTTGCTCATTGCAATAGGAATTTGTTACGTGTTTTGCTCCGTTGCTGAGTAACGCAAAGTAATGTATAAATGTAAGAAGTTACTTTCCGTAAGGAGTAAAGAAGTAAGGTCATGTATAAAAAATGTTAACACTAGTGAGTAATGTGTAATGGATTACTTATTTTGAGTAACGACCCAACACTGCACATCACATAGTACAGTAGAAATACTTTGTCCCAAAGAAAATAAAGGCAAGACATGATAGTATGATGTGATTACATTACATTACACTTAGCAGACGCTTTGGATTCAGGCACTGAACTCATGCTCAGCTTTGGTGTGGGGAGGTGATCCAGTGGGAGAGTGCTGACGTGTTGTCCAAAAGGTCATTAGTTCATGTCTCACATCAGATTATGGTAGAAAGGAGAGCAGTTAAATATAGACCATAATCTCTAATTGTTGGTTTCTACCCTGGTTATGATTTTCAAGTTGCTGCCAAATATGCACTTTGTTGCTAGTGTCAAGTAGAAAAGTATAATAGTGACTAATAGAAGTGGAAAGTGTATGAACGAATAGGGGAAAAGCCAAAACATGGAATGCAAGAGGGATAGTGCAGTGGTAACACTGGAGATTCTCCACCTTCAAGGTTGAACGTTCAAATCCCAGCCTGTTCAGTAGGCTAATTTTGCACTTTGTTGCTAGTGTCAGGTAGAACAATAGAATAAAGACTAATGGAGTGTGTGAACTCATTGAAAGTGGTGCAGTGACACTGGTGCTGGTTTACACGGTTGCAGGTTCCTGTCCCACCATCGCTACAGGGCTAAGGTTGTGTTCTCTACCGTGTGTTTTTCACATTCATATTAGTGCCAGCAGAGAAGATATGGATGAATATGGGTAAAAGCAGAAGTGTAGCCTGTAGGAGGGATAGTGCAGTGGTAGTGCTGGAGCTCCCCACCCTCAAGGTTGAACGTTCAAATCTCAGCCTGTTCAATAGCCCCCTTCCTGTTCTTATTTACCCTACCCTACCCTACCCTACCCTACCCTAACATAACATTTGTTTGATGCAGCTGCTGATGTATATTTAAAGAAATACAAAGACTAAGGGCTCATACGTGAAATATTTCTAACAGCAATTGCCACACAGGTGTTTTCAGCCAGCAGGCAGACCAGTGGTTCCCTTCTCTGCTGAGCTCTCAAAGCTAAGCAGCTGTAGGGCTGGTCACAGCTTGGATGGGAGACCTCCTAGTTGCTGCAGGGAGGGTGGGTGGTGTGCAGCAGGTAGGGGGTGCTCTTCTCTCTAGCTAAAAAAAAAAAAATGCACTACTCCCAGCACAGTGGTGGGATCCTGTGCTGTAGGAGATGTTGCTGCCTTACACATGGGCAGTTAGTACTTCCTCTGATGTGGCATGTGTTGAAAAATGAGAGACCGTTTCCTGATGTATTAGAACATTTGTCATACACCATAATAGTGGTTATAAAGTAAGTTACTTTTTTAAGATTATTTGCAGAGTGAAACAACAAAACATCACTTCTGGCATTTTAAAAGACAACCAACCACTAATACCTTACCACAACTTTAAAACAGTTTCCAATGAGTGCCACAGCAGAGGGATCACTCATTAATTTCCTAGTGTAAGGCAGCAACATCTCCTACAGCACAGGATCCCATCACTGTGCTGGGAGTGGTGTATTGTTTTTTATTTTCAAGCTAGAGAGAATAGCACCACCTACCTGCTGCACACCACCCACCCTCCCTGCAGCAATTAGGAGGTCTCCCATCCAAGCCGTGACCAGCCCCACGGCTACTTAGCTTTGAACATCAGTATGTGGGGCACCCTGGATGGGAGAAGTATGGTGGGGGATGCGTGAGGCACACCTGAGTGTGTGAAGCACATGGGCGCGCCTCCTGAAGGGGAAGGCAGTGTGATGGAGTGACCATCACTAGAGTTGTGTGTGTATGTGTGTGTGTGTGTGTGTGTGTGTTTGGAATCGTGTGTGTGTATAGCGGTGATGCAGAGTCTAGCCAGGACGGATGACAAGATGAACCTGACGGTTGACGTCACCGAGAAAAGGTGTGGAGACGAGCTGAGATGTTTGTGTGTTTTCTGCTTGTCCTTGCATTAGATGTGCTCGGATACATGACGCATTCTTTGTGGATATCCGAAATGACAATTACGGATAGGAAGAATGTAGTTGCGGATATTTGAAATGTTCTTTGTGACTACTACAAAACTAAATTACAGATATCTGCAACACATCCAGTGTATTTTAATATTAAAATGGATTGCCATACCTAACCCCAGTTTAACCTATCCACTGGTATAATACAGATTATTTTTGTATTTTGTTGGTGGTGGCTAAATAACTTGTCTCTGGGGAGATGCTTTGGAGACTTTCTAGACTAAAAAATGAAGCAAATTTGTTTACGTTAATCAGCATGTATGTATGTATGAGCTACATGACCGTGGCTTTGCAGTCTATCTTGATTCTGCCACTTCAAGATCATTTTTGGTAGTTCGAGGACGTTAGTGCTCACTCGTTTTTTAAGAAAAAACTATAAAGGCTACATAATTCGCTTTTGAGAGGACAGGGCCATACATTTCCACACCAATCTAGACACAGGTGAGGTGTAGCTCACCTTTAGGGCAACCTTAAGGTGAAATTAACGACAGATATTTCTCAGAAAGATAAAGACCAGCTGCTACTAGAGAGAGATGACAAACCTACCTTTTGGCCAGTGGTGGTGGACTCCCTCCGTCCATATTCCGGTCATGTGATTGCTAAGCAAAAGTGGTTCAGTTGGCCAATGCACTCAAAAAATGCGGCAATCACATAAGGTATCAAACATTCTTTACGGTGTGTTCTAGAATCGTTACAAGAAAAGCGCTTTCCTAGCACCATGGAAGCCCAAATACTTTGCGCACAAAAGGGTCGTTTATAACGGTAGTTTTTAAATGCTTGATTATAGATACTTCCAAGGTACATCTGGAACAATTTCCTATTCACTTAAAATTTCTGTCACTTTAATATAAAATTCCCACATTTTAGACGTCAGATTTTTATGCATTCCAAAATACATCCACCAGAAATAATCATGATTAACACGAACATTCTTGTATGGTATAAACGGGATGTGTGTTGCCAGTAAAACCATTTTATTAGGGACACTTCAGTGAATAGGTTTCAGGAAATCATTTTATTAAAAAATGGTTGTCATCTCAGTATAATAATATTCCGATAACCAGCTTAAATACAGACTAAAATCACTTCTTTTTTAAAGCATAATACTGGATATGGACTACTTTTAAAATGTTTTCATGTCTAGTAGCAATCCTATGACAAAGCAGCAATTAGCATGCTTGCTAAGAAATAAGCATAGTGTGTGCTAGAACATATATAAATACACAAACGCCACAAACACAAGGTCAAGACAAACATCTGTGTACAGTTCACATGTACGTTGTTCGCGATAAGGTCATCATAAATAGTGTACATTAGACCCTTGTCAAGGGAAAGGGGGAAGAGAACACCTAGGAGTTATGCAGAACACACCTCTTTTTCGTGGTTACTACAGTCTGTACATTTGGCACAGTTCCAAACAGTTTTTTTTTCTCTTTCTTTCTTTTTTCAGTTGAAGTGTGTCTGCGCATATGTGCTTATGAGTGAATGTGACCGTGGGTTTTTTGTGTTTGAGTGTGTTTCTGTGTGTAAACGTGGAGGCTCGCATCGCCCGTCCTCTCTCTCTCTCTCTCTGCGGAGTGTTTTGTTGGCGGGTGCTGTCTGTCAGTTGGAGTCGTCCAGGCTGCTGCTCTTGCGCTCGGGACTGAGGTTGCACATGCGCACCATGATGCTGTACAGGCCGGGCTGCACGATGCCCAGCAGGGGGCGCTGCGAGGCGTCACCGTTCCAGCACGCCTCCATCAGCTGCCAGCACTCCTCGTCAAAGATGGCCAGACGCTCAGGACGAGAGCCTGCGGAGAGACCGCGGGTAGGTCAGACAGACATATATCACACAGTCACACACAGTCTCACACACACACACTGTGAAAACACCTGTGAGTAAGACATACATAAATTCACACGCACAGATAGGTGTAGGCAGTGATGGTGAAAGAGGTGTAGTATTTTTTTATTACCTGGTCCCTGGAGGGATTGACCAGGTATTGCAATGACCCAGTCCGTGTGTGTGTGTGTGTGTGTGTGTGTGTGTGTGTGTGTGTGTGTGTGTGTGTGTGTGTGTGTGTGTGTGTGTGTCTGTGTGTCTGTGTGTCTGTCTGCCCATATGGGGGGGCAGGTTGTCATCTCTGATTAAGCTTGTTTATAAATGTCTTTATCTTGGGCTGGTGCATCATGGGTCTGAGAGAGCTGTAATATTAATCCCCTGTGTGTCCTATACATATGGCAGTTAGTTTTCCACATACTGCGGAAACAGCTGTGAGGAAGACGGACATCCATACAGCTACACACACACACACACACACACACACACACACACACACACACACACACACACAGACATCTGTGTAGACAGACAGACAGTGAGTCAGTGACTAATCCGTGGGACAAACAGAAAGGGAAGGGAGGCGTTCTTGGTGAGACACACACAGCGGTGGTGTGTGAGACAGACACACAGCAGTCTTGGTGAGACACACACAGTGGTGGTGTGTGAGACAGACATCTTTACTCAGGCTCACTGGCTGACTGTGAATCACACTCAAACTCATAGTCTGAGAGGAGGACAGCATAGGAACGTCAGTGAGACAGGTATTCTCTCTCTCTCTCTCTCTCTCTCTCTCTCTCACTCACTCACTCACCCACTCACCCACTCACAAACTCTCACAAACTCTCACAAACTCTCACTCACACACACAATGAGTCATCCACTATTTACAATTACACACACAGTGGCACACTCTCAGATAGAAATGCACATAGACAAGTAGACAGTGAGATGGTGAGGTCAGAGAGACAGCACTTCCCATATATGGTCGACCAAAACAAAAAACAAAAACCCCGGAATGTGAGGAGACCGACCGACAGACAAACACTGTACTGCTAAGCCTGCAAGTCCAGACTTGACTCAACAGTACATCATGTACATATACAAGCACACAGTGTACGTGTACACAGACATGCAGCCAAATCTCGTGGTGAAGGAACATGTCACCTTTTGTAGCAAGAAGATTGTTTGCTGTCTTTACCATATTTAGATAAGAGAACATACACCCCTACCGGTGCCTGTGTGCAGCAGGCCCCCAGTCTCAGCACAGCACAATTACTGGAAGTGGGCTAACACTGCCAGCCTATAACTTCCAGGCTAACTGCAGTAATCCAGATCCATGGAAATAAAGGTGCCACATGCATACTTGTGGCCAAATGTGGTACTGCAATCAAATTCAAAATACTGTAAAGGCAAAAGAAAATCTAAACAAAAACTGAATTCAAAGGCTGTAAATTAGGTTTTAAACTATTTTATGGTTTGATTTACATTCAATATTCTGGCTGTACTGCTGTAAGTGAAGTCTGTCTTTTAATTCCCTTAATTTAGTTTCTTTATTCTGTGGGGACATATCAGCACCAGTTACAGTAATAATCATTCTAAGCCAACAGTGGAGAAAGTCAGAATGAGTTATGAAATGCACAGAGCAGAGAGATGTGTGTATCCTCTTTTCTGAAAGGGGTAGACAACAATTTTCCCAAAAGGTGGGACTTTTTCCTTTAAAAATGATGAAGAGGAGAAAGGTCTATGGCAACAGGCTCTAGAGGAGGAAGGTCTACTCTATGGGATCAGGGTCTAGAGGAGGAAGGTCTATGGGATCAGGGTCTAGAGGAGGAAGGTCTATGGAAACAGGGTCTAGAGGAGGAGGAAGGTCTAGAGGAGGAAGGTCTATGGGAACAGGGTCTGACCTCTTTTGACGTTGTTCCAGAGCTGGTCCTTGCTGGAGCACTTCTCGAAGGCCTCGGGCAGCTTCACAGAGCCGGAACACAGGTACCAGAACAGGATCCCGAACGCATACACATCCACCGAGTTATCATACTTTCCTACAACACACACACACACACACACACTTCCTCACTTATACAGCAACCTGTCCCCACACATATGTGTTACAGTACACACAAACACAACATAACGTTAAACATTAACTGCAGTAAAAAGTCTAAAGCCTCACAGTCAGTCATTTAACTCATTCAGTGCCAGCCATTTTCAAAGTTGGTCACGTCCCAGTGCCAGGATTTTTTGAACATTTCAGTGTTTTTTCAAGACCCACAGAAAATTGAGTTCTATGTCTGTGTCAACAAAAAACATACCAAAAGAAACTCCAGACTTTCCTTTATCATCAGAAAAATTTTTTTGTTTGTACCTCTTTCCATTCCTTAGCAATTGTCTGGAGAACATGGGTGGGTGTAACTAAAAATGCTGATTTCTGACCAAAATACTGAGAAAAACGGCTTTTTGTAACGAGCAACATTTCAAGCAGAAAATGTCTTTGATTACAATTGTTTTTGCTTCAGAGACATCTCAAACATTATGAAAAGTGATCCCATTGTATACTGCACCAAAAATAATGCTGGCAACATTATTTAGCAGCTATTTTTGTACAGCACACTATGTTATACTGTAACTGTAGTGCTTCTAGCTCTCCCCCTGTGTGTGCGCGCGTGTGTATGCATGTGTGTGTACAGCAGAGAAGACCTATAAACACGATCTAAAATACCGGTCCATACATCTAGTATCGGTAATAAATGTAATATTTCTGAACGTCACCAAACACGATATAAAACATTGTAACATTTTAGTGTGGGAACTTGGCTCAGAGAGGGGATAGGCAAACCGAAACCGAACCAAATATACAACGCCTTCAGAGCAAAATAACATCGTATTCCACAGGATCCGCACACAGAACAACTAGATTAACACATGAGAATGATAGCACAGAAAATTATGATGTTGGGAGAGTGCAGTGAATCCGTGCGCTTTACCAAATGTAGAGAGCTGGGTCGTCAGTGACTTGCTGTCGGCGCAGACGGGTCAGTCAAGTGCAGGTGTAGCTATCTATGAAACAGCGCGACAGGCTGCTCATTATGCATTACCTAAAGTGAAATTAATCTATTGGTGGCTTGCAGAAGCTAAACGTGAGATGTTGCTAGGAAAACAGTAGCTTCAACATACGTGCTGACAGGATTTATTTTGATCAAGCTAGCAGTGTGCAAAACTGCGAGCAATTGAGCAAGCCAGGTCCAGTGTCTCTTCTTTGAGACAATGTTAGATGATCACATATCCACACTGATACTGGTACTACCCACAGAATGGGTTCCCTTGTGATTACAACTTTGATTTTTGTACACAAGCTAGATCAGATGATTACCCCACCTCCCCTGTAAAAAAACGCAATTGACTCGATAACGCGTCATTGGCACTAGGCGTTACTATCGTAAAAGACGCGTTTTCGCGTCATTGGCATCGAATGAGTTAACTGTAGAAGTCTGCACTGCATATTTTTGTGACAGTGAAGACTTCAATGATGGTTTTTCTTTTTAGTTAGAGTGATGCTGTCAAAATGTCAAATTGCTGCCCAATGTAATATGACAGTGAGGCAGAAAGGCAGGCAGGATAAAAGAGATGGATGACGCAAGAGTCATGCATGCCCTAATAATAATAATAATAATAATAATGATAATGATAATGATAATGATAATGATAATGATAATGATAATGATAATAATAATGATAATGATAATGATAATGATAATGATAATAATAATAATAATAATAATAATAATAATAATAATAATAATAATAATCTTTACTTGTATAGCACAATTCATACAAGATGCAGCTCAAAGTGCTTCACAGTTTGGCAAGAAAAACACATTTCTTGCAGTCCAGTGGTGCCGGAGCGGAAGAACGCATTAACACAATGACACAATGACGCAGTGACTCAATGCGGCCCAAAACATGACTCCGCCACCTCCTTGCTGACATCGCAGCCTTGTTGGGACAATGTGGCTGTCCACTAACCATCCACCACTCCATCCATCTGCACCATCCAGGGTTGCACAGCACTCATCAGTGAACAAGACTGTTTGAAAATTACTCTTTATGTATTTCTGGGCCCACTGGAGCCATTTCTGCTTGTGAGCATTGGTTAAGGGTGGCCGAATAGAAGGTTTATGCATGACTGCAAGCCTCTGGAGGATCCTACACCTTGATGTTCGCGTGACTCCGGAGGAACCAGCAGCTTCAAATACCGGTTTGCTGCTTTGTGAGGGCATTTTAGCAGCTGCTCTCTTAATCCGATATTTGTCCGGCAGAAACCTTCCTCATTGTGCTTTATCTGCACAGACCGGTGTGTGCTCTGAATCTGCTACAAATCTCTTAATAGTACGATGATCACGCGTACGTTTTCGTGACATATCTAAGGTTTCCATACCTTATCCAAGGCATTCAACTATTTCACGCTTTTCGGCAGCAGAGAGATCTTTTTTCGTTCACATATTGCTTGAAAATGGTGGTCTGCTTAATAATGTCGAACGTCCTTATTAAGTAGTTTTTCCTTTATTTTGGCTCTACCTGGCACACTAATTGTCACAGGTGTCTGAGACTGATGTCAGTAATCCAAAGCCCCCAAAGCGAGTTTAAATGAAAGGAAAAACAAAACAAAAAACTGACCTTTGTGACAAACACAATTTGCATAAAAAATTGGAATGCAGTGTGTGATCAGTTACAGAAGCTGGTGAATTGATTGCTGTGAATTGATGCTGGTTTGAAGGCACCTGCCTAAAACATTTGCACAGTACTGTATCTTTTTAGCCATCCACGTGTTTACTGGTACAACACCCATGAGGCTGAAAGTACTTGATGGGCTTAAGTTGTTTTTTTTTTTTTGACAAAAGCTTTAGGCAGGTGCCTTCAAACTTAGCCTGGGTGTGCCCATACTGCCTGTGACGCTGCATTTGCATTTTGCGAGCAAGTCAGTCTGGCCAAGCTGCCTATCTAAACCATTTCTGCTCAGCCCTCAGATAGGGGGCCAATGAAAATCGAGCATTTCAAAAGGCAATGACGTGGTAGTTTAGCGACCGGAAATCTATCTCAGTCACTGACTACATGGCGAACGTGGAGCAACCGTACGATTTTAATGCAACTGTAGATGCTGTTTTGGACGAATTCAAAGGGAAGTTCTCTCTGAAAATAGAGCAAAGAGCAGCCTTTGAAGCATTTGTTGCGGGAAAGGACGTGTTCGCAATGTTACCGACCGGCTCCGGTAAAAGTTTAATTTATTAGTTAGCCCCGCTGGTAGCCAAGTCGATGGGGCTTTGCAAGAACGCTGTGGTCATTTCGCCTTTAAACGCACTGATTCGTTTTTCGAATATCAATATTGAATGACCAACACCAGCCACTGTCATGTTCACCTCACAGGTCCGACAAAAATCATTTAACGCCATTTCTATATGACTACAGGCTACTACTTTTTGTTTGGATCAAGCAGTTCCTCTCGCTGCGTATTATGTCAGAGGACAGAGGGGTGTGATTGGTTGAAGCTTCGTCCAGTAGCAAACAGAGGCTTTTGAAAGAGGCGGGTTAAGCCCGCCTTCTATAAAAATGGGTTTACAACACAGCTTGGCCAAACCAATGCTGGCAGAGCATTGACAAGTCGCGATAGCCAGGCTACTTCAAACTAGCATCAATTCACAAAAAGAGGTTAAAGTCAGGGATTTTGTAGGATTATAGTCAGGTGTATGATCAACCAATTACACCAAATTCAACAACTGTATGCAAGTATGCCTAGAAGAATTGATGCTCTTTTCAAGGCAAAAAGTGGTCAGATTGTTTCTCTTTTGTTCATTCACTGCATTTTGTTGATTGATTCACATAATTGATTAACACTTCCATTTTTGAAGGCATTCCTAGTTGACAGCATTTTTTTTTCACACCTGCCTAAAACTTTTGCACAGTACTGTATATAGAGGTTGCAATGCCTGAGCAGTCTACCACATATAGAGGTTGCAATGCCTGAGCAGTCTATTACTTATAGAGGTTGCAATGCCTGAGCAGTCTATCACCTATAGAGGTTGCAATGCCTGAGCAGTCTATCACCTATAGAGGTTGCAATGCTGTTGCAGAGGAGCTGAAGTATGGAAATGAAGTGCACATCCAGTACATTAAACACAGCTGCTGAGTGCATGGCATATAGCAGTGACGCCACACTGCACAGCAGCGGTCAGCATGCTTACCCTGTGGTGCTCAGTGTATACTCCATACACACACCACCTAAGGCATGTTCAGTACTGTGCTATGTGCCTGTATGATGTCTGAGGCATGTTCAGTGCTATGTGCCTGTATGATGTCTGAGGAATGTTCAGTACTGTGCTGTGTGCCTGTATGATGTCTGAGGCATGTTCAGTGCTGTGCTGTGGGCATGTTCAGTACTGTGCTGTATGATTTCTGAGGCATGTTCAGTACAGTACTGTGCTGTATGATGTCTGACCTGTGAAGAGCTCTGGGGCCATGTGGATGGGCGTTCCTACGATGCTGCCGGACATCATGGCCTCTGGCTTGCAGAAGCCCAGGTCCGTGATTTTAGCCCGGTTCTGCTTGTCCAGCTGGAGAGAAACACATGAAAGGTGCCAAGTAACAATGGTCATAATTGATATCATGAACAATAATAATTTATTAAACCAGAGAGTTTTGAAGTCACAGAAGCGTTCTGGCCTTGGCCATATAACTGTTGTCTATTGAAAGAGCTGGAGTGTTGAACTTTGAGTCTAATCTAGTAGAGACAGTCAATGAAGGCTAGAGGGCTGCACGATTGGGCCTATAACATCCCAGCCTGCTACACCCCCCTCATTCAACAGCATAACCAGTAAAAACAGAGTTAAACAATCACCATGTATTACTCCATTCAAGTTAAGTCATGTTACCGGTCTCACCTAATAACTCTTGCCTGGTTTGCACTGTGTACATTCACAAGTCATTACATGCTAATCTCTGCTGGTCCCAAACTAAGATAAGATCAAATTAGATGCCCATTATATCTATTATATAGATGCCCATTATATCTATTATATAGATGCCCATTATATCTATTATATAGATGCCCATTATATCTATTATATAGATGCCCATTACTGCCCGAATGGACAGGATACTGTGACATTGCAGATGTCCCTTCGCAGTCAACAACAATTACATAAAAGTATACACACATGCACATATAAAAGAATACACACACGCACATATAAAAGAATACACACATGCACATATAAAAGTATTCACACATGCACATATAAAAGAATACACACATGCACATATAAAAGTATACACACATGCACATGTAAAAGTATACACACATGCACATATAAAAGAATACACACATGCACATATAAAAGTATACACACATGCACATATGAAGGACAGACAACAGTCACATAAAAGGCATACACATATGCACATAAAGACAGAAGAATAGCTGATGAAATAACACAGAGGTCATAGAGCGACGGCTTGTCTTGGGGAGCTCACCAGGACGTTCTTGAGCTTGATGTCTCGGTGCACCAGCCCCTGGCCATGCAGGAAGCGAATCCCCTCCACCACGTCCAGGGCGATCTGCAGCCTCTCCTTTAGCGACAGGCCAGCCTGGGCACACACGCAAACATCACATTTACACTAGCAATGCTGTATGCACATCACATTTACACTAGCAATGCTGTATGCACATCACATTTACACTAGCAATGCTGTACGCACATCACATTTACACTAGCAATGCTGTACGCAGGCCAGCCTGGGCGCACACACAAACATCACATTTACACTAGCAATGCTGTATGCACTCCTGTTTACACTATTTACACATTTATCACATTTACACTAATAACGCTGTATGCAGGCCAGCATGGGCACACACACATACATCACATTTACACTAGCAATGCTGTATGCACATCACATTTACACTAGCAATGCAGTATGCACATCACATTTACACTAGCAACGCTGTACGCACATCACATTTACACTAGCAATGCTGTATGCACTCCTGTTTACACTATTTACACATTTATCACATTTACACTAGCAATGCTTTATGCTGGCCAGCCTGGACACACACGCCAACACATCACATTTACACTATGAATGCTGTATGCTGCTGTACAAGAGCTGTGTGCACCTCTAGCTTCTACAGTGTGCTGTGGTATTGTTCACTTATTTATTTTAAGCACAGAGACTCTGAAATTTCAGTTTTTGTCTGAAATTTTTTGTGCATCACTTGCATCACTTTTCACCTGCATCACTTCTGTTCTCCATCAGTTACTCTTCTAGATAAATTCTACATAATCGGCTGCATAATCTTCTCCAAGGGCTGAAGCACAGGCTGTGGTGTGTGTGCGTAAGCACAGGCTGTGGTGTGTGTGCGTAAGCACAGGCTGTGGTGTGCGTAAGCACAGGCTGTGGTGTGCGTAAGCACAGGCTGTGGTGTGTGTGCGTAAGCACAGGCTGTGGTGTGCGTAAGCACAGGCTGTGGTGTGTGTGCGTAAGCACAGGCTGTGGTGTGCGTGCGTAAGCACAGGCTGTGGTGTGCGTGCGTAAGCACAGGCTGTGGTGTGCGTGCGTAAGCACAGGCTGTGGTGTGCGTGCGTAAGCACAGGCTGTGGTGTGCGTGCGTAAGCACAGGCTGTGGTGTGTGTGCGTAAGCACAGGCTGTGGTGTGTGTGCGTAAGCACAGGCTGTTGTGTGTGTGCGTAAGCACAGGCTGTTGTGTGTGTGCGTAAGCACAGGCTGTGGTGTGTGTGCGTAAGCACAGGCTGTGGTGTGTGTGCGTAAGCACAGGCTGTGGTGTGTGTGTGTAAGCACAGGCTGTGGTGTGTGTGTTTAAGCACAGGCTGTGGTGTGTGTGTGTAAGCACAGGCTGTGGTGTGTCTGTGTAAGCACAGGCTGTGGTGTATGTGCTGAGCACAGGCTGTGGTGTGTGTGTAAGCACAGGCTGTGGTGTGTGTGCGTAAGCACAGGCTGTGGTGTGTGTGCGTAAGCACAGGCTGTGGTGTGTGTGCGTAAGCACAGGCTGTGGTGTGTGTGTGTGTTTAAGCACAGGCTGTGGTGTGTGTGCTGAGCACAGGCTGTGGTGTGTGTGTGTGCGTAAGCACAGGCTGTGGTGTGTGTGTGTAAGCCCAGGCTGTGGTGTGTGTGTGTAAGCACAGGCTGAGGTGTGCATGCTTAAGCACAGGCTGTGGTGTGTGTTTAAGCGCAGGCGGAGGTGTGTGTGTTTAAGCGCAGGCTGTGGTGTGCGTAAGCACAGGATGTGGTGTGTGTGTTTAAGCAAAGGCTGTGGTGTGTGTGTGTAAGCGCAGGCTGTGGTGTGTGTGCTGAGCACAGGCTGTGGTGTGTGTGCGTAAGCACAGGCTGTGGTGTGTGTGCGTAAGCACAGGCTGTGGTGTGTGTGTGTAAGCACAGGCTGTGGTGTGCGTAAGCACAGGCTGTGGTGTTTGTGTGTAAGCACAGGCTGTGGTGTGTGTGTTTAAGCACAGGCTGTGGTGTGTGTGTTTAAGCACAGGCTGTGGTGTGTGTGCTGAGCACAGGCTGTGGTGTGTGTGTAAGCACAGGCTGTGGTGTGTGTGCGTAAGCACAGGCTGTGGTGTGTGTGTGTAAGCACAGGCTGTGGTGTGTGTGTGTGTTTAAGCACAGGCTGTGGTGTGTGTGCTGAGCACAGGCTGTGGTGTGTGTGTAAGCACAGGCTGTGGTGTGTGTGTGTAAGCGCAGGCTGTGGTGTGTGTGTGTAAGCGCAGGCTGTGGTGTGTGTGCTGAGCACAGGCTGTGGTGTGTGTGTTTAAGCACAGGCTGTGGTGTGTGTGCGTAAGCACAGGCTGTGGTGTGTGTATGTAAGCACAGGCTGTGGTGTGTGTGTTTAAGCCCAGGCTGTGGTGTGTGTTTAAGCGCAGGCGGTGGTGTGTGTGTTTAAGCACAGGCTGTGGTGTGCGTAAGCACAGGATGTGGTGTGTGTGCGTAAGCACAGGCTGTGGTGTGTGTGCGTAAGCACAGGCTGTGGTGTGTGTGCGTAAGCACAGGCTGTGGTGTGTGTGTTTAAGCACAGGCGGTGGTGTGTGTGTTTAAGCCCAGGCTGTGGTGTGTGTGCGTAAGCCCAGGCTGTGGTGTGTGTGCGTAAGCTCAGGCGGTGGTGTGTGTGTTTAAGCGCAGGCTGTGGTGTGTGTGTTTAAGCACAGGCTGTGGTGTGTGTGTTTAAGCGCAGGCGGTGGTTTGTGTGCGGGGCACCTTGAGGCCGGTGTAGAGGTCCCTGTGTAGCCTCTCCATGATGAGCAGCACCGCTATGCTGGAGCCGCCGCTGTACGTGTGGTCGATCACGGAGCCGTGCATGTCCACCAGCCTCTCGTGGCGCGGCAGAGACCTGACCGAGGGAGAGAGGGCAGGCCAACCGAAGAGATGAGAGGGACAGAGGGGAGGCCAATAGAAGAGAAGAGAAGAGAGGGATAGAGGGAGGCCACAGAAGAGAAGAGAGGGACAGAGGGGAGGCCAACAGAAGAGAAGAAAAAAAGAGAGGGATAGAGAGAGGCGATCAGAAGAGAAGAGAGAGGGAGGCCAACAGAAGAGAAGAGAGGGACAGAGTGAGGCGATCAGAAGAGAAGAGAGAGGGAGGTGATTAGAAGAGAAGAGAGGGTGAGAGGGAGGGGAAACAAAAGGAAGAGAAGTGAGAGGTGAGGGCGAATGCAGACTTAAAATGACACAGTGGTAGCGTAGCATGGTATGACCAACTTACACAGCCTGATGCACAGTGTGAGTACCGGACTCACCAGTGACATTACTTGAGAAAAGGAGCCTGATGGCACCACCATGCTATGACTCTCTCTTGCCACAAGGGGGCACCTGTTCCACTCAGCAGTCTCAACTCCGCACCAACGGTAAATCCAACTATGCCTTTTACTGTTCCTGTTCCCCTTCACACTTACACAAACCTCATATCACCTCCAGGTGTAGGGTAGGCCTTAGAATCACGTCAGTGCCGCACAGGAATACAAAGAGTAAGTTCACATCACATTCCAACTAGAACATGCCACAGTTGCATAAGGGCATTTTATTCAGTAATGTCGCCTCCTTCTCCTATTTCTCCTTCTGTTGAAAGGACATACACTGAGTCCACATGCACTGAACAGACTGCAGAAGGCTGGAAATAACCTGAGAGAAACTACTGTGTCAAAGCACTGCGAGGCGGGAGCATGGTATTGAGCTACTAACCTACTTAGGGAGCCCGGCTCGTGGTTCTGGGCTGAGACCTGGAAGAATGTTTTTGCATTCTATACGCCTCAAGGCAGGCCTGTGTCCCAAACAGCTGCTTACTGTAAGGTAAAGGCTTCATTGTTTGGTCTTTATGGGAAGCCAGAGGGGATTGAACTGCTAACTAACCGTGATGCGGTCGGTCACCAGTCACCGTGTCACACTGTGACCCTGCCGCCCTCACTGATAATAAACACCATTTGTCACGTCACACATGAATGAGTCTGCAGTTTGGTGTGGCGCGTTAGTGAGAAATACTGGTACTGGTTACAGAGAAATATTGCTGAAGGCTGGGAGAAAGGAATTGCCCGATGCAAAGAGGTTTTCTCAGCTCATACCCCACTTGGAGCGCTTGCGTGACGTGTATAGTTCCTGAAGGACAGTAGAGCATTGGGACACACCTGAGCTAAGCTACAGTTCCTGCAAGGGCCAAGTCAGAGACTAGGTTATCAGAAGGGCCAAGTGAGAGATTTGGTTATCAGAAGGGTCAAGTCAGAGACTAGGTTATCAGAAGGGCCAAGTCAGAGTCTAGGTTATCAGAAGGGCCAAGTCAGAGACTTGGTTATCAGAAGGGCCAAGTGAGAGATTTGGTTATCAGAAGGGCCAAGTCAGAGACTTGGTTATCAGAAGGGACAAGTCAGAGACAACCGCCTGGACTGTCCTATTTACACAGTAAAATGGGCTAGAGAAAAACTACACCTCACTCACTCTTAAGCAGTCTTAAGATTGGGAGTGTACATAATGGCTGAAAATATCACTGTGGAATCAGCAAAAACTGTGAGCAATGAAGAAAACTCTATCTAGTCCATTTATGAGCCAAAACTATGCTCCTTTACTCAACCAATATCAGCCTAGAATATCATATTTCATAAGTGGCATGTGGTTAATGATATGAGAACAGCATTGCTGTGCGGCTGATGGGCCGTTATTTCAATGAGGAAATGAGAGACGTTAGTGTCACATCCTCGTCCAGCGTCCTGAGGGCCTCGCTAGTGTCACATCCCCGTCCTCGTCCAGCGTCCTGTGCGCCTCACCTGATGTAGTGAAACTCCAGCGTCCTTAGGGCCTCACCTGGTGTGGTGGAACTCCAGCGACCTGTAGCCTCACCTGGTGTAGTGGAACTCCAGCGTCCTTAGGGCCTCACCTGGTATGGTGGAACTCCAGCGACCTGTAGCCTCACCTGGTGTAGTGGAACTCCAGCGTCCTTAGGGCCTCACACCTGGTGTGGTGGAACTCCAGCGTCCTTAGGGCCTCACCTGGTGTAGTGGAACTCCAGCGACCTGTAGCCTCACCTGGTGTAGTGGAACTCCAGCGTCCTTAGGGCCTCACCTGGTATGGTGGAACTCCAGCGACCTGTAGCCTCACCTGGTGTAGTGGAACTCCAGCGTCCTTAGGGCCTCACCTGGTGTAGTGGAACTCCAGCGCAAGGTCGTTCCAGTGCTTGTCGTCAGGAGGAATCACCGACTTCAAGGCACAGGGGTACTTCCCTCCCCAGCTGTCACAGAAGTACACCACTCCGTACTGGCCTCGACCCAACTCTCTACCCATCTTGGGCTTGCCTAGAGGAGAAAGAGGGAGAGAGGGACAGAGAGAGTGTGTGTGAGAGAGAGAGACAGAGAAAGGGAGAGGCGGAGAGAGAGGGGGAGAGAGAGGCAAGGAGTTCATAAGAGCAAGAGAAAAATAAGGACAAAAAAAAAGAAATAAACAGAACATCTATAGTTTATGTTTTATTTAGTTTCAGCAGCAGGTAACACATCAATGTTAAATGGATTTAAGCAGACTCTTAAGAGCTAAAAGAGGTCAAAAGCTTCCTGTATGTGCTGTAAGTTACCGTGCAAGACGACGTCCCGAAGCGAGCGGCTCTCGAGTGACAGGCGTGCCAGGCGAGGGGCGTGGTCTTTACGCACACGCAGCCAAAGGTCCTCCGTCCGCTCCAGACGACCCGTGTGGCCCTCCTCAAGCTGCACACGTTTGGACAAATGGATTGGGATTAATATCACAGACCTGGGTTCAGAGCTCTGAACATTAACGTGCCCTCCTCAAGCTGCACACGTTTGGACAAATGGATTGGGATTAATATCACAGACCTGGGATCAGAGCTCTGAACATTAACGCACGTGGAACCAGGATACGGCCCTCTACAGCCACAGCAAAGGCACACAGTGCTCGTGACTCCAGCATCCTAAAGGTACTCTCAGCAATTATCAATCAGCTAGCTCTTCATTTCCTTAGTACACTAAAAAAACACAACAAAAACAAACAACCCTCTCACACAGGCCAGCACTATCCTTGAGCACTATCCTGTCTGCCTAACAGCCTTATGAAGTTTCACTGAAGGTTGGAGGGGGTGGCTTCAAGTCCTTGGTTCAAATATAAAATCAGATGTATTGGACAAGCTGAAACAAACAAACACGATGTCCCACTGCATCACTGGTAACACCCACATAAAGGATGTGACATCTAATAACTTAGAAAATAATGTGACATAACTTAGAATCTAATAACTTAGAAAATAATGTGACATAACTTAGAGTCACAAGAGGGCCATACTGCATATTTATTGCTGAAATGGCACCATACATTGCTGGTAGTTTTGCATAAGGCCTGGTTGTCCTTAACAGCTGCTGTGTGTCCATCAAACGAGGTAATGAACATGCTCAAGACTCCCAAATACATCAGCAAAAAACCTTAAACCTTGTGATGCCGTTAGATGATGACTGATATTTCTGCAGTTTTAAGGTCAAGCACACAGCTATACTGAGATCAAATGGGAAATATAATATAAATAATATATATATAATATGATTATATAAATAGCTATTTTGATTAGACATCAGTACATGCACACACGCACATACACACAAGTGCACATGCACACACACACACACACACAGATGCAGGCGTACAATTAGTTCACATACATAATCAGGTGACATGAAAGTCTACACACACACGTACAAAATTCCCCATTCATAGTAACACCCCATCCCACACACACCTACGCAGAGACATAGTGACACACATTAAGATCAAACATATAATCAAATTACAGCATAAATACCAAACACACAGGCCTTCCCACCCAAACCCACCATACACACCAACATGTACTACCCCATAGAAACAACTACAAACAAAATCATCAAAACACTTCCAATACAGATACAGTGTGTGTGTGTGTGTGTGTGCGTGTGTGTGTATGTGTGTGTGTGTGTGTGTGTGTGCACGCATGCACGTGTATGTTTATGCTAAGCTGCTTTACATCTTAAATGCCTACCATTTGTTCCAATTACCCCGACAAGGCAACTCTCTGGACACACACAGCCCCCTCTACCCCCACCCCACACACCCAACACACACACACACACATAAAGCCACTCTTTCTTCCTGACGGAAGTCACGTTATCCATTCACGCGTGGTCTCACAATAAGCACGGCCAATAGGATGAGAGGGCTAGTAGGATCTCAGCCGCAGATGGTCGGCTGGCCAGCGCTGGAATGCGCGGCGTGCCTGCGGTTTAGAGAGGAGATGGAGCTGATCGTGCCTCTGGTTTATAGAGGAGACGGAGCTGATTTTGCCTGTGTGTGTGTGTGTGTGTGTGTGTGCGTGTGTGTGTGTGTGTGTGGGAGCTGTTGAGGCGCGTGCGGAACTGCGAGCAGTGTGTGTGTGTGTGTGTGTGCCATCTCTGAGCTGACCTGTCTGAGCGAGGCGGCGAAGGCTTCATGGGAGCTGTTGAGGCGTGTGCGGAACTGCGAGCAGATGCTCTTGGCCAGCTTAGCCGCACTCAGGCTCTCAATGGCGTCCTGAGCCACCTTACGCTTCCACTCCGCCGTGATGGCAGGCGGACTCACCAGCGTTATCCTCTGGATTATCTACAGAGAGAGAGACAGAGAGAGAGAGAGAGAGAGAGAGAGAGAGAGAGAAAGATAGATAGAAACAAATTAAACCAAAACAGATTATAATGGAAACTGGCATCACTGTGCAGACTTGGACTGTAAAACCTGATGAGCAAGTTTATGAGTCATGAGCGAAACTGCCTCTAAGCTCAGTGCATCCACTCAGCCCTCCGCTTACATGCTTAGTCTGCTCCCACCTCCGCTTACCTGCTTAGTCTGCTCCCAACACTCAGCCCTCCGCTTACCTGCTTAGTCTGCTCCCACCTCCGCTTACCTGCTTAATCTGCTCCTACACTCAGCCCTCTGCTTACCTGCTTAATCTGCTCCCACACTCAGCCCTCCGCTTACCTGCTTAATCTGCTCCCACACTAGACGCGTCACCGACGACCCTGCCTGGAACGTCACCTCTACATGATAGGCAGCATTCAGGATCTGACAGAGAGAGAGGGAGAGAGAGAGGGAGAGAGAGAGAGAGAGAGAGAGAGAGAGGGAGGGAGGGAGGGAGGGAGGGAGAGAGAGAGAGAGAGAGAGAGAGAGGGAGGGAGGAAGGGAGAGAGAAGGGGAGAGATTACAAGTGTGTTTTTATATCATTTACTTGTATGTTTTATTATTACTTTTGCTATGTTAATAAACACTTTAGCAATAAGTCCTGCAAATAAATTATATTTGAATTAGAGAAAGAGACAGAGACAGAAAGAAAAAAAGCCTCCAACAGAGCAATGCTTTCTTAATGCAGAACCATTTCAAAGTCATCTCTGTCTGTGTGTCAGTAGGTGTGTGTGTACCTGATCTCTGTCTGTGTGTCAGTAGGTGTGTGTGTGTACCTGATCTCTGTCTGTGTGTCAGTAGGTGTGTGTGTGTACCTGATCTCTGTCTGTGTGTCAGTAGGTGTGTGTGTGTACCTGATCTCTGTCTGTCTGTGTGTCAGTAGGTGTGTGTGTGTACCTGATCTCTGTCTGTGTGTGTCAGTAGGTGTGTGTGTACCTGCTTGAGGTGGCTGGAGGTGACGCTGTGTACGGAGGTGTCGATGGTGGACTTCTCCAGGCTGTTGAGGCACCTCTCCAGGGTGCCTACAAAGCTCTCCCGCAGGTAGTTCACCGAGCTGATCAGCTTGTTGGCCACCGCCTGGTTCAGACGCACTACGATCAGCTCCTGGATCTGGTGGATACACGACTTAATGTCCTTGGTGGCAATCGGCTCTCCATTGGGTGTGGCAATGACATCTGCGGATAGGGATCAGAGGAAGGATAAGTACCTTATGGCTGACTTTACGCAAGGATTGAGTGTAATACAGCAGCCATTAGGCCTTTATAACAATTAAAACTAATTCAACATAACAACAAAAGATGAATACATCAGTATATATAAAATATGATAATACAACATTAATATAGATAAATCCAGGAGAAGATGAATCATACAATTCATAAACTTGCCCACATGACAAGTGAACACGTGTTTGTCTACAGCAGAGATTTTACAGTGGGGTGGATTTAGTGTTTGTATCGTTTATGTTTAATGCGTGATCAAATGCGATCGTAACCAAGGTGCACACAGTAGCAGCAAGGGAGTGTTTAAAGTGTGATGTGGTGTAGTGGCCATCACTGGAGTCTGCAGAGCACACCTAGCACAGCACTGTTGCAATTATTATTATTAGCGGATATTATGAAGAACTGAGGCACTGCCTGAAAATTCTGCATAGACTGAACAAGCTGTGTGTGTGTGTGTGTGTGTGTGTGTGTGTGTGTGTGTGTGTGTGTGTGTGTGTGTGTGTGTGTGTGCGTGTGTGTGTGTGTGTGTGTGTGTGTGAGAGAGAGAGAAAGAGAGTGAGTCATTAAAAAAAACATTAACTTCTGTTGCCTAAATCAAAAGCAACAAAAATGCTGCAAGTAACTTTTCAACAAACACCTGCGCTTCCTGACTGCTGATAGCAACTTCAGTCTGTCATTCCATACTCCCTTCCTCCCTCCCTCTCTCTCTCTCTGTCTCTCTTCTATTCCTCCCTCCCTCCCTCTATTTCTGTCTCTCTTCTATTCCTCCCTTCCTCCCTCCCTCTCTCTGTCTCTCTTCTATTCCTCTCTCTCTCCCTCTCTTTCATTCTGTCCCTCTCTCTCTCCAGAAAGTTATCAAATCAGCCAAGCTGAAGTCTCTGAATAGCCCAGGCAGTTGCCATGGGGAAGGGACTGAATGGGTTCCACTGCAGGGCCACGAGTTGCCAATCTAAACTAATGAGGTCTGGACGAGTCCTTCCCCTGCCCTTACGACAAACAGCATCTACAGCTCACACAGCACCACTCCAATCTGTGTGTGTGTGTGTGTGTGTGTGTGTGTGTGTGTGTGTGTGTGTGTGTGTGTGTGTGTCTGTGAGTGTGTGTGTGTTTGTGTGTGTGTCTGTGAGTGTGTGTGTGTGTGTGTGTGTGTGTGTGTCTGTGAGTGTGTGTGTGTGTGTGTGTCTGTGAGTGTGTACATCACACTTATGAGTGTGGGAAAGTGTGAGGTGTCACAGCACACGCTGACGAATTAAGAGGTCTCCTGCCGCTCTTAACAAGCTCACCCAAAACAACCTGTTTTTAATGGAGTAGACCAGACGTCTCTGGCTGGAAACAGGAACTGTAAAAGTTTGCGGAGCTGCAAGAAGCTTCTGATTGTCTGACCAATCAGAAGCTCCCTCCACACTCTGTCTGACCAATTAGAAGTTCCCTCCACAGTCTCTCTGACCAGAGTGTGGAGGGGAAGCCCAGGTGCTGCTGGAGTTATGTAATGGCCAGCACTGTTTACTCACGAGCGGGCAAGCCAGGCTGTCAGCACGTCTGACGCAGTTACATCATTACAGAACTTTAAATCCGCCCACACAGCAGTGTATCTCTCCTGGCCTGCTCTACAGGCCTGCTTCTCATTCAGAACCTCAGAACAGAACCGCACTGGACTCAGAATAAGAGTCTGTAGGCAAATCAGTGGGCAGAACTGGACTGTATCAGCACAGCTGGACTGCAGATAAAACCACAGTGTGAACATGACTTCGCATTTCTCATTATGCTCCCAGCCAGACTGTGAAAACCTCCACTTAGGAGATGTATATCTTCATCTGATTGTCAAGCCCATATCATAATCTTCAGAAGACAACACACACCCCCATGACCTTGAAAACAGGTCTACCGTTGCAGAAATCAAATCTCCTTTTACTGCTGATCTTGGGTCTGATCTCATGTGTGTCCAGTGTTCTACTCCTGATCTCATGTGTGTTCTAGTCCTGATCTCATGTGTGTCCAGTGTTCTAGTCCTGATCTCATGTGTGTTCTAGTCCTGATCTCATGTATGTCCAGTGTTCTAGTCCTGATCTCATGTATGTCCAGTGTTCTAGTCCTGATCTTATGTGTGTCCAGTGTTCTAGTCCTGATCTTGTGTTGTGTCCAGTGTTCTAGTCCTGATCTCATGTGTGTCCAGCGTTCTAGTCCTGATCTCATGTGTGTCCAGTGTTCTAGTCCTGATCTTATATGTGTCCTAGTCCTGATCTTATGTGTGTCCAGTGTTCTAGTCCTGATCTCATGTGTGTCCAGTGTTCTAGTCCTGATCTTATGTGTGTCCTAGTCCTGATCTCATGTGTGTCCTAATCCTGATCTTGTGTGTGTCCAGTGTTCTAGTCCTGATCTCGTGTGTGTGCAGTGTTCTAGTCCTGATCTCATGTGTGTGCAGTGTTCTAGTCCTGATCCCATGTGTGTGCAGTGTTCTAGTTCATAGTTCTGGACCACCACCTCTGAGAAACCAGTACAGGCACAAGACTGCAGTGGTCTTTATTACATTGTTTTATCTGAACAGTTTTACTTTCGTTATGACACTTGTTTAGTCTCCCTCTCCAGGGCTGTTTTAGCCTCAAAAGTACTAAATCTCTCAGATCCAAGATCCTGTTTCCTGATTAGAAGTTCAAACCCTGAGCGCCTCTCTTACTTTTTAAACTGGTGGCTGACTGCGGCGTGACCCCTTTATTTGCCTGTGAACCCCCTTTCTTTGCCTGTGAACCCCCTTTCTTTGCCTGTGAACTCCCTTTTATGTACCTTACCTGTGAACTCCCTGTCTGTACCTGTCAACTCCTTCTTTACCTGTCACCTCTCTCTGTACCTGTGAATTGCCCGTCTTTACCTGTGAATTGCCCGTCTTTACCTGTGAAGTGTCTCTGTACCTGTGAAGTGTCTCTGTACCTGTGAAGTCCTTTACCTGTGAACTCCAGGTTGGCGGCGTCCTGCAGCAGCTGCTCCTTCATGCTGCTGAGCGTCTCGACGATCATCTCCTTCATCTCCTCCTGCTTGCGGTTGGCGATGCACATGAGCGAGTGGAACAGCTCGCCCTCCTTCTCCCGCGTGTACTCCAGCCGCCGCGGCGTGATCTGCAGGTCCCTCTGCATGTCAAACGCCTGGCCACACGCACACACACACACAGGCCCAGACACACACAGAGGCCCAGACACACACACACAGAGGCCCAGACACACACAGGCACAGACACACACACACAGAGGCCCAGAGACACACACACACACACACACAGGCACAGACACACACACACAGAGGCCCAGAGACACACACACACACACACAGAGGCCCAGACACACAAACACAAAGAAGGGTGGAGTCAAACAATTTGCTATTCCTGAGCACAGAGCGTGGATAGGACAGTCATCTTCTTTGTTACACAAACAATGTGAAGAAATTTTACTTCAGTATGAAAACCTCTCTGAATTTTTAGATATAGAGCAAGAAACACTGTGTGTCCAGACATGTTCCAAAAGTCCATTTTGAAGTGATCTTTCTGGACGATGGTGCCCTGCACTGCCTGGTGTTAAGGCATGCCTGGCCAAGGAAGCGTGATAGGATCCTACCTGTGGAGCCACACCTGTACCTGTACCTGTGGAGCCACACCTGTAACTGCAGCGCCACACCTGTACAACCATTCAGCAGCATTCTCACGCCTCATCTACCTCTGATGCTGGCTGTACATTACAATGTCATTCACTGTCAATGCACGTTTGCTTATCATAATAGAAATATATGAAATGCACAAATCATTCGGCAGTAAATGAAATGACACCTTTTCCTAACTAGGGCACTGCTGTTTTTATATTATATTGTTAACTGCACACCGAATTCCTTAATAATATTCTATACTCTTACTCTATATGACTTATAACAGACGCAACTTACACCAGTCTAACGTGTTTTTCACGTGTTTCCCCATGTGCGTATGTGTATGTACAGTGCTGGCCAAAAGTATTGGCACCCCTGCAATTCTGTCAGATAATGCTCAATTCCTCCCAGAAAATAATTGCAATTACAAATGCTTTGGTAGTAATATCTTCATTTATTGTGCTTGCAATGAAAACACACAAAAGGGAATGAAAAAAAATGAAATCAATTATCATTTTACACAAAACTCCAAAAATGGGCCGGACAAAAGTATTGGCACCCTCAGCCTAATACTTGGTAGCACAACCTTTAGACAAAACAACTGCGAACAACCGCTTCCGGTATCCATCAATGAGTTTCTTACAATGCTCTGCTGGAATTTTAGACCATTCTTCTTTGGCAAACTGCTCCAGGTCCCTGAGATTTGAAGGGTGCCTTCTCCAAACTGCAATTTTCAGATCTCTCCACAGGTGTTCTATGGGATTCAGGTCTGGACTCATTGCTGGCCACTTTAGAAGTCTCCAGTGCTTTCTCTCAAACCATTTTCTAGTGCTTTTTGAGGTGTGTTTTGGGTCATTGTCCTGCTGGAAGACCGACGACCTCTGAGGGAGACCCAGCTTTCTCACACTGGGCCCTACATTACGCTGCAAAATTTGTTGGTAGTCTTCAGACTTCATGATGCCATGCACACGGTCAAGCAGTCCAGTGCCAGAGGCAGCAAAGCAACCCCAAAACATCAGGGAACCTCCGCCATGTTTGACTGTGGGGACCGTGTTCTTTTCTTTGAAGGCCTGTTTTTTTCCTGTAAACTCTATGTTGATGCCTTTTCCCAAAAAGCTCTACTTTTGTCTCATCTGACCAGAGAACATTCTTCCAAAACGTTTTTGGCTTTCTCAGGTAAGTTTTGGCAAACTCCAGCCTGGCTTTTTTATGTCTCTGGGTCAGAAGTGGGGTCTTCCTGGGTATCCTACCATAGAGTCCCTTTTCATTCAGACGCCGACGGATAGTACGGGTTGACACTGTTGTACCCTCGGACTGCAGGACGGCTTGTAATTGTTTGGATGTTAGTCGAGGTTCTTTCTCCACCATCCGCACAATCTTTCGTTGAAATCTCTCGTTAATTTTTCTTTTCCGTCCACATCTAGGGAGGTTAGCCACAGTGCCATGGGCTTTAAACTTATTGATGACACTGCGCACAGTAGACACAGGAACATTCAGGTCTTTGGAGATGGACTTGTAGCCTTGAGATTGCCCATGCTTCCTCACAATTTTGCTTCTCAAGTCCTCAGACAGTTCTTTGGTCTTCTTTCTTTTCTCCATGCTCAATGTGGTACACACAAGGACACAGGACAGAGGTTGAGTCAACTTTGATCCATTTTAACTGGCTGCAAGTGTGATTTAGTTATTGCCACTACCTTTTATGTGCCACAGGTAAGTAACAGGTGCTGTTAATTACACAGATTAGAGAAGCATCACATGATTTTTCAAAGGGTGCCAATACTTTTGTCCGGGCCATTTTTGGAGTTTTGTGTAAATTGATAATTGATGTGACTTTTTTTTCATTCTCTTTTGTGTTTTTTCATTGCAAGCAACATAAATGAAGATATTACTACCAAAGCATTTGTAATTGTAAACATTTTCTGGGAGAAATTGAGCATCATCTGACAGGATTGCAGGGGTGCCAATACTTTTGGCCAGCACTGTATGTGTGTGTGGAGCCTATCTCACCTGCTTGATAAAGAGGTGGTGGCTACAGGCTCTCTCACCTGCTTGATGAAGAGGTGGAGGCTACAGGCCATCTCACCTGCTTGATGAAGAGGTGGAGGCTACAGGCCATCTCACCTGCTTGATGAAGAGGTGGAGGCTACAGGCCATCTCACCTGCTTGATGAAGAGGTGGAGGCTACAGGCTCTTTCACCTGGTTGATGAAGAGGTGGAGGCTCTCACCTGGTTGATGAAGAGGTCGAGGCAGCGGCAGTGCACGGCGTTGAGCAGGTTGGCCGCCTCCACCTGCTGCTTCTGCAGCACCAGCCTGGCGAAGGGCCCCAGGAGCCGATGCAGGCGCTCGAAGGACTCTCCCAGCATGCTCTGGGGCACGGGCGCCGCCCCGCTGGAGTTGTCCGTGGGGCCGCCGCTGCTGAGGAAGCCCAGCGCCGAGAGCTGGGCGTGCAGGTCGCTCCGCTCACAGTTGCGCTCACGGTCGCCCGGCCGCCTGGACTCGGGGGAGGCGTCGGGGGTGAGGCAGGGTGCCGGCGAGGCGGGAGAGGGCGAGGGCATGCGCACGAAGCAGATGGGGTAGGGCAGCACCTCGCGCACCTTGTGCAGGTCGGACGCCTGCTCCGCGCTCAGTGCGTCCTGGTTCAGGGCGTAGAGGATGATGGGAATGACGCTGCGCGTGCAGTCCTCCAATGCCTCCTGAACAGGCTGCACACCAGGACACGGCACCACCATGATCTTAGCCTCCTACAGGACACAGGGGAGAGCAGAGTGAGGGTGAGAGAGAGAGAGAGAGAGAGACAGACAGACAGACAGACACGGCACCACCATGATCTTAGCCTCCTACAAGGCACAGGGGAGAGTGAGGGTGAGACAGAGAGAGAGACAGACAGACAGACAGACGGACAGACAGACAGACAGACAGACACGGCACCACCATGATCTTAGCCTCCTACAGGGCACAGGGGAGAGCAGAGTGAGGGTGAGACAGAGAGAGAGAGAGAGAGAGAGAGAGAGAGAGAGAGAGAGAAAGAGAGGGAGAGATTTAACGCCCATTTATTGTACCATAGTCGCCAGTTCACATCAAGACATGTTACAACCAAGTCACCAAAAAACAAAAACATTTATTCAGCTTAAGAAGGGAGAGACCCTCTCCTTCACATCTTCAACACTATATTCAGCCCCCCCCAAATATACCACCTCATCAAAAACAAAGCCACATATGCACCAACAAGTCACGTTTACCAAATAAACAACAACCTACCGCTACCATCGACCACAATCCTTTGTCCAAACACAATCTTTTCCAAAACAATTCAACATTGTGTTACTTGAAAGTAGGCAAATTCAGCTAAGATCCTTGACTCAACTAAAGTCTTAAACATACCAATGACATCCGCCACTGTTCCCTCTTGCTTTAATATGCAACATTTCCAGACAGACAGACAGACAGACAGACAGACAGACAGACAGACAGAGAGAGAGAGAGAGAGAGAGAGAGAGAGAGAGACAGACAGACATAGAGAGAGAGACAGACAGACAGACAGACGGACAGAGAGAGGGCAGGAAGGAGAGAGTGAGAGAGAGAGAGAGAGAGAGAAAAGAGAGGGAGAGAAGGAGAGAAAGAGAGAGAGAGATAGAGAGAGAGACAGACGGACAGAGAGAGGGCGGGAAGGGGAGAGAGAGAGAGAGAGAGAGAGAAAAGAGAGGGAGAGAAAGAGAGAGAGAGACAGAGAGGGAGGTAGGAAGGTAGGGAGGAAGGGAGAGACAGACAGACAGACAGACAGACAGAACCATGATCTTGGCCTCCTATACAGAGCAGAAAGGAAGGACATAGTGAGGGTAGAACTCAGAGAGAGAAGGAGAGAAAGAGAGACAGAAAAATGGAGAGAGACAGACAGGCAGACAGACAGATCGGCAGACAGACAGATCGGCAGACATACAGGCAGACAGACAGGCAGACAGACAGATTTTGTCTGCAAAAAAAGCAGATACAGGAGCACTGAATGGCCAAATCAAGGCTGCCTTTTAGGAATCCTGTCTGCACTCCTCATCGGCAACCTTAATCCAACACACCCGCTTTTAGTATTGCAGTCATATCTCAGCTAGTTCAATGTAATCAGTCGTAATCTGGCTAAAGCGTGCAGCAGGCTCGGCCTCTAATAGAAGAACTGGGCACCCCTTCACCCAGAAGATGAGTCAAGATTTCCCGTCAAACAAGGGCCTCCTGTGTGCAGGCGTGCTTGTGTTTGCGAGTATGTGTGAGTGTGAGTCCTGTGTGTGCATCCGTGCTTGTGTATGTGTGAGTGTCCCTGTGTGTCTATAAATGCATTTGCGGAGCTATGTGGCAACACTTCCTCAAAGGCTTAAATTTATACAAAAAAAAAAGAAACAGCCTCTTGCGGTTTGCACCTAATAGACTTTGTTATGGTGTTCAATCCGATAGACTTCTCTACACTGCTGTGGCATTATTCTTATTTGTTAAGAACATGTACACGTTGCTGTCATTGCTAGCAGTGCAGGGTTCCTAGACACACCAAACACTGTTATAGATTTAAATTCGGTGACTACACTGTGTGTAATGTACCTTACATTTGCTTGATGCTGGACCTAGTTGATAGGTATGGGATGAAATCAAGTCTTTACTATTATCCAGAGGGGAAGATTTGTCCTCTGCCTTTTCACCCTTCCAAGGGGTAGTAAAAATCACACACACACACACACACACACAATTGGACGAGTCAGCTCAGTGCAAACCAACACACCTTCAAAACCCACACCCTGTTCTGTGGGAGGGCATCAGACTCCCAGTACTACACATGTTGTCCAGTCTTCTCAGTTTCTCTTTCGCTCCCTGGGAACCTTCCTGCTGTTCACTGCCCAGCGCTCATCCTGCTTCCCAAGGGGCCAATGCTCTTCCTGCTTCCTGCTTTCCAAGGGCCCAATGCTCCCCCTGCTTCCTGCTTCCCAAGGGCCCAATGCTCTTCCTGCTTCCCAAGGGCCCAGCGCTCTTCCTGCTTCCCAAGGGCCCAGCGCTCTTCCTGCTTCCCAAGGGCACAGCGCTCTTCCTGCTTCCCAAGGGCCCAATGCTCTTCCTGCTTCCTGCTTCCCAAGGGCCCGGCGCTCACTCCTCTGCCTGCAACACTAGCAGCGGTTCCGCTTTCTGACATCCTTCCTTTGCAGAAACAATAAGCATCCCAACCCCCTCATCTCATATGCGTCCCAACCCTCTCGTCCCATATTTACCAACACCCACCAGCCGTATCACCTTCCTGACTCCTCAGCTTTGCAGTTGTCAAGAGCAAATCTGCTCGCTCTGTCTGTCGCTCTGTCTCTCTCCCCGTCTCTCTCTTCATTTCAGGGCTATGGGCCATGGAGAGCACCTCTCTTTTGCAGTCATGCCAAGTCTGCCGCAAGCTTTAGCTACACTGTATATCGACCACACCCTTCAATAGGCTACACTGTTTACCAACCCCGCCCGTCAAACTCTTCTGTGGTTTTCCCCCTTGAAGTGGCCTGAATGGCTGAATTCCTTCACATATTCAAATATGATTGTGACATTACATTACATTACACTTAGCTGACAGAGCAACTTACAGATATTTACAGGGTTTCAGTTACAGTCCCTGGAGCAGTGTGGGGGTTAGATGCCTTGCTCAAGGGCATCTCAACCATGGGTAGGGTGGGATTCGAACCGGCAACCATCCGATTGCAAGACCAACTCCCTAACCACTAGGCCACAGCTGCCCCATATATCCCTGTGTACTGTGTATTGATTTTTCCTTTGACTGCGAGCTTACAATAGACCATCATATTTCTGGGATTAGCTGAAGAAACAGCCTGCATAGATGGAAATAAAGACTTAACAGCAGCACTCCAGATGACCAGTCTGATGAAACAGATTCTATGTAGAGCATTGCTCACATTTCTGAAAATATGTACAGCTGTCTTGCATGCCATAAGTAATTTGGAAATTTGCTTGAAAACCTGCAATTCATTCTATGTACTTTCAGGTCATGACTGAGGTGGGTAATACTATTTTCAACTCATGAAAAATGCTATTTTTGGTGTAACAATTCAAAATGTGCTTTTCAGTAGTAAACAGTTGTCACTGTCCTTGGCAACGCTGAAAACAGCAAACAAGTACATCTTAAACTGTCTCAATACTTATCAGACAGTCCATGCGGAGACTTCAGATGGAAATTAGCTAGTGGCTAAATTTGGTACAAAGCATCTATTCTCTTTATGTGATTCATGTATTTTCTACATGTCCCTGAAATACACTGAATCTCAGCCTGTAACATAACTAATGTAACCACAACAACCATCTGCAACTTCTAAAGTGGCCTATCCAATGACCCTAGGAGAAAGAGACAGACAGACAGACAGAAAGAGACAGAAAGAGAGAGAGAGAGAGAGAGAGAGAGAGGGAGATAGAGGGAGATAGAAAGAGAGGAAGAGAGAGGAAGAGAGCGAGAGTGAGTGAGAGAGAGAGAGAGAGAGAGAGAGAGCACCCACACTGCCTTTTTTCACTTTCTCATGGAAATGGGTGGTCTGTGGGGCAAAGAATTCTCAGAGAGGGTAAAAAGTTTTGACTGTGCCATCTATTTCCATGACAGTTTCACAGAGAGAGAAAGAGCGTGAGAGCTCAGTGGGCATAGAGTAGTAAGATGGAGTAAGACAGATATAATGGTGAGAGGGAGAGAGAAAGAGAGAGAGGAGAGAGAGGGGAAAGAAAGAGAGATAGAGAGAAAAAGAGAGAAAGAGACAGAGAGTGAGAAGAGAGGAAGAGAGAGAGAGGAGAGAGGGAGGAAAGAGAGATAGAGAGAAAGAGAGAGACAGAAGAGACACAGGAGAGAGAGAGGAAGAGAGAGAGAGGGGAGAGAGGAAGACAGAAAGGGGAGAGACAGAGGAAAGAGAGAGATAGGGAGAAAGAGAGGAAGAGAGAGAGAGGAGAGAGAGAGCATAAGAACAGAGAGCAAAAGTAAAAGAAAGAAATAAAGAGTGAGAGCATGTAAGAGAGAAGAGAGTGATAGTGTGTGAAAGAGAGATGGATGGGGAGAGGCAGGGAGTGAGAGAAACAGAGTGTGTGGGAGAGAGAGAGAGAGAGAGAGAGAGAGAGAGAGAGAGAGAGAGAGAGAAAGAGAGCGCATTGACAAGCACAGAGGCACAAAAGAGGCAGTCAGTGCTGTCTCCGAGGCGCGGCCTCTGTCCAAGCGAGGAGTCTCTTTGGAACAAAGATGCCCTGCAAACATTTGTTCACCAATCAAAAATAAATAGCATGTTTGGCTTGCAATGAGGACAGTCCATTTTCAAATGAAGCCTGATACAAAAAAGGTCTCTCCAGGCTGTTTTCGAAACTGCAATGTCACCTTTTGCTTTTCTCTCTATCCCTCTCTTTTTTGAGATGTTGCAACTTGTTAAAAGGCGGCACTGGTTCAGGAGCAGACGAGCTGCTGGTGTGCTATTTTTATCCCTCCCCTCCCCGCCACACCCTTCCTAACCATGAACACACACCACTGCACCCTTCCTAACAGTGAACACACACCACTGCACCCTTTCACTCCGTCCCCTGTTTAAACTGATTGCTTCAGTAATGGCAGCGCTGCTTGCTGTTTTTAAAAATGCCTAGTAGGTGATTGCACTCATTATGGACTAATCAAAGCCGGATCAACCAAGTGCAGACATGCCTGGACCAACTACTGATGCCCTCAGCAAGCCTTGTGCCTTTGGGCTCCTTACTGGCCCTTAAAACGTGAACGCAACAAATATGCCGCATCAACAGGAAGGGAGTCCGTCATGGTCTGTCACTGGGCACTGTGACAGGGGGCAAAGCAGCAGGAATTAAAAGTGTTTGTGTGTGTGTTTGGGTGGGGGTGCACAATTAGCGTGTTAGCGAGTTCATTAGCCAGCCAGCAAAAATGGGCCCCTGTCTTACTTGGCAGGGCTGTGGCGAATGTCACAGCTGTGTGATGTGCTGTTGTTTTGGGGCCTTCGTCGGCCAAAGACTGCTGTCTTAGTGTAGCCTCTTCCACTAATGACCCAGACACCAACCTGCAAGGGAGAAATGCAACCCAACCACTTGCAGGAAACATGTCTACGCGAAGCTTTACCTATGCTGAGGAGACAGGATGTGGTACAAAACTCTGGCACATCTCTGACACTGCTGACAATAGACAACAACAAAGTGTAAAAAAACAATAGTTTTTTTGTGTGTTTTTCTTTTCTTGCAGTGTTCTAAAAAGAAAAAAAAACTAAAAGACAGTCATACTCCAAACACTTTCCTATTTGGTCAATCTGTTCTCGAAGAAGGGTTTTTGTTTACAACTATCCAGAGCGACTTACAGTTATTTACAGGGCTTCAGGTACAGTGCCTGGAGCAGTGTGGGGTTAGATGCCTTGCTCAAGGCCATTTCAGCCATGGGTAGTACGGGATTCGAACCTGCGACTCTCCAATCCCAAGACCATCTCCAACTACATACCTTAATGATTCTAGATATGGCATTTTCTTTGTTTCACATTAAGTAGCCTTTCTTAAAATACTCAATGGAGCTTCAAGTTGACAAGGAGGCCATATCTACTCTTGTTATTTAACAGATCCTGTTTACAATAATATTAGAAAGAAGAGCAGAGAAAAATAAAGCCTAGAAAATTACTTTATAAAAAAAAACAACTTTCACCCTGATGATGACTAACTACAGATGTATTCATAAGCCATGCCCACAGGCCGGCTAAATAGTGTCAACTCCATGGCAACCAAATCATCACAGAAATCATAGTTTGGCCCTCATCACACCCAGCCCACCCAACCCCACTTTTACCGTTTCTCTTACTGCTGTCCTACAGCCAAACGCTTGTCTTTTTCTCTCTCTCTGTCTTTTTCTCTCTCTCTCTCTCTCTCTCTCTCTCTCTCTCTCTTCCTCCTCCTCCTCCTCCTCCTCCTCCTCCTCCTCCTCCTCCTCCTCCTCCTCCTCCTCCTCCTCCTCCTCCTCCTCCTCCTCCTCCTCCTCCTCCTTCTCTCTTTTCACCTCTCTCCCTCTATCCCTCTCTCTCATCCCTGGCCTGTGCCCTGGTCATGTGAAAGGCAGCAGACCCTGTGCAGAGATAGGCCCATTACGTAAGGGGGGGGGGGGGGGTTGATGCCTCTGTCTGGAGAAGCAGCAGCTTTCCAGCCCAAATCAGGCCCTGGAGGGGGTCACACTGGCCTGAGAAGTGTGCATGACCCCTGGCCTGGGCCCGGCGTGAGGAGGGGTAGGATGGACAGGAGGGAGGCAGGGTTAGCTGGGGCCTTTTGTCTTGGGATTAGCTCAGGGGGCAGCATGTGATTTCTGACGCAGGGTGCAGACAGGCCCTCCCCACTGGCGGTGTGTGTTGGGGGGGGGCAGAGCAACAAGTCACACCTTGGCTTACATCAGTTAGTTAGCTGTTAAAAGACATAAAGCAGGGCCAACTGTACCCCAAGACCCCCATGTATCCCAAGACAAGGCTAGCTGTGTGCACACAAGGACTTCCTCTGAGGGCTAATCGCAAATTAACAAGCACCAACCCACTCCCTCCCCTAGTGTGCGAGCGACACACTGCATCGTCCATCCTGACTGACCACAGCAGAGGGCCACTCCTGACTGACCAGAGCAGAGTGCCGCTCCTGCCTCCATCCTAACTGACCACAGCAGAGTGCCTCCATCCTAACTGACCACAGCAGAGGGCCACTGCTGCCACTGCTCATTCTTTCCAGGGCCCTTCAGTCTCCTCCCCGCCGAGCTTTTTTCCACCCGACCCCCCGAGCAGCCTCCTGCGCAACAACAACTCTGTAGCCTAGATTCTGAGCAGGAGGATTACAGCGCTTTTCCCCTTGGCCATTTATGAAACAAGGTCAAACTCGCTTTCAACTAGAAAAACCTTGCTGGAGTCTGAAGGTTTAACACTTTTAAAAAGCTGAATGGAAAAAAATGGAAATGAAATATACTCCAGGACAGCATATTTAATTGTTTATCTTAACATTAGTGAACAACCAGTTACCCCCCCCCATCCCCCCACTCTGCTCTGCTTCTACTTAAAGCAACACAAAGTAGTTTTTTCAACATTAAAATGTTTCCAAAATCGTTTCAGTGGTTCAACTCATAACAGGGTGAACGGGACTTCTGAATTTCCTTTGCGTCCCTCCATGGGCTATAACTGCACTATGCAAGTTTGCAGATAGGGGACGCTCTGATTCGATTGAGACATAAGAAGGACAATTTTTCTACCAACCTGTAGGGCGACTGAAGATGAAGAGTGCTTGAGTGCTGCTTTAAGCCTGGGCCTGGTGTAGTCCCAGGGTTAGAGGCTGAGTTGCTAAGAGTAACTGATGCTTTATAGTGTACACACACCTGTGAACAGGCTTACCTGATGCAAGACTTACTGATGCTTTATTGTGTTCACACACACCGGTGATGGCACTCTCCAGCAGGTGAACAGGCTTACCTGCAGCAGCGAGTGGTGCAGCGTGATCTCCAGCTCTGCCAGCCGGTGTGCGGGGTCCTGGCACTCCTCCTGGATCTCCAGGTCCTGCGTGGGCACCGTGTCCCAGCGCCCACAGTGGGCGGCCAGCTGGTGCACCAGCTCGTACTGGCCGGGCAGCGCCAGGCTGAGGCGCGTCTGGCGGCCGTGCGTGAAGCACAGCTTCCGCCGCTTGCACAGGAGCCCCTGGGGGCCGCACGAGGCCCCCGCGTCCGGCCCCAGCGGCAGCAGCCGCTCCCCCAGCAGGCAGTTCAGCAGCTGGTAGCGCGCCGCGCAGTCCTGGCCCAGCAGCAGGATGTAGGGGCTGCTACCCACGATGCCGTGCAGGTGCTCCTCCTCCTGCCGGGGGAAGGAGATGCAGTTGAGCTGCATGCCTGCGCAGGACGAGAAGAGAAGAGGACACACAGGACGGACGTCAGTGACCAGAACAGGAGCAGAAATGGGGCTGACCAATACCATGTTCAGACTGGCACAGGACAGGCAGTTAGACCCTTTCAACAGCAGAAACAAAAAAATGCCTGAACATTCCTTTCTGTCCCCAAACTACTTTCACTGCGTCTCACATTGTTGTTAAAAAGGGAAATCCTGACGGAACAACTATTAGGCTACACTAACAATCAAAACCTATTGAAACAGTTTATATTTAAAAATGTAGTTTTGTTTGACAAAACTTTTTCAAACGACATTCAAATATGCTACGCGAAGCATCTGAGCAAACAACACTGAGATGGGAAGCGCAGACAGTACAGTCCCGAGAGCTGTTTACGGACTGGTCCCTGCCTCACTGTCCCGAGAGCTGTTTATGGACTGGTCCCTGCCTCACTGTCCCGAGAGCTGTTTACGGACTGGTCCCTGCCTCACTGTCCCGAGAGCTGTTTACGGACTGGTCCCTGCTTTACTGTCCCGAGAGCTGTTTATGGACTGGTCCCTGCCTCAGACAGCACAGTCCCGAGAGCTGTTTACGGACTGGTCCCTGCCTCACTGTCCCGAGAGCTGTTTACGGACTGGTCCCTGCCTCACTGTCCCGAGAGCTGTTTACGGACTGGTCCCTGCTTTACTGTCCCGAGAGCTGTTTATGGACTGGTCCCTGCCTCAGACAGCACAGTCCCGAGAGCTGTTTACGGACTGGTCCCTGCCTCACTGTCCCGAGAGCTGTTTATGGACTGGTCCCTGCCTCAGACAGCACAGTCCCGAGAGCTGTTTACGGACTGGTCCCTGCCTCAGACAGCACAGTCCCGAGAGCTGTTTACGGACTGGTCCCTGCCTCACTGTCCCGAGAGCTGTTTATGGACTGGTCCCTGCCTCACTGTCCCGAGAGCTGTTTATGGACTGGTCCCTGCCTCAGACAGTATAGTCCTGGGAGCTGTTTATGGACTGGTCCCTGGCTCAGGGAGACAGGACAGGATACGGATGGTGGAATTCCACTGCATCCTTCCTGTTGAGTTTTTCCATTTAAGCATGTCCATTTTTTACTGGTAAACATGTTTTGCAAAAATTGGGTACATATACGAATATATTTTCACATCTGAAATTTAAATGTGGAGATTGCAGTTCCTTTGCTGCTCATGCATTTTGAGAGAAGTCTGCAAAACAAAACTGACAATTTCCAAAATGAAAGAGGTCACTTGGTTTAATTATCAGCATATGAAAATCATTTCCGATAACAAGCACATATAACAGTAAATCCCTCGGCCTAATTCTGTGCAGACAGTTACAGATGACAAAGCTGGTGTACAAAAATCATGTGAGTATGGACAAGAAAATGACTGTTTGAAGGCCGAGTATTTGTGCAGGATTTTGCACAGTAAACAGTGTATACAGTGCCCAGCTGCTACAAGAGGAGGAGGACAAAAGGGCATCTGCATTTTTAAACGAAACATTAAAACAAATCAATGTGAAATATCCTGATTTGAACATAGGTCATTTACCATAGGCAATTCATGTTTATGTTTTTTTTTGTCTATTTGCCTTCTCTTGCTTAGTAGAGTGAGTGAGTAACAGTGACTGAATGAGCAAACAACGAGTGAGTCAATGAGACAGCAAGAGAGCAGGAGAAGACCTGTGTTTGCTGAGGAGAGAGGAGTGAGTGTGTGTGTGTGTGTGTGAGGGTGTGTGTGCGTGGTTGTGTGTGTGTGTGTGAGAGGGTTGGCTCTGTCCTGGGGGGCTTCATCCCATGACCCACCCCTGGGCCGCTCCACACTGGAAACAGCAGGAGGAATTCAGCTGTGCTTAAGCGCAGGACCTGCTAATAATCCACAGGCTGCTGAGTCATAGTGCAGCAGCAGGAGGGCAGCTTGGGTGTGTGTGTGTGTGTGTGTGTGTGTGTGTGTGTGTGTGTGTGTGTGTGTGTGTGTGTGTGTGTGTGTGTGTGTGTGTGTGTGTGGAGGTGGAGGGTATCCAACAAAGAACAGAAGGCACAAAAAATGATTTGCTAACACTGCCCTCAACACGTACACACACAAACACACCTCCCCTCTTGTGAGTGCTAATCTGTGATTGGTCTCCTAGTTGTTTAGTTTCAACACTATAGTTTTTAAGCTATCCTAACTATAGGCTGCTAATCCACTGTGCTACAGTATGGGTGACTAGGCTACATATGCTTCCCAATGCTACAGTATGGGTGACTATGCTACATATGCTTCCCAATGCTACAGCATGAGTGACTATGCTACATATGCTTCCTAATGCTACAGTATGGGTGACTGTGCTACATATGCTTCTCAATGCTACAGTATGGGTGACTATGCTACATATGCTTCCCAATGCTACAGCATGAGTGACTATGCTACATATGCTTCTCAATGCTACAGTATGGGTGACTGTGCTACATATGCTTCTCAATGCTACAGTATGAGTAACTATGCTACATATGCTTCTCAATGCTACAGTATGAGTAACTATGCTACATATGCTTCTCAATGCTACAGTATGAGTAACTATGCTACATATGCTTCCCAATGCTACAGCATGAGTGACTATGCTACATATGCTTCTCAATGCTACAGTATGAGTAACTATGCTACATATGCTTCTCAATGCTACAGTATGGGTGACTGTGCTACATATGCTTCTCAATGCTACAGTATGAGTAACTATGCTACATATGCTTCCCAATGCTACAGCATGAGTGACTATGCTACATATGCTTCTCAATGCTACAGTATGAGTAACTATGCTACATATGCTTCTCAATGCTACAGTATGAGTAACTATGCTACATATGCTTCTCAATGCAGTCAACGGGCTTTAGCGGCTAAGGGCTCATTCACACCAAACTCTCTGCGTATTCAGCGCGTGGCCGTATTCTGAGCGTATTCTGTCCGTATTCATTTAGAATGCACGTTAGCAGATAAGACCATTCCCACCGCAACCGTGTTCTGAGCGTATTCTGAGCGTAGAGTACGCTCAGAATACGGACTGCAGCTAGAGAATAGAAACCGAGTCTATTTTTCTGCGCGTATTCTGCGCGTATTCAGCCAAAATCCCATTGAAAGCTATAGGCACAGCTATACAATTCATGTAAACTGTTCTATCAATGCCTGTATTGACACAGGGAATAACTAAAAAACCTAGCGACTGTCTGCAAAATATTACCACTCGCTTACAACTGCATCAAACAAATGCTGGAAAGCTATCAATATTGTGGTTATCAGATCTGCACTACAAGGGCATTGACTATCCTACATAAACACACAAACTGAAATACCTTTGAAGTTGTCACGCTGTCCAGTCAAACATGTTGTAGGTAATAGTGGTGGAGCTTTTATGTTCTTAATAGGAAGAAGCAAGATATCGCTTTAGATTTCTTCGTCGGAGTATTCTTAATGCAAGAAGAGCCTTAATTGGTCTTCTGTCGACCACTCGAGCTATAAAAAAAATAGTAACCTTGTTCTTGTCATTCAGTGTTTCCTACTTGGTTTGATAAATCTAGTCAACAAGCCACTAGGCAAAACTGAGGTCCATAATTTAATTACCCGATGTAGGCAAAGTGACTGTTGGCAAAGAGGTAGAGTTTATCATAACTTTATGGAAGGGGTTAAAACGCGTTCGCTTTTCTTGTACCGGGAGTGAATAAAGGCTTTGACAATGATCAGCCTACATGATTTAGAACGATGTCAAATATTCCACTGGCCTTATCAAAATGTCAAGTTGCACTATAGGTGCAGTGCTGCTTTCTAAACAACGTTTAAAGTAAGGAAATAAAACCAGAGAAACACATATTGTGTTTACTAAAGTGAGAGATAGGGAAACATGGCTATGTGCACCTAAAGACCTTGGCCAAGTGCATTTAAAGACGGGGCTTCCCACTCCCGCGCTGAATACGCTGACATGTCCGGTGTGAATGCTCATACGCTCAGAATACGCCCACGCACTGAATACGCTCAAGGCCGTGTGAATGAGCCCTAACAAATAACAGGGACATGTCATTAAATATATCTCACACTCACTCTCTCACTCCCTCACTCTCACTCCCTCACACACACTCTCACACACACACTCTCACACACACACACACACACACTCTCACACACACACTCTCACACACACACTCTCACACACACACTCTCACACACACACCTTGGAGACAAATTAACCACATTAGAGCGTCACTGCAGAGGTACCCTAAACCTTTCAGCAAAGCATTGCTGACACCAGAACTCTAAAACTATTTTATAAGTGTTTATAAGTAAAGATGTGATCCGAACGATTGCAGTTTTTGTTTGTTCCTGTTTTTGCTTTGTGGTCTTAGCAGTGTGTACAGTGGTATTTTATTCAATTCAATTCAAATTAGACAGAAGACAGAAGTTTCAAGGCAGAAGTGACTGGTCTAGCTTAATCTGCAGGGTGCAGCAATCAAAGAGAGAGCGACAGACAGAGAGAGAGAGAGAGAGAGAGAGAGAGAGAGAGAGAGAGACAGAGAGAGAGATAGAGAGAGAGAGAGAGAGAGAGAGAGAGACAGAGAGAGATAGAGATAGAGAGAAAGAGAAAGCGTGAATGAGGGAGGGAAGGGGGGGTCTGGTTGGCTGAAAATGCCCCAATAAAGGCTGATGCTGTGGGGTTAGCCTGCACTAGGCAGACCAAACAAAAAGGGTGTTTCATTGATTTCTGCAGCTTTATCGGTCTGCAGTGAGAGGATGCCATTCCAACACACTGAGCCAAGCCAGGCATTCAGACAGCGTACATGCAGCGTTGTGAAATGCTTTGCTTTCCCCTTTCACCAGAACCTGTACAATTTAACCACTGCAGAGAAATTATATCCAGGTGTACCAGGACATTCTGCCCAGTTAGCAGTTTAGGGGAACAACAGATGCTTGGGGTCAAGAACTGAATCCCGAAGCATCTTCATGACGCGTGTGAAGAATCCAATGGGACGCTCTTTTGGTACTCATTTCTTGAGAACAGCTTTGACTGGGTCGATGGCAAAAAAAATAGCCCAGTTACATTAAAAATTAGGAAACGAAAACAAACATGCCTATTGAAAGAGCAGAAATCTGGCATCTTCTACAGGCCTACACCTTCCACCTTCTACAGGCCTACATCTTCCACCTTCTACAGGCCTACATCTTCCACCTTCTACAGGCCTACATCTTCCACCTTCTACAGGCCTACATCTTCCACCTTCTACAGGCCTACATCTTACAGTTCATGTTGCCTCCTCAGCTTCCTTTTGGGCCCTAAGAGATTATCCACTCCATTCCATTCAGCAGATTTTATCAAAATGCAGTAAACATTACTGCAAAACAATCAAACTACAGTAATCAGTTCAGAAAGTTCAGCCCTAGCTCTGCTGAAGGGCTAGCCTAAATGCAAGTACAACAAATAGAAAGGTAAGTACAAGTAGGATTGGGTCTACTGTAGGTTAGAAAAGGATTGTGTTAAGAGTTATTAGAATCAAATGTGCTCTTTACAACAGACAGGTTTCCAAGAGCTTCTTGAAAACAGAGAGGGGTAACCTCTTACATGGAATTATCTAATCACACAATCAAAATTGTGCAATCAGACCGTGACCATAATATGACAACTAAGGAGGCCGAAAACACTGACATGCACTACAACACACAGCCTTTCATAGACCATTTCCCTGAATACTATGAGAGGCCATCAGAATGCGCTTTATCACACAGTGAAGAAAGCAATGTAAAAGCTAGAGTCTGTCAGGATTAGACGAGGACGCTGGCTTTACCATGCAAATTGACAACTTTGCCAAAGGGGACTTTTTACAAATGGAGCAATAGGCCTCAGTGACAGCGATGCTACATTTACACAATCACAGTCAGCAACCTTCACAAAGCCAAATCATGACTCCATATGACCTCGGCTTTTTCACACAAGCATAAAGCCTATATGTGCTCATGACACACTTATAATCTGATTAATCATACATAGCATTGTTAGCACAGAAAATAAGCCTGTGCACTGCTTTCCCAATGCCATATCAGAGCTTGGACAGAGCTGTGTATTGTGAAAGTATATTGTATAGAGCCCTAAACATCTATAAAGCCCTAGCATCAGTAGCTTGAAATATTCTCTTATCAAATCTTTTACAAAGACTTGAAGTAACACTATCCAACTACACAGATTTGTGTGGTTAAAAAACCCACAGTTGGTAAACAAACTGCTTCAGTCTTGAGTAAGACAGATTACCAATCTTACTCAAACGCCTACACGACCACATGAACTTTCACACCATGGCTAAAAAAGACCACAGTGTGAGAGTAGCAATAACATGAAACTAACCACTGATTATCTGGAGGCCATAGGTTCCAAACCCGTGCAATAACTCTCCATCCTTTCACATCCCAAAGATGTCTTCCTAATATGGATAACATCATGGGATTTATGGCTTTTTTACTGCTTTCCCTGAGAGTGTGGGAACTCCGGTCGTCTGTCATTTCAGGCTGCAACTTAAACTGCAGAATTAATGCTTCTATAGCACAAATCAGTGCACTCTGCTGCTTGTTGAGGCCTGGTGGCCTGTATACTGTTTACACACGACCCTAAACAACTACGCAAGAAATGTTTCTGCTCCATGTGAAACTGCACAATCCCAGAGTTCTTCTTCCACGGAAGCAGGCATAAACTGAGACATACTTAAGACTTCAGACCTCTCTGAGTTAAAAATCTGCCATTCACTGCCCCTAATCTCTGCCTGGGACTTTTCTTCCTCCTAAATCCTATTTAATACATTTCGCCAATTATCACTCTCAAGGCAAAATCTCTTTCCTGCAGGAAACAAATGTGCAGTTTTTTTAATGAGTAGAGAAGAAATGGCATAATGAGTTCAGCTTTTACCACTGTTAACCAATAAAATAGCATAGCTTAATGTGTTTAGCTTTTACCACTGTTGACCTCTAAAATGGCATAGCTTAATGTGTTCGGCTTTGACCACTGTACCGGTCACAACTGCTTTCGCTGATGACTGCAGCCCTCCCCAAAATAAAACAACAGGTTATCACCACTGTCACTTTCCTATGGTCTATTTTGGGTTCCTTTTTGCTAAGACCCCACTGTCTTGCTTCATAATTGTGTATGTAGATTGGAAATGGCCACACTCCCCTTAGAGCTTTAACATGTGGACTCAAATTGTGTTTTGAGGAGAGGGGGCAGACTGCAGCTGGCCTGTACTGAGCAAACAGAAATGCAGGGGTCCACCGGGGGGTGCCTTGTTGTAACATTGGACTACATACACATCTCTGGCAAAAATGTAATATGCACGACACCAATGGCAGAATGTTTACTCAGCACGTAAGGAACACTAGTGGCTGAGACTAATAGCGTACAAAGTCCCACACAGGTGTTTTCTCATCTTACCTGCTTCCAATGCTGCCGTCTCCGTGTTTGCTGCTGATGCGCAGGCATTGCTGTAGTTCTGTCTGATCTCCCGAAAGAAAATGTTAGTCTCTTTCAAGTTCTTTCTGAGCAGTACGGCATGTTTGTTGTAACTGCTAAATATTTTCGTCAGTTCTCGAGCCAAAGGGGTGAGTTTCTGTACGTTGCCAGTGCCGCCGCTGCTTTCCATGACTGGGAGGCTGGCTAGCTCACGCTGAGGCCGCAGAGTAATTCTGGGTAGCCCCAGCCAGACCAAGACAGATCACCCCTCAAACAGAAAGGTCTGCTAAACTGCACCGTATTCACCTTTGAAACGCCATGGAAAGTTCTTGAGCAAGGGCCAGACTGACTGCACCAGTACTTTAAGCCTCAAATTCAAAAAGTTAATTTTAATCTGCTAACAACTTCAAAACAGTTACCTACGCTATGTTGAAACACTTTAGGTTTTATTTCGGCTATTTAAAGTCGCGATGGGTGAAGCAAAATCAAAATTTTCCTTAACATTAGCTACTTGTGATATCTGTTACTTCTATAGCAATACGTGACGGCATCAAAAGTATTTCTCCAGCTACATTTCATTAAAACTCTTAGTCGTAGTTTAAAAGGGAAGTAGGGTTAGCGCTAAAATATCCCAAACAATAACACTCTGTACTCTCTCAGATAGCCAGCAGAGCTAACGTTAGCCAATTTCAGGGAGAATTAACTGTCAATCTGAGAATATCAAACCAAGTCAAGACAAATCTAACACAGCAAGCTAGCGACCTACGTATCTTACATAAGTCCAATACATGCAAGGGAAAAGTAAAGTTAGCGTTATTCCTATTCGAAAACGTGATTTAGAGCACCCTTAACCACCACTACATCAATTCTTGGATTAACAAAATTCCACTGAAGACTTTCACTATGCAAGCTGGAGCCAGCCATGTAACGTTAGCGGCAATGCTAGTAAACAAGCTTTGAGCTGCTTTACTTGCACTTCCTAGCCGCCTGCAGAACCTAGCTGGCTATCCCGCTAGCGAAAACAAAACGTTTCATCTCATAACACTCTAGAAAGGATATCTGATAAGTTTCTTAGAAAGGCATATCCCATAATTATTAGAATCACATAGTTAGTCTAATATGCTAACTAAACGAGAGTCAGTCGGTAAAGTGACAAACAAACTTGTTCTCGTTATCAAGACCGCAACCTGTAGCTAGCAAGCTATCCAAAAGTCCCAAGGGATGGTAACTTTGGATTTCACAGCTAACGCTATCTGGCTAACACCCATCAATTTACCTGCTAAAAGTCTAGCAAGGAGCTATCACACATACATATCAAAAAGTCTGTGCAGCTTGATGATGTCCCCAGGCTTAAAACAGAGGCATCCGGTCCACAGAAACGCCGTCCAGTACATAGGCATCCGTGTTATTGGATGTGGACGAAGACATGCTCTCCCAATGTTGTGAGAGCTAGCAGTAAACGCTGCCTCCAGGAAAGAAAGGGGTGGCGCCGTTATTGTTGCTCATGATGCAGTATGGAACATGTAGTTTAGTGAATTACATTGAAGGCTACATGCACGGGCCAAATGTTTATGTGTACTTATTCCGGAAATCACTCAGCATTTACATCAATACAATTCATTATTAAACTGAAAAAATACAAAAATATTGTATTTTACAGTAATGTTCCTTATTTTCCTTGCAATGCTCACACCCTTTGGTTTATTACTGGCAAATGCAACATGGCTTGTCTAAATCCAAACATCTCACTCCCTTAAAATTTTACATGGTAAGGCAATAGAATTACAGTACAGATGCAGTTGTTTGACTGTCAGTAGACAATACAGTTAAGCAACTCTGAATTAATAAATAGCCACTTTTGACAGGAAGATCACCCAGTTATGTGTTGTCTTCGATGCTGTCAAAGATTTTGTATAACACAAGACTCAGACTTGGGACTATCCAACAAGGTTACTGTCTCTTATGCGTGGTTTCTGACCACACCCTTGTTTAAAAAATAGCTTAGCCTATGTGCTTAAATAAGAACAAGTGGAGAGACTGTCTGTTTTTTTTTTAATTGGTCACTTTTGTGACTGCTGCGATTAAATGGGTTAATTGGGTAAAACTAGTTATTGCACCTTACATTAGGATCCAGTTCATGATTTGTTGGAAATGTGCAGTACAAACCCGCTGTCAAGATCACCCCCCTGTGGCGAATCTAAGGAATTGACAAGGTAGGCACAGCCAACGTCTCTCAGTCTCTATCTTGGTGCCAAATGCCGATATAATAATGCACAGCGCTGGTTAGAATACAAGTGCAGATTATGTAGGCTGTTCTAATCTGTTTGTTAAGGTATGACCTATGACCACCTTAACCCAACTATCAGCACTGCCACAGGATGAATGCGTTTTTGTAACCTAGAAGTATAGTAGCAAATGAAATTACTATCCTGGGCAGTGGCGTTTTCTCCCGGAGGCCAAGGGAAGCCATGCTTCCCCTATTTTGTCCGACAATAGCGGGCATTTTAATTGAAACATCAGGCCTATTAATTTACCGGTTTTGCTCCTTCTCGCTTCAGTAATCCATCTCCCGTTTTCTCACTCAGTATTTTGCTATGAGTGAAATTGCGCCCCCCAACTCACAGATATAGACCATTAGGCTGTGTGGTGAAACAGTGTATTACACTGTCGTATCCAAGTGGAAGCCAGCCTGAATTGGCATCCCTATCACTAGGTAATGGTGAAAAACTGACAGTTGGTTAAGGCAAAAGTCTACAACATGGCTGAATTAGTTTTGTCAAGTGATTACTGAGTCAGTTGTAGATTACGAATGCAAGCAAAGCATTGTCCTGGCAAATTTGCAAATTTCTCCACAACTGCAAGTAAAGATGTAACTGAAATCTTATGCAACTCTGCAAGTCTTTACATCACTGCATACTCAGCATACTCAGTTCTTTCTTAACAAATGGGGGATGTCTGATATTATGCCACTGAGCTTCTGCAATACTGGGAATGTTACAATTTTATTTTGGCTATGCCACTGTAGATATATGCCTGTTAATTATTTTGATAAAAAAATTGAATGTTTTAGTGCAGTAAATGTGGGAACCTAATTGAATAAATCACCTATACGAACCTACGTATATATAATAAATAATATATGATTATATATAATGGATTTAAATTAAGTATTATTATTGATATTATTCGTGATCTTACATGTTCATCATAAATTGAAGCCAATGCTGGCCGTGTATGCTTTGCTTGATAAAATAAATTTACTATAATGAATAAATATAAATGAATAAATATAATGACATTCAGTTTCATACAGTTTCAGCATGTCAGTAGAGGCGGTTTTTGTTATAATGACTCACCAAACTGAACTCTAGTCAGTGCACCGACCCAGACATGCGACTAATAAATAAACTATGACTACAGCTACAACTCCTCGGCTATGACTTAAAGGCGAGCATTAATGTACAGCTTGTCTGGTCCCCTGCAGGCAGTGATCATGTGCATTGTGTAATGTAAAAGTGCCCATACATTGTAAACCTGGGCTTTTTGAGTGGGCTAAATCATAAAACGAATTGACAAAAGCAGAAAAAAGATTCACCTGGGTTGCCATGAAAGGTTCTGCAATGGATTTTTAACCGTAGTCTAAAGAAATGTTAACTTCATTAACAAATAAACAGATAAAAAGGCTTAATTTGTAACACGCATTACAAATAAATCCCAAAGTGTTATACGACAGCAAACATAAAACAGGACCCTCCGTAAATCAGTATAACAGTTTCCGAGACTTCAGCTACGCAAGTTTAGTAATATTCCATGATTTAGATCTGGCAACCCGACGCTCTCTTGGACCCGCCCACAAAGAAGTAACAGCAGGCATTCTGTATTCAAATAGAGAGCCTGCGCGCAACGTTGTTGACTTCTGGTGCGTTGGAGAGGAGAGCTCACCTGTGGAGCAGTTGTGAGTACGACACCAGGAAATGTTAGAAACCGTGCAGTCTTTGGTATAAACAGTAGTCGTTTCGTTTTAAATAAGGGAAATCTAAAATATGGAGACAACAAGTATATTACACGGCGGAGGACGTCTAACTTTAAATAATGGCTTGGTAGCCTCACCTGTTGAAAACTCGTTCTCAGGTGGAAACGTTTGCCAGGCTTCTATGAAACGACAGGCGGTGAAGCGGCACCACCACAAACACAACCTTAAACACAGATACGAATTTCTAGAGACTCTCGGAAAGGGGACATATGGAAAGGTCAAGAAGGCAATCGAAAGATCAGGCAGACTGGTGAGTATCTTGCTCTAACCTTCATCAGGGTATGAAGGCCAACGAAATGTTCATTTAGTTGTAACTGAAATAACCACTGCAGCTTGGCTGATAAGCAGGCCTCATCATGTTAGTTACAGGAGCTTAGCTTTTGAAAGGTAGTCTTAAACATGCTGCTTGCGACCTTGCTTTTCCCTCAACAAGGGGAAATAAAAACCTGATGCTGCATGAAAAACAAAAACCGAGATTTTGGACTAAACTGTGAAAAATGCACCTGTTGGCAAGGTTAGCTGGAAACATTGTCTCCCAATCAACAAACTGGTTCGGGTGCATTGTGATTTGCTGGTTCTGTCAGGAGGCCAAAGATACCATGGCATCCTAGTTTTACTACAGTGAAACCAACTGACTGAACACACCAGTTTCGTGGTGTGATTTTTCCATCTTACGTGATCAGACCTAGGCCACGTTTGGTAATGGAAGTCCTTATTCCCCTGAATGGTTTTTACAGGTGCCTGCTTTAATAACAATAATCTTGCAGGTGCCCATTGCTAGTGTTCATGTTGGCATTTACTGGCATGTTTAGTCAGTAGTATGTAAGCAAAACTGGCTGCGAGGAATGAAGGTTTCTGATAAAAGCTTCAATCCAACTTTGACAGTGGCATCAGCAGGCAGTGTTAAGATTTTTAAGATGATGACCCAGAAGTAAATTATTTGATTAGATTATCAATGTTTGTCATTAGTAATATTTCATCTTAAAAGTAACTTTGCCTAGATACACGCTAATCATCATATAATGTTGTTCCAGAGCTGCTGTTGCATTGCCTTGAATATTTATGTTTACAAATGTTGTAGTAGGCCTATCCTGTACAGTGCCTATAGTCCAGTGGTGTAGTTGTGAAAACAAGTTGGGCTGAGAGACTGTTGTACAAAATCAAACACTTATTTCATCAAACAGTTGACTGAATTGAAAAGCACATTTAAAAAACTTTTGGATTTATAAACACAATTGTCAGACATAACAGCTTTCTGCACTGTACAACTCCAAACAGTCAGTTGTTTTAACGTGATGTATTTAAACGAGCCTCCTGGAGAACTGGCCAGAGATGACTGACACTGGTAGAACATCGGTACTGTTCGGTCCATTTCCTCCTCCAGCAGATTACTTGAGTAAGGGCTCATTCACACCAACTTGAGTGTGTACAGCACGTAACCGTGTACAATATGTGTGTATGTGTGACAGAATATGCTCAGATCACGCGTCTGGTGTTAATAGTCTAATTTGTTAACGTGCATTCTAAACGAATACGGACAGAAAACGGGCACGTGCTGTATACAGAGAGTGTATTACACTGGTGTAAGACTCGCGTGTATATGTGCAGGCCACACCATGATTGACAACACTGCAGCTGTCTGGTTCTTTCCAGGAGGACATTTTAACAGCTCTTGGGTAGGGTATACTAGTGGTCACTTTAGTACCAACAGCTCTTGTGTAGGGTATACTAGTGGTCACTTTAGTAGCAAGGGAATCACATAAAATGCAAGGGAATAGCAAGTGAAGTGAAAAGCCACTGGTACTTGATGTATTGCGTTTGGTTGTCACTGGTACTTCATGCATTGAGTTTGGTTATCAGCCAAGGGGTAGTTGCGCGTCTTCTGTGAGGGGGGGACAATCCTTTTGAGAAGAGGCACCTCTTTCATAAGCAGTTATGTCAGTTATGTTGCAGTGGCATATTTTTATAACCTGTGATGATGTCAGTGGTTTACATAAAAACAAATCGGACTTCTGTTTCGACTTTCGATGAGATAAACAAATTATGCCTGTGAGCACAGGTCACCAGGTCTGTGTTCTCACGCAAAGGGCCAGTAGCTCAAGGTGAACTCAGAGACTTCGGCAGATGGACTGAAATATTGTTTCTGTCAGGGAGGGAACAGCCACTCCCTTGTGTTTGGGCACACAAAGAACTGGAGCTGAGCGAAGACCGCACAGACGATGATTCCCAGTCACTCAACACGCTCATGGAGACTTGTCAATGTGTAAATGTTCAATCAGGGGCATCATGCACTGAAGACTGCTTTATTAGACAGAGAAAACTGTGCAGGGCCTTTGGCCTGTCTTTGTTGTCGTCACTGTGTGTACTGTATGTCTGTGTGTGTGTGTGTGTGTGGGAATGGGAATGTAGTTATTTTTCCTACCCAGGTAAAAAAAAAAAGGTAGAATGGAACGTTCTCATGTATGAAAGTATGAAGCTGCATTCTGGGCTCTCCTGTGCCCTACGGAAAAAGGAAGAGAGGGAGAGGGGGTGTGTTTGCAAGAAGAAGCAGTATTTATGCAGTAAGCAGCAGTCACAAGCTTGTCAAAGTATGAATTCCAAAGTCTGTAGGGGGAGAATGTGTTCAGAGTTACCTCTTTCAGGCTGCAGGAAAAACACCACCATCAGATCAAAGTTCCCTCTTCAGGGATTTACCCCCTGGGTCCAAAGTTTAGAACTTCATGGGGACAGTAAGCGTAGAGTGCTTTTTTAACGTTGACATAGTCGTTAAGTTTCGCCCTCATGGGCACCAAAGGTTTTCCACTGCCAACCAACCGTGAATGACACCAAGCTGAAACTGCCTGTCATCATCATCCTCTCCGTAGCCTTGTACTTAGAGCTAGAATTCAGTGGTATTCTTCCTGGGAACTCATTTGTATTCATAGATCACACCTGTGCTTTGATAGCATGTCAATTAGCTTGTGTTTGAAACAATGAACCATATTGTGTGCAGGGTTGTTTCACAATGGATTCCATGTCAAAATTGAACAATGGCCGTCACTCCACAGGCGTATGGTGAAGGTGTGAATTTGTGTTGAAAGCAGTGCTTTGTAACACTCGAAAACTGCCCCTGTGAAGCGATGACCCTGTGCTGACCAGCACTACCAAATGCCCCCCTCACTACAGCCAGCACTACCAAATGCCCCCCTCACTACAGCCAGCACTACCAAATGCCCCCCTCACTACAGCAAGCACTACCAAATGCCCCCCTCACTACAACCAGCACTACCAAATGCCCCCTTCACTACAGCCAGCACTACCAAATGCCCCCCTCACCTCTTTACTTTAGTACCAGTGGTCAAAGGAGGAAGTGCTGAATAAAATCAGGAAAAGTTGAAAGCAGAAATGGCAGTGGGGCTTCCTACTGCCCACTAAGCTTACTTTTATTTTCTTTTTCTGTAGAAGCTGAATCATTTTGCTCTCTGAAAGTATTTGTTTGTCAGTCTGTAGTGTCAGGTAAACGTTAAAAACTTCCCCAGGAGAGCTAGCCGCACTGTTCAAATAAACTCAGAAAAAAAACCCTTATCTTAACTATGCGTGCCAGAGTTCCAAAAATAATCACGGGAGTGTTTGCTCACTGGCATGCCTGCTTCTGTTGAAGGAAGTATTTGGGGTAATTACCCATGGTCGTGTTTGGTGCATTTCTCCCTGACGAAGGTGTTTTGTGCACCCTTTGAGTCAGAACTCCATGGAAGTCAGGAATTTCCCCTCCAGACCCTCCCGTACAGATGAGCGATAAGGAAGTTGTGCCTAGCTGTGGCCTGCATACCTGCGAGTGAAAGCGCTGTGAATAACTGCTGACCTCATGCCTGGTTTACTGGAGAGAGTGAGCGAGGGCAAAAGCATTTTAGAGCAACACCCATTCTTGTCTGGCGTATAGGGTACTGTGATTGGTGGCATTTCTATTGTACCGGCAATACAAGCTCGCTGCTCTGAGATCAGTCGCTGAGTCATTAGTTGGAAATTCTATAGCTTTCCTTGCGTGACAACAAAGGCGGCCTCTCATTATGTTCTTACAAATGTACCTTACCGCATCTTCCAGCTTGTTCCTTCTGCCTTACCCTACAATGGGCTATTATGAGGATTTCTTGAACCATTTTTGAGCTAATTACCTGACAACTCCCAGCTGTGGGCTCTTTACCTCAGCACGTGCCCCAGACAACTTTCCCAGACACTTCATGTGACGCACACACATTTTTCTATTAGACAGACATGAGTCAAGGAACGGACTGCTGTGTGTGTGTGTGTGTGTGTGTGTGTGTGTGTGTGTGTTTGCATAAGTGCAGACGTATATGTGTCTGCACAGAATGCATCATGGCCTATTGTTCCAGGGTCAGAGGTCACCAGTGGTCCCAGTCCATCCTTTCTGTGATCCATCTGTTAATCCAACACATACACACACACACACACACATTTACTTAGAGCTGTGAGGAATGCGGGGCATGTGTGTGGTGTTGGTTGCACAAACACATGAAGGCACACACACACACACACACACACACACACACACACACACACACACAGACACACACACACACTCAGGCTGACTGAGATTTAAAGCCAGACTTGTCTGGACACCCACCCTCATATACAGAGCTGATGCACAAACAAGGGAGAACATCCACATGTTGAGTCATTGCTTTAGTCGCTAGATCATGAGGAACGCATGTTTCATATACCTGCACACACTTATTCACACTGATGAGCCAATAACACTCAGCCCTCCATCGCACATCCGTGCAGACACACACACACACACACACACACATCCCACCCCCTTACCTCCCCATCACACCCAAACAAACAGCCATGCTTTCATATTCAAATTTGTTTACTCCAATTCCTTCTGTGGGCCTCATCTGACGTAACAGGCAACAATGCAGCATTGACTGTGGAATGAGCCTACGTCCTGACATGTCCTCTGAATTGTTAGCTTCCCCTGACACACACACACACACACACACACACACACACACACACACACACCATCCTGTTGCCCCCAGGGGTTGTAGAATGCTGATGGGAAAGAGATAGTGGGGGAGAGAGAAGGAAGTAAGGTTGATTTCAGTGAAATTGTGTAACAAAAACAAGTCTGGACGGTTGGAGAGGCTAGGAGTGTTTCCTTCCTATCAGTTGTTGTGCACCCTTTGTGTAGTGTCATATTGTGTGCTTGCGTGTGTGAGTTTGGCGGTGTTTTGTGCTCGTAATCCCTCGTGTGCGTCACAGTGATCAGTCCTTCCTGGTGGAGCGAGTGAAGATGCATACACAGGGCCACACTGTGACAAAGCAAGTCCTGCTCAGAAGCACAGCCAGTCAGCTCTGAGCTCCACTCAGACAATAGCCAGGGCTGCTGTCTGTTTTTGTTAAACAACGGCCATTTGCACACAATGAACCATGACTCACTGTGTCATTGTCCCATCACCATCTCAATGTGCCATTTTCAAAGTGTCAGCCATTTTACCCGATTCTCTCGCACTTGAAAGAGTCATGCAGTCTAGACAATATAAATATATACATTTTTAAAATACACCTGATCTCAAAGAGAAAAAATACAGCTGGCTCAAGTTTAAGGTAAAATTAAATATCAGTAACATATTTTACACTTAAGTCTTTTAAGTTGTGTCTATATAGTCTGCATGTTCTTTGAATCTGACCCCAACTGTTGTGACGGTGGTGATGATGACATTTACTGTTGGTTTCTCAAAGTTTCCTTTAATGTCCTTTCCAAAGGTGGCCATTAAGTCCATCAGGAAGGACAAAATCAAGGATGAGCAGGACCTCGTCCACATCCGCAGAGAGATCGAGATAATGTCCTCTCTCAGTCACCCCCACATCATCACCATATATGAAGGTATGTGCAATCTATCCTGTTGAATTGAACTGTACACAATTGTTGTCAACTTCAAATGTCAAATTGGTGACATTTTGTTCTTGTGTGTTCTTGTATATTAGTCTGTCACTGAATGGCAACGTTATACTCAGTAATACAGTCAGCCGTGGAAAGGCAGCGCTGCTCAGGCCGTATGTGTTTGTGCCGACTATGCGAGATGATTGGACGTGTACAAAATGTGCTTCGAGATGATTGGACGTATACAAAATGTGCTTCAGCCTGAGCTGCCTGTCCCGTGTCTTGCTGGCTGGGGTGTTACTGCCGAGCCTCTGAGCTGAATCACGTCTCTGAAAGAGGTGTCTGCCGCCCTGGCTAGTCACGCAAGGCTCATTGTCTGACTGTGACCAACTCAGTTATGTAAGCACTAACGCCCCCCCACCACCCCCACCCTTTCCTTTTCACAGTCAGCACAGTGGGCACCCCTAAGCCCCTGTGTGGTGTTAATGTGTGTGTGTGTCTGTCTGTCCTACAGTGTTTGAGAATAAGGACAAGATTGTGATTGTGATGGAGTATGCCAGTCGAGGGGACCTGTACGACTACCTGAGCCAGCGGCAGACGGTGCCCGAGGCCGAAGCCAGACACCTCTTCAGGCAGATAGTGTCCGCCGTGCACTACTGTCACAGGGTGAGTGTCACCTCTTCAGGCAGATAGTGTCCGCCGTGCACTACTGTCACAGGGTGAGTGTCACCTCTTCAGGCAGATAGTGTCCGCCGTGCACTACTGTCACAGGGTGAATGTCACCTGCCGTGCACTGCTGTCACAGGGTGAGTGTCCCCTCGCTGTGCACAACAGCAGAAACGTTTTAATAGGCATAATAAAATACGCTGGTGACAGTTTAGTTTCTGTGCTACTTGGTCAATGGCATCAAAAGCTGACATTAGGTAGCTGCTTACTTGCATATATATATATATATACACATACATGCATGTATGCTGACGTTTCAGTTGTGTCAGAGACGTGGAAAAATATGTGTGCGATAATTAGCAGGTCAACACGCAAAGTACGTCAGCCTGTTGGTTCATGAATGCGCCACCCAACCTGCTGCGTAGGCAGAGCCTCTCAAGCTCCTTTTATCTCTCTCTCTTCCTATCTCTCTCTCTCTCTCTCTCTTTCTCTTTCTCTCCCCCTCTCTTTCTCTCCCTCTCTCCCCCCTCTCTCTCTTCCTATCTCTCTCTCTCTCTTTCTCTTTCTCTCCCCCTTTCTTTCTTTCCCTCTCTCCCCCCCTCTCTCTCTTCCTATCTATCTCTCTCTCTCTCTCTCTCTCTCTCTCTCTCTCTCTCTCTCTCTCTCTCTCTCTCTCTCTCCCCCTTCCTCTCTTTCTCTTCCTCTAATCACATTCCATAACTCACTTCTTTTCTCCGTCACTTTCCTGTATCCATCTTTCTCCCCATACACTGGGTCTCTCCCTCTGTCTCTTCCTCTCTCTTTTTTCTCTGTCTCTCTCTCTCTCTCTCTTTCTCTCTCTCTCTCTCTCTCTCCCTCTCTCTCTCTCCCCCTTCCTCTCTATCTCTTCCTCTAATCACATTCCATAACTCACTTATTTTCTCTGTCACTTTGCTGTATCCATCTTTCTCCCCATACACTGCGTCTCTTCCTCTCTCTTTCTCTCTCTCTCTCTCTCTCTCTCTCTCTCTCTCTCTCTCTCTCTCTCTCTCTCTCTCTCTCTCTCTCTCTCTCTCTCTGTCTCCTCATCTTTTTGTCTTTACTAGTCTGTCGCTCCCTCTCCCTTCTGTGTTTGGGCCGCTGCTTATGTAACCATGTAATTATTTAGGTGGGGTTGGAGTGGAGGGGGTTGGTGTAGGGGGTTGGTGTAGGAGGGTGAAAGGGGGGGTGGAGTAGGGGTTTGGAGTAGGGGTGTGATATTTAGGGGGTTAGAGAAGGGGGGTTGAGGTTAGGGGGGTTGAAGTAGGGAGGTGATATTTTTAGGGGGTTGGAGTAAGAGGGTTGGAGTAGGGGGGTGATAGGGGGTTGGAGTAGGGGATGATATTTAGGGGGGTGGAGTAGGGGGGTGATATTTAAGGGGTTGGAGTTGGGGAGTAAGAGGGTTGGAGTAGAGGGGTCATGAGGCGTCAGCCCTGCGAAGCACCAGCGTCAAGGTCAAAGGCCAGCTGTCTGCTCGCTCTCTCTCTGTGGCTCTCTCTCTCTCTGTCTCTGTCTCTCTCTCTGGCTCTCTGTTTCTGTCTCTCTATCTTTGCCTCTCTCTTCTCTCTCTCACTTTTCAGCTCCCTCTTTTCACACCGTTTCTCTTCCTCTCTTTTATTCACTGTCTTGATTGTCTCTCTCTCGTCCTTTCTGTCTCTGTGATGAACAGACTGTCTAATGAGCACTCTGTAATGAGCATAGACTGAAGGTTCTGCCGATGTCCTTGCAGCCCTGTGTGTGTGTGTGTGTGTGTGTGTGTGTGTTTGTTTGTGAGCGTGCTGCCGATGTCCTTGCGGCCGTGTGTGTGTGTTTGTGAGCATGCTGCCGATGTCCTTGCGGCCATGTGTGTGTGTTTGTGAGCGTGCTGCCGATGTCCTTGCGGCCATGTGTGTGAGTGTGAGTGTGCTGCCGATGTCCTTGCGGCCGTGTGTGTGTGTGTGTGTGTGAGTGTGAGTGTGCTGCCGATGTCCTTGCGGCTGTGTGTGTGTGTGAGTGTGAGTGTGCTGCCGATGTCCTTGCGGCCGTGTGTGTGTGTGAGCGTGCTGCCGAGGGAGAGCTCTGACATTATTGTGTGTAGTCAAGAGACTGTAACCATGAGCTGCCATCTTACCACAGTTATAAGTGGCCCACAGCTGTCTCTAGACCACCCCTCAAGACCTTTCGCTTATTTTAGCTATATAGGGAGGTCTAAGTTAGCCGGATTTATAATTGACTGTAACTGGGGTCGAGGCACCTTAAAAGATCCACTGCTCACTAACTGCACTGTCAACTCTTCATCCAGTGAAGAAGTCATGCATGTTGGTTATATAAACAAGTATGAACCCCCACCATGCAACACACACACGCATGCACACACACACACACACACACACACACACACACACACACAGGACAAACTGAAATAATCATCTTGTAGTCTTTATTTGGTTATTGAGGGGCAGAAGGACACACTCACTGAAAGAGTGACCTGTATTTAGAGAAACTGTGCTAAATGAGGTCTCCTGCTGTGTGAGGCTCTGTAATGTGCGGCATTCCCTCCTGCAGGGAGGAGGACAATGGACATAGCTGACATTCCAGAACAATCCTCGGCTCCTGAGCCAACCTGCTTTGTTGTTGTGAATTCCGTCTTTAAAGAAGTGGGGGTTTTAAGACCTGTCTGGTGAGATAAGATCATTCCCGCTGAAATGTGGGAAGAAACGTTTATTTTTACAGAACCTAAGAAAAAGTAACTAATTAGGACAAATGAGGCTAAAGTATATCCTGTAAGGATAACATTTCAGATATGAACAGGCAAATGGGTCTGGTCGTTAAGTAACTGCAATGTGTTAGTGCTAATACATTGGTCATACCTGCATTCCTGGTGGCATTTAAGCATGTTGTAACCGTGCCGACCAAGTTAATTTATCTTTATATTCATTCCCTTACAGAATGGGATAGTTCACCGTGACCTGAAGCTAGAAAACATTCTTCTGGATGGGGACTGCAACATTAAGGTAAGGTGATAATGCAGACAGACAGACAGACAGACAGACAGACAGACAGACAGACAGACAGACAGACAGACAGACAGACAGACAGACAGACAGACAGACAGACAGACAGACAGACAGACAGACAGACAGACAGACAGACAGACAGACAGACAGACAGACAGACAGACAGACAGACACCTCAGTCCTCACACATGTTTGTCTTTCACCCTCACACCTCTTCACCTGCTGGGCTTTTGTTACTCCTCCCGGTTTATCACGATATTCCCCCTGTCCCTTCGAAACGATTCCTTTCTTCTTTTATTCCTTTATTTGGATGTGTCTTTGCTCTCGTTTTCGATTCCACCTCGGCCGTTATCATTTATGTCACGATTTGGTTTATTGAGCTCAATAAAAAACCTACCAACTATAAAAACAGCTTTCACCGATTGTGTTTGATTGTCGCTTATGTTATAGAAATTTATAGTCGGTATAAAATAAATTCCTGAAAGCAGTTCACTGATCACACTGGGTCATAGTTGGAACGCACAAACAACCTTGTGTCCCACAGATAGCCGATTTCGGCCTGTCCAACCTGTCTTGTTTCCCACAGATAGCCAATTTCGGCCTGTCCAATCTGTCTTGTGTCCCACAGATAGCCGATTTCGGCCTGTCCAATCTGTCTTGTGTCCCACAGATAGCCGATTTCGGCCTGTCCAATCTGTCTTGTGTCCCACAGATAGCCGATTTCGGCCTGTCCAACCTGTCTTGTGTCCTATAGATAGCCGATTTCGGCCTGTCCAACCTGTACCACGGAGACGAGTACCTGCAGACGTTCTGCGGCAGCCCCCTGTACGCCTCCCCGGAGATCGTGAACGGCCGGCCCTACCGGGGCCCCGAGGTGGACAGCTGGTCGCTGGGCGTGCTGCTCTACACGCTGGTGCACGGAGCCATGCCCTTCGACGGGCACAACCACCGCCACCTGGTGCAGCAGATCAGCACAGGGGAATACCGCAAGCCCAGCAAGCCCTCTGGTAAGCCCCATTACTACGCCAGACCACTTCACCACAATGTCTATATTAGTTTGCACAGTTTGTTTACAATGTGGTGTTTTTGTGTGTACTGTTTGGGGAATAAAGAAACCAAAAACATAACCATTGCTTCATACGCCTGCTTACAATTATGTATGCTATTGAGCAGACTAACAAATGCCTGGGCCCCTATACATTCAGTCACACTCCAGTGAATAGTTACCCCACCACCCACAGCCACCCGCCTCCTCAATACACCCAAACAAACAGCCATGCATTCAAATTCAAATTAATTCTATGCTTCTGACGCAAGCGGCAACAATGCAGTGTTGTGAAGAGTCCAGTCGCCGTTGGTTAGACGTGTGTTGCCTCTGGTTGGAAAGAACCTGCTGCTACAGCAGTCTGCAAAAAAAAACAATAAATCCACCAGTAGATTTCCCGCCTGTTTAAGGTGTGGAAAGTAAAAAAATACTTGGAATGGAGGACAACAGTGTAGTCAATGAGCTTGAGTATCACTTGGTCTACAACCCTGCCTTTAGGGAAATTTAGGCTTTTGTTTCTGCAAAGAGTCATGAAGACAACAGAGGTGTCTGGATCCACACTGTCAAAAGTTGTATTGTATTGCAGTTCTCTGTTGAGTGGAATTGAATTACAATCCTGCTGACCGCTGGTGTGAACGCTTTGGGTTTCAGATGCTTGTGGTCTGATCCGCTGGATGCTGATGGTGAACCCAGAGCGCAGGGCCACACTGGAGGAGATCGCCGGTCACTGGTGGCTCAACTGGGGCTATCAGCGACCCCTGCTGGCCGAGAGCGAGACTGCGCTCGGCAGCACCTTCGGCTCCACCGTCAAGGGCACGATTGCTGTGGCTACCGCCAACGCTGCAGCGGCAGCGACGCAGACTCAGCCTGCGGGAGCCACACGCATCGCCGACTGGCTGCGCCGCACCTCGCGGCCCCTGCTGCAGAGCAGCTCCAAGATGCGGTGCCTGCTGCGCCCCCACGGGCCGGGGGGAGGGGGGGCAGGGGCGGAGGTGGCGCGCCAGCGCTCCATACGCAGGTCGCGCAAGGAGAACAACGTCTCCCAGAGCATGCAGGACGGCACGGCCACCCGCCCCCACAAGGGCATCCTGAAGAGGAGGGGCAGCCTGAAGCAGAAGCCCCCCAACGACTCCCAGCCACCCCCTCCCCCCCAGGAGGAGCGCCCCGCGCCCACCCCACCCCCTTCCGGCCTCGCCCCCTCCACCATCTCCACCCTGGCGCCCCAGACGGTGCCCACGAACGAAGCACTGCCACGCAAGGGCATCCTGAAGAAGCCCGTGGAGAGGGAGTCGGGCTACTACTCGTCGTCGTCTTTCCCAGAGAGCAGCGATTCGTCCCAGACCGCCGAGCCCCCCCTGTGCCCCTCCGTGCCGCCACACCGCAAGGGCATCCTCAAGCACAACGGGAAGTTCTCGTCGGGGGGGCTGCAGGAGTTCGGCTCTCTGGACCAGTTGGCGGCCTCCCTGCCTCAAGGGGTCAGTAGAGGGCGACCCAAAGGAGCCGTGAGCGAGGACAGCATCCTTTCCTCAGAGTCCTTCGACCGACTGGACCTGCCGGACCGCCAGAAGCCCGCCGCGCCCATGGAGAAGCCGGCGGTGGCGGCCAGCAGCATGAGGGGCTGCGTGTCGGCAGACAACCTGCTGGAGCTCCGGCCCGATGCCGGCGTGGGGGCGCAGGGACACAGGCGGCGCCGGGCCGACGCTGGCGTGGGGACACAGGGACACAGGCGGGTGCACAGCCCCTGGGACTTGGCCTGCTATCAGACCAGCGGCATGAGCGACAGCGTCTTCTCCATCTCAGACTGCCAGAACGTCACCGAAGTCTACAGGCAGGCCATAGGCGCCGCCACTCCAGCTAGCTGAAACTACCCAGAATGCAATTCCATGTGGATTTCAGTGCATGTTAAGCAGGACATTGGTTGACTGCTGAGGGAAATCGCCCTGGGGGTTTCTGGGACTTGTTAGAGACTGGTCTGTGCTGGCCAGTGAACTTGAGAATGTGTTGCATGGACATGTGAGAAGATAAAGCAGCATAATGACCAGTGCATTACAGTATAGTAAAAATGGCCAGTTCACTGTGAAGAATACTGGACGGATGTTTGGTGTTATGTCACTAACCAAATGGACACCATGTCAGGGACTGTAAGGATAAACTAGACTTTTATATGCAGTTGAATGTGTAAGGGACAGGAAAACATAGCAATGTGCATGATTAGTGTTTAAAAAGCAACCAGGGATTTTAAACATTTTCTCTAACTGAAGGCCACTGTTGTAGTTTGTACTTTTTTACCTTTCATAGAACAAAAGTCAGTGAAGGATCCCGGAAGACCTACATAGCTGAACAGCCCTGTTGAAAAAAGCCAGCTTTTCTTCTTGTAAACATGAAACCTTGGACCTCAACATCATCAGTTCAGTAGAAGTTGTTTCAGAGAAAGTGAAAGTTTGCTGTAAATGTCACCACAAACTGGCATCATAAATGACCTGGTGCAGTAAGCCCGACTGGCATCATAAATGACCTGGTGTAATAAGCGCGGCTGCTTTCTCCTGCACGGTGAGCTCTAGTCTCACCAGTTTCTATCACCGTGTTAATAATTCACCTTTACAACCTCCTAAGAGGCCTGGACTGATCAAGTGTTTAACTGGAATTTTCGTTGTTCTGTGCGGTAAAGGGAACAGTGTGTCCTTTTAAGGTGACAGATGGACAGTAATTTATAAAAAGCTGATTTATCTATTTTTATATCTAAATTTTATTTGAACTGTCTTAATATCGACATCTCAATACTTTTGTCAATTCCACGATAAAGGAGCGTAACTGAGTTTAGGGTTGTTTCTCCAAAGCAGATAGTTGGCACTGTGCTGTTCCATGGATAACCATTGTGATTCGTTAATCTGTAAAATACATGGCATGGCACAGGCTGAAAGGAACTGATTTAAATTGAGAGGCAGTTTCACAATTTTAAGAAAATTTGTGCATCATGTACGCCTACATCAAATTTGATAACAGTTGGAGGTTCTAATGATCAAGTGATTTAAGAGTGAGCTTTACCCACACGGTCGTATCCATTTAAAAAAAAAAATGCAATTGATTGGGTTTTTTAGAGGGGCAAAAGAAATCATCAATCCAACTCTTGGTTATTTCAACTTTGAGGTGATAAAGGAAATCCAATACTAGTCTTCACTGATGGAGCTAGATAACTTGTGTGTAAGTAGTACAGTCTCTAGAATAAGATGGTCCGTTCGTTTGTACATAGTAAATTACTTTGGCCTTAACCAGTAGTCATTCTCTGTTGTGGTAACAGTTCTGTACTATGTACTGATATTTCCCCACAAAGAAGGTTGAGAGTTCAGGTACAGTAGGTTGTATTTTTGGAAATGCCTTTTGTTTTCCCAAAGAACTTAATTTATATTTTGTACCAACGCATGTGCCATCGCTTGCTTTGATGTGGGTCAATAAAAAAATACAGTTCAACTGAAGTTTGCTTTCCATTTGACATGTCCTAGTTTAATGTGTTAATCATTTTCTTGAGACACAATTCTAACTTCCACAGAATAATCCACTGACACTCCCTCAGATTCAGGCCAGACACACCTAACCAAGTTTCAAAAACCTTATGGCTATTTAAAACTTGAAAACTAAATCAACCATTATATTATATTACACATATTAGGCATATCTAAATTTCTGTAAAAGATGAAGTGAGACTAGTTCTCTTTCAGTTCATATAAAGCAGCTACAGCTATGCAGGCATGCAGAGGCATGTCTGAGGGGGGAGACCATGGCAGTTTCTCCCCTGTCATTCTGCATTTGTCTGAAGCATGTACCAGTCTTATTTCTGCATCAGTGGACATTATTCGTAATGAGCCTCAACCAAAGCACCTAACTCCATGATGACAGATTAGGTCCAGCAGAGTTACATAACCCACTTATTTCACTTAAAGAAATAGTTGGGTAGAAACTTCATTAGTATACATTTTATTACAGATACATCATGACAGACCAAACAGAAATGCAGCATTTCAGAAACAATTCATGTACTTCCAAAAGATCAAATGTTTACCAAGAGCACAGGTTGAACCACCATTCAAATATTTGCTTCTGCGAAGCCCATCTGCCGCAGAGGCCACGTTCCCAGGGTTCCTCCCCTACCCCTGGCTAGTGTGCACACAGTAAGGCACACTACAGGACCGACTCTAATGTCAAGCTACAATGTACTAAACAGTCACATGAAAAATAAACGTCAGTAAAACTATACTGAAACTAAAATCACAAACCCATTTAAATGATTTAATGGAACGGGTAATTAATTTGAAGCAGCTCATTTGTGTCACTTTATAATATTTTTTCAACTTTAGACTTCATCATTCCTATTGTTTTCATAAATATCTCTAATATCTAACAGTTATTAGTCTCTCAGCTATGTGCAACTTATTACCATTACTATTGACAAACCCAGTTTCACTTCAGTTACATCTGTGAAAAATGTAATGACAAAATTCTCTGTGATGGACACTTGGACGGTCTAACCCAGTGGAGACAGCTTGACATCCTGGACATCCGTGGGTGTGTAGCTCATCTCTGAGCCGGGAGAGCTGGACCGGGACTTCACCACAGACGTGGAGGGCAAACTAAGGTCCAAAACATCTTCCAGCTGATTTAAACAGCTGTAGAGTACATTCTAGAGAGGGGGGGTGGGGGGCAGAATGTAAATTAAATTGGCAGAAAAAAAAATCCTGTGATTAAATCAATTAATACCGACAGAAGGACATAGTTAACATAAAACTCTGTACCTCTACTTACTGTATTACTCTTTCACTGATTTTAATCTTATCCTGATGTTTTACGATCACAAAGAAGTTCACTTTAATTACTTCAATGTTGTGGTCAAATGTTCAAAAGACTGCATCTGAATACAAAAGGTATGTAACCCCCTTTATGTCCAGTGTTCTGAGGCCATGTTGATTGTGATAATGCACTTTAAATACAAATGCATTGAATTGAATAGAATAAAAACCCTTTAGCATTTTTGCCTAATAATAGTAAAGGACCAGACAGGTTGAATATCTCAAAAGAAGCCCACTAAAGCCTCACCAGATCTGTGCCTGAAGAGCTGGCCAGTCGCTGCAGCAGAGCGTCACATGACAAGCTGCCACTCAAAAGCTTCAGTCTCCGAACGGCAGCCATGGCACAGGCACAGGCAGTGACAGATGGCAGGAACACGGAGAACCTCAGCTCTAAAATGAGAGAAAGACAGGAGTGGTGACACGCATTAACACATAAGCCACATTTTGACCTGAAAGCCATTCTGTGTTTCACTTTGGGACACGCGGGCCGAGTCCATTCTGTGTTTCACTCTGACAGGGACACGCGGGCCGAGTCCATTCTGTGTTTCACTTTGGGACACGCGGGCCGAGTCCATTCTGTGTTTCACTCTGACTGGTACACCCGGGCTGAGTCCACTCTGTGCTAGGCATGACGTAAAGTGCACCCATATGGAGACTGCGGTGCTACAGGGGGATAATTAACCAGCGCTGAAAGGTTGCTGCGCACTGCTCAGAAGGAACATCTCGCCAGCCTGTCTATTCAGCCCTAACAGATAAAAGAAACAAGGAAAAAGCTAAGGCTTTCCCACAGCCCAGCGACCCACTCCCTCGCCCAGGGCTGTGTGCGAGAGACACCCTCAGACAAAAGAGTCAGGCACAGGCAGCAGACAGCCAAATGGACCCGTCTGACAGATTGTGTGACAGCACATATAATACTAATGTGGCTGGAGAGCTGTTGCCAAGCCGAGCCCAGCCGGAGGCTAGCTGTGGGGGCTGGTGGGAGGAGGGGGCGCAGACAGGAGCCTTTCACAGCGCACAAAGCAGGATTACCATGACCCAGCATCAGGAAAAATGCGCTGACGTCTCACAACATGACTGTGGCATGTCACTGTTCTCTTCTGATGGGGTGGGCTGGGGGAACTTCATTACTTTGAGCTTTTTTTCTCCCAAATGTACTACTTTGTCCCAAATAAATGTTATTATCCAACTGAGTTATTTTAAAAATAAATTACATCAACTCGAGATCTGTACTACACTCGAGGGAAATTACTGATTAGATGTAGGTACAAACGAAAACAAAACAAACAAAAATATGAATGTGCTCCTGAACGTCTTTTACAATAGTCTACATGACATCAACAAGTTGTCAGCAGTGAAGTTGGAGACGCACAGTTGCTGCCCCCGTCTGGTTAAAGTGAGTATTACATTCTGATAGTTACATGACAAGTGTGAGACAAGACTGAGATTTGCATACATAATGATATCAGTATTGCTTACCGGTTGCAGCAAGAGCAATATAAGAGTGGGTATGCTTTCGTAGTGAGTGGTGATCATGCCGAAGTATGGGTAGGTCTGCCAGTATAGGCTCCAGAAAGTCTGACGGCAAGACTACAGCAAGGTTCCATTCCAGTCTGGAAACCAAAATCATCTCCCAGTGCTGTTCAAAGCAAAGAAATGTACAATCAGGCCAAACTGCAACTACAGTTTGTTTGAGCGCCATGATTGATTATAACACGCAACATACAACTTGAAGAGAGTGGTTCTTTTAGATGGACGTGTGTTTACCAGGAGTTGAGGGACTGATACACTGTGGTCGGTGTAGATGCAGAGCTTGGATGCACTAAGCGGAACAGTTTCTCTGAGTTTAGAAGCCACAAACATGCACACGGTTCCGAGCAGCTGCAGGTTGCTTCTTTCAATAGGATACTGCATCAGATAGCGGTCCAGGTAGTTAACAGCCAGCGGGAACACCTCTTCCTCACACTTCTGTTCCTCGCAGACCTGTAGTGATGGTTAAGTAAAATGTGGTGTCAAAAAAGTGAGGGAAAAGATTCGAACACTATTATTTTACTCAAAGTCGTTAAATTATATAACCACAACATGGACAGCAAATTAGTGTTACAGCTAGGCTATGATTTTGGCTAGTATCGCACTAAAATGAACACATTTTTTCTCATACCTGCAGCATCCACACTGCTAATATTCGTCGCATATAAGGCTGGATGTCCGTTTGCACAGAGCCAAAAAAAGAACTTGATGTCTGGCTGAGCTTTTCTAAGATCATTAGATTCTTCCAAACCCGGTCATCCTTGGTCAAAACTGGGTCGCAGCAGGCCCTTATATTAGGGCCGCTGGTATCTAATTCGTCGGCAGATGTCCTGGCAAGCGCTTCATTTTCATAGCACATCAAATCCATATGACAACAGAATATGTTTACCCTTAAAAGCAATAAACCAAATGCTGACTGAAATAATTAACGTTTAAGTCAACACTAGGAGTGATCGAGCATACTAGCGATCCTGCTCCACGCTAGTCAACTGCTAACAGACACGCTAACTACTTTTGAGCAAGCTAACGTCAAAAATGTTCGTTATCGAAACAAACGAAAAACGAAACAAAAAAGATTTTTAAAATATATTTTGTTTTCTTTGACGACCTTTTTTACTAAAGAAAAATGAGCACCAAACCGGTTCTGGCCCACAAGAACTGAAGTTGTCCTGATGTCCTTCAACTTCTGTCCTTGTAGTGGTGTGGACTGCGTTCCAAACGGTTTCTTCTGTCCCATGTTCTACGCCAGTAAAAAAAGTTCCATGCCAGTAAAAAAAAAAGATATATATATATATATATAAAATATTCATTGCATCTACCAATTACCTTGATATTCATTAAATAATGTTCTGCAAAGGGCTTGCACGTTTGACAATTTATTCTCAAGTGTATTGCAAATACATAGGGTTTTGGTACAAAGTGCACAGGTCAGTAGGAATTCTACACAGCACGAGCTTTGAGAGAGATTTCTAAGCCAGTGTGTGTAAAAAACTGTCCTTTAGACTTACATTCTATACACTTCTTTTATGTTGACCTCTGACTGTTTAACATGATCAGCGGTGACCACTGTGATTGGCACGGCAAAACGTCTTTGTCTTTCAAAGCTTTCCCATCTTGACACCAGTGTATGATTATATGTAATCATACAAATTCATGTACAATAATATACCATTTTGTATAATTTACCAAAACTGCAAAGAGGAAAACACAAAAGCTGAACTGGCTGCCCTAATACACAGAACACAAATGGTGTTGAACATAGCGCCAGGGAGAGGTGAGAGAAGAAGGCAAAAGCACACGCATTCAGTCCATAGCCATGGCAGGCATAGCAGTCTCTACGTCCCGCGACTCCGAGTTCTGGAGCTCCCGGCGGATCTCGGGCGTTATCTGCGGGTGGGACTGCAGCTTCAGCAGCTCCAGCAGGGCGCTCTTCTGCTCGGAGGCCAGGTCAGCCTTGTAGCGCTGGGCCAGCGTGAGCAGGCTCTGGTGCCACAGCACAGGAAGTTTCCTCTTGTCGCTGCGAAAGGACAGGAAGTGGGCCACTAAGGCGTCCAGCACGCGGAAGGGCAGCGCATACTTCTTGTCCAGCATCAGCCGCAGGAAGATGCTGTTGGCCCCATTGTACTCCATCTCCGCCAGCTTCAGCATGGCGGCACTGGAGCAGAGAAGGGACGATGAGTTAACACATAAATAAATGCAACACAAGTACTGCTTCTTACCACTGACTGAGGAAAATCCTTTGGCTATAACTGTTCAATAGTGTCATAATTGTGGGTGAGCAAAAATTGATTCACAATTGTAAAATTGTAATTAAATTGTAAAATGAAATTAATTAGATGTGAACATCTAACATATTTCCTCTTTTTTTCAACAGAGGAATAAAAACAGTGAAAAGATCATACCTTGTGTACAAGACAGGGATGGAGCATTTAGTAATGATGCTGCCAATGATTATGGCCTCTCTCAAAGTACACGTTCCTGATTCACACAATGGGATTAATATACCTAGGGACAGAGAGAAACATGTAAACACTAAACATAGAAAAATCATTTAAATGAGTGAATTATTAGGAGGAATACTGCCACCATGTGGTTCACACTGGAATTTCACCACAGCAAATTCACTTAGTCCAACCAAAATCAGTTGCAGTGCAGCCACGTATTTTTCCTCCGCTGGCAGGGGTTATTTAATCTGCGTTTGTTTGTTTGTTTGTTAGTTAGCTACATAACTCAAAAAGTTATGGATGTATTTTGATTACATTTTCAGGGTAGGTCAAAAATGGGCTAACTTGTGATTAGATTTTGGTGGTGATCTGTGCTGCCCTGGCGGAGGTCTGCGCTCTCTGAGTGCTTTTCTAGTTCTATGATGTGTCTCACCTTTAAACCATGCACCAGGTTTAAAGAGGGCCTTCTTTAGGGCACTGTAGAGGTGGAAGTTTAGTCTTTTGTACTCAGCAATGTCGTCTCGCACTCTTGGCAAGAGCACCAAGTTGTAGAAACGCTGAGCCATTCGTTCCTTCAGATTGGAAGAAAATATCCTGAAGAAGACAACGCACAGCATCAGTAAGCTGCTAATGTCCCTCTTCATAGTGTCATTACAGTTCTATAAAACCATACTCGATTCTACTCCCAGTATACATTCTTAATCTAATTTACAATTGACTTACAAGGTGTACAAACACCAACAACAGCACAATTACAACTCATAACAAAGATGACATTTACTAATGTAAAACGTGGGGGAGTGAGATCCAATCCAGGCCACAGATCTACATGATGCATGCCATAGAATGACAGGTGTGAATATCTGCACTGTACATGATGACATACCGTTGTTAATTTCAAGAAGAAACCAGTATTTGCTGCTCATAAAAGCACGCTTTTAACACGTGAAAAATAACATTTTATTATAACTAATAAGAGCCTTTTATATCTCCACCGGCAGTCTGACATCATCAGAAGTTCACAGAAATCCATTTAAGTGTAAATCTGGACTAGCACTTAGTAATTACTTTCTAACATGACAAACTTCTTTGAAGTATAAGGAAGCACATCGTCAAGCGCTGCTTAATTTTTGGCAAATGTCATCCACAGATACCTTGTGGCCTGATACATTGCAGCAGCCGTCCAAGACTCAGGCTCTGTCAGATAGAGGATTTGTTCCCAATTGGCCAACGCTGGGATGATCTTGAAAGCTTTGGGAAGCTTTCCACTGCGATACTTGCACAGGACCTGAAAGACACAAGACATTCATATCACAGCTCAAGTAAAAATATTACACATTCATATCATAGGTCAAATAAAAATATTACACAATCTAATTATAAAATAAGACATTATAAATAACACCGAAGGCACTAATCTTTTAAGAATAATCCTATGTCTTTTTTAAACTTAATGCAAATGCACTTTAACTCTACCTTGTTTGGAAGAGCTTTGTTTTTCTCTAGGCATACCCTTTTTGGACTACTTAGTCCAAGTCTTAGATGGTCATTATGTCTTTGACAACTTCCTCTGGCTATGTCCTGTGGGTGTAACCATGTTTGTCTTGTTTTGTCATGTATGTGTATACACTTGTATGGTATATGTGCTTGCTGTATGTTTTGTTTTTAAGGTTGCTGAAACAATGGAATTTCCATCTGTGATAAATAAAGTATATCTAATCTAATTATGCAAACCATTTTCTATGTAGATTTCAGTTATTACATCTATTCTATTGACACCAATCAAATAAACAAATTAGTCAAAACCCTGACTTATATTTTGCAGTGTAATGTACAGCACTGCATCAACAACAATACATCAGGGACTATACAGAGTCAGGAATGAGATGAGAAATTATATAGATCCACTGGTTCAACAAATTTTTGGAGGTCCATTTTTGAAACATTGTTTTCAGTACTCACCTGCCTCATGACAGTTCACCTCAAGCTTTGGGTTGTTCCAGCTAGTGTATGTTTACATGCTACCCAACAGTATTTGCTTTCTTACACCACTTTGCTGACAAGAAGACAAGTTTTGTTCACATGCTGCTTTTACTTTACGCCTGTCCTCCTGACTTTCTCTGCCTTCTTCTCTGGAGTTCTGGAGGTCTGAACTCCAGAAGGTTAGCTAGCAGACTTGTATGTGAATAGGAGTAAAACTCAGGAAATTAATGGTGTCATTGCATTGTTTTTACATTCATTTTGCGGTGGTCTCTAGTAATAATGAATCTCCTGTGAGCTGGTTTTGGTGAAAAAAAATGCTTTAGTGCTCCTGTTTTAGGTTGTTCTTGTTTGGTGGAGCAGGGAAAATGACAGGTTCTCGACCATGCTAGTCATAGGCTACAATCATTCAAAGCCCATTCAGTCATAGCACACCAAATAGAAGATTTAAACGTTCTACACAAACACACCTACTTACCGAAATTTTACTAGGTGAATGTGTGCTGCAACAAGACCCCTCCGGTAATCACAACTATGGCATGGCTTTTGCTAATTAACGAATTTACGTCACTTTGTTATTATTCGCTTGCTTTTTCACCTATTTTGTTTCATTGACTAATGGAGGCAATCGGAATAGAACAACATTTTCATGTGCAGCATGCATATGCAAGTCTGAGTAAATTATCGTATTTCAAAAACAGCAAGTACTAAACAAGCAAAAATGAACTCAGACAAAAATCTGGATTGAAATTTAATCTAAATTTAAATTTTGTTTCTGAACTGTAGTTCTGAAAGCAGCTATGTGCAGAGACTGCCTCTTCTGTCACAGGTTGAACTGAGAAGAATATGCATTCCGTAAGGCTTGAAAAATATAATAAACATCCCCATTTTAGGATGCAAATGAAGAGTTCAGACGCAAAACCCTCTAACTCCATTTGTGATGAATATACAGAAATATATTTACATAATTTTGATAAACATTATCAGTCCACCTCCAACAGGATTGTTTTGGCATGATTTGTTTTTACTTGATAATAATGTGTTACTGCAGTTTGATAGAGATTAATTGAAAACTATTATTAAAACAACTTAATTTTTGCATATTTCTGAACATGGACTTAGAGGATTTTCCATCTGAACTCTTCATATCCCTTCTATGCTTTCGTTAGGTAAAGAGATGCCAGTTCAGTATATTTGTAAGATAAGCTTAAAGATATTTTTCTCTCCTTACAGGTATTATTTTGTGCTCCGGTTTTTAAAAAATAAATAAATAAATAAATAAAACGTAGTCACACTTGCACAACGGTCTTAGTTGTTGGAGAAGAGGTTTCCTGGAAAGATGGGTGTTTACAATTTGGTAACAGGCCATCTTACACTTCATGTGTTTACAATAATCTCAATACCACTGACGTATTATACAAATGTAAACTTAGCCTTAATTACCAAATAGACTAAGGCAGAAACCCACCTTGTGTACACCTCTGTAAACCTCGATGACTCTTGGATCAAGCTGAGGTGTAGGTCGTCCTGAAAGCTCTGACATCATTGTCCCCACCTCTGTTTGTTTCTCTGTGATCTTTTCCATGATGATGTCAGCAAGTGTCTGTCTACAGAACCAAAACAAAGGTATGGACAGAGGCAAAACAATCTGCAGTTTGTTTAAATTGCCTCTTAACAAGGCAATGTAAGAAAAGATTAAAGCATATGCATACGTAGAAAAAACTCAACTATGTCACACAAAAAGTTAGCCAACCTGACAGGGGGGTTTTTGTTCATGAACATCTGAATGGCTTTTTCATCCTCCGGATCCACTTCCACCACAGCACCACCTGCCATCTCGTCCTCGCCAGCTCCAAGAGCTGGCCATTCCTCATCGGAGTCTCCATCCTGGGTGCTGGGGCCTGCAGAATCCCACACAGAAGCAACCAAGAGACAGGTTACACTTTAAAAAGTGTAATGCAAGAAGGGTTGTGTGTGATCATGAAAAACACTGCTTCTGTGATGATGCATTAACTCCAATACCTGTAAAGCACTATTGGCTGTTTCTAATCGGTCACCTTAGGCTACGTTTGTGAACCCAAACAACCTATATAAATAACTGTTGTGGATTTACAATAATTGGACCGTCAAAGTACGCAACCAGTTAATGTTGCAGATTAAATGTTGGGTTTTCAGGCTGTCATTAAATTCCAGAGGTGTGACGTGGGGCACCACACGACCACCAAACAACCAGTGCCTGAATTAGCTAACTATTGTAGCTAACTAGTGTGGATAACCACTTACCCAAATATGTAGACGGTTTCTTTTTCTCCGGTGTCGGTCCAAATTCAGTCTGAAGTTCCTCCTGCTGTATGCGAGCTTGTTCCAAGATTTTCCGCGACAAACGTTCGTCAACGTACTCATCGTCCTCTCCCCTCATCTTCACCTGAGCTCTGTTCTTTACACGGCCGGGGGGTCGCACCATGTCCGAGTGTAGAATCTGCTCTGCCAGACCCACCATTTCTCCTGCTCCTGCATTCCCTCCTCCACCTTTTGACTTCTTTACTTTAGGCATGTTATTGGCTTTATTCCATCAAATTGAACACTTTACAAAATCAGAATCCTAAATGATAAATGTTTATATATTTCCAGCAACAACCACCACACAGTTTTCTACCCAGCACACGTGTGCGACGACTACAGCACCAGCACTTTCTGATGATGTAACAGCAACGTCACCAAAATGTAGCTGATCTGGGAGCAGCGTCAAAGCATGTGTGCAAGTCGGATGTTGAGGTCTCTGCTGTTTTCAGATCAGGGCAGTTTGGAGACCCTTCATGTGATCATAAATTACAATGTTATTTTAACATTGTGCACATAACATATTTTCTTGTTCTTATTTCAGCCACTTCCATCGATCTTCAAAGTTATCTCAGCTACATATTTTGTGTTGATATAGCTCATGGCATACATCATTTCCTTTTCAAACCGGAAGCGTTCCTCACGCTCGTTGAATGGTTTTCAAAGAAGTCGCAGGCTCCAGCTTCTTCAAGCATCTGTGTGTTTTGCAGCAGTGCTGTCAAAAAGATGGGGGTAACCTGGTAGGTTATGGCCTTCACTTTTCGCTGTTTAGAGGACTTTTGTAACCTGTGTCAGTTTGCTTAAAAGTGTTTTAGCTTTATGGAGACAATAGCTCTCTTTTGTGCTTACGTTCCACTGTGTCAACTGGGCATGAACTGTGTCAACTGGGCTTTTTTACTTCTTTTAGGTAAAAGAGATCGTTTTGTAGGTGTTTATATCAACTCTCAGTAGCGTTGTTTGTTAGCAGTATCTTAGTAACTACTGCCAGCATAATTTGTTTCTACCTTTAAAGTGAAGTACTTTTTATATTTAAGAACACCATCCTGTTTTATGTTTCACTTACAGTGACTCCTTAAGTGGTTATGAGTTATTTGGGTAGTGCTGTAAATCTGCTGTAAATTTGGAAGTCATGATGCACCTGCATCACCTGCATCATGTCTGCTGCTTACAAGCACAAACACACGCTATGTAGTCTCTCTTCAGGTAATCAGGTGTTTGTGTGCGTTAGTGTGTGCCAGGTTCCAGTGGCGGAGGGAAAGAGCGTGCAGCAGACTGTGGACATGCTGCACAAGAAGTTGGAGCAGCTTGGTTCAGTGAAGCAGGGCAGCTTCTGGGTGGACTGCGAGACATACCATGCCACTGGAAATGCAGGCGGTAACTAAAAATCAATTGCCTCATTGTAGTAAAAGCAATGTTGATGAAATGTAAATTATATGTAGAAAATGTTAATTTAATATTGAATGGCTATAGATGATACCTAACAACTGGATTGTCTATGTCTCACCATTGTATGTATGTTTGCAACTTTTTTTAATGACATTTTCGGCTAGAAAAAATCCAGTGAATGTTGGCAATAATTTGAACCAAAGGGCATATGCACCAGTTATAAATAGAAATCAGTAATTGGTCTGCATGAATTAAGTTTTGCTTATGCAAGCATTTCAGGACATGGCAGACTGAACAATGAACACATGTAGTTTTACTTTACAGAAATTTGTTGAGAACATCAGAACCTCCCATAACAAAGTTTTAGTCTAGAACGAGTTTCAGCAAACGAGCAAAAGTATGACCAGAGAGAAAAATAAGATGTATACCTAGATCAGTAGGAAATATTTGATCATTTAGGTGCAGGCACCACAGCCTATAAGCCTAATGGTCATTACTTTTAGGCCAAAACATTCATGCTTTATTACAAGGTGACTGGAGGGCCTGTTAATAGTTATTTGGTTGGCTTCTTTGCTTTTCCATTGTACTAATGCAGTGTGTTTGGTGCATGTAAGATATTATAGAACTACTACAATGAAGAAAAGATGAAAAAGACTTAGCTTTCTGCCCTAATCTACCTTTTACAGCATTTCTGAAACCACCATGTGTCTTTCACCCCTAGATGAATTCTTTGCTACAAATGCAGTGTTACCAACCTGGTTGTCAGCAAAATTACCACAGCTACAGTTGTTATTTTTATGAACATTGTTTTATGAGCATTGTTACCATAGCCAGCAAGATTGCTGTGCAACAAGTAAATAGCATTGCCATGATAGTGGAAATGATGTTAGTAAAAAAGGACAGGCTACAAGGGAAGACATGTCACATTCTCTACACCAGGCATTTGTGCTGCCACCTTTCTCCACATAAACCTCTACACTTTCTCTCCTTTGTAACGTCATAACATGCGTTTACCCTGTCTGTGTGTATAATGTTGTGTCTCTTATGTTGCCTAGTCTCCTATGTTGTATTAGATTTACTCTATGGCAAGAAACAAGCTTCCACAAGGGCAAAAAACACACCTGTCTGTCTGTCTGTCCATCCATCCATCCATCCATCCATCCATCCATCCATCCATCCATCCATCCATCCATCCATCCATCCATCCATCCATCCATCCATCCATCCATCCATCCATCCATCCATCCATCCATCCATCCATCCATCCATCCATCCATCCATCCATCCATGGGCCAAAGATAGAATAGCTATTTTTCAGCCCGGATCTGAAACATGAGGCAGCATCACCAAGTTAGCTCCACTTTTACATAAACATGGCATTTGGCCTTGGTGGAGATGTGCACTGTCTAAATGCTCACCTTGCACTACAATCTGTGAATAAAATGGTAGATTATGTGAAGTGACAGCATGGAACAATGATAGAAAACTGTACAAAATCCATTATTCATTCACATTTTTTTACAAGTCCGAGGAGCCGCTAAAGATCCACAGGTTTCTGACCTGTTGTCTAGGACTGTACTAGTATGGGAAAGCTGCCCTAATGTCACAGTCTTTAACTTCAAATAAAGAATGTAGAACTTTTACTTAATACTTTGATACTCCATCTCAGCACAACCATGTCATGAAGGCCTGTGCATCTGATGTAATGTTTCACACTGCTGTTCCCAGGCCAGCCGTCCAAGCTGCTTTACGTCATGCACAACTCCGAGACACCCCTCAGCTCCATGGCCCTATACGAGGGTGGCCCCTACCTCACAGCCGACGTCAACTTCGACGTGCTCATGCTGAAACTCAAGAGCCACTTCCAGAACGCCAAGGGCCACAAGGTGGAGAGCCGAGGCGCTCGCTACCGATACTGTGACTTCCTGGTAAAGGTTGGGACGGTCACGATGAGCTCCAGTGCCAGAGGGATCTCAGTGGAGGTGTGTCTCCGTCTTGGGACTGAACATGGGGCTTTTAATCATGTACACTAGGAATGCTTCAGTGAAGGTGTGTCTCCATCTTGGGACTGAATATGGGGGTCTTAATCATGTACACTAGGAATGCACGAATTGAGAAATTCTACTTCCGTGCCAACGTTTAAAATATTACATTTCCAGTCAGTCCAAATCAGTTTTCTAATGTCAATACTGATGTTTTTGTTTACTGTGTTTGATCTGAATTATACCTTTGCTGGCTAAGGGTATTTATTATACAAAATAACACATTAATTTTTAAGTCTTTCAGTATTTTTGGCACTTTTTCAGATCTGCAGGCTGTAAATAAGCCTCCTGACAGCCAATGCTTTGTGAGTCAGTGCAAATTTGTCATGATGACATCGGCCACTACTTTAAGCAGATGTCACCAATGGCTGTCAAAAAGGCAAATGTAGGCCAATGTTTAGCTGATGCGTCAGTGCACCCCTGATGTATGCCATGTTTCCGCTGGTGTGCCACTGCTTTTTGGAATCAGGATTAACTGTCCTGCTTTAGTTAACAAGTCACACAACATAATCAGACAGTGGTGACAGCTGTCTGGATAAGGAATTAGGACATGTTTTACTGCCATTGTTGGTGTGTGATGTGTTTAAGATGACTGTTAATTGTGTGGTGAATGTTGCTCTTATCTGTTATTGTAGGTGGAGTACTGTGCTTGTGTGGTCCCAGGAGACTGCTGGAATCTCATGAAGGAATTCATGCAAAGCTTCTTGGGGGCTAATGTTCCGGAACTGCCCTCAGTGTTTGCCTCCAAGCCTGAAGGACTGTATGCTCCCTCCGACTGCATGGACACCATGTCCCAGTACCTTGAGCTCTTCAGCAAGGTCCGAAAACAGCAAGTGCTTCCAGGTGCAAGTGTACGCTAGGAGCATCAGCTCTTAGGAAAATGCTGAATAGCACCAGCAGAAATGACTTCCAAAACTGAACAGGCTGTTGCATTTGTGTGATAGTTGTTGGAGGCCTGTGTTTTTCCACTTTCAGGCTTCATGGATGACTCTTATTACGCTTTCAAATGTTTCTACATTAACTCATATTCTGAAGCCTGATGATGCAGAAATGTGTAAACAGCAATACAAAGTGGATAATGTATAGTTTTTGTGGTGAATGTTTTGTACTGTTTTTGTGTTGACATTTGGGATTAACAAATAATTTCTGAATATTATTAATTTGTTTTCTTAGTGAATGGGCAAAAAAATGTTGTACATTAAACATGTATATCGATATGTAAACTCTCTTTCTAGAAAATACATACACTTTGAAAAATATTTTCATTCCTGTGGTAGATGTTGCCAAGACTAATTGTGATTAGGAGAAGTAGCGCATTTTGAACGGATTTATGATGAAGCAGGCGCAGTGACTGAGCATGTAGTCAACTGAGCCTAATGTTTGTGATTGCAATTCTGACAGTTGGCCGAGATCATTTTTTGTACGTGTAGTATCATCCCTGTCCGAAGGTCCAAAGCCACTCAGAACCCTTCACCAGCTAACCGGTAAATGTCGGGGTGATGCAGCAATGAGAGTAATTGGTTGGTGAAAGATTGATGACTTTCCAGCCAATCAGCGCGAGGCTAGGCTTAAAGTAAAATAGTTTGGTTGACTCGAGATCTGTGACAGCTCGCGCGTGCAGATGATGGCGGTAAATAAAAGCCGTATACAAAATAAAACCACCAAAAGCTTAATTGCAGGACAGTAACAATATTGTGAAAGACGGAACATACACATTGCCGGTGAGTGCCCGTTATGACAGTGTGATCTTTATTAGCTGTTCGAAAGTTGAGGGTTTTTGTTTGTAAGTGTTTTTCACAGAAAAAGACTTTAATCTTGCTTGGTTGACCTCGGTGTTTTGTTAAAATATTAACTTAAAAGTTGACTTAAAATATGACTCTGACTTTGATTCAGATGCCAAATCACGACTAAGAAACTGGGATAAGCGTTGTTATCAACACCACCCAGAAGTTGAGAGATTTCGCTGGAGAGAGGGTCTAGCAGAGTGGTCTTTGTTCTGGTAAGTACACCAGTATAGCTTGCCTGCTAACGCCAGCTAGCTAGTATGCTGTTAGCTATTGATTGCCTGCATTGTCTAAAATTTCGGAAAAGACCGGCAAACTGGTGCAGTGGTTTAGAAGGACGATGATAACGCCCCCCATACGGAATCATTCAGATAAGAGTCCAGAAACAAAAGGTATGGCTAACCAAAATAGCGTCATGGAAAATCTGTTGATGACTGGTTAAGCAAAGTAGGCTTGTCTAAGCCACGTAGTTTGGGCTAGCATTCATCGCATTGCCAGTACGCGTAAGCTAGCCAGTGAACTAACCTAGCTCCTGTCTGAGGGCTAACTTACAAGTCGCTCACCATGCCAGGTGGATAGGGCAGTGGTTTAACTTGGTTTAAATACTGTTTGGCGACACACTAGAAGTATTGTGTCTTTGTCTCCAATGTGTTCATTTCATGACGTCCTGGCAAGCAGAGACGTTGATTCACGGATAATGGTGTCCTGCACTTAGCCTGTGCTAACGTAATGGATGTAAAGACCATTCAATAAAATTTACAGCCACGGTTCGAAATGGTGTCCCAACATCACCAAACCTGAGAGCTGTTTTGGAGAAGGCTAGTTAGCTAGCTACCTAGCATGCGACCGAACAATACCAGAAGCCAGTCCTAACCTCGTGAACAAGGTAACTGGCTGCTCAACTTCATAACGTGACTTTTTGTTTATTTTTTTCACCAAAACCGCTTGTCTGAAATGATTTAGTCAACGGAGACCGGCAGGTTAATTTCTTACATTTTACGTCTGATAACAGCATCTCTTCTAGACAAAATAACGTTACTCAACTAAAATTGAACGTCAGCTAAGTTTGACTCCTTATTATTAGAAGACACTTCATCGATAGATTTTATCACGTTCATAAGAATGTAGTTGTAACGTAGTGATATAAGCAAGATTGGTAATGTAACGTTTGCTCGGTATTCGTGATATTAGATATTGCCTAACGTTGCTTTGAAGCGCAGGAACAATGGTCACAGACCAAATATTTACCCCTTTAATATCAGGCGTAGCCGAACTTGGTAGCTAATTGAGAATGTCTTGATACCTATTGGATGCACCAGCACAAACATGAAATATTAACTGTTTGCTAGCCTTGTTCTGCATTCACATGTGTTTTTGAATGTTTAGAGCGTCCCAGTCTCCATTATAACAATGTTTTACTCGGAGCAACAAAACTATACACCATAAATGCGAAAGAGTGTTGCGTTGTGAGGTCTGCATCCACTTTAGCTGAGGTTTCCCACTTATATTAGAGTTCTGTTGCAGAGTTCCAATGTATGGCTGTGGTTTGGAGTTGGCTGTGTGGAGGCCCCAGTAAAACTTCTGTCTGCTTGTGATGGTGACCGTGCTTTTACTCTCACCATAGGACTAACTGCCGGCTTTTTCACAGTAAGTTTTCAATATGTGGTTTCATTATTTGAACACAGGTTTTTTTTTTTTTTTTACAAATGGCCCTTGAAGAAGTTTTAGAATAGTCTAAATCCTGAGCAATGGCAGAACACCCCCTCTGGTTCTGAGCACACACAGCAGGAGGGGGAGCACAAAGGATCCACGAGAGGCATTGGGACCCCATTCACTCCGGCAGCCATTTGACTGCAAGTTCGGCCACTCAATCACTTCAAGGACCCTTGTGGAAAATAAAACTGTATTGCATGGTTCTTAATGCCATTGTTTTGATTTACCATTCATGTCTTAAGTATGTCATTCCTGGATGCACATATGTTTGTGAGTTGTTTTTCCTGTCATTTAAGGAAGAGTCAAAGAGATCTGCACGCTGTTACAAAGTGATTTCAGAAATGTGGTGATTTCGAATGTCAGATCCTTATCAGATCTTTGTTATTTTGTAACAGTGTGCAGAGCTCTTCAACTCATCCTCAGGTTACTTTTTTAATCTGGCACCTGTTAGAATTCGTGCATATGTGCACACCTCACACTGTCCTTTCTCTGGCATTTGAAAATAGCGATAGCTGTAGGTGTGAAAATGTGAAGAGCTCACAAAGCACTGCTGTGTCGTCCCTCCTGTCCCCCGCTCTGCAGGATGTGCCGCCCCTGGGCGTGGCGGCCGGCGTACCCCATAACTGCGTGAGACACATGGTGTTTCCGCAGACGCGATGGACCGCTGCAAGCACGTGAGCCGCCTGCACCTGGGCGAGGACCACTCCACCCTCAACCCCCAGAAGTGGCGCTGTGCGGTGTGCGGCGCGGGCGAGTCGCTGTGGGCGTGCCTCAAGTGCCCCCACGTGGCCTGCGGCCGCGACCTACACCAGCACGCGCTCCAGCACCACAGGGCCTCGCGCCACCCGCTCGCCATGGACGTGCGCGAGCTGGACGTCTTCTGCTTCGCCTGCGGGGACTACGTGCTCAACGACAACGCAGAGGGCGACCTGAAGCTGCTGCGGGGGGCGCTGTCCACCATCCGCAGCCCCAACCGCCGCTGCCTGCGCTCTGCTGCTGCGGGGGGCGGAGAGGGGGGCGCCTGGATGGAGGCGGAGGGCATGATGCGGCCGCCCTCGCAGGTGGCCCTGTGGCACCACCGGAAGGTGCTGCTGGAGAGGGTGATGCGGCGCTGGAGCCGCAGGCGGCAGGAGCAGGAGGCGCAGCACGGCGACAAACTGGAGCAGGAGCAGCGGGAGCGAAGGGAGGTGAAGCGGAGGCTCGCGGGGGAGCTGGCGGTCAGTGGGGGCAGTGTTGGTGTTGGCGGGCCGCCTAGGAAGAGCGCGCGGCTCCTCACGCAGGCGCCCAGGCCGACCCTCGCCCTCGTGCCCGTCAAGTTCCGCGACCCCCCCGAGCGCCTGCCGGCGGCCTCCCAGACTCCGTCACTGTCCCCCGCCAGCGTGCAGAGACCCCCGGCGCTATCGCTCAGGAACGCCAACACCCAGTCGCCCAAGCCGCGCCGCTACCACGCCTCCCTGTCCACGCGGCGCCGCCGGCTGGCCCCCGGGGTCACGGGCCTGCGTAACCTGGGCAACACCTGCTACATGAACTCCATCCTGCAGGTGCTCAGTCACCTGCAGAAGTTCCGCGAGTGCTTCCTCACACTGGACCTGTGCGAGACCGAGGAGCTGCTGGCCAAGACCAGAACCTCACAGGGCGTTAAGGGGGTGATCGTGGGCAGCGCGGGGGCGCTGGGGGGCAGCCTGGGCCGAGGGGGAGGAGAGGGTGCAGGAGCAGCAGCAGGAGGTGGCGCAGCAGCAGCAGGAGGAGGAGGTGGCACAGACGGGGCGCAGGGGGAGGGGGCCAGGGGACCTGCTGCGGGCAGCAACAAGGAGTCCCGCTCGTCCTCGCGCCAGCGCATGTCCCTCTGCCACGAGCTGCACACGCTCTTCCGGGTCATGTGGTCGGGCCGCTGGTCGCTGGTGTCGCCCTTCGCCATGCTGCACTCCGTGTGGAACCTGATCCCAGCGTTCCGCGGCTATGACCAGCAGGACGCGCAAGAGTTCCTGTGCGAGCTCCTGGACAAGGTGCAGCAGGAGCTGGAGTCCAGCGGCAGCAAGCGGCGCTTCCTCATGCCCATCACGCAGCGCAAGCTCTCCAAGCAGGTGCTCAAGGTGCTCAACACCATCTTCCACGGACAGCTGCTCAGCCAGGTGAGGGGTCCTGCCTGCCTTACGTCTCTCTCTCTCTCTCTCTCTCTCTCTCTCTCTCTCTCTCTCTCTCTCTCTCTCTCTCTCTCTCTCTCTCTCTCTCTCTCTCTCTCTCTCTCTCTCTCTCTCTCTCTCTCTCTCTCTCCCTCTCTCTCCCCCTGCCTGCCTTCTGTTTTTCTGTCTCTCTCTCTTTCTCTTTCCCTTTCTCTCTCTCTCTCTCTCTCTCTCTCTCTCTCTCCCTGCCCGCCTTCCATCTCTCTCTCTCTCTCTCTCTCTCTCTCTCTCTCTCTCTCTCTCTCTCTCTCTCTCTCTCTCTCTCTCTCTCTCTCTCTCCCACTCCCACTGCCCGCCTTCCATCTCTCTCTCTCTCTCTCTCTCTCTCTCCCTCTCTCTCCCCCTGCCTGCCTTCTGTTTCTCTGTCTCTCTCTCTTTCTCTTTCCCTTTCTCTCTCTCTCTCTCTCTCTCTCTCTCTCTCTCTCTCCCTGCCCGCCTTCCATCTCTCTCTCTCTCTCTCTGTCTGTCTTTTTCCCTCTCTCCCTCTTTTTCCTTCTACCTGCCTGCCTTCCGTTTCTCTCTTTCCCTCTCTCTCTCTCTCTTTCTCCCTGCCTACCTTCCATCTCTCTTTCGCGCACTGTCTCTCCCTCCTTCTCTCTCTCTCTGTCTCTCTATCTCTGTCTCTTCCTCTCTCTCCCTCAGTTGTCTCTGCTTGTCTGCGTTTGAGCTTGCTGTCATGTGAAGTGTTGTCTGTTTTCTACCCTTAATGCTTTTAGAATTGGTGCCTTTTAATTGGCCAGATTTAAAGGTACTTCAGTTTGATGTTGGTGTGATTATATTGCATGTTATGCTTTGTCTTGGCCACCAGTGTGAGGTGAAGAATGCGTTGTTTAAAATGTGCAGGTCAGGTGTTTGCTGATAGTTTACTGATGTAAATGCTCTCTGTAGAACACATTATGTCCTTTGCTTTGGAATTTGCTGTGAGTTCCTTTCTGATGAGGAGAACAGCTCAAATATCTTTACCGTATGTGCAGACATGATGAACGTACCAAGTTTTGGCCAAGAATTGTGCTCACAAGTAATTATTTGATTAAAATTGCACATTATGGAAAAGGAAGAAGCGATTCTCTCTGCAGATTGTACGACAGTACCTGTATCCAGTATCCTGCCGCTGTTTATGTGGTCTTGAGAGATTCATGGCAGAAGATATCTGCTGCTTTGTGCTAAAGCACAGAGACGTGTGTGTGTGTGTGTGTGTGTGTGTTTTGTGCATTTTGTGCATTCAGCTGTCTTAAAAGTAACACCACAAGTCGATGAGCTCAGAAAAGTAACACTACAAGCAGAATGTTTTTATGAAGTGTTGTCTTTATTGTTTAGTTGGCGTTAAGCATTTGTTATGAGACTAGTGATATGGGTATTCCACTGCGATTTGCACCACTGTTGTTTAAGCTATTGTAAAGTTGTGGTAAGTAATCTTGTGTCTAAAATGTTTGCTTATTCACTAGAGTAGTGCGCTATGAAGGGAAATATGTACACTATATATGTATGTATATGTATATATATGTATGTATATGTATATATATGTGTGTGTGTGTGTATATATATGTGTGTATATATATGTATATATATATATATATATATGTATATATATATTTCAGACATGGTATTAGAGGGCTTAATGCAGCGACTCTCCTGCCAAGCTGTTTTTCCGAGTATCACTGAGGCAGTCCTCCTGATGCTCTTTAATCACTAGGCTTAATGGCATCGTTTCAGACACAGCAATTAGAGGGTTTTTGATCACTCATGTTATTTACATTTCAGCTCTCTGTTAAAGCTCAGTCGCTTGTCTTTGTGTAAATGTCGTGTTTTTGTGGTTGCTTATTCAAAACATGCTGTTTGTCATATCGGCTAATCAATGGGCACTGAACCGCAGACTCATCTGTCATCGCTGACAAGACAGCAATCTAATAATGAAGTAATTGGACTCCATCGCCTGTGACTCAGAATCTTGCCTTTTATATCTAATCAATTAATCACCCTTAGCAACCCTGCCAGCGGTCGACCTTGAGAATCTCCTGAAGAGCTGGGGGGTGGGGTGGGGTGGGGGGAGTGCCTGTCCCTGCCTTCATCAGCTGAGGGATGGACTGATCTAGCTGTAGTTTCTGCTCCTGTAGTTGTATGTGTTGAAGTGGAAAGATTGGCGCAGAGGCTAGACTCCGCAAAAAGTCTGGTAGGGCCCTAAGCATCATAATCACATAGTAAAAGAGTGTGAAAGTGGTGGAGTGATATTAGGCGTGTGGAACAAGAGGAAAAAGGGGTAAAGTGATGGTAAGAGGAAGGGGAGGGAAAGAGTGGTGGAGTGAGGGGGAAGGTGGTGGAGTGATATTAAGTGAGTGTGGTGGAGTGATGTGTGAGAGAGTGGAGCGAGGGGGACGGGGGTGGAGTGATGGTGGGAGAGAGAGTGGTGGAGTGATATTAAGAGAGTGTGGTAGAGAGAGTGAGTGGTGGAGTGATAGTAAGAGAGTGTGGTAGAGAGAGTGAGTGGTGGAGTGATATTAAGAGAGTGTGGAGTCAGAAGCACACTCTGAGGGCCTGACTGCCTGTGCATGGTGGGGTTGATGACTCGTAATCACAGGACTCCCAGTTCAGGCCCCAGCCTCTCCCAGTGCAGGCCCCAGCCTCTCCCAGTGCAGGCCCCAGCCTCTCCCAGTGCAGGCCCCAGCCTCTCCCAGTGCAGGCCCCAGCCTCTCCCAGTGCAGGCCCCAGCCTCTCCCAGTGCAGGCCCCAGCCTCTCCCAGTATATTCTGTGCCGTAGTTAAGTGCACCATAAAATGCCACCCATTTTGCTCTCTTTCTCTTAGTCATAGTCTTTCTCTTTCTCTTAGTGCAGAGCCACACTGCTTCAGAGAGAGCCACTCATCATCTCTTTGTTTCTATTCATATTCAGCTGCTGAGTGGGGAACATTAATTTTGTCCCTCCCTGAATAGAATTAGAAATTAGAAATGGAGGTAGTTGCTCCTGCTTTATTCTCTCTCTGCCTTCCTCTCTTTCACTGCCATGCACATTCCCTTCTGCATTCCCCTTTCTTTGTCGTTCTTTTTTTCGTGTCGTCCTTTTCTTTCTTTCTGCCTTTTTTCTTTCATTCTTTTTTTTCTTGTCTTTCTTTCTTTTTTGTCTTTCTTGTCTTTCTGCCTGTCTTCGTCTGCATTTTGCTTGTCCTCACCTCCAAATCTGTCTCTGTCTTCCCTCCAGGTGACGTGTCTGTCCTGCAAGCACAAGTCCAACACAGTGGAGCCCTTCTGGGACCTTTCGCTGGAGTTCCCCGAGCGCTACCACAGCGGGCAGAAGGCCTCTGGCTCCCTGGGCCTCAAGAGCTGCTCCCTCACCGAGATGCTGGCCAAGTTCACCGAGACCGAGGCCCTGGAGGGCCGGATCTACGCCTGCAACCACTGCAACAGTCAGTAGACATTACTGCACACACACACACACACGCACACACATACATTTTCCCTGTTTCTGTAAAACAAAAAAATAGCGGTGAGGTGGAGGCGAAGAACTCCTCTGCTGGCTCATTATTTCCATGGAACAGGTAACCTTGAAGGCTGTTATTCCGCTTATCTCCTGTTAGCATGTAGACATATTTTTAAAAATAATTTCCTTTATATTTACCATAAAACTGGTTTATTCTGTACTTTATAGCAAGAGTAAGAACGTTTAATAGACTTATTCAACATGGCACCGTTGTTGGTGTGTCCCAATAAATCGTAAAAAGAAACAATCTCGATTCACACCTACGTACAATCTTATTTCTGAAGAACAACGATTCTTGTGTTTTTTTTTTCTTTCACATGCTGCACCAAAAAAACCTCCTAGTTACCTCCCAGTTTCTCAAGCGTTCGTATGCGCCAGTGTAGGTGCTTTCCATGGTGTCTTCAACCTATCACAAACCGTGTTGTACATCATGTGATTTAGCGTGGCAGAAACCCGGAGGTAGGAGGAAATTTTTAAAAGACAGATGAGAGTGAGAGAGAAACGACGGTGAGTGACCCAGGTGGTAATGAAGAACATAGGCCAACTGAACACACCGAACTCGTCCCTAGGAAAGGTTCGTATTCGGTGGTGTGGAAATATTTCGGTTTTAAGCAAGACGACGATAAACAGTCCAAAGTACATTGCATTACATTACATTACATTACATTACATTACATTAGACTTAGCAGACGCTTTTATCCAAAGCGACTTACAAAAGGACGACATAATAGCAAACAGATGTGTAGAGAACATCGAAGGTACCTATGTAAAGAGATGGTTAGTAGAATTTGGTTTTGTTAAGCAGTCTCGGAAAAGAAGGGTCTTCACAAGCTTTTTGAAGGTCGAGAGGGAAGTTGCTGCTCTTGTAGGGACTGGTAGGTTGTTCCACAACTGAGGGACAACAACCGAGAAAAGTTTGGAGTGACCTCGCTTTGTCTTGGGAGAGGGTACGGCCAGGCGGTTCGTATTGGAGGATCGCAGCATTCTGGATGGGATGTAAGCATTCAGTATGACGTTGAGATAGGTGGGGGCAGATCCAGAAGTGACTTTGTAGGCTAGAGTCAAAGCTTTGTGTTGAATTCTGGCAGCCACCGGGAGCCAATGCAGGTTGATGAAGAGAGGAGTGACATGCGACCTTTTGGGTTGATTGAAAACCAGTCGTGCTGCTGCATTCTGAACCATTTGCAATGGTTTGATTGCACAAGCAGGGAGGCCAACCACATTGCAAAGTGTGTTCTGCCCTCGTAGGAACAAAACATGGCATCACCACAAGTCTGTACAACCACCTTAAACGCCACCAAAAAGTTTGATATGATGAAGTAGTAAGCAAGAACTCTAAAAATGCCAGTCACCCGACAAAACGGACGTCTACGGCTACCACAACACAGTACCATGTCCACCAAACTCCAGTAGGCATGAGGAGATAACAGCGGGGAGCTCTTACCACCTAGCTAAAGACATGGCTCCCATTAACACTGTACAGCAGGCCGGATTTTGGAAAATGATAAACATTTTGGACAAACGCTACTCGATGCTTTCCCGCAACTATTTTTCAATGGTAGCACTGCCTGCCATGTTTGTGCGAAGCGCACTAATTTTCAGCAACATCTGATTTATGGTCGGACCATGGAACCCTACATGAGTCTTACTGTCCATTTCATAGCGAGTGATTTCAAAATGAAAAGCAGATGCCTGCAGGTAGGCTGCAATGTTTACAATGACTACATCTGGCAATTGGTAAGCCTTTTTTTAGTCATTCTACCATGTTACCTATAGAGCCTATTTAAAAACAGCAACATGACCCTTGGTTGTAGGCTACATTAATAATTAAATAATCTACTACTACTGTACCTAGCCTACTGTAGGCCTACTACTAATACGAATGATGAGAAGAAATAATAATAATAATAATAATAATAATAATAATAATAATAATAATAATAATTTAAAAATTATGTATTTACTAAATGTGCTATAGTTCAGTTTAGACTAAGTGAGTGTGCCTGGCTTGTGCTTAGGTTTGTCCTCTGTTTTCATTACAATACAGCTTCAATTGCCACTTGAATATTTTTGTCAAATTTATGAGTTTAATAAACGTTCAAAATTGTTTTAAAAAATCGTGCAGAACATTGTGACCTCAATTGTACTGTTTGGAGATTTGTAGTCCTCAAACTGTCAGCTTTAATTTTGTCTGTCAACAATTCTATTGTATGTTCAGCCTGAGCAAAACTGACACCTTATTTTGATTGGTTGTGAATGGTTTGTCTTCTGCAGAAAAGAGGCGGAAGTCGTCCCACAAGCCTCTCATCCTGACGGAGGCCTGCAAGCAGCTCCTGATCTACCGCCTGCCGCAGGTGCTGCGGCTGCACCTCAAACGCTTTCGGTGCGTCTCGCCCACATCCACGAACACCCTTCATTACTGTCATTACAGCTACATTCTCAATTGCCAAGTGTGAAGTGACAGGAATGACGAGCCTAAACAGGTTTTTGTGTGGCGTATGGTCATGTACATGTGCATTCCTCCTATGTAGACATAATGCACTCTCTGTACAGCCAGGAGTGCTGGGGTGTGCAGGGAACTCTCACTGCCACTAGTTATTTTTAGGAACTCTGCTTATGTGTGAGGAACTGAAAACATTTCAAAACAAAATTATCCAAGTTCCAGTTAAAAAAAAAGTCTAGGGAATATTTGGTGGAAACTTTCGTAACCTGTTGCGTCCTTTCTGTGGAAAAGCAGCCACTCCCACACATCTCCACCAGCACAGCATTTAAGATGTTGTCCTTTGACTTCTAGAAACCAAACCCTAGCAATGGGTTTCCACCACTAAGATGTTGCAATGCACTTTTTAACAAGCAAGGGCATAAACATGGTTGTAACATCCAGCGGTTGAACTGCTCTCATATCTAGTTTTACTAACGAGGGACACATGAGGGCAGTGTGCAGAATCACTTACTTCTAAAAAAAACTTCATGTATGGGAAGGAATGTTTTGGGTTTTTTGGTAGATTGCTCAGCTGAGATGGACATCAGCGCCGTTTTGCAGTGCTTAATTTTCTGGAACTGCAGGTAATTATACAATAATGCAGGGGTTCCCAAACTTTTCAGACCACAACCCCCAGTTGTAAGCTGCTGACGACCCGCGACCCCCGCAACCATTCTCTGTCACGCGCGCGCGTTCTCGCTCTCTATCGCTCTGTTTGTCTCCCTCCCTCTCTCATAATGTTTCTGTGTTACACATACAAGGCAATAGAGCAAAAACAAAACTGAACACAATCTCTGAACTAGTGTATTTTATTACCAAAACAGTGAAAACAAATAGGCAACATCCCATAATAATGTATATAAAATGCTGAGCATATACGGACATATTACAAATATTACGAACAAAATCCAAATCGTCGCTATTGCTGCTAGTTTCATTAAAGTTTCCCCAATCGTTTGGAACATTTTTGTCTGCGCAATTAAATATGCCACCTCATATGAAGCCGCCTGTGCCTTTGCAGAGATAGTTGTTTGCTTAGTGAGGGCTTTCTTCTGCCCCTGTAACAGTCTTTTCTGCGAAAAAAGTCACTGGGTTTATCTGTGAAGCTGGGATGTTTGGTCTTCATATGCCTACATAATTTCGCCGATTTAGACTCTCGTGTGCGAGGACTTCAAAGCACACAACGCACGGAGGGTGTTGTACCTGATTTATAATAATACACGTGAAAACCCGAAGCAGGGACACAGATTTAAACAGTAGGTGATCGCCAGAGGAGGGTCTGCTCTGCTGATAGCTATGCTAATCGGGCAGGGCAGGGCAATAGAACGACAACAGGTCACACATTTGATGCCCGCTAATGGGAGGGTGACGGTCCTCTGGTTAGCAAACAGGCAAAAGCAATATTTTTGGAAATGATCTCGCGACCCTTCTTCACTGCCCCGCGACCCCTACTTTGGGAACCACTGCAATAATGCAGTGGTGGTGCTCACCACTATGTATCTCAGTTGGTACATATTACCTGCTATGCATGTGTAAGCCCTAACCATCAATGCCAATGCACTGTGTAACCACAATGACTGATTGACCGAACCTGATCTTCTCTGCTAATCATTAAGTCAATAGAATATATGACTACTCGGTTAGCATTCTTAACCTCACAGCAAAACCAGTGTCACCAGAGAGTAGTCAGTACACCAAATGTCTATTTTTAATTCCTATCCAGACATGGCTGCGGGGGGAATAGAACAATGTGTGGCAGTAAAACTACCCTTTGAATCACCTAAGGATTTCACAGAAGTAGTAATTAGCTGCCCATTTATTTGCCCGGGGGGGGGCCTAACTGCAGGTTTGTGCCCACAGGCAAACTGCCTCTAAATACACAGGCACTGCAGACTGTGTAGGTAGGGCACCAAGGCTACACAGGCACTGCAGACTCTGTGTAGGCAGGGCACCAAGGCTACACAGGCACTGCAGACTCTGTGTAGGCAGGGCACCAAGGCTACACAGGCACTGCAGACTCTGTGTAGGCAGGGCACCAAGGCAGCGGAGCGTCAGCTGTGCTACTGCTTTCTTCAGCACTGAAAGATTTATTTACCTTAAAATTAGTTACTGAATATAAAAACCTACAACCCTTACTTCAGGCATGCAGTAGGTCAAAATGGCACCACTCGGGTTTTGCTTTGAGTATACACTCTAGATAACTCAACTACCCTGCTTTGTTTCTGAGCTGCGTTGGGGAAGTGATGGCCTGGAGGTTATGGCAGTCTGAGCTGCGTTAGTGGCCTGGAGGTTATGGCAGTCTGAGCTGCGTTAGTAGCCTGGAGGTTATGGTAATCTAAGCTGCGTTGGGGCAGTGGTGGCCTGGAGCTTATGGCAGTCTGAGCTGCGTTGAGGCAGTGGTGCAGTCCCCACATACTGCTCCCCGGGCGCCTTTGTCATGGCTGCCCCCTGCTCACGTGTGTGTGTGTGTGTGTGTGTGTGTGTGTGTGTGTGTGTGTGTGTGTGTGTGTGTGTGTGTAAGGGACTACTAAAGGAATTCAACTTAAATTAAGGGACTATAAAGGAGTTAAACTAAAACTTTGCTTTGTGTCCGCTGCCTGCACCACAGGTGGTCGGGGCGAAACCACCGGGAGAAGATCGGGGTGCACGTGGCGTTCGACCAGGTCCTCAACATCCAGCCGTACTGCTGCAGGGACTCCGCCTCGGGCCTACATCGCGAGGGCTTCACCTACGACCTCTCTGCCGTGGTGATGCATCATGGGAAAGGATTTGGCTCAGGACACTATACAGCATATTGCTACAACACTGAGGGTGGTGAGTATGCCGAATTTCAGACCGAATACCAGCTTTACTGGTAATATCATGGATATTAATATTGTCCCTGAAGTAAGTACATTCATATACACCATTTTCAGCACAATCCAAGAGGGCAGAAGCCGTAAATCTTAGAGCTTATTAAGCTTCTTGACTGTGAATACGGCCTCATAAGACTAATTAGACTTGTTCTCTTGCATGCGTGCGTGTGTGTGTTTGCACAGGTTTCTGGGTTCACTGTAATGATTCGGTGATGAACGTTTGCAGTGTGGAGGAGGTGTGCAACACTCAGGCCTACATCCTGTTCTACACCCAGCGCTCAGCATGAGGGGGCGGGGCCTACATCCTGTTCTACACCCAGTGCTCAGCATGAGGGGGGGGGCGGGGGCCTTGTCAGCCGCACCCCCACCTTTTTAATTCCAACAACCACCAGCCAATCCTGCCCCTGCTCCTGCTCCTGCCAGCCAGAGCAGAGAGACTGCCAGCCACACACAGATCGGGACCTGCTGCCTGTATATGTACAGACAAGACACTGACACACACTGACACACACACACTCACACACTCACACCTACCCAGGGCATTTTAGACTTAGGACCAAGCTCTGCGTTCTGAGCAGGTTTTGAGGGTGGGGGGATGAGCCAGAGCGCTGCTGAGGGTGGGGTGGGGTCTGGCCACTCCCATTCAGAGCATTGCCCCTCCCCCTTCCACCCTCCTACAAGAACGCCGACGCAGTACCTGCTGTAGAGAGAGGGGGAAGAAACTGATCGTCATGGAAACGAAAAGATGTGAGGTCACTGATGGGCCTCTGTTGGGGATTAAAGTCTCCTCCCCTAACGTTATCAGTAGGAAAGGGAGGGGATTGACAGACGATTGATTGATTGGTCGATTGATTGATTGACTGACTGATTCTCCAGAGCTGAGGGGAAAATGGTGGAGAGGAGTGGCTTAATGGTGGAGAGGAGTGGCTTAATGGTGGAGAGGAGTGGCTTAATGGTGGGGAGGAGTGGCTTAATGGTGGGGAGGAGTGGCTTAATGATGGAGAGGAGTGGCTTGTCTCCTTCAAGAATGAGAGCAGAGCAATAGAAAACCGACGTCACAACAGGAAATCAACAAGCAAATCAGGAAAACAAATCTTTGACTTTGTAATACAGTTTTTTTTACTACTCTGCTGTTTCTATTTGGGTTGTGGCTGTTGTTGTTAAACCTCTTTGTCACCATTTTAATCAGGAAACATGACTGCTGTCCTATCAATCATGAATGGAAGAAATAGATCATTTGAAGGAAGGAGGGGGGTAGAAAACACATGTTGTGATGACGAACCAGTGAAATGAAACAATCTGATGACGATGAATGTCTTGCTCTTTTTATTTTGTAATGGGGGTTTGGGCTGTGGGTTGTAGTTTTTTTGACTCCATTGTGAGGGTGGAGGAGTAGAGATGTGGTCAGCAGCAGCTGTGGTCCGGCGCTGACCCGTCTTAGTCCTGTGTTGTGAAAGCACCTGTGATTACTGTAACGATGAGGCGGCAGATGCCACATGACGGTGAAGGTGATTAAAAGACTCAAAACCCTCCAGGACGTCTATTTTATCTGTGTGCTCTGCTCTTCCTGAGTCAGATAACTTAAGTGCTCTCTGTCAGCTGTAACGTGATCTCTTAACTGAATTCTCACATGCATGCACTTCTGCTGGCTTGGAGCTGCGCCAGCAGTAAGGCATGTTATTGCAAGCTATTAATCTTTGCCCCGTCATAAAAGGAGGTTGCGAGATGCATTACAGGTAGTAATATGAGGAGGTGCAAACTAGGTAACCTATGTGAGTATCCTATGTGTGTAACAGCTTCTAGCACATAAGGGCCCCTAACGTAGATACACTGATTCATGTCTTTGAACTCATGAATGTTTTTCAGGTATTGCTGTACTTTTGGCCCAGCAAGTCTTCATCAGTAAAAAAGCAGGACTGAAAGTGGTTATGTGGCATTTTCCTAATCATCTTTCTGCACCTTAACGTATCCCTGTTATGGCATGGGAAATCTATTCATATGAATTGCCCTGGGGTTGGGAATAGTCCGCTTCAAATGTACAATGGGCTTAATGCATTTGATGAGTACCATACTGTGAGTAGTATGGAGAATGTGCAGACTGTTTCAGGAACAGAAATGCAAAGGAAAAAAATGATTTATTAAGACTGATGTCTTAAGTCACACAGTTCAGTGTTGGAAAGAAAAAAAAATATATATATATATATATATACACTCTACAGATATATAGAAAATGTGATTAAGGGGCGAGGAAGGCACTATGAATAGAATCAGGTGATCAACTAACCTTAAATCACTGGCCCGTGTAGAAACAAAGCGTCTCTTCTACTGTCTGGTAGAAGCCTGTAATTAACTGTGGTAAAGAAACATGAAAGCCTAGATGTCAGTTTGGCAATTTTTCCTCTTGCATTCTACCACTTTATCAGAAGCATTCGTTTTAGCCTCTGCCCTTCTATACTGTTTGATGTGTCGCTGTGTTTGTCATCAGATGGTTTGAAGGGCAGTTTCCTGTGGATTGGATAAATACTTCCTGACATCTCAGCCCAAGGCTATGTAGCTATGACAGCTTACATAAGCTATGGTGAACAACTGCTGAACTATTAAGTGGTGTGGACACACATCGATAAGGAGACATGTATTAGACCAACCATAATACAGTATACTGCTGTGTGTGTACATTATACAGTATCAGCCAAGCATACAATATACTGCTGTGTGTGTACATTATATACAGTGTACCACTGTGTGTATACATTACATACAGTATACCACTGTGTGTACATTATATACAGTATACCACTGTGTGTGTACATTATATACAGTATACCACTGTGTGTATACATTATATACAGTGTCAGCCAAACTACGCTAGGAACACTGGAGGAATTGTAAACGACTCAACTATGCACTGAGCTAATTTAGATCTGTGAATGTGTCATGTAACTTTGGTGCCTCTGCTGTTGTAAAAGTCAAGGTTGGTGGTTGGTTTATCAGTCTAATTAGCAGCTGGTGCAGTCAAGGAGCAGACACCTCTGTATGTGCAGCCTGACTGTTTTCTTTCCAGAAATGCCAGAAACTCACAGACCTCACCACGGTGAAGGCCGCTTAGAATGATAGAAACTTCCGGTACAGATAGTTGGGGTTTTCAGATGGGCTTTACCTCCCCTATAAGTCATGTATTTGACTATGCAGGAGATCACTGCAGTGACTGCAAATTTAATTTTAACATTAATCTTTGCCCACAAGTGAATTCATGTGTCCTGAATATTTATGTGAGATGGGAGTGGCAGTAAGCTAAAGAGAGATAGAGATAAACAGAATGCACCTCACTCAACAAAGGATTCATCTGGAAACCACACATTTTTATGTACTGTTCTGTGAACCCTTAATTTAACTGAAGGAAGTTTAACCCACACATCCCAAAACATAGTGACTTACGTCGGAGTAGTTTGTAGTTCCTTAAACACAACACACAACTGTTAGCACATGTTCACACAGATCTGCAGCAGTAGAACAGTGGTCCCATAATGTGTGTTATGTGTGTACCATAATGCTGTGCGGAAAGGTCAAATGGTGTTGACTAGTTCAATAAATTTTATTAATAAATTTAATATTTGCTTCGTACATTAGATTTAATATTTGCTTGATATATTAAACTGTTGGGAAACAAATTCATTTTGTTCTCCTTCAAAGAAACTTCAAGGCCTACAGAGATCAAAGGCTGGTCCTTCATGCCTAAGGGCATTCATGGTTTGGGGTGAGCAACTTCTGGCAGAGGTTTGACAGCACATTTGTTCCACTTCATCTCCTTTTGAACCCGTTCAGGCAGAAACGCTTTTCACCCATCAGTCACACATGATGACAAGGAATTCAGTTTACTATAAGCGGTGGTTTAATCCCAGGGATTAGGGAGCTGCACTAACTGGAGACAAAGCGGAACGTATCTTAGATGCTTTACAGCTGGCAGAAAGTTCCCAGCATCACAAGTTGTCAGTGCAGCCTTAATCCCACCTCAGTCCACCTACACATATGACACTGGCACCCAGATTATGGGCAAAAATAACAACAGAAAATCTGGCACAAATCCTTGTCTTTTGTGTGTTTGTAATTACATTTCAATAGGCTGCATTGACAAACAGCACAAACAGGCAATTCTTGAAATGGGACAACGAAAATAAATTGTTATTGTCATCATGACAGTGTGAGAGCAGTGTGTGAGTGAGCGATTTATGCAAGTATGTTGACACGTGTCTGTGTGTGTGTGTGTGTGTGTGTGTGTGTAAGGAATGTCACTTGACTGCACCCTCACCTCTGTAAACGCGTTGAGTTATCATGCAGTGTGTGTCAGCACACAGACTCAGTTATCACCAGTAGGTGTCACTATCTTATTGCAAATGACAGCTTGTCACATGACTGTAACACAGTTGCAAAAGAAAAGGCATGTCAATTCTGAAGTCTTTTATTAAGAATCGAAGTAGTGATGGACTTGTGGTAGCAAACTGGATAGAAAGGAGTATTGATGAAACATGCCTGTGAATCTGATATCGTATAGATTCTATGCTGCTCTACGACTGAGGTTATAAAGATGCTTTAATGGCCTGGCTGCTGTATAGATGTCAGTTGTGGAGTTGTATCTCAGCAGTTCTTCATTTCTGCCAAGATTTCAATGTTGTCATTCATATAAATAAAAAACACACTTTCTCTGTCAGACTTTTACAGCAAAAATGAAATACTTCAACAATAATGCAAAGGCCAAAAACTGACTCAGAAAGCATGATATGGAAACATTCAAAAGACAATAGAATTTCATTCATATAAATTCAACTGGAATTTAAAGTGTAGTTCCAATCAGCCCCTAACATATCTGACAACTTTGGAATGTTTTTTTTCAACTGTTTATGACAGCCAGTTATGGCTACCACTGTGGATAGATGCCAGCTCTTATGACAGCCAGTTATGGCTAGCACTGTGGATGGGTGCCATTGCGCAGACATGCATAAGCACATTCTCTGGTACTCAGCATGTGGCTGGTGTCTCTAAAACACCATCGCCTCGACCTCAGCACATCTGATTATCTCTCACTCTGTAAGGGTTACCTCTGTAAGGGTTACAGCCTCAAAAGTGTTACCTCACACAAAATAAAAAAAAAGAACATCCCATTGGGTTAAAGCAACGACCGAAGACACACAACAGTGGATGAAGGAAAAAAAAAAACAATTTGAAAAGGCTATAAAATTCACACATCATGGCCTACGATATTCACTTGCTGCCAGTTGTGAAGTTCATCCAAAGATGGTGCAGAGGAGCAGAAGGGTGGCTGACCAGAGCTGTGTCCATTGCTCTCCTCATGCTGCCTTCTTTCTGTCTCTCTGTCTTTCTCAGATGACTGCAAAAAGCTTTTTACTCCTCCTCAGAGCCCTGTCAGTCACGCGTCAGTCATTCGCAGATGCTACCTCTCATTAGTCAGCCTTCGCATGCAAGACGGGCAAGTTCATGGCGAGCTGTGTCACCTCCCAGCTCCTGAAGTCCATTGGCAACAGCTCCAGAACCCCTCATCATCACGCCTTTGTCTTTTTTCACAAACAGGATGACATAACCTTGTGACCTTGTGCAGGGAAAAGTGCAAATTGTTCGTTGGTTCATTGAGAAAAAAGGGAAAAAATGAAACAGAAAATAAGCCCACACCTCTATCTCCCGCTGCTGTCCTCCAGCGAGTTTGGTCATGTCTCAATGTCTTAGTGTCTCAGTGTCTCAAGTAGGCCTGTGCTTCACCATCAGATCTCCATTCCTGGAGCTAGTTATGGGGGAGCGCTGGCCAATGGAACCAGAGGACCGAGGAAATGGGTGGGGGGGGGGGGGGGGGGGGGGGGGGGGGAGGTGGAGGGGGGGAGGAGGAAGAAGGAGGAGAAGCGAGCTCAGCTGGGCAGCAGCCAGAGCTCCAGGAAGTCCCAGTGCTTCCAGAGGGTGAAGAGGAAGAGGGCCAGGAGCACAGTGGAGGCCACGCGGGTGCGTGTCTTCATGAGGGGCGTGATGAAGTTGGCCATGGTGGACACGAAGACCAGCAGCACGGCCATGAGGGCCAGGATGACGTTGATGAGCTTGCCCAGCAGGGCGCGCGCGTTGGCGTTCTCCACCCCCTCCAGCTGCACCACCTGCTGCTGCTGCTGCTGCAGCTCCAGCTTGGTGATGCGCGTCAGGCAGGACTCCACCGCCTCCTGCACATGAGACATGCATTAGTGCAATATAAACACTGACACACACGACTCCACCGCGTGGCACATGCATTAGTGCAATATAAACACTGAGACACACGACTCCACCGCGTGGCACATGCATTAGTGCAATATCAACACTGACACACACACACCACCTCTTGCGCATGAGACATGCATTAGTGCAATATCAACACTGACACGCACGACTCCACCGCATGACACATGCATCGGCGCAATATAAACACTGACACACACTCCACCGGCTCGTGCGCAGGAGACATGCATTGGTGCAGTATAAACACTGACACACATTCGTGGAGACAGATTTGCACAACACACATGCATACTAAACGCACAGACACGCATGCAGTATATGCAAACACTGGGTGTTGTGCAAACAGATACACACACACACACACACATTTATGCAAAGGTACAGCTATACGTACATTCAAAACACACTGATCCTTCTACTTGTTACTTTATAGGCACTAAAAACTGACGCTGAGGTGCAATTGCTGACCTGGATGTCTCGCGCTCTCTCGTAGGACTGATAGGCCACCTTCTCCTCCATGCTGACCAGCTCCTGCTTCAGGTTGGTCATCTCGTTCTGGTGAAGCTCCGTCAGGTCGTTTAGCTGCTCCTCCAGCCTCTCGTACCTGTAAACACACACTCCTGTCACTGGCTTCTCTCGTACCTGCAAACACACACTCCTGTCACTGCCCTCTCTGCTCTCGTACCTGTAAACACACACTCCTGTCACTGGCTTCTCTCGTACCTGCAAACACACACTCCTGTCACTGCCCTCTCTGCTCTCATACCTGTAAACACACACTCCTGTCCCTGCCTGCTCTGCTGCAATGCATGCATGTTAAGCCGCACTGTTATTTATTAAGTTGCCGGTTAAAAATTTTTTTTTCCATTCGTAAGTATGTGCTCATTAATAAGTAATTACCTCCCCCAACAAACTGAAGTTTTCTTGTTATCTTTGAATTTGTCATGTATATATACATAGAGTTGATGAGCTCAATGGTGGCTGCCATGTTGCACCGCCATTTTGAGACTATATGCACCAACAGGGGACAGCAGTAGGCAAACACAGCTTATTATGAAATAATGTACACCCTCCCCACCAGCTTATGGTGAAATACCGTACGCCCTCCCCACCAGCTTATGGTGAAATACTGTATGCCCTCCCCACCAGATGGGAGACAATGGTACACAGGATAGCTGAGCCACTGGACAGTTGCTGCAGCAGTTTTCTCTTTGTGTGTCTTAATTTATTTCTGTACCGTCACTAATGTCCCCAACGTCATTTGTCTTAATGCAAACATAATGAGCAAAATCCAATAATGAAATAGATGTGGTCATCGATCATCTACGCGTGCAGGGAAAAGCCATCTGGGCACAGCGAGGGTACTCTGGGCTGAAGCTAATGAGCTCTTTCTGAGTTGTGATTTATTTGCTGTGGTGGACAGTAATAGTCCGCTACAGTGTTTAATGTCAACCACCAGGGTCCGCTACTGAGCAGCAGTCATGAATCAGGAGTGATGAAATGAAATGTTACTCGTCAGGCTAATGAACCATCCATCTCATGGGAAAGCAGCAGCAAACACAAGGGTCATGAGGAGGCTGGTCTGTTGTCATTCGTAAGCCAACCCTCTCCTCCACGTACAGTAGGCTGTATAGGCACTACAGATGAACAAAATATACAAATACACTTACAAAACATATTTCTCCATCTTTCAGAGTATGTGTATCTTGTCCAGTATTGTATACACAGTAGTGTGTATCTTCTGCAGCATATGCCTGTACGCGTCTTGTCTGTTGCCCTGCACATATTTCAGCCCTCCATTTTTGTTTCTGTATCCCTCCACCAGGCATAGGCGTGGCCACCCACTTTTCAATCAGGCCCACCCAATCAAAGGGCTCCTTTTGTGTGATTGACTGCTTAAGTAATAATATTAACCTATGCGTTTTGGGCTAGGCCCACCTGATTTATTTAATGATTTCTGGCAACGCCTCTCTGACCAGGATGTGCGTGTGTCTGCCATGCAGCCTTCTGAACCTTAACTCTCATCTTTCCTCTCTCTGTAAGTTCCTACCTGTGTCTTTAACTTTTATTCATTGTGTATATCAGCACCCTCTTACAAGCCCTCTTACAATCAGTGCCCTCTTACTGTCCCTTTCTTTTATCTCTCAATATTTTTCTATCCAGTCTCTTACTCCCCATGTGTGTGTGTGTGTGTGTGTGTGTGTGTGTGTGTGTGTGTGTGTGTGTGTGTGTGTGTGTGTGTGTGTGTGTGCGTGCGTGTGTGTGTACCTGTATCTCTCCTCCTGCAGGCATTGTGTCATGTAGGAGTAGTCGCTCTGCAGCTGTGTGTGTGTGTGTGTGTGTGTGTGTGTGTGTGTGTGTACCTGTATCTCTCCTCCTGCAGGCATTGTGTCATGTAGGAGTAGTCGCTCTGCAGCTGTGTGTGTGTGTGTGTGTGTGTGTGTGTGTGTGTGTACCTGTATCTCTCCTCCTGCAGGCATTGTGTCATGTAGGAGTAGTCGCTCTGCAGCTGTGTGTGTGTGTGTGTGTGTGTGTGTGTGTGTGTGTGTGTGTGTGTGTGTGTGTACCTGTATCTCTCCTCCTGCAGGCATTGTGTCATGTAGGAGTAGTCGCTCTGCAGCTGTGTGTGTGTGTGTGTGTGTGTGTGCGCGTGTGTGTGTGTGTGTGTGTGTGTGTGTGTGTGTGTGTGTGTACCTGTATCTCTCCTCCTGCAGGCATTGTGTCATGTAGGAGTAGTTGCTCTGCAGCTGTGTGTGTGTGTGTGTGTGTGTGTGTGTGTGTGTGTGTACCTGTATCTCTCCTCCTGCAGGCATTGTGTCATGTAGGAGTAGTCGCTCTGCAGTTGTCCCCTCATGTCCTCGATGGCGTCCTCCATGTGCGCCTGGCTGGCCTTGATCTCCTGCAGCCCCTCCAGCAGGGCGTCCCAGGAGCTGTGCGTGTGGGGGTGGTGGTGGTGGTGGTGCCCGTCTAGCCGGGGGCTGCCCAAAACGGCCGTGCCACCACCTCCACCACCCCCTGCCCCTGCTCCTGCCCCTGCTCCTGCCCCTGCCCCTGCCCCCGCACCCATGCCCCCCGCTGCCCCCCCACCGCCCCCCCCAGAGTTGCTGCCGGCGCCGGAGCCGGAGGTGGCGCTGGAGCACTCGTCGTCGCTGCCGTACTTGGGGCTGGACACCAGCGTGGCGCTGCCGCTGAGGGCGCGCGGCGTCTCCTGCGCGTGGCCGTCCTCCAGCGGGTCCTTCAGCTGCGAGATGTTGTCGGCGCTGCCGAACTTGTTGCGGATGAGGCTGGCGAACTCGCGCGGCTTTGAGACGACGGCCGTGTGCGTGAGAGCGGACACCCCGCCCTTCACGCCCTCGACCACGCCGCCACCAAAGCCGCTGATGCCCGCGCGCACGTTGGCGCCCACGTCCTTCAGACCCTGCTGCATGTCGCGCAGCACGTCCTTAGGCTGCCGCGCCGGGCCGTTCTGCAGAGCCGAGGGAGACAGCAGGAAGGACAGTGGGCACAAGTGAAGAATTAGTCATGAAAACATGCATCGCAGTGTAATAGCAATGTCCTGAATAGAAGTAGTCATGAAAAGATACATATAGAAGGAGGGGTAAAAGAAAGGGAGTGGTAGAAATGTATCGGACCATGTCACATGTGACCATGTCCACATCATGAATGCATTGTGGACCTCGGTCATCAGCAGCGTATGACACACTGATCATGGCCTAGGGCTAAAAAAGCATTCACGTTTGTATTAATGGTCTGATAAACTTATCATAAAAAAGACAAAGGTGTGGTCTTTAAAGTTTATTCTGAGTTTCAATTCTTGAATTCGCACCCACGATGTGTTTGGCCTTTGGAGTACAGCATGTTCTTAGGCTACATGAGGGAGAGATAGAAAGACAGTAAAATAGAGAAAGACAAAAGAGTAATACAAAGAAGTGCAAAAAAGAAAGAGAAAGAATGAAAGGAAAGAGTAGAAGGGAGGTGAGATAGGGAGAGAGGGAGGTGAGATAGGGAGAGAGGGAGGTGAGATAGGGGGAGAGGGAGGTGAGATAGGGAGAGAGGGAGGTGAGATAGGGGGAGAGGGAGGTGAGATAGGGAGAGAGGGAGGTGAGATAGGGGGAGAGGGAGGTGAGATAGGGGGAGAGGGAGGTGAGATAGGGGGAGAGGGAGGTGAGATAGGGAGAGAGGGAGGTGAGATAGGGGGAGAGGGAGGTGAGATAGGGGGAGAGGGAGGTGAGATAGGGGGAGAGGGAGGTGAGATAGGGAGAGAGGGAGGTGAGATAGGGGGAGAGGGAGGTGAGATAGGGGGAGAGGGATGTGAGATAGGGACTACTTTGACTGTGGCACAGGTGCCTACAAGTGCAGCATAACAAAGTGCTCAGATACTGCGCTGATATCCAAAAGCAGCAAAGTGGACACTGACCTGCACAGTCAGCTTCATGTGCAACCACCCTATGCCTCATGCCTCTATGCAACCACCCTATGCCTCATGCCTCTATGCAACCACTCTATGCCTCATGTCTCTATGCAACCACTCTATGCCTGTTGTCTCTATGCAACCACTCTATGCCTCATGCCTCTATGCAACCACTCTATGCCTCATGCCTCTATGCAACCACTCTATGCCTCATGCCTCTATGCAACCACTCTATGCCTCATGCCTCTATGCAACCACTCTATGCCGGTTGTCTCTATGCAGCCACTCTATGGTTAAGTGCTTCATTTCCATATTCCAAAAAACGAACCATCCCCAAGCTTAAAATTGTGCATTTCCAAAAAAGTCAAAACAAAATGTAGCCCACTTTACCGCTGGTTTACGGTCTCTCTCTTTCACTGTCATCCTTTTCTCTATCTCTCTCTCTGTCACTCTCTCTCTCTCTCTCTCTGTCACTCTCTCTCTCACTTTCTGTCTGATTTGTGTTGTAGTATCTCGGCATTGTCAAACACAGGCCCTATACATACCTACCTGTTCAATCTCCTTGAGTTTCTTGTGGTAGTGCTCCAGCTTCTTGTGCAAGTGTGCGATTGTCTGCGCCGACTTCTGGTTCTTCTTCTCGAACACCTGCTTGATGCGCGCGCCCTGCTGCTTGTCGGCGTTGTGCGCCAGCTTCAGGTACTCGGCCACGTTCTCGTCGCGAGCCTCCTGTTCCACACGGATCTGCTCTGTGATCTTCAGGATCTTCTGCTGCAGGTGCTCCAGAGCAGCTCGCGTCCGCTGCACCTACATGCATCAGTGGATGGATGGATGGATGGATGGTTGATGATGGATGGATGGATGGATAGATGGATGGGTGGATGGATGAATAGGTGGATGGATGGGTGGATGGATGGATGGATGGATGGATAGATGGATGGATGGGTGAATGGATGAATGTGTGGATAGATGAATGGATGGATGGATGAATGGATGGATGGATGGATAGGTGGATGGATGGATGGATGGATGGATGGATGGATGGATGGATGGATGGATGGATGGATGGATGGATGGATGGGTGGGTGGATGGATGAATGTGTGGATGGATGGATGAATGTATGGATGGATAAATGGATGGATGGATGGGTTCCCGCAAAGACATAGATGAATGTATAGAAAGCAGATTGGCTACGATTAGAACACTGACCTACACTAATAGTACACGCAAAGTAATAACAGCAGTGAAAGGAACATTATTACTAATTATAAAGTACTGAAGAGGAGCTATGAAATGTAAAAAAAGATACAACTATAGAGACATATGTATAGACACTATTTTACAGGAGCTGTGCGCTTTATAAATAAAAAGATTGTCGCTGTACCTCGCCGGCCTCCGAGCCCGCCGCGTCCACGCTGATGTTGCCATCGGAGCCCCCGTGGCTGGTGCAGGGCGGCAGGCCCAGCGTGGACACCTCACTCTTATCCAGCTACGCCAGGAAGAGAGGGATGGGGGAGGAGAAGAAGGAGAGGAAGAAGGGAGGCACAGAGAGGTGTGTGAGAAAGAGAGACAGATGAGAGAGGGAAAAAGGAGGCAGGCAATAGGAAAGGACAGGAGGGAAAGGGAGAAGAGAGATCAAAAGGGGATGTGATATCAGCAAAAATATATCTTGAATAGTTTAGCCTTGTCTATCATTAAACAGGGCTATTTGGTCCATCCATTTTCTGAAATCGCCAGTGTTAAGTGTACAGGCAGAAGGAGTACATGGCAGGGTTTTTACTTTCTGATGCCGGGACTGACATCTAACATTGAAACCACACTGAAGAAGGAATGAGAGGATACAGACTGCAGATAATAAAGTACAATAAGTGAAGTAGTTCAGTGTGTAGATAGTGGCAGAATGTCTGTACATGTATCCAGTAGTAAACCAGTACACAAATGGAGACACCCTTCATCCCTGCAGTTACCTCAGTAGTGTTATTTGTCAGAAATGGCCATAAATTAGTGTGTATATGTGTGTACACAGGACGGAACTAGCCCTTGCATGCTGCAGCAGTTCAGAAGGAAAATATATAAATAAGCAAATCTGGAGTTAATAAATAAAGAATTCCAGTGCACTGTAAGCAAAATAGGAAACATCTGCCCAGACAGATCCCCCAGATACAGTCTGAAACATCAAGGGCATATTTGCATTACCGCATAGTAGCAATTCTAGTGTTCAGTTATATGATATGCGTGTATGTGGCGAATTAACATAATGCAACAGACAAACATGGAATTCAAAACTTATTCTAATAATTTCGCAGATTATATATTCACTGTTTTAGTTCCTTATTTCACTGCATGTAATTAAACAGCCTACCCGGGACCAAGTGAATGTAATGCCTCGCATTGGCGGTTACATAAAGTGTAAACATGAGTTAATAAAATCTCCTAGTCACAGTGTCTACATTCAGTGCTTGTGTCTTCCACCGTGAATCAGCGGGGAGAAAATTACACTGGAGCTCAGCGAGGTTAATAATAGTCTGCACGCGGTGGGCTGTGCCAGATTTGAGTTTAAATATTTGCTCCTCGTTGAAAAGAACGAGACTCGTAGTGGGGTTAATCATTATGCCCTGTCTCTGTGACCAAACTCGCAACCCCCTCGTCATCCATATAATCCGCCAGAAAAAAGAAGACGAGCATAGACAATATCCGTCTTGAAATCTAGGCTAACCGATGCCACTCTGTATAGGATTCACCATCCGTCACTATCACACATTCGCACAGCTGTCCTATTTCATCTGGCTTTGAGCCGGTGTCACTGATGGCGTTCTTTATTTTCCTGCGATCCGAGAGATACAGAGGAGCTCTCCGCAATGATCCCAACAGCCGGCCATCCGCTGACATTTTTAGAAAGTAGGTTACGCGAGAAAGCCGCACGGCAAACGAGTGGATTTAACCGCAAAAAGCAGTGGGGAAAATCCATGTCAAAGACTACCACAGCCAGGATACTTGCTTATGCTACATCACTCGGATATTTAAGATGCGAATTTTTACAGACATCGGCCTAAGAGATGCGGAGATTATTGAGACATATGGAATGCACACTCCCCTCTCCGAGTAAACACAGCCATGCACCACACACATACACACACCATGGCAACCATGGTTGTGTTTCAAATCCATGGATGAGAGAGAACGTGTCATTTTTCCACAACTGAGAGCTCTCAAAAGCTACTGTGAAATGACAGTGATGACTGCACACACATGTGGCGCTGACTTAAGACATATGTGAGGACATGCACTGCAGCATGGCAGAAAACTGGATGATGATGATGATGATGATGATGATGCATGACGGAGCAATGGATGATTGTAGCATGGAAAAAAGGAAACAAACAAAAAACAACTGAAAAATAGTGGTGGTAAAGTAAGCCATACATATCAACATAAATGAATGATGGTGATGATAAGATTAATTTGGGAACATTACCATACTGTTTAATCCTGGGCTGGCAGTGCCACTGCAGCTTTGTACAGGAGGCCCATCCTTCTCTCTGCTACCCTCCCCACCCCCTCCTCTCTTTCTCAGTCACAACAGACCCGCTCCCTCCCCAAAACCCCCACTCTCCCTCTCTGTCTCCCCGCTGTCTCGCTACGGCGCTAGCCGTGCCTCGTGTGCCATTGTTTAGCGCTCTCGCGACTGTGATCCCACCCACAGCCATCCATCTCACAGATATTCTTCTGTCTCCCTCTCCCTCTCCCTCCTTCTCTCTGTCTGTCTTCTTTCTTCTATCCCTCTATCTCTTTTACTGCGTGCCTTTGTCCCTCCTTGTGTCCTCAGTTTGGTGATCTTGCTTCTCTGAGACACTACTAGTGCTAGCGGTGCTGCTCTGGCTACCGCTGAGGCGCATATGATAGAGGGGGAGGGAGAGAGAGAGGGAGAGATAGAGATGGAGTGAGAGAGAGGGAGGGAAAGGGAGAGTTTGGACGAAGGGAGGGGGGGCTTAGCGCACGCGTGCAGGTGCCTCTCTCTGAGCTCACGCTGAATAAAAAGAAGGAGGGGGATGGGAGGGAAGGCGAGCAGCAGGGCATGCGTCAGTACCACTATGCTCTACAGCTCTTGGCCCTCACACACTCACACCCCATTTTGGAAAGGGTGAGGGGCTTTTATTTTGCCGCGTACACAGCGGGGTGGCAAAGAGCCGGCAGCAGAGAGAGAAAAGGGCAAGTGGCACGAGGGAAAGATCTAGAATCCTGACACTCCAGAGCTGCGTGTTATCTGTAGCTGTCAGCAGTAGATCTGCGCTTCCTCTAAAATATTCACCAGGCATCACCACAGAAGGGGCACTAACCAAGGCAACGCCCCCACCGCTTTCTGGTGAGCTCGTGGCACGCACAGGCACACACGCTAGAGTTCTGATTGACTCAAATTTCCTAATTGGGGTCCAGTTCTGCTGAGCGAGCTTCATGGCTGCTGACCCAGAGCTTTATCAATTTGTACAAACATTCACAGACTCAGATAGGGTGACCACCCGTCCCGCGTAGCGCGTAAACGTACAGCGTTTGAAGCCCAATTCACGCGTCCCACAAATTGAGACCGTGTCCCGCATAATCAATGCTTGATCAAAAATAAAAAGTTTGTCGCTTTATCTCCCCGAGCCGTAGGCAGCCAAACGAACATTACTTGACAGTTCAGCACCCCCAGTCGTCACACCCACCCCTCATTTGAACAGCTTTTGAACAGCTGAATTGCTTGTCACGACACCGCGCGCACACACTGGGAAGGAACTTAGACGCGCGCTTTCCAATTCGAAAAATGGAGAAAGAAACTGCTGTGTGAGGCACCGCAACCACCAATTAAAAAGAGAAGGTTTGGGTACTGGAAAGACTGGGAAAGTGAATATTTGTGACTGAAAGGGGTTGAGGGGGATACCAAAAGCGCTTTTAAAACATTTGCTAAACGACCTTCTCAATCGGACACGGAGGGAAATAACACTTTACTAATACGCAAGTTCATTGCATTACATTACATTAGGCTACATTACACTTAGCAGACGCTTTTATCCAAAGCGACTTACAAAAGGAGGGCATAATAAGCTAACAGAGTAACAGTGTAGAGCAATACAGAGTAAATCGACTACACACATACACACAAGAAGATACATGTGCCTTAGGTAAGTATCCCGGAGCAGGGACACTTTAGACACACCCACCCCCTGCACACACACAGACTCATACGAGTACCTAGGTAAACACTTGGTTAGTAGAGAGTAAAAAGTTCACTATCCGTCCTCCCCCTTCTCGTTCAGTTAACCTGTGAGATAAGACTTTTTTTTACTGTTCCTGTGGTGTTGAGCCACTACAATTCCTGTTCATCCACTGAAAAGTGAGTAGAGACTTGTGACTGTTCCTGCTGTGTTAATGCACTCCACTGAATCAATTTTATATATAATTTATTTAAAGTAAATAAATTGGAATGGAAAATAAATAAAATTAAATAGCTTAAGTAAATAGTTACTGGAAGAGCATCTGTCAATTCACTGAATGGTGAAAATATTATGAATTATTATTTAGAAAAAAATTGGGTGGGCACATTGGGTGGCCTATTCATGAGCATACATCAGCAAGTACACATGTTTTGGGGAATAGGGCATTATTATATGTAAGTTGGTATGTGGTAGAAATGGGTAAACCAATGAGTGTGTCCCGCGGGGTGGGGGCGCCGCCGCGCCGAGTGGTGTCCCACATTGTCCCTCAGAAACATACCCCTTGTACCCCCTTGGGCTTATTAGCAGGTGGTCACCCTAGACTCAGATCCACAGTAAATAGTTTAAATTTGCGGACTTTAAAAATTGAGCTCAGGTTGAAGTACTTTACTAGGGCCTGGGGAAGTTTCCTTTCTGAAACCTCTGGATCACAGTCAGATGTGTTGCTGCAGAGGGCATCAGCTCCACTGGGCTAGACTGCCAACAGGTCTCCTGGCGAGACTCCCACTGCCACAGGCTTCTCCCCCTCACTAATGAGACTGCCAGAGGCTCCTCCCCCTCACTAATGAGACTGCTAGAGGCTCCTCCCCCTCACTAATGAATGGAGCTGGTGTGGAGGGGAGGATGGCAGCGGCTAATCTCAGCCTCCAGGGTCTGCTCTGGTTTGCTCTGCCCCCCAGGAGGCGGATGGGGAGACAGAGGGAGGGGCACTGAAAGGGGGGTGGTAGACTGAGGATGTAAGGATGTAAACAAGGGAATTGGTGGTGGGGGAGGGGTGGCAGTGGAAGGGGGGGGTTTAAAAAAAAAAAAAAAAAAACCACAGTCGTCATCGTCCTAGCAACCTGCTTGACAACAAGTAGGTCATACAGCCTTGTGGGGTGCCGGCACCTGAGTAAGCACGGGGCATTATGACTGCGATGACTGGGCTTATAAGCACTGGGCATTATGACTGCGATGACTGGGCTTATAAGCACGGGGCATTATGACTGCGATGACTGGGCTTATAAGCACGGGGCATTATGACTGCGATGACTGGGCTTATAAGCACTAGGCATTATGACTGCGATGACTGGGCTTATAAGCATTGGGCATTATGACTGCGATGACTGGGCTTATAAGCACTGGACATTATGGCTTATAAGCACTGGACATTATGCCTGCGATGACTGGGCTTATAAGCACTGGGCATTATGCCTGCGATGACTGGGCTTATAAGCACTGGGCATTATGACTGCGATGACTGGGCTTATAAGCACTGGGCATTATGACTGCGATGACTGGGCTTATAAGCACTAGGCATTATGACTGCGATGACTGGGCTTATAAGCATTGGGCATTATGACTGCGATGACTGGGCTTATAAGCACTGGACATTATGACTGCGATGACTGGGCTTATAAGCACTGGACATTATGACTGCGATGACTGGGCTTATAAGCACTGGGCATTATGCCTGCAATGACTGGGCTTATAAGCACTGGGCATTATGACTGCGATGACTGGGCTTATAAGCACTGGGCATTATGACTGCGATGACTGGCCTTATAAGCACTGGGCATTATGACTGCGATGACTGGCCTTATAAGCACTGGGCATTATAACTGCGATGACTGGGCTTATAAGCACTGGGCATTATGCCTGCGATGACTGGGCTTACACACGCTAGCTGTCAGCACCGGCTAGAAAAGCCTGCTCACTGCCCACCTCACAGCACTAAGGAACATTTTTAACTCTACAAGTAACGGTTCATCCGTCTGTTAAATAGAGCCATGTGGCACAATGCAAGAAGTCATATATAATAGACATTGTTGTAAAGCTTAAGTATTTAGTATATATATATACCACAATAAAACCAGACCGCTGATAAAATGAAGAGGAGTCAACAGGCATACAGTACATGTAGTTTTATTTCCATCTCATAATTAAGTGAAAGCATGTCTACAACACAGTGTGACTTCTTTAACAATAAATACATAGATTTATATATATATATATATATATATAGATATATTCACCTTGTCATACGTTTACAAAGAAAAGGAAGGGGCCCTATGCACTTGAACAAACAGGTTAAGGGCAATTTGTAGGGTACTGCAGGCTGATACTAAACAAGGCACTGTTTGTCAGGGTGCTGCATATTATTCAAAGCCATTAGATTGGTGTCTGGTTCACTGTCATTCAGCTTTGATGCTGCCCGTCTCCACCCCTGTGTCACCCATAGCAGCCAAAGAGAAATACTACAAAATAATAAATTAACTTCTGGATCGGCTTTTTTCCCATCCAGAAAGAGCTTAAAAAAAAACATTGCACTCTGAATTTAATACATCGCGCATTAGCTTACTTGATGTATGGAGGAGGTATTTCTTACGAGAACTCCTTCAAAGGCCAAACAATTGCCCGATAGTCTAAAGTTGCGGCACTTAATATTCGCTACAAAGTACGCCTGCAGTACTCTGAAAGTCGTGCTAAAGTTCTGGGTGATTTAGAGGATTCAAAGATTAAAGTTAAAAGGCAAAAAATACAAAACGGTGTCAAAAGTTGTATAGACATTTCTCTTTTTCCTCCTTTATCAACTCGCATGCCAAACCTTTTCGTACAGACTCAGCTTAACTACAACCGCATTACACAGCAGGCTGCAGCAGTCTGTTCAGGATGATGGAGAGCTCATCCCATTTTGCACTGCATAAGCCTCTTTTTTTACAATTTCATATTTATCCATAACCTACTCAACCTGACATGATTTTCCCAGAAACATTTTGCTACTGAACATACGCTCTTCATACAAAAAGCTTTTCAGTGTTACTGTAACGGCTAAAAAGGAGCAACATACACCTTTAAAAGATTGTGCACTTTTGGAAAACTGTTCGTAATACTTCAGTGTTTTTGAGTTTGCCTCAATTTTTTTTGTCTGAGACTGTTCCTATATTACAACCACTGCTCCGCTATGATGGAGAATGGGTACCTAGAGTATGATGCTGCACTGCAGTCAGTAAAGGCATTAAAGCAGTAAAGGCACTGATATTTGGTCTCGTTCCTCCCATTAATGCCTCCCAGACTGGCATATAGTGTACATTATACAATCCACAAAGATTACAGGAAGCACAAACCCAGTGGCAAAGTTCAAGTTGGTCCAGGGCAGAGCATAATCAGACATGTTTCTGGACCACTCTCCCATAACCTTGTAAAATCGATTTTACAAGGCTACCTTTGAAGACCAAAATTACTCAACACCGCCCCCACCCCCCTTCACTCTCTCTGACACACACACACACACACACACACACACACACGCACACAGCTTTCCAGGGTGTCAGGGAGGGTTGATGGTGTTTGGCAGAGATAGCCATGGTTTCTGAAGTTGTCCCAGAGGCCCTGTCAGGGGATAACATTGAGGTGTTTCTATGTACATGTCTCTAGGGCAGGTTTCTTTTTAAAAGTGTGTACAGTGCCTGTGTTGAGGTTTGTCGTTCCTGAGAGAAGTAGTGAGTTTGCTGCTTGCAAATGAGCTTCCTGCGTCACTCCCAGTTACCCGATCACTGGCCTGATTTTCTTGGCGTGCCTACGACCCTTCTCTTTGCCTGGTAAAAATCTGCAAGCAGGAGACAGAGGAGGAGATGTAAAAATGCTAATAATTAATAAGAAATATACCAATAATAACACAGAGATGCACACAAAGAAAGCCTTGTTCAAGCACACACACCTGTGATGTTGGTCTGCTTCCTCTTCAGCATGTTGCTGTTGGCGCTGCGCTTCTCTGGGGTTCTCTCCAGGTCTCGCAGGCTGTTTGTGTTCCTCTCCGGCGTTCCGGGAACGTTCTCCTTCCCACTCTGCACCGGGCTGGGCGCGGCCCCTGCTGACGTTGATCCCGTCTCCGTGGAGACAGCGGCCTCTGACAGTGATGTGGGCTCAACGCAGCACTGAAGGCCCTTTCTGAGCGTAGAGGAGCGGTACACCCGGGGGACCTTCGCCCCAGCTACGCCCTCCCACAGGAAGTCGCCCTCGTCCAGGGGCTTCTCAGTGAGGAAGTTGAAGCCCCAGCGGCGCGACGCCTCCTCCAGGTCCTGCATCAGCGCCGTGTGGTAGTCCTGCTGCAGCTGCTCGCGGTCCACCGGGCCGAACAGGTTTCGCCTCGCTGGACCGTTGCCCAGAGACCTCAGAACGCGCTTGTGGAAGGCCATGATTCTACACTGTGGAGACAACACGGACGAGGAAAGAAGTGTGATGAAAATACAGTTTTATAACTGCTTGCATACATTTCACATGGTCTGTGGTCTCTTAACCCAACACAGAAATAAGTCCACAGTATGACAGATCTGGTGGCCTCATAAGAACTGCAGTTAAAATCACCTAAACTTTCCATGTAAAAAAACTCATCTTTAAAGAAAATTACAGTGTGATAAAAACATCTCTTCAACATCCAAAAAATCACATCAGTAACAATTTCCAAAAGTGACTCTGTGTTTAAAACTTTCATCTAAACTCACCATAACTGCAACAAGTTTGACTTCCTTCCTTCACTGCTGCTGTGCGGGGACTAAGCTGATACTCTCCCTGCGCGAAGTCTTTTAAACTATGGGCAACCACCGGTGACTCACGAAGGTCCACCCTTCCCTGGGCTGGTCCTGTCTAGTACATGCCTGGGCAAAACTCCTGCTGACATGCAGGGGCAAGTCTAGCAGACAGCTATTATAGCTCTGTACAACCAGTAGGGGGCGATGGAAAACCACAGCTGAGATTAACTGCTGGATCTACCACATGGAGGCTGTGCAGTCCTGGGCAGTTTGCCAGCGGTGTGAAAAGTCATCCTGATTGCTGTAGGAATTTCAGGACTTTATTGCCAGTTCTAAAATGTGCTTACTACACATTCTTTTTTGACTATATTGTACCTCGGATCTCATGTGTTTGCCACAATGACAAAGTTTAACTCACTCTTTCAACATCATTTCCTGGTTTTCAGCAGTGGGTATGAAGCCAAGTCCATAAAGCAATATTGCTGGGAAACTACCGTGGCATGGTCACTTGGGTAACTTTAGGGAAATTAAAGATTTAAAAAATTAAATCTTCACTGCAAGGTAAGACAGGCGGGGCCTTGAATAACTCGTCTTTCCCCTTTGGGAGTTTTGTTTTTTTCTTTCTAATTTACCACCAGACAACTTCCTCTACTCACATCTTCCTTTGACATGCTCATGAAACTCATTCAAATGAATCATCAGAAATTCCCTAGCAAAACCACTATGAATGGTTTTCACAGAACAGGTTGTCACTACACTGTGGTTTTCAGTAAGTGGCTGGGAGTGGCTATATCTGATGTCATCTGATCAGACATGAAGAGACTGAGGCTTGTCTCTCTCATAGTTTGCCAAAACGAACATACTGTATCTGTTAAGCTATGAAACCTTGAAATATATAAATAAATTAACTAATAGAGAGTCGCTACAAAGAGTACTTAAGTATAAAGTATTTAATCATATATATTTTTATTATAATGCTAATATTCAAATAGATATAATAAATTGTGCTATTTATTTATTATTTATTTATAAATAAAATAAATAAACAGTTTAGCCTGTCACGGTAGTAACATCCCGTGACCAGTCATGATCTCCACGTTTTTGCTGAAATCTGAGCATCTAAGGACTTAGCTGACGTCAGAAAAAAAATCAAATGTCATGGCGGGAGAGGGGCGTGCTGTTTGATTGGTGAAATGGGTTTTCGACACACCTCAGACCGCCGCCCACTATTTTACTCCACGTGAATCTCTAACTCGTGTGACCGGTGAAGTTCACTCCGAGGCTGCATCGAGAGGGTGTTTTTTTCTCTTGATAAGGCCATTGTAAAAACACGACGCACGGTCACAGTTATAAAACAAACACGATGAAACATAAGTCATATTATCTATAGGCTAAACCTCTTGTATCAACTGACTGGTAACATTTAAAGTCATTCTGGTTCGTTCTTTTACAGCCAAACTCAGTGGTAAGTATATAACAACTCAAAGGTAGTGGCTTGTAACAACTAATGCACATTAACCTGAACACTTTCCGACTAAATTTGTCTCAGATAATTAAATTAAGCCTAGTATGCCACCACACCAACGTTCCATTAAATAAAAGCATACTCGTGTGTGTATCCAGGAAATCTTAATGACTAACAAGAATAACTATGAAGCACTTAACAGAAGTGACGAGGTTTGGTGAAAAAAACAATATTCCACTTACAGAGCAGTGTTGATCCTCAAGCAGACGACAGCAAATATTCCCTGTGCCACTATTTCTTTGCTTATATATTAAAACGCGATCGAATGACTAAAACAAAGGACCAAAGTAGGCTACCTTTGAAATATCAACTTTTAAAACGCATGTATGCGAATTGCTAAATTGTGGAGGGGTGTGCGAGTCGAATCGCAGTCTTGCGTTAGGGTCCAAGAAGCCTTCGTGTCTGGTATGATAAGTCAAACTGTTCACTCTGTTGCGGGAAGAGAATTTTTTTATCAACTTCTGTGGGCGTGGGTCTCATGTCTCGTGTACGGGCGGAGCGAGCTGGCGAGAACACGTGTATTTATCACGATAAACATTCAGGGACACGTGAATACATTACACTTTTCCCTTGTCCGGGTTGAGGAAATACCTCTGCAGTCAACTTCCACGGGCTGTGAAGGCATTTTTGTGTTCCACCCACTCAAAGACAGCCTCTTCTATTAAAAGAATCTGTTCTCCCTGTCGTGTGGGCAAGTCTAAAGAGTTGCCCAGTTATGCCCTATGACATTTTAAATAGTTAAGTAGGCTATTCGTCGTAAAACAACATGGCTTTGAGAGGGATTGGCTAGGCTTGTGTTATAAATTCTCACAAACCTTACTAGGCTATAAACCAACATCCAATGATTGCTTTCAAACTAGCCTAATTACTCAAGTAAAGCAGTAGACTATCCATCATTAAGTGGTGATATAAAAACAATAATACATAATAGTTAATACATTTCACTGTAACATATGAGCAGGCTAGCCTACTCAAGAAAAAAAACGCCGGCCGATTTTGCCGGGAGATCCCAGAAGGCTCCTCCTATACTATGAACGTCCCCGCCGCAATTTGAGTAAGGCTCCTCCCAGTCCACGTGTTGCTCAAGTCAGGTTTGTTTATGCCAGCCAAAACGTCCGTGTCAATTCCTGCACTCGTTGAATGGGATACTCCCCCTTTTCTTTCTTGGCAGAAGGCCAGTTCCCAGTGCATTCACAATGATGGAACTTGACTATCTGAAGAAGCTGCCTGCCAAACAGAATCTCTAACGCAGGATGCAGGGCTATAATGGCCCGTACCAAAGTAGGACAGTCACTCTTTTGTGTGGTGTTGCAGGATTTTAACAACCACCGTTCTGATCACTGAATGGCCTTTTTGTTTCTCAGTTAAAAAAAAGAAAAGACTACAGGTCTTTCGGGAAGATCCCTATCCCAATTAAACAACATTCTGTCAGTGTTTTATTTTAGAGAGTGTAGAACAGCAACATAAATGTCATTTGTTGCACTTCAGTGATTCTGAAACATTTTTTATTAGCTTCAAATGGAACCGTAAAACTGATGGGAAAGCAGATGGCAGACTAGGCCTATATCACAGGCCAGGATAGAAAGGCCAGGAAATTAGGGTGTTCTCTGCAACAGTCATGAGAAAGCCTCATCTCCTCACAGCCCGCCAGGTGGTTGGGAATATATTTACCCTCTCTAAAATACTGCAGCATTTAGGACAAAGGCTGACCCTAGGTACAAAGCCAGCTCATGGTATAGGAAGAGGTGGGGTGGGAGAGGTCTTCAGGATATGAAAGCATAGTTCAGAGAGCAGACATACCCTTGTCTTCATTAAGGCACTGAAAGAGACTACATTTCTTTGAATCAAGCCCTCTATGCTGGGTGTGGCAATTTTATACAGCAATTCTTTTAAACTCCAAATACCCAATTGCACAAATCACCACAGCTGAACTAACAACTTTCAAACTTGAAACAGTCTGCTTTAAAATAAATGTCTTTAAGAAGCACTGGAGTGGAATAAACTGCTTGGCGGTGGGTCATGTTATGCCCTTCTTCTTATTCCCTCTCTTTGTTTACACACTGGATTACTATACTTCAGAATCCACAGCGTGTTTATTGCCAAGCCTACACAGACAAACTAGAGTGCTTATTGCCAAGCCTGTACCAACACACAAGGAATTTGGTGTAAAAGTGCAACATAGTTTATACAGTTAAAATAACGAAGTACTGAAGCAATAGACCTGAGTTGCAGAACACTAAATTAATTTACAAGATAAAAAAACAACACAAAACAAAGTGCACCAAAACACTGACATAGCTACGCAAGGCACCATCTTAGAGTCCATTTCAGCATTGCCCCTGCTAGTAATTTGGGTGGTGTATGCTTTAACACAGTTGTGAACCCAATTAAGGCTTAGTGCAAAACGATATAACTGACGGTTAGAGTGCTATAGCCTTCTGCCGTCAGCTTGTATGCAGTCGAATCTTACACCATGTGCACAACCATTAATGAGTGCCAGACCTCTATCTCACACAAAGGAAGTTGTGGTGTTTGCAATGCTAAAAAGTAAGATCAGCCCTCTTGCTCAGAAATACAGTCTCTATAAAATGTTTACTGCTTTTAAAAAGAAACTGATTTTGGTTACCTTTGTCAAAATGGCAACTTCATTCTAGCAGCTTCTTAACACACATGCTATATGAAAGTTTTCATGTAACATTTAAATGTTGAATAGCTTTATGCCTTTGCAGCACCAGATGCCTTTCCACATATCTCATGGTACATATCGATGAAATGTGCATTGCAGAGCAACATTAAAAATGATCCTGTCCTGTTAATGACGCTGAAAGAGCCTTTTGTTAGCAACATCTAGATTACGTGTGTTTCTTACCACTATTGAGTGTACACCTTCAGTGTTGTATAAATCACTTTAGATAAGGATGTGTGTAACAATGACCAGAAGAAAATGTACACATCACATTATGTTGATAACAGCTGATATAGTAAATACTTTGTGGTGTGTTATCACATCTAAAACATAAATCTTGTAAGCCTTTGCACAATGAAAGTACATGTTAACTCATATATCATGTCATATGTCATATATCACATCATGCATATCGTAAAAAAAACTCATTATGTAAAGCTGTACCCTTAAAATTAAACAGCAGTTTTTTCTTTATTTTTTGAAAGTATAAAATATTGTTTCTATTCCACGAGTGTACTGAATATGTTGTCATAACACGTGATTATATGAGACTACTGTAAAATGTGCAGTTTTTTACACCACTTGTGTAAATAAGCACTTTTTACACCACATGTGTGTAATTTGTGCAGACCTACAGGCCCAGGTTAGGGCTGCAGCCAAAGCAATGCAGAGCATGCACTGGGAGACAGTCCATCTTCAGAATGCTTATAGCAAACACGTAATGCTCCAGATGGCATAAACGGTTTATTAAAACTCAGGACATTCATAACACACATTAACTTCCCCGCTGCACTCCGGTGCTTTCACTTATCATAAAAGTTACAAGCAGTGTCTGGGTTAAGTATAAAATGTAATCCCTCACGGAATAACAGGTCTGTTCAGTAGTTTAACATTAATGGAATTAATAGCCCGATTGAGGTCATTACACTTCCGTGCAGGCCAGATTCATAGTAGGGAGTATAGTAGCAAAAAGGCATAGATCACCTACCGTAACACATATGGACTTGTGGCGAACAAGGCCATCCCATCTATCACATGTGCTTATTCTGTCTCTGTCTCCTCACTAGAATTCCACTTCTGTACACTTCATTTAGGCTAAGTCATAGACCACTTCCACTGAGTTTGTGTTTGCATGTATGAGTGTGTGTGAGAGATGTGTGATCATGGGCCAAATAAAGTGCAGATTACAAAGACAGGCAGTACAGCTGCTTTTCTAAGGCCTGCTTTACGTGTTTTCCAAAGTCTTTAGAAATTAACTTCTTTCCATTTCTCGCAGCCATCTCACACTTGTAGCTGGTAAAGCTAAAGTTTGGTTTTATTACTGTTGTCTTATTAGTTGTTGTATTTTTTGCAAGTAAGTCTAAACCTCTCCCTTGAAATCCCAGATCTAAATTATGACTTGCACAAAAAATTACATATAATTCTCACTGATAGTTCCTTTTATATTCCATGAAATCCACAGAAAAGACAATCATTTCCTAAACTATACTGCACTATGCTTATGCTCTGTTTCTAGAACAAATACTGTGACACTGTATTTGGCATTACCCTAACGTCTGAATCTGAGGCAGAAGTTTGTTTGCAAAGAGATAGCTTTGGCAAACATGGTTTGTTCACACACACTTTTGAGCTATGGTCCATACTCACAAGGCAGAAAAACCAATGACACATAACAAATCCCGTGTTGATCAACAACAGAAATAGCGTTTCAAGTGAACACAACCTTTTTTCATTCCACAGGAGAATAGTGGCATGACCACGGGCCAGTTTTGATCTATCAGTGTTCAAAATCTGAAAATTACATAGTAGGGATCTTGATGTGCTGTTTAAACACAGGGTTTAATTAATACTGTATCTCCCAGGAAGCAGAATCCATTGTGGATTTTCTAGACGTGTGTTTTCGGAACACAGCATAATCTGACATCTAACTCAAGGGCAAGGAGCTGTGATCGTCAGTTTCACTAATAATATTTTCATGATATTCATGGCTATATTTTAGGGGCACTATTTCATCTTTGTAGAAGTTGGAGACTGGGAAATGGAATGGGCAAGGGCGAAGGTGAAAATGAAAGTGAAACCCAGAAAATTGAGTTGTCTATCTTTAGGGGAAAACCATTGAAAGAGAAATGTTATATCCATGCCAACTGGCGAGGTTATTCCTTTTATTGCAGAAAACTGAGATTGAGGTTCCTGTAGTGTGAGTTTCTCCTATTTGTCAGGTGACGTTTGACTGTACATTTTAACACCATAGATTAAATATCTACATGTACCTCATCAAAAAAATATCTTCTGATAGCTTATTAGAAGGCACTTCACACCTCACAATGTAGGCTATTTTTGTGATTGCTTTGAGACCAGACATATTGTTGCCTTCCAGGTATAGGGCATTATTGACTATTTAAAACAATCACATTGAATATGCCTTGGAGGAGGTCTATGACAGGAAGTTTAAGTATGTACAGTTGCTAGCAGCACAAGTAAGGCAGATAAGCACACACAAGACGTAAGTAAGTGAAGTAAGTGATTCCCATTTGTCATTGTGATTACAGAGCACACAACAGCACACTGTGTACACAACTAAATTCAACCTCTACATTTAACCCATCACACCTGTGAGCAGTGGGCATCCATGACAACGGCGCTCAAGGAGCAGTGTGTAGGGACAGTACCATGCTCAGGTCACCTTAGGCCTCATTTCCACCGACTTGAGCGTATACAGCGCGTATCCGTGTACAATAGGTTTGTATAGGGGCAGAATACGCTCAGATCACGCCTGCGGTGGAAATGGTCTCATATCTTAACGTGCATTTTAAATGAATACGGACAGAAAACGGGCACGCGCTGTATAAGCAGAGTGTTTGGTGGAAATGAGCCCTCAGTGTGTGGGGGGGGGGGGGTACAGTACCATGCTCAGGGCACCTCAGTGTGTTTGTGTGTGGGGACAGTACCATGCCCAAGGTACCTCAGTGTGTGTGTGTGGGGGGACAGTACCATGCCCAGGGTACCTCAGTCACAGGGGAGGATGGAGGAGTGTGCTGGTCAGTCAGTCTCCCCACCCACCTGTCAGTGTTGGAATTGAACTTGTGACCCTTTGGCTGCAAGTCCAGCTCCATAACTGCTAGCCCATGACCTATAAAGCACAGCAAACACAGCATCGCAGTTTGAGTCTGGTTCCTGAAGATGGTCAGATTTACAGTATAGAGGAAAGTGAGTTTAAGGTTATGGTTTACGTTCACAGACTACTTGGAATTATGAATTTGTTGGGATTAACACTAAGAAGTCTAAAACCTTATCAAGGTATAGGCTTACTGTAGGTGTATCTCTGATAGCAGTTGTTAGTCTTGTGGACAGGCAACAGGGATGGCATACACCACGTTTGAGCCGCCCATAGTGGCTTTAAGGAGTTGTCAGCCTACTTTAGTGAATCCCTGTTGAAGTAGGTGCCTGCATGACAAGCCCAGTGACACTGTCACAAGGTGCTATTGTTGCTGCTCTTTCATCCTGCCTCTAAGGATCTTTGGCTAGGCAGTCACGTTCTTGTGCTGAGTAACTGTGGGAGACTGACCGAACTACGCTGTGCTGTGAAGGAATGCCTATAGTTCCTGGGTACAACATGTTTTGCGCCTGTCATAAGCTGTTCTTATTCTTCCTGTAGTTGTAATAATTAATGTTACAACAATTAAAAATCTTGTCTATATCAAAATCTTGTTAAAGAATCCATTTTGTTATTAACAGCCTAAAGGTTTTAGAAAATGACACTGACATATGTCATGTTTAGGATGGTGATTCTTGAGGTATTGTTAATAGTATTATGTCTTTACACATCTTATGGCAAAGTAGTGAAAGGACTATTCCACATGGGCCTCGCAATCTCATATCATTTTTCTTTTCACGTTTACAAGGGTGGCATCATTAGACAAGCCTGAAACGCTGTTGAACAATGAAGGGGATATTGTTCTGACACTAAATTGTGTGTTCAGAGGAACCTGTAGGTCCAGGGTGGGGATAACCTAACAGTAACCTGAGAACTATTAGGTAACTGCTTATCAGACTGGGTTATTCTCAATCTCCTGCCCTTATGTTAATGTAATGTGGACAATATTTTTTTTGATAGAGAAAATATGGTTGTCTATTGTTGAAATAATCTCTCAGATACCAACTCATTGTTTGTTTCCCGTCATTATTACAAATTGCATCATATTTAATACAAATGTAATATCCTCGTTTAAAAAAACACAGACAATGCCTATCTTAACGTCTGTGCTGTAAGAAACAGGTGTAGGCTACCTTACTTGGCAGCAGAATTACAAGCAAACGACATTCAACAAACATGCAATCTACCTTCGCTCTCTCACACTGCGTCCCGAGACTGTTACATAACCTGGGACTGAAATACTGCGTGGAGCAACAAGTTTTCGAGTGGATTCTGGCGGGACCTCCTGCCTGTGGGTGAGGTTGCTGTGGAGACCGTGAGTCATATGGATGTGACGCAGTGGAGCATTGAGTAACACGAGTAAAAGCGCGCGCGTTTTTGAGTTGGAGACCGGCGGGGAAGTACACAGCGTGCCGGTTCACGTGGACCGGGTGCGTGTAGTGGGAGCTGTGGACTGCTAGGGGTGGGACCGAAAACACGCAATTGGACAATGAGGGGAAGCTGGTGATGCATAGGTGGGGTTCAAGGAATGACAGCGCCTGGAGCAGGAACACCACAGTTAACCACTAATGGCATTTAGTGTGACTTTGAACGATAAAGAAAAATGTGTTGTTTTTAGGATTTTATGCGGACTTACCAACATTGTTCACTTCACTGCCATCTTCTGATCTTTCCTGCCACTTAGAATTTGGACAGAACCCACCACAATGAGATTTAGGCTACGTTTAATTCATAAAGACTGTATTTTAATATGCCTATAGGACTCACGTCTGCTTTCACGAATAAAGGTGACTGATATTGGACATTTGATGTCCAAAAGTATTTAATTGGGTCTACAACATGCCACTTCAAGCAAAATTATGTTTTACTTTCCATATTTATGGGTGACCAGCTCATTAAAAAACTAAATGTTTTTCTTAGTCTTCCTGGCCTTGTAATTTAATGGCATCTTGGACTTCACTTACCATGGTTAAGGTTATGTTTAGATTAAACTTAATCATCAGCTATATCACAATACACCTCTCAATTTACAATTATTCATTCAGAAGAGTTAATTGATGATATTAAAGGTCACAGATTAATGAGAGATCGGGTCGGCAGACTAGCCAAATAACTGCACTAGACTGAATTGCTATGAACTGTAGTGGGAAGTAGATTTTCAGAACCATACCATGTCATGGCTTGTAAGGTGGAGTGGCTCCTTGCTGAAAGGGTTAACCTCCCACTCCACTCAGATCCCAGGCTTACATAACCCAGGCAGACACTAGGAGAACTCTCCCATGTTCAGAAAAATGGAGGGAATTTTGCACAGGACTAAAAGTCACTGCCCTTAAGTTGTATGTTATGTAACTGTTTGTCTTGTGACCAAACATTTGATTAACGTTTGTAGTGTCTTTATTTAAAGCCATAAATACCATTGCTACACCATTTCTGCCTACCCATCCCAGTGGTAGCTATAGACCCACTCACGCCTAACTTTCAAATAGACTACTGAACATTTTGGCAGGACACAAGGTGTTTCTTTCACACTAATCTTTAAAGACATACCCACACGATCATCACACTCAAACCAAAAGTCAATATACAGCCAAAAACGCCTGGCTAATTTTAACATTACCACATCACAACCTTTCAGTTTGTTAAAAAGTTGTTTAGATTCATTGAGCTTCGCAAACTCTGAGTTGCCATTATGTTGTGTGTGGCATCAAAATAAAACCATAAAATAGATGTGGCAGCATCATCGAACAGGCAAAAAACACTGAGTGTGGCCTACATGTTACTAAAATTAGAAAATATGAATATGATAAAAAAAACATCACAGAAATATGTCTGTGAACATTCTCATTTATCCAGGTCATGCTAGTCAAAGGAGCTAAATTGTAATCAACTGGGCTTCTTTTTGGAGCTTAAAGACCCCAGTTCACTCGAATTCACACCTTGAGGGGTGACTCATGTGACCCTTTTGTCACATGATGAGGGGTGTGGTCTACAGAGATATACCTCCTGGTGCCTCATCAGGTATGGCAAGCCATTTTAACATTTAAAAGCTAAATTTGACTATCCGAAATTAACATTGTAGATATCAACAACATCTTTCTGACTAGTCGTAATTACATTTTGGATAGTCGAAATTGTCATTCAAGATATCTGTAACGTAATTGTCACTAGTCGAAACGACAGATAGAGATATCTGTAATTCAGTTTTGACTAGGCAAAACTGAATTACAGATATCTGTAATTACGTCATTGAAAATGACATTCAACTCGTTACACGTCTTAAATGACAATTGCGGATATCTGTAATTCAGTTTTGACTAGGCAGAATGAAAGTTAAAGATATCTCAAACGTCATTATGACTAGTGCAAATTACTGTGCATGACGTTGCTCTATGTAATGTCCATCCCTGCCAAAATCAAAGAGGAAGTCCTACAATGTGCTATCATTTCTCTCTGGCAGCTCCTGTCTTGCATGGGCAGCAGCGTTAAAAAGTCAGTTAAACACAACTTCTCCCTCTGGCCACTCCGAAACGTTCCTTAGGTACCATAATCATTCAACAGTTAAAAGGTGGATGAATGCGCTCTGCTCCCGCCTAAACTGGGTATGGGGGTTAATTTGCATACAGATATCTGCAACGTCATTTCGCCTAGTCAAAACTCTAATTCAAGATATCTGTAATTACATTTTGGCTAGGCAAAATGAACGTTACATATATCTCCAATTTCAGATATCTCTAATCAAAATTCATTTGAAGATATCTATAACTTGATAATAGATATCTACAATTACATTATCACTATCCCTAACTCCAGTTTGAGATATCTACAATGTCATTTTGACTAGTCATAATTCCAGTTACAGATATCTACAACTGCATTTCGCCTAGTCAAACTGAATTTAAGACATCCGAAAAGGAACATATAGATATCTTGAACTGAGAGATATCTTGAACTGGAGTTATGACTAGTCAAAATCAAATTGTAGATATCTCAAACTGGAATTACAGATATCTATAATTCAGTTGTGGATATCCGTAATTCACGTAGTGGATATCTGGAACTGAATTGTAGATATCCGTAATGATGAACCCCATACAAATGAATGAATGACAAAAGTGACGTCATTTGCCCTAGGAATAATTTCCTTGTGGATATCTAAAATGACAATTACGGATAGGACGAATGTAGTTGCGGATATCTGAAATGTTCTTTTTGACTAGGCAAAACTGAATTACAGATATCTGCAATACATATCCAGTTTAGCTTTTAAATGTTAAGATGGCTTGCCATACATCAGGCCAGAACTGAACAAGCCTTTTGGCTAAGCCCCGCCCCCCTGAGTTACTGTTGCTACGTCCGACAAACAAACTTGACAGCTGCCAGAAAAGGCTTGTTTCTACTTGGCGTTTCTACTATCTATATTCTAGACATGGCATATGTGACAGGTCTTCCTGCTGAACTTCTATCTAAGTTTTATAAAGCAGTGACTAACGTTTCTGATAGAAGTAGGCAAAGAGGACTACAATATGCGTTCGAGGGATATATTAACATATCCATAAAACGCAATGACAAAGGCATACCGGTCTCAGTCAAAAAATGAACCACCCCATAACTTAGTAATCAAAACGGAGACTGGGACTAATGAGATCAAGGAGCAACACTGTTCTTGTACAGCTGGGTATATCTATTTAACATTTATGATGACCTTTATTACAAGCAAACTACTCACGTATAACGTTGTATTTGTTAGCAGTGTATGCTAGCGTATTGGTATGCTAGGTGAGCTGCATTTGACAAGGTGATGTTGTCGTTAGCTCCACAGGGTTTTGTGCACACGTCATTGGGCTCATACATAGTAGGGTTATAAGCAAAATTGACCTTAGAGCACACAAAAGAATGCTTATTTATCCTTGAGGGGTTCAGCTGACTGTGAGGACGTCCACAGAGTTTGATCCACAGTCGGCACTTCTCAAGGTTTGACTTGGGTTTTGGGAAAGGAAAAAAACGAACACCACCCTCCAACCTCTCTGGGAAACACGAGTCGGTGTTACAAATACCACAGGCACAACGTTTAACCATATTCTCAACGAAATGATGACCTACTCCACTGCTAAGACCGAAAGTATGATACGCCTCTGGTCAAAGTCAATGGCGCCAGGTCAAAAAGTGTCGGACCTCTGTCGGAGTTGGTTTTTGGCTGCGCTGTGATTGGCCAATCAACATTCTAGGGTGTGGCTTAGCCAAAGGTGAATTGGTGAAACGTCTTCAAGCTCCAAAAAGAAGTCTGGTTGCTTACAACTTCTCTGACATCACAGATATAAAAATACGAAATGTCACAATCAGTACAGTTCAAGGCCACTCTGAAAAGAAACAATGCAACTCTTTGCAAAACAAAATCCCAGATTCAGTTCCTTCACCCAGTTCGTTTTAAGGTGAACGGGTCATGCAGTTCACAGCACCACGCTGGTCTTGGCCTCAACAGAGAACCGTGAGCGCCACCTGGTGTTAATGTTAAAAACTGGCTGCCTTCATCACCCCCTGTTGCTCATGTCTGTGTTCCTAGGTGAACAAAGAACTGAAGGGGATATATTTCAACAGCGCACTTGCCTCTAATTTGTTCAACGTAAACCACTATAACACATAGAAAAAATCATGGTTTTACCTGAAAGATTAAGCTATTTCAAGTCTACTGCTTGGCTGCAGTTCTGACCCCACTCAGTGGTACTTGTCTGATTTTTCCTCTCAAAAGCTGTACAGTTTCATCAGATTTTTATCCATCCTAATATCAATTTTTTTTTGTAAGTGGTGGTTTTGTAGGAGGGAGCGACATAAAGCATCTGCGTGCCAGATGTTGTCTGTTTCTGTTTGACCTGTAAGGGTGGGCTCATACACCGTCGCATAATGAGGGACACGACAACAAAAGTAGATTTTTAAAAATAAAAGTTTTATTTAAGCAAAGCAAATTAACCAAACAACTGTCTAGGGGTGAAGTGCTGGTTATAAGGTTGTGCGTATGTGGTCATTTTGTAAGTCGCTTTGGATAAAAGTGTCTGCTAAGTGTAATGTACTGTAATGGATGTAATGAGTGTGTGTGTCGGTCGGTATGTTAGATATGATAAAAAAAATAAGAAAAAGAGTGAGGCAGAAGAGGAGAGTAGGGGAGAAAACCAGGGAGAAAAGAGAAACCAAACCTGTGCCTGTATGAAGAGAAGAAAAGAAGTGCCTAGACAGGGAGACAGAGAGAGAGCGAGAAAAGAGAGAGAGAGAGAGAGAGAGAGAGAGAGAGAGAGAGGAAGAGAGTTCTGAGTACTATAGCACTATAGTGCACTATATAGCATCTGAGTACTATAGCACTATAGAAGTGCACTATATAGCATCTGAGTATTACAGCAGGGCCGGATTTGCCAGGGGGGGGGGGGCGGATTTGGCGAGGTGAACATGTGTGAGGGCCAACCATTGTAACGACACGTTAATAATACAATAGGAATAACAACAATAATAATATTAATAGTACTACTACTAATAATAACAATATGCAAATGAAGTACTTAAAGACATTTTTATTGCAATGGCATATTTTTATGTCTTCACAAAAAACACAAATGAAAATGTGTGTTTACCAAAATTACATTTTATATTTGAAGACCAGTAATAAAATGAAGAAAAAGTCTGAGTGAAAAAAAGCACTATTCATAATTCACTGTTAACATACTATTATTCACTGTTACGTGTAAACTGTAAACGTGAATTTATACCATGTGAACAAGAAAATAGCACTAACAGTTCTCTTATTCAGAAGTACAAACCACTAGGAGTTTTTTTTATCACAATTACACACACATATTTTATCATTTATTTAGCCTACCCCAGAAGACTAAACAAATAACTCTCCTGCACAAACGCAGTGGTTTTGATGCGCAAGATGTCACACAACGTGAGTCACTTAGTCTTGTCCTCACGCGGTTCTTGTTAAAGTTCAAAAGTGAGAATGTGTGTGTGTGTCTATGATTGATGAGACAAGTGAAGAGGCAGGCGAGGGTGGTGACAGCTATATCAATGGAGAGTGAGGGGAGGATGGAATGTTTTAATGGCATCAGACGCTGCACTGTCGTTAGGTCTTTTGTCATTAGAATACCTGGAATGTTTTTCACAGATTATCAAGACGCAAGTATGTATGGAAGCCCGTTTCCGCCACTTTAAATAAAAGTTTTTATGAATTGCGAGATAGTATCTCACAATTCTGACTTACTATCTCACAATTCTGACTTATTATCTCACAATTCTGACTTATTATCTCACAATTCTGAGTTACTATCTCACAATTCTGACTTATTATCTCACAATTCTGAGTTACTATCTCACAATTCTAACTTATTATCTCACAATTGTGAGATTCTATATCGCAGTAAAATACCATCTCAACGCGTGGCAGAGAATCAATCAATGGCCAATATAGGTCAAATCGTTCGTTAGGTTACAGTCTGTTTTGTTCGCGATTCAAGAACTCGGTGTGGATTATACACTGCATTTGCTTTGATTGTAATACATTAAAACGGAGTGATTGTGGCATACACCATTGTGTACAACTACCACCACCATCCATGACTCTTAATAAGAGACGGACAGTTTCTCTGTCTGTAATTATGCCAGCAATTCAGCATTTCTGATGCATCCATCTGTAGCCGTGTTGTTGACCCAACATCTGTAGCTGCTGATGGATGAACTCTGCCACCTCGACAACATCCGTTTTATTACGCCTGCGCCAGAGCTGGTTTCTTGCCAAAGTTCTCTGTAAAGTGCGGAGGCTTATTTCAATGCCTCTTCATCTAATAGCGTCCGAATCTCACTTTGTGTGAAACCACGTCGAAAATATCCTTCAATGATCGTATCCATTTTGAAAGACCATGGGAATAGGCTAGGGTGTCTGCCCAATGCCTTTAGGAATTGTGAGATAGTAACTCAGAATTGCGAGATAGTAACTCAGAATTGTGAGATAATAAGTCAGAATTGTGAGATAATAAGTCAGAATTGTGAGATACTAAGTCAGAATTGTGAGATACTATCTCGCAATTCATAAAAAACTTCCATTTAAAGTGGCGGAAACGGGCTTCCATAGCCGATGATTGTTATGGATAAGAGACCGGATTTTTCCCCAGCGTAGGAGTAATGGCAGCAAACGCAAGGAGAGGCCAAGGCCAGCAGACAGAAATGATGGAGGGGGTAAGGCAGACCTTGAGGAGAAATACGGGTGCTAGGTCACAGAGCCACAGGCTTCATTCTGGTAACTGGTAAGGAGGATAAGTAATCATCTGTGAAAGATGAATGACGGGGGTTAAAACCAAATTTTAGGTCTAACATTGGAAGTTTTTCTGTCATGTGTGAAAAGTCAGCTTGTGAAATATAAGCAGCTGCACTTACAGGTCTGGCCTGATACACCCCTGTATACACACCAGTCCATGGTACACCCCTGCATACACACCAGTCCATGGTACACCCCTGCACTTACAGGTCTGGCCTGATACACACCAGTCCATGATACACCCCTGGATACACACCAGTCCACGTAGGGTCAGCCATCCAGTGTGGTGGTGGGTCACACATAGTCCGCTGGACACAAGGTTCGAGTTAAAGATGATGGAGAGCAACTTTCTGAGAAATGTTGCCAAGCAATGCTACCAACAGATGCTGTATGGCCAACGCCTCACTGATTTAAGACATTTTTAGGGCTACATTTTCAGTACACATTTTTAATCAGAGCAAGATGAATAATGAGCACAAAATGAGATCATCCAACAACAGGGTGGTGTGATGAACCTGGTTTAGTTAACCCAGAGGTAGTTTGTAGACCTTTACGTCAAAGAACCTGGGGCATCATTCTCTTAACCTACAAATGTCATGTTGCCCAGCAACATTACTCAAGCAGTTGACACTATGTAGCATCTTGATTGATGTCCATGATGTGGCTTGACAGCACCTTGACACTCTTGTCTTACATCTTTCTTGAAAACACAGTCAGACTTCAAAGACAGAATATTTGGCTTTGTGTAACCAGATTTAATCTTGATAACATTATAAACGGTACAAACATGGGAAAAACGTCCTTTTGTTTTTTTTATTTAAAAGAAGCCATTTCATTGTGCCATTATCCATTCATTCCCTTGTGTGTGCCCTAGCATACAGTATTCTCTAAGAATCCAGAGCCTTCCACGTGAAATGGCAGCAAAAGGAAAACGTTTCGGACGAAAATTACACGCGTTTCCATTTATACCTGAAAGAAAAACCACACTTGGAAAATGCACAGACTACAGTTACAACGTGATCTTTACATTCAGACTATGGTATAAGGACAGGTGGCCAGAATGGAACAGAAGCTGTGGAATGCTGCAGAGTGAAGATGATGGACAAACAGTAAAGCACTGACACCTGAACAACAACAACAACAACTATTTACACCAATCAGATGATCAGGTACCTTATACATCACACTAGGGAAAAAATGGCAAAAAAAAAGAAGATAAAATCTAAAACCGTCCATTAAAAAAAAAAAAAAAAAAAAAAATGATGTCAGGACCAAAAAAAAAAAAAAAAAAAAAAAATTCACACACACATACAAGACTCTGGTGCAGTTATGCCAACTGATGGGCAACCGTTGATGCTTTTCATTGCCTTGAACTCTGACCAGCGAAATGTTCTTCAGCCACAGCACACCGCACAGGCTTCACCTCCGATCGTTAGACCTGGAACGGCTGCAGGAACAGAGATAAGATCAGTTCTTCGAGCATAACGCAAACTCACAAGTCACAGGAATGTTTGGCCTGGGTGTGTCAAATGCCCACTGTGACGACTGACAAGACAGATATAAGCAGCTACTAGAAGCAGGAGGAAAAACCTGTTAAATGTTTATTACAAGTAACTCAAGCTGTGTCGCAGAAAGAGCCATTTGCAGCACGACATGCAGAGTGGAGAGCACAATGCCTACCTGCGTGACCTGGAGAAAGATCTGGAAGGTTTGTGGTTCCTGTCCCGTGACAGGGACCTCTCCCTCTTGCGGTCCCTAGAGAGCGACCTACGGGCAATACAGACACCGTTTCAAGCACATCCTTCCAACGACACAGACACCGTTTCAAGCACATCCTTCCAACAACACAGATTCCATTTGTGTCATCTGTGTAGTGTCATGTCTGTATAGAATATGAACACTAAATGGACAGAGTTTACAGCTACTGTGAATGCTCTTAGGTGTAGCTAGACACACTGCTGGAAGCCAATTCATTGTATGCATGGGCATGCTTGGCCAAATGAGGCAGATTCTGACTGATCTTCCTGGTTCTGTTTTGAGCTTCAGGCAATCCGCCAGCTCCACAGTGCTAGCTAGGGCTGATGCCCGGTGTTCCCGCTGGGGAAACGCACGTGACGCGGCGGCGCTTACCTGCTGCGACTCCTGCTGAAGCTCCTTCTCCGGGGGGATCTGAGAGGAGGAGGAGCGGAGAGGGGAGTGTGAGAGAGGACACGGGGTGGGCGGATCCCTGTCATGTCATGCCTGTCCTACACACCCTACACAATGCACTCTGCTCAGGGCTGCACCTGCTAACCACGGACACATCACCACCCATCCCTGTTACAGGATGGGGGACGGAGACAGGAGTTTGTCTTTGGGAGGGTGGATGCCTGGAAGCTCAACTCTGACTTAATGGCCAATTCATGATGGATTTACTCACTCGTAATGGGTGGACTGATAAAACACTACCAGTTGTGGGTACAGAGACAACAAGGGCTGAAACAGCTCTTAATATTTTGGGGTTTTGCTGGCTCCTAAAAGCACCCATGTCGCTGTGTGAAAAAACTAGAATCCCACCCAAATAGTTGCAAAAAAGGCCCTTAATGTGTCAGGAAAGCCAGAAGGTACCCAGTGAGCTGTTAGGCCACTCCCCTTCTCCCACTGTCTCTCTTGCTCACACACACTCTCACACACAAGCACACACACACACCACAGAATCCCAACCCCTGAACCAAATGACAAAGAAAAAAAGAACAGCTCTCATCAGGACTGCTCCTCATAGGAGTCAAATGACTCGCAGCTTTTGTTGCTACTTTGCAATACACAAGGGGCTTACATCTTGACCCTTCCATTACCCTACGGGGATGCATTTAAAAACAGTGTCAAGAGCTACTGTCTGTTAAAAACAGATCTCAAACACAAAAAAAAAAAATGAAAATAAAGAAGTGACTCAAAACCAACCCTTTGCCTGACAAAGAGGGATCACCTTTCTCTTCACTTTTAAAACTGTTATCAGCAGTAAACCGTATGAATCAGGAAGAACTTACTAGTCTTTTGGTTTTCAACAAGCTAGAAATGACGAAGGGGAGGCAGACTGTCGGCTGGGTAGGCAGAATTGGCTGAATAGGACTGGCCAGATGCTGCGAGGTGATTGGTTGACTGGCGGGTGGGGGCTGGCTGTGGCTGCTTTTATTGGTTAGCCGAGGGCTGCTGGCGGCAGGTTGTAGTGTAGACTTTTGGGAACGCAAAACGCTGCTGATTGGTCGGATTTGTGAGGTGGGCCGCTGCTGACTGGGTTAAGGTTGGAGGAGAAGGAGGTTGGAGGAGGAGGCTGAGAACGGCATGCTCAGGAACCAATGGGCTGATGCGACCTGAAGGTTGGCCATGTCTGGGTCATGTGACACAGCACCAGCCAAGCTGATTGGGGCACGCCGATCAGCGGTCACATGATGCTGAAAGAGGACTAGTTGACTGAGTCACAGGTTGGTGAGGAGAGGCATGGTGGTGACTCTGTAACGGGGTTCATTTTTTCAATTAATATAGATGGTAAAGAAATTTAAAAGCAACCTTTAAGAAAAAACCTAAAGAAATAAAAGCTAGCATTTCAACCAACCCAATATCTCTTGCAATTATTCAACACCCCCTCCCCTCCCAAAAAACAGGAGAACAATTTAGTCTTTACGACCTGGGCTGCCAGCTGCCACGTTTGACAAAATCTTCTGAATATCCTGTGTTAAAACTCCCTAGTATTTAGTATGAGTTAATGAACACATTTTTTGTCTTGACAGCCCGGTCACTACACAATCCATCCTACACCTGCTTGGTGTTGAAATGATCTGAATAACGTTCAATGATCAAAAATGGCAATGGGGATGACAACTGCTTAAAAGTACACTACATGCCCTAATCTTAAAAAGAAAACATTGACATTATGGGCTGCATGACGCCATAAAAACACTGCTGTGAGGACACAGGTAACAAGGCACAAGAGTCGCAGCATGAGGAGAGCAGGGGAAATTACAGGAGAGGGTTAGGCTGGGGAGACTTGAGAAAGGTTAGTCACACCCACAGGTCTGTATTGAGGGCTGAAATCAGGTGAGTGAGTGGGAGGAAAGGGCGTGTGCGTGCGTGGGGTTACCGGCGGCGAGCTGGCGGACTGCGTCGGCGGTAGTCGTCGCGCGGACGGCGACTCCAGGAGGGCGGCGGGCCCCTGGTGCGCGAGCGTTTCTCACCAGTGGACAGCTCCACACGCACACGACAGCCACACAGCGTCCTGCAAAACAAGCCCAACATCTCATCTCAAGCCCAACATCTCATCCCAAGCCCAACACTGCTGTGGAATACAAGGACTTAAAGGGTGAAAAAAAATTAAAACTGACTAACCAATTCATAATAAGTGTTGTATAATGGTCATGTGATAACATGCAAAATGTGCATTAGTTTAATTTACCCACAAGCTAGTTTTTGAATCATTCTTTCCCTACATTACATAACACTTTTTCACACCAGATAATTCCATCATCAATACCCACTCCCTGGCTTTGCTTCCAGCTCGCCATCAGAAACGCTAACGTGGTTTTACCTTCCATCAAGCTCCCTCACGGCATCCGTGGCGTCTCTGGGGTCCTCGAACTCCACGAAGGCGAAGCCTGGGGGGTTCCTGGCCACCCACACGCTGCGCAGGGGGCCGTAGTAGCCGAAGGCTCTCTCCAGGTCCGTCTTGTTGCCATTGTTGCCCAGGTTCCCCACGTACACCTTGCAGTCGAGCGGACAATCTCTGTGCATGGCGGGCTGCGGCGACATCAGCACAACAGAGGACATTTATGGAGTCACACGCTCAGCTGCTCTTTCACACAGACTTCGCGCCCTTGAAGCAGCGCGGCCTTTCCGGCAGAATTTATACTGTCGAGGAATCTGTCCAGTAGTGCTTCAAGGGTGGGGCCACAAAACCCCTAAACATGCAGGTCTGGTTTAGTGTCAGTCATGGCTCTGTGAACCTTTCAAATGAATTATGCAAATTTGTACAGGACAAAGTTCACGTTGTTGACAAAAGGGGCTGGAAGAGCAAGTCCACATCGCCACAGGCTGCCTAAGCTAAAGATGCTTTTAGTGCCAAACACGCCTAGATAACATCAGATTTAAGAGGGGTAAAGAATGAAATGGCCTGGATGTACAGGTTCATCAGCAAGGAATTCATAGAACCTCAGCCTGTTTTCTTACGAACTACCTTTTGTTAAATGGCAGTTAAATGGAGTGGTAAATAACAGCCTTACAGCGTAAAATTAACAACCAGAGTAAACTCGCCGAGTATGTTAGTAGAGCGGCACAGATGAATCATGAAAAACAGGGACATAGACATGGGTAAGTAGACAATCCTGCAATGGTGTGCACTTTAAAAAAACATCCAAAGCACTGTACAGTAAAATGGAGCCCTCACTCACCACTGCCATTGCAAAAACCTACAGAATTTTTCCAAGTTGAATACTTTCTACTGTTGTACAGGCAACTGCACAATGACAAAGGTCTTGAATACACCAGGGACTCACACACTGTTTGTGAGGGGTATCTATTCAGAAGTACAAACCACTGACAGTTTTGATCACAATTACACACACACATTTTAGAATTTATTTAGCCTACCCCAGAAGACTAAACAAGTAACTCTCCTGCACTAGTGTGATGGGTGGTACTGAGATTTTGATTGCTGCAAAAGTCTGGCTTAAACGCAGTGGTTTTGATGATGTCACGCAAGTGAGAGTCACTTAGTCTTGCCCTCACGCGGTTCTCGTTAAAGTTCAAAAGTGAGAATGTCTTCTTGCAAAGGTATGTCGGGCGAAATAAGCTCAGCATTTTCTTGGCAAATGTCAGAATCTCTTGGAACCTGTCTTTATCCAGCAGGTGTCGACTCCCGACAGTGTCACACTGCAGTTCAACGAGCATTGCAACCGGTTCTGTGCCTGGCGTTGTAATTGCCTGTTGTGCTTTCCACAACATATGTGAGCTTCACAAATACCATTCTCTCCTGGAGTGGAGTGGTCAATACTGTTTTATTAATAAATATTGTGTACACTTACAAAGTTCTCAGTGCCTCGTTTTTAATGTCAGGGCCTTTGTTGTACTACCGATGGAGTGTGGAGTTTCTTCGAGCTGTTTTAATGGTTTAAAAATAGTGTAGCCGTCATGCTTCGTCTAAGGGCACCTACCACTTCCATTGTTAGCCTTCTGGGACAAACGATAAAAAAATAGTTAAACTCTGAATGCAACAGGCTAAATCAATTTTGCTCCTCCGTACACATACCAACTCGGTATGATGTTTTAACATGCCAATTTTCATTTTACACCGAAGTTCTCCTTTAAGTCCCATGTAATGGAGGTCATCTCTTACAGCAGAGTGTATACTGGGGCTCCGTGCCAGCTGCCCATCACTACGGTTGCTGGAAAATGATTACAGATTCATTCAAACCCAGAAGGCACACTGGCAAGGCAAATATATACTGCAAAACGAAAGCATCTCAGGAAATTTCGTTGTCAGTCATGTTTGGTAGGTGCTATAATTACAAAAAAAGTTGATTTTGTAAATGAAAAAAAAAAAAAACAGCATTCATTACAAAAAAAGGTCTGGTTTGTACCACACGCAGAAGAACAGTTTGATTGGGGGGGATGCAGTTTCGTAAATCATTTAGGACCGTAAATCTTGCAAATTAAACCATAACATCACTGACGTAAGATAAAACTGCAAAAAGCTAACATGTGCAATGGATTCAACTTTAACCTCATAATGCACGCTGTACCGTATACGGTACGGAAGTGGGGGAGGTGGTGGGGGGCACCCAGGTCTTTCGTTGTTTTAGTGCTCAGATAAAAACAAATATGGTAATGCCACATACTGTTGGAAACTTAGATCGTCAGGATTAATTTAAGCCCATTCTCGAAGAACAAAGGTTATTTACAGTGCTAAAAGTGATCGGATCTTCTCGGTATGCCACCGAACTGCAGTATAGGCTGACAAAATGCCTACGTACCTTCAAAACCTTCTCTTTATCCACAGCGACCATATTACTGCACAAGATTTTTATGCAAAGCCATGAAGTGTCCATGGATATGAAATATTCAAGCCATTTTTTCGAAAACAATGTATTTCTGTTATAATCGGCATGTCTCGTGACTTCCGCGTTACCAGCCCAACGCGAAAACCGAATAATACTTCATCTACGCTTTACATGAAGGTTTTCTGATTGTTGATTGGACGTTAGGGATGTTCTTCAAGCTGTTCTACGTCATTCAAGACCACCCACGAGCCAATTGATGCATGGGGTGGGGAGATAGCCAGAGATAGCCAGAATCGTTTTGTTTTGGACAGGGTTTTTTTGTACACTTTAGTGACTGCACTGTTTGTATAATACAGTGTAACCCTGTAGTTTGCTTCTGTATAATAGTTTCCTTGTTGAATATCTGTATTTGTATTTGTATTTTCTAATATTTCTATAAAGAAAGTTTGTTTGTCAATGCACTTTTTGCCCTTTTTTATCAATATCCCATACGTGGAATATGAATATGGAATATGAATATGATGTTTACTGTGTTTATGCTTCTGTCATTCTATTCCAGAATGACTGACATCCAATCCAAGTCCAAGCAAGAATCCTCAAAGTCTTGGCTTTCAGTAGAGACCAAGATTTTGTTTCTAGGCAAAGGGGTTCTCAAGTTATAGGCCTAGAGGTTATACAGCTTTGGTAACCAAATGTCCTTTTGGAGTTTCCAAAAGAAAAACGCATGGACATACCTATTGAAAAAAATGTGTAAAAAAAATCAGGCCTTGATCTTTTGCCTCCATTTTTTTACTGTATGAGGGTAAGACCTGTGTCTGTGGCCTCATTATACCTATGTTTTCACCACAGGTTCCTGAAATTATAGGTCTCAGTTCCTTTATAGGCTCAAATGTTGGACGGAAAGTAAAACCTTCATTCTAACCTCTGTACCTCTCTAATAGTGCATCACAGAATCACCGATCACAGATACTTTAGAAATAAACCTGAGAGTGTTACCTTTCCAATGATACCAAGAACACATCTGAGTCTAAAACTATGTAGGAACTGTGCTACTTATAACTTGGGCATTCCATTTTCGCAAAAAAACTTGAAATAGGGCTGGAATTTTAAGAGGTTAAACTGCATATATTAGCTATTTAGATCGCTTTAACTGAATGACTTGTGGGTCACGATAATGCTGAATTATATTAGTGAACTACTTACGTAATGTAACTGTTAAAGTTACAACAAAGAATGAATCTACAAGTTCACGTCCGATTGACATGTTACAGCTGACGTAGTTAAAGTAATAACTTCAGTTCGGCTGACTGATTATAGCATTGTCTTAGGTCACGTCGGCACAGATGTTGTACACGTTTCAACATTTTCAATATCTAAAGAGTCGTCTATCGGTGAATCAGGTCGAAGTTCAGGACCCGCAGTGCCCACCTTACCCCCCGACTCCCTTTGTCTAACGTTACAGTTCAAAATGGCGGTAAGGACATTGGCAGACCACTCATCTAAGTACAGGCATTAATCGGTTTCACTTGGTTCTTTAAAAACTAGTTCACGTTTAGCCTCCTACAGTCAATAGCATTTTATTACAAGTACTACTCCTTCACACTTTTCACCTTAGCCTAACATTAGCAGTTAGCCATTTGAGTGCAAAGCGTAATTAAAGTTGGCTGCAAGGCATGTTAATGTTGAAAATGGCCGCTGCCATGGTAGAGATGGGTAAAATCCCCTGTGTACCGCAGACCACCCACACCGCATTCAGTTACCGTTTTGGTGGGGGAAACCACGTACAGCTGCTATCACACACACTCTATGCAACTATTTTCGTAATTTACCGTCAATGTCGCTTCGTCTAGAGACTCCAGTTGCTCTCGTGGTGCGAGGGGGGCGAGTCCTCCTGAATGAAATGGCGTTGTTCGATTCATGCGGATATCCGGTTTCACTATGGAGACCACTTCCGGTTCGTTATGACTATCATCAATACTTGCCAGTGGCCAGTCACAGGACTGTCAGACCTAATCTGATATATTTGTTTGTTTGATTGATTGGTTTTGGTGGTTTGCTGAAAGATTAACATCAGGCTTTACACCTGAAGAGGTTTTTGAGCCACAATTTACTGTTCCAGTTCAGAGATTAGTGTTGTGGCCTCTAACTATTAAGACAGGCCTAGCCAATAAGGTAAGGACAAAATAGCAACCTAATGATTTTTTTTGATAATGGCACTGTTGCTAGTCAAAAGCTTTTAGACAGGCAAGAATTTTCAGTGATTCAGACTGGCCTAGGCCTACCTCCCCGACTCTCCACTTTAGGCATTTATTTGTAGTAGAAGCCAATCAGAGGTTGTTAAGGTGATGGTTTCTGTGGTATGGCAATGCATTCAAGTTGAGTGATTATGTTATGAGAATGATGTGACAATGCTAAGTCTTTGGTCTCTGCAGCAATTCCATGACAAAAGAATTTTAACGAGTGTGAGGATAAGAGGATTAAATGCCCATTATGTGCAATGAGTGGCACCTGTGGAAAATGTTGGTGTTTTCAGCAGTCATTCCCTTATAGGCCTATGCCTTATCAAGTCATTTTTCTTCACTAAATCATTAAAGAGATGGTTTGCATTATTTCTGAGTAGTATAGCCTAAAAAGCAGAATATATACATCAAAAGGAATGACACAAAAGATGAAGACATGAAAAATGTCTTTGAAGTCTTCACTAGAGAATAAAGTATTTCTAAGCCCCAAGACTGAATGTCAATAATATGTAAGAAATAAAGGCATGTGAAAGAAAGGACCTTCAATCTTGCTATTGATCCGATTAAAGCAATAACTCATTCTACCTTCAGTGACAGGCAGTAAAAAGCATGGTGATAAGCTGCACATACATCTGAAACTGGCCTTAAACTCACCACTTGAGCTATTTACACCTAAATAGGGGAGAAAGACATTTTTGACATGTCTACAGTGGGAGTGTCTGATAGAATGGCAGAATGACGCAAATACTAATTTTTTCAAATGCTAGCTGGGATGGATAGGATGTATGCGTGGATCCCTATGCGTGCAGCATTTAAAAGGCAAGGTGCTCCACACATTAGTCAAGTTTGTCAAGGGAGGAAGGATACGCAACCTGTTCGCCTGTCATCAGTCAGGACCAGGTTTGTGCCTTTGATTTTAATGTTAATATCACCAAAAGAGTGATTTGATTTGGACTATTTGATTATTACTTCATTTAAGCAGTGAGTTGCCAAGCTAATCGAATGTAAGAAGTAGTGAAATATTTTTTTTAATTTCTCATTTTAATTAAAACAGCGTGATTTATATATTTTTTAATTTTTTAAAACATTTAAAACCTTTAAAACATTTTTACATTGATATGCATTTACTTGTTTAGAGAATTCTGAGTAATTATAAGAATTGTTCATGTACAAGTAGCAGAAGTTGTAATTGTAAGTTTTGTTTTTTTCCTGCACGCAGACAATGCTTGTGCCCCAGTCACCGTCGGTAGCGATGCTGGTCCTCGTGCTCTTGGCAGCCGCACAGTGTCAGGATGACAGACGGTCAGTGGCTAAAAAATGTCCAGTGTTAATTCATGTAACATTTTTAATATATTTACTATCAGTTTCCTGCAGTGGATTGAATATGTGCTTTTATTCTCTTTCCAACACACTGTACATGTGTAAACTACTCTGACATGTTCAGATGCATAGCTTGTGACTTTTCAGTACTACTAATTTAAATCTTCAGAAGTCTTAATATTCTGTTTCAGTATTAAGTCTGCTTTCTGAATGAACAAACTTGTGTCTGCATTAACTCTATACCAAACCTCTTAAAACTAGTCATTGCATGTTATTAGCTATGCAGCTTAATGCAAATCTTCCATAATATTACTGAGGTATCTACAATTCTAGCACTCCTTGCTATTCCAGGGTGTGAAAACTGGAATGTCCAAAGATGTCATTCTTCTTTATTAAGGATTGTTTTTTTTTTCCAAAGCAGATAAAGACATTTATGTTGCTTTGTGTGTTTATATGTTAATGATCATACCACATTTTGGAATACAGAAGCAAAGTACCTTGAAATTAAAGGAGAACTTCGGTGTAAAATGAAAATTGGCATGTTAAAACATCATACCGAGTTGGTATGTGTACTGAGGAGCAAAATTGATTTAGCCCGTTGCATTCAGAGTTTAACTATTTTTTATCGTTTGTCCCAGAAGGCTAACAATGGAAGTGGTAGGTGCCCTTAGACGAAGCATGACGACTACGTTATTTTTAAACCATTAAAACAGCTCAAAGAAACTCCACACTCCATCGGTAGTACAACAAAGGCCCTGACATTAAAAAGGAGGCACTCAGAACTTTGTAAGTGTGCACAACATTTATTAATAAAATAGTTTTGACAGGCAGTACCTTGCTGTAGTTTCTCGTCGCCGCCATGATGAAAGTCCGCACAAGTTGATTAACGAACATGAACCAGCAGGAAAAATACGAGGAGAGGTAGTACAATCGACTTGTTTGGACTTTCATCATGGCGGCGACAAGAAACAACTGCAAACTACTGCATGTAAGAACAGTTCTTAAAATAAACATTGTGTACATTTACAATATTCTCAGTGCTTTGTTTTGAATGTCAGAGCCTTTGTTGTACTACAATTTGAGTGTGGAGTTTCTTCGAGCTGTTTTAATGGTTTAAAAATAGCGTATTCGTCATGCTTCGTTGCTGGTTGGCCTTCCTGCTTGTGCAATCAAACCATTGCAAATGGTTCAGAATGCAGCAGCACGACTGGTTTTCAATCAACCCAAAAGGTCGCATGTCACTCCTCTCTTCATCAACCTGCATTGGCTCCCGGTGGCTGCCAGAATTCAACACAAAGCCTTGACTCTAGCCTACAAAGTCACTTCTGGATCTGCCCCCACCTATCTCAACATCATACTGAATGCTTACATCCCGTCCAGAATGCTGCGATCCTCCAATACGAACCACCTCTCTCTCACTATCTTATACACACACTCTCATTCTCTCTCTATCTCTCTATCTCTCTCTCTCTCATACACACACTCTCTCGTTCTCTCTCTCTCTCTTTCTTTCTCTCTCTCTCTCTCATACACACACTCTCTCATTTTCTCTCTCTTTGTCCTAGGAGGGCAGTGACAGAACATCAGCTGCTGCATGATCGTGGTCGCACCATTCAGAGTCTAAAGAGGCTCATATGGCTCTCCAGCGCCATAGAAGGGCTCCACACAGCTCAAACACGGGCTGTTGCTGCCAACGACGACACGTCCAGGTGTTGCTCCAGTAATCCACAGCAGCTTCTTGCTGAGGGCGCTAAGGATAGCAGTGGCCACAAGGGGGCGATAGAGTCACTGTTTAGCGACATCTTTAGACCTCACATCACAGCTGTGCTGCCTAGTTCAGAAAAATAGCTCTCTCGTTGTACATTTCATGGTTTCTAAACTTCTTGCCAATGCCCATTGTGCTCCCAGCTGGTCTCTTGTTTCACTGTACAGCACATGTATGTGTGTAAAGAGCTTAATACGACTTGTATGCATCCTTGTATGTGTGCCTCACTGTACAACTGTGCAGACAGTTGCGACATTGTTATCAGTCAATTCTTCCATTGCTGTAAATAGCCTATATAGGGATAATCATTTGTGTGGGGAAGAAAAAGTCACAGAAACTTCCTCATTAGAATCGCTGTGGCAGAGCAATGTCTTCTACTAGTCCAGAAAGATTTACTACTCTTCACACTGTTTCTGTTTGACAGTGTGTCACGTAGTTATTTAGAAAAATGAGGCCCGTTTAAAGGTGAAGACTGATGGGCTGGGTCAGATGAGAATGGTATGTAGCTGAGCAGTTCAATAACAATAAAAGGCTCTTGGTTTATTTTTGTTTTTTATTCCTTCTTCTTCTGCTTTAGGTGATAGGTTTAGCTCTGTACATACAGTATACAAATAGATACACAAAAACTTAGTGATAAAGTGTTTAATTAAAAAATGTGAGTCAACTTAGGATCATACATTGTTCTTAGTGTAAGTTTAGAAAAAACACAACAACAAAAGAAAAAAAATCCTGACTTTAATAATTAACAAATCTAAACACTTTCTCTTTTTAAAGGTGATTGATAGTACACATTTGATTAATAAAAACTTAAAAAATGAATACCTAGAGTAAATGTAGATTTTACATGAACAATATTTTTTGTCTTGATTTCAGTGCACGGGCAAAAGTTCTGCATGTTACTATAATGATGATTAATGTCTGTCAACCATAATGTATTACAGTATATCAAAGTAAAGACTAATGGAGCAGTCAGACATACACAACATATACAGTTTTGTGCACATTCATTCAGAAATGTTGACTGTAACAAAGATGATTACAGTGAATATAATGGCAGCCATGAAAAGCACAAGTAACGATTTCATACAAATATCTTGTGAATGTTTCGCTACAGGATTGTTAGGTCTGTGCAAAATTTACAAATAGAAATATTTTTTTAATGATCACAAATCGATGTACAGTGAACAGACCATAGGAACAGACCCAGTCTCACACATGGAGAGAAAGGATGTCCAAAAGCAAATGCACACACTACACACACTAATGCACTGTGCGCTGTGCATTAAACTCCCCAGATGTTGGGAAATCCACAGCTGTTTCCTCTCATGATCCTTTTCAACTGTCCTGCTGATTCCTGCCACACAAAGAAAAAGACAAATCAGCAAAAACCCTTTGTTATGGACTAACACCAAATGAAGAAATCCTTCCGCATATTTGAGTCAACCATTTCCTGAACCAGTTCAATTCAGCAAGCACACAAATCATCAGACAGGTAGATCGGCTAATTAGGGGAATCACCTATTACCAAAACATATGGGTTAACAGTATTTGTTGAGTATGATAGTACAATATAATTCTCTCTTAAATTAAATTAATTATATTAAATCCAATTAAATTATTCAGCCAACATTGACCCACACCAATGGTACGTGGAAGACTGGTGGCTCTGTTGGCAACCTCAGAGCTATAGAGTTTAAGCTAGTGCCCAGGGCGCAAGTCAGCGTAATGTGATCCTAACGCACAAATGTGTCTACACAAGACCTTGAGGGCAACATGTACAACCACTGCTAGCCAGCACGCACTCTGTCAGAGTTACATCTGCTATTGCATTTGGGTCATGTTGCCATTGGGGAAAAACCCTGGCTGAACTCTGTCGCTAATGCAGAGTATGTAGGGTAGGTAAACAATATTTCATGTGATATACATGAAACAGGCCGCCCTCTACCTTCTCTCTATTGATGCATTGTGGTTGCAGATATAAAGAGAAAAAAATAGACTTTTCTCAAAACACACTTTCTAGATGTAAAAATATTCTGGTAACATAAACATTCAGAAATGCGAAATGTATCTTGGTAGCTATCATCAACTATACCTGTTGCTTCCCAAGTGTCTGACTAAGGCGCAGTGTTAAAATGTAACCCCACAATGCAACCAGTGCAGTGCCTCCCCCTTGGCCATGCCACAGTGCTGGGGGCCGCAGTGGGTGTCTATAGTGGATGCGTGGGGGGGTGGAGGGCGGACAACACACAGGCGGATGAAAGAGAGGAGCGTGTGGTGATCCACTGCCCCCTGGTGTCACACTCACTGTCACTGCAGGATGTCGGCCAGCTTTTCCTGGTAGAACTCGTAGTTCTCCTGACAGTCCTCCCACAGCGTTAAGGTGTCACAGTCGTTCTCCACGAACGTGTCCCAGGTGTAGGTGAAGTCCAGCGGCTTCATCATGCGCAGCTTGCAGCCCGCCGCCGCCAGCGCCTTGAGCCCCGCCTGAATGTCCGGCTCCTCCCACATGAAGAGGCGGGCGGAGAAGATGGTGAACCGCAGGGACGGCCGCTCCTTCAGGATCTCCACCAGCTTGGCGGCGCAGGCGGCGCATGGGCTGGATGACACATACCAGGTGACCACGTACTTGGCCTTGGGGTTGTAGTACGGCAGCACCAGCTTGAAGAAGGCGTCCTCCACGTGCTCGGTCAGGTGCTCGTCCTCCAGGTAGCCCCGCATGAGGATGCCGTCCTGCCCCGGGTCCACCAAGTAGCACAGGAAGGTCTTGTTGCGGCCCGACGAGTACTCCACGTTCTTGAACTGGAACTTGAAGAAGAAAGGGTCGATCCGGTTCCTTAGGGGGCGAACGGGGAAAAAGAGAGGACTGAGTTGTGTGAACACCAAATATGCTTTTGAATACAGTCAGTGGGAAACAAAAACATTAGGTGGTCATTACTGTCAGAATTAAGAAAATATTCCCCTATTTCTAGCACCTGTGTACTGTTTAAAGGTAGCTTTGATGAAAAATGTAACGTCATTTAGCCATTACAATAATTTAAACTCAAAACCTAAGGAGGAGAGTTGCCATGAAACACATATTTCTACCATTGGTTGTTCTGTGGTTTATGATTTGTTTATTATATGTAAAGCATGATAAGAATGACTGAATACCACAGATCCTTTACCTCATCAAAGTAAATTGTCTTCAAGCGATTCCGAGTACTTGACAAGACAGTAGCTGCAACATTGTAAATCATTTGGAACACTGATATTTAATTATACAATCTTAGTTTCCATTCAACATTAACCATACATTTAAATTACTTTCCAGGTAACTGTGTCAAAAACACACATCTGTGATGGTGCAGAACTCGTTCGGGTTGTTTACACACTGTAACCTGATAGGAGGAGAGCCTATAACCCCAGTGCCCTGGAGTCCCTGCTCTAAGTGTGCCAGAGCTGTTGCTAAATCACAGGGGAGCTGTTGGGCCTATAGGGATTCTAACTACACATAGAGATTCATGAAGTGCTCATATCATAAGATTATTATTAGGTGTAAGATGGGCATTCACCATTCCAATCCTGTATGAAAGTTCAAAATATATGGCTGTGGTGTAGCCTAAGCTTCCCTTGCACACAAACACACACACACACACACACACACACACACACACACACACACACACACACACACACACACACACACACACACACACACACACACACACAAACACAAACACAAACACACACACACACACACACACACACTGAACCTGTCAGCACACATCATGGCCCTTTCCATGGCTGACCATCAGTCACTCGACCCCCACCACCCCCACCACCCCACCCCCACCACCTTGCTTCTGGACTTTTGACAATGAGTGAAAATATAACACTGCAGATAGGCTTGTGTGATCAGGCTCCTTGAGGTGAGTATGTGTACAGTGGATATTTTAAACCGTTGACATTTCATTTGATGACCTCAGCCTGAACAAAACACTAAGACAACATCTGAGGGGAAAAGCCCAAAGTCATCCCCTGTCAGTCGGCAAAAGTCAGCAGAGGTGAGCAAGGTCGACAGGTGCTGCTGCTCCTCTCCCTTCACAGTTGGCGTGAGACGAATCTGATGCCAGAAACCCCAGGAGCTGCTTCAGTGGCCCTTTGGGCTGCGTCCAGTGCTGTCGCTAGAGCTTGTAGATATGGAGCTGCCTCGCATGCCAGCCAGATAGAGTAGCTCTCTCAGAGGCAGGTCAAGCTCTAATTTTGGCCCTGGCGCCCCATTTAGCTCCGCGTCACCTCGCTGTTATCACCGCTGCCTCCATGGGCCTGTGTTCCTGGCCACTATACGAAGGTCCAGCCTTTGCGGTGGGGGGACAGGGGACCCCCGGTCTGGTGGGGGTTGGGGGGGTTGGAGGGGGGGTTGAGGCTTTGGGGAATATGAGGTTTGTCCCATTAACACGACAGCTGTCTACCTTTAGGCATGTCAGATCTTACGCCAGCAACTCATTATCCATAATAGCTTTGACTGATTATCATAAACAGATGAAAGTTCCTGTTGAGGAGCCAGGGGATGCCTCTGGTAATGGGGCTTTGAATGCAGACTGGCGCGTTCAGTTACTGCATTGTCAGACTGAGGCATGTCCAGCTGTAGCCAACGCACATTCTATCACGGAACAGAAGTAATTCTGGGCTTTAGGGGCCCAACTGAGCTCCAGAGAGGTTTTAACACATAGACCTGTTGGCAAACTGATGGGCCAAAAAAGAAACCTAGAATATTAAATTAGTATGCCAACATGAATGCAGCGAGTATGCATACACAGTTAGTGATAGAAGCACAGGTTTCTGTAAAAGTTGGCCCTCAGTGAAGTTTCAAACTACTAAGATTCCTGTTGGTGACTCAAAAGGTGTCAGGAACTCACAGACCTCCAACAGTATTTGGTGTTTGCATTCTATGAGTGTGAGGCGCTCCGCGGTTAGGTGTATCATCAGGTGAGTTTAAAAAATAACCATGTGGACTAGGCTGGTGTTGTATTTATGCAGTACTGTCCGATAGAACAGGTTGATGCATATATATGAGGTAGAGGTGCACGGAATGGGTTGATACTGTATGTATGCAGTAGTGTCAGATTGAGTGGGTTGATACTGTATGTATACGGTAGTGTCAGATTGAGTGGGTTGATACTGTATGTATACGGTAGTGTCAGATTGAGTGGGTTGATACTGTATGTATGCGGTAGTGTCAGATTGAGTGGGTTGATACTGTATGTATACGGTAGTGTCAGATTGAGTGGGTTGATACTGTATGTATACGGTAGTGTCAGATTGAGTGGGTTGATACTGTATGTATACGGTAGTGTCAGATTGAGTGGGTTGATACTGTATGTATACGGTAGTGTCAGATTGAGTGGGTTGATACTGTATGTATACGGTAGTGTCAGATTGAGTGGGTTGATACTGTATGTATACGGTAGTGTCAGATTGAGTGGGTTGATACTGTATGTATGCGGTAGTGTCAGACGGAGTGGGTTGATACTGTATGTATGGGGTAGTGGTAGACATTGGTACTATTACATCAGCAGACAGCATTGGTACTGTTATAGTGGCAGACAGCAATAGTAGTGTTATAGTGGCAGGCAGCATTGGTACTGTTATAGTGGGAGGCAGCAATGGTTAAATGATGTATGTATGGGGTAGTGGTAGACAGCGTTGGTGCTGTTACAGGGCCTCCATCTTGCCTCCACATGCCCCTTGAGTCTCGCTGCTCTTCCGCGCTAGCGCTGAATTAGCATAAAATAGCTCATGTCAGGACACAGAAATAGGCCAGACATGCTAAGCATTAGCAGTATTTATTTTTAGGCATAGGTTTTATATCTTACTCATTAATGGTGTTGTCTGTTTAAAGGATGTTATGTTTGGGATGTTTAAAGGATGTTATGTTTGGGATGTTTAAATGATGTTATATTTGGTTTTTAAAAAATGATGGATGTTTACAGGGGTTCCTATGTTGTATTTGAGATTTTTCATGTTGTTTTCAATCACATGTATCAAACACGTGTAAATGAACACTTCATGACTCGACAGGAATAACGGCAACACCTCTGTGGCTGATTTCACATTACATTCAGACAGCGACAGAATCCAGTGATGAATCAGCTACAACACTATTCCCCAACAATATTATTCATTATGGAATCACCTACAACACAAGTGAAATGTATGCCTCTGCTAATAAATTAGGCGTATTACAGTACACCCCAGTGACAATAAATAAATAACATAGTGAAATTCAAAAATATATAACTCCCTCAAATGTGGACATTTTCCAATAGGCTGCGCTGTCACACCAGATCAGAACAAATTTGACATGTTAACAATTAAATTTGTGCCTTGACATAGCAGACGTGTGTTGTGAATACCTCCAAAGATTTCTACCCTTTCCAACAAGTCTGTTGGTATTGCAGAGAGAAGAGAACCGCGACACGCTGTGTGTGTCGCGCTGTGTGTGTGTCACTCACCCTGAGATGATCTCGAACGGTGGCAGCTCCATGGGTTCCACTTTAAAGTCCCCATTCTCCACAGGGGTCCCCTCCGCGCCTCCCCCTTTTGCGGCCCCATTGAGCGCAGCTCCCTCGGCGGGGGCCTCTCCGCTCGCCTCCTTCCCCTTCCCCTTTGCCTTCTCCGCCACCTCCGCGGCCTCCTCCTTCCCCTTCCCCTTCGCCTTCTCCGCCACCTCCACGGCCTCCTCCTTCCCCTTCCCCGCCAGCCTCTCCTTCCTCCTGACCACTGGGGCACTCTTCTTGTCTGCCATGACTAGCTTACAGCTCAAGGCTGGCTCCGGTATTTATATGTGTGTGTGTGTGTGGGTGTGTGTGTATGTGTGTGTAGGTGTGTGTGTGTGTAAGTGTGTGTGTGTGTTTGTGTGTGTAAGTGTGTGTGTGTGTGTGTGTGTGTAAGTGTGTGTGTGTGTAAGTGTGTGTGTAAGTGTATGTGTATATATGTGGGTCAGTGGGGTGTCACTGGACAGAGAGGCAGCTGCTGTTGCGCTATAAAAAGCTATGTGGGCTCAGGCAGGAAAGAGCTGAGAGATAACCGATCTTCAGGACTGAACCCCTCCCACCCCCCCACCTTCAGGACCCCCCCCCCCCCCAAAAGCAGCTCTGAGCCTGCTTTGGCAGCCCCACTTTTGTTTGAGCTTTTTTTAACGTGCATCTATGACTGGCCTTCTAATGGCTCCTATGCTGTTCCAGAATTATTTAAACAACAAGTTTGTCTGAGCAATACTTGCCTTTGGTAGCTAGTGATCTTAATAAACAGTAAATAAGTTATAAAGAACCAAAACAACACAGACAAAGGAAAACATCGCTATATGTATTGTATTATTATATTATATTATATATATTATATATATATATATATATATATATTCTATATAGGCTATTTTTGACTAAAATACTCCGGACATACTTCCCCAGCCATACAACCTGCAATTACAACCTTTTTCCACACGGTGGAGCCACATGCTAAACTCAGTGAGAATGACCCCTATGGAGTGAGCAAGCCACCAGGCCTGAGTGAGAGGGTGTAGGGTAGGGCAGCAAAAACCAACCAGAGCATCCAATCTGCTGTTCATGCATCTGGATGAAGTTAGCTCTGAAGAAAATCCTTCATTGTTTGTCTCTACACTGATTTCAGACTTTGCATGCTTTATAGTAAAATGTTAGATTCAGATGCTCTCTATGTGAACACATTTGGGACATTTGGGTAAAACACATTGTTTTACTTAAGTCCTGTTACTTAAGTTCTGTCAGAAATAGGAAAATGCGAGAACATTTGTCATGGCACTCACTGTGGCACTCAGTGCGAAACACACCAAAAAGTACCCACCACTGCATCTGTCTTTCCTTTTAACTCATGCAAAGCTTAATGGGATTTTATGGCTGATATTAATGGTCAGTAAGTCAAGGAGCTAAGACAGACAAAGGCATGGGTGTATTGTATTTTGGTCCTGAACTGTCTCTACAGATATACAGTCTAGTATAACATGTTATTACAACTATTCTTGATACGGCGAAAGCACATGCTAAAGTGGCACTGTATATCTCTATAAGTTGCAGAATTAATCCTATAAAGATATAGCTGTGTGTGAGACTATGATATAAGTAACGATATCTGTGGTAAAATTAATTCACAACAACGATAATGAGAACACGTAGTAACAGCAAAATTTATTAAATGACTTGTATCATGTGCAGCCAGTCAAACGTCCTTCTGCTTGGGTACAAGTTAGATGTTTCGTAGCCTCTAAACGTATACGTAGTGCGTGCTGAATTTCACTTGCCAGTTTCTTTGACCTGGTAATGTTTTGAAGATATATTTCATGCGTAGGAAGAATGCCCTGAGTTAGTGTCGTGGCACTGATTTGACTTGGCAGCATATAATTCAGTTGTCAAAAGGTGATAAATGTGGCATTGCTCAATTTGTGGCCTTCATGACATTTAAAAACAAAAGCATACGTGAAGTGTGTGCTTACGTGAGGACCCCATTGTTTCAGTCACAATGTGCACTAATGTCACGGCCTGCTCTTTAACTGGTGACACGGGGGGGTTGGACAACATTGTTTTTGCAACGCTACTCTCGACTGCAACAAGAAAACCCCTTTTGTGTGCAAGGATCAGGTGTGAGGCTTGACATCACTGTCTGATCTTTAACCAGTCTTCAGGCCTTGATTCGAGAAAAAAACACTTTATTAATTCACAGTCCTACTCTTACTCACCTTGCTAGAGGGCCACTTTTTGTTTACATTGTTCCGCTTCTCTCTCTCTCTCTCTCTCTCTCTCTCTCTCTCTCTCTTCACCCCTCTCTCTATCCTTCAGGCTCCTGTTCATCCCCACCCCCACCTCTCCCTTCCATGTTGACAGCATGGGGGAATTTCTCGGGTACAGATTAATCTCTTGGCCCTCATGAATGTGTAACAGGCTCGTCTGAGGCCGCATGCAGGTCACTAACCCATGAAGGGTGGCCACTGCCTGCCTGCCTGCCTGCTGGTCGGCCTTTCAAATCCTCTAGCCAGCTCTCCACCATTCCCTACTGAGGCATTAATCGACATACCCTATTACTGTCCTAAGACAAGACTAGAAAGAGAAAAATGGCACACACAAACATCAGTCAGGGGTGTTTTTGGTTACATAACTGAAATAATTACAAGATTAAGAAAGGACATCATTAGTGTCAGAGTAGAGAAAACTTCATCTCTACTCAACTTCATCTTGTCTCACTAGACGATGTCTGTTCATCCCACAATAACAATGTGTATTGTGAAGACATTTTCAATGAGGTATTGTGAATCAGTCAACTGCATGTAGTACCACAAGAAAACATAACCTCAAGTTGAATCATGGCTGTTAAAGATGCAGCTCTTGACTCACCATTGTTCAGACTGGCGGTCAACAGCAGCGAACTGGTGCTAAAGACAATACTCTTTACAGCGGGCGTTAAAGCCCTGTGGGATGTAGGGGGGGAGAGAGTGTCAAGAACCTGTCTGATGACATTCCAACATGGCCATGTTTGATTAGTCTTTCCATGACAAATGGAAAACGGAAGGTTCTGCGCGGCGTGTGAGAGAGGGGGCTGAAGCGGTTGTGAAATCCGGGGAAATTGGAGAACAGGTTTCGGTGTCGTGTCGTCACAAGCGCTGTTGCATTGTCCCTCCTCACAACTTCACAGTCCTCACTCCACAACTCAGCTCCAGGCCACGAGGATTAGTGTGTGTATTTGACTGCCTCTGTAAGAATTAGTGGAACTGCACCATGATTACATTTTGGTTGTTTACTCAGAGTAATTAGGTGATTATAAACTGCTAAAATCACTGTAAATCCAAATAAAAAAGTAACTGGAGACGTCTCTTAGATAACTGTCTATATTATGTAGATAAACACAAACACGTGGAGATTAACGCACTCCAACCACTAGAGGTCAGTAGTGAGCCAAATGAGGTCTGTCATGATGGCTGTGAGTAAGTGCAGAATTGAAGCTCAGTGTTGGCCAAGAAACAGTAACTAAGTCAGTTTACTCAAGTACTGTACTTAGGTACAGCTTTCAAGTATCTGTACTTCAGTATTAAACATTTTGACAACTTGTGACTTTCACTTCACTGCATTTTTAATACAAAATATTGTATAAAATATAGTAATACCTTTTACTCTACATTGTTGCACTGATGAGAGGTGGATGCACTCAACTCTTAACTTATACTTTTATGCTTTTACACTTATTTTATCTTTTATGCTTGTATATATTGTCCTTTGCTTTTATTTTTGTTAAGCACACTGAACTGCTTGTTGTGTATGAAATGCGCTATACAAAAAAAACTTTGCCTTGCCTTGACTTAACTAAGGTTTTAAATTCACACAATTATCCCTGTTTCTTTTCCACACACACACACACACACACACACAAACAGTTATGCACAGGTTAGACTGCTCAATAGAACTGCAAATTCACTACATGTCTCGCTCTCAGTATTTCATTGTAAAACTTGAATCCTCGAAAATACATGTGAATTTATTTACGAGCTAAGGGATAGAAACCAGCAATACAAATGTTCAAAGAGCTAGCCTATGCTGACCACAGTTCTTGAATTACTTCCCAATTAATTTCCCATCTGTTCATTTTCATCTGAATATTTATGTTAAAGTAAAAGCTAAAAACATATATAGTTCTATTTTAAGAGTAGCGTAATTATGACATCAGGTGAAAATAGTGTTACTGTGTATAAAGAAGTCACTTGAACTTTGAATTTCTGAAAACAAGTGCTTTCATACTTCAACTTAAGTAAAACATTTTGTGTAGCAACTTCTTGTGACATTTGGCAAGGTGTGTCTATACTCAAGTAAAGGAATTGTGTAGTTCGACTGCCTCTGGTGTTGGCAGTTGTGCATTAAAGTCATTTTCAGTGTCTATAGATTGCCTCCTTCGCTATAAACCACAAATTGGATTTTCTAGAAAAATGCAGAAATTCATAATTTCTCTTCTAATTTTCAAAGAAAATGATTGTGTAGCTAACAGTCTACAAGGTTAAGCAAACGTCTTTGCAATTAAAAATATCCAGTGAGCTTCTTTGAACACTTCAAACCACATGACCTAAATATGTATGCACGCAAGAGTCAGCCATGACTGTCACATCTCCACAAAAGAGTCATTGCTTGCCAAGTTCAAGACTTTGAGTCGACACTGATTGCAGAAGGGCAGCGACTCTGAGCCTCCACTGATTGCAGGAGGGGTAGCGACGCTGTGGCCTCTCAGGCGAGAGCCAGCAAATCGACACCTGAGGTAAACACGCGAAACACAGGTCGAGCCCGCGGCCTTCAGCCCACAGTAAATATTGGCACAAATGAGCTCATTCATGTGGAACAAACGATGAGTGTGTTTGGGTGTGTATGTCCCCTCCCCTCCCCTCATCTCTCTCTCTCTCTCTGTCTATGCAAAACAAAGTGAGTGTACGTTTATAACTGCATGTGTTACAAGTGGTATATAATGTATATATAATATAATAATATAAACACTAAATGTATATTTTGGTGTCATGCTCTTTCTAGGAAAAAAATATAAAACAAAAAAATCTTACATAAAAACCTGCTATCTTCATCTCTTTTACACACACACACACACGCACACACACATGCATGCACACACACACACACACACACACACACACACACACACACACACACACACACACACACACACACACACACACATTAATACTTTGATTTAATCATGGAAAAACATAAGAAAGAGAGAGGGAGAGGTAGCGATAGAGTCTGGCAAGAGATAAAGTGGAAAGAGGAGAGAGGTGGGGGGGGGGGGGGGGGGGCTGTGGAGGTGTTAACCTGAGGGCTTGTTTTGTTTGATTGTATTCTCAGGAAAGCCAGTAGGGGAGGGGTGCGAGCCAGGAGAGTGAGGTGTGTGTGTGTGTGTGTGTGTGCGCGCGCGCGTGTGTGTAAGTCTGTTTGTGTGTGTGTGTGTGTGTGGAGCCATCCTGTCATTCTGGTGGAAATCCCCCTCCCTGCCCAGCCTAGCCTACCTGAGGCGGGACCAGGTGGGACTATAAAGGTGCTGCAGGTAAAAGCAGCAACAGGTGCACTAGACACACGGTGCTGTAAACAGTTGAGGAAGGAGAAGGAGTCTAAATCACAGGAGAGAAGTGCTCTGGGGCTACATATATAAGAACACATTAGAAGGCTCTGCTCTTTCAGTGGATTACTATTTCGAGGCAAGCTGCCTGATCTTGGCGAAGAATCTGGACTTTATTTACCTGTTTGAGGATTCTACAACAGGTGAGTCCTCTTGGAAGGGCACCAGGAGCTGCATCTCTCCAACCACTGGGAATCCTACAGAGCAAATCATTATTTTGTAGTATCATTTAAAATCACAACAAATGACACGTTACCATCATCATGTGGCAAATTTGTAAAGCATCATTATTTGAATGCACAGAATCAAGTGACAGCTATGTAATTGCAAGATGACTGTTTACAAAATACACAAATACAGTAGAATGCAGGAGCAGAAATATATACATAGATAGATATATAATCTTATCATAGATAAAGTAGAAATGTGCAAGATTGCAATGTATAAAATATGCATAGCTCAAAGCTTTTTGAAATGGTGCACTTTTTTTCCAACTCAAACAACCGTCAACATGTGAAGTCTTCCAGCCTTACCATGGCAACGAGCTCCAGCGAGCTGAGTCGTATCCTGAGCAACGTGAACGGAGCGGTGTACCCCGCCGAGCCGCCCCCTCTGCTGCCGCTGCTCAACACCGTGACCTTCCCCACCCCCGCCCTCAACAAAACGGCCCAGCTCACAGACCTGTCCTTTGGCACCACACTGGGTAAGGATGCTTACTTACACACCTGTCCTTTGGCACCACACTTGGTAAGGACGCTTACTTACACACCTGTCCTTTGGCACCACACTGGGTAAGGACGCTTACTTACACACCTGTCCTTTGGCACCACACTTGGTAAGGACGCTTACTTACACACCTGTCCTTTAGTACCACACTGGGTAAGGACGCTTACTTACACACCTGTCCTTTGGCACCACACTTGGTAAGGACGCTTACTTACACACCTGTCCTTTGGCACCACACTGGGTAAGGACGCTTACTTACACACCTGTCCTTTGGCACCACACTGGGTAAGCATGCCTACTTTACCCTTGCTATGCACCGCTGTGCAAAGCTTGCACTTGATCTTAGCATTTGGGTCGCAGCCATGAAGGATGTCAAGAAACATCCTTAGTTAAAGTTCAGTTGAAAATAGTTTTTTATAACAGGCTGTCATGTTCTGTCATGTCTTTGCTAAGAGTCCTTGTAAGGTTTCGATTATACGTCAGTAGCGAAAAGACAAAAAAACAAACAAGAAGGAAGGAAAGCAAGCCATGATAGTCTGAACTCTGCAATGACCTCATTTCTTGAATCATTAACTCTGCGAAAATGTTTAACTGGGTCCTGGTGGCACACGAGAAGAATGTGTCTCTTTCATGCCCGCGGGCAGCTCACACTTTATTTAACTTCTCCCTGCTGATAACGCCTGTGGAGGGACCGCACAGTGATGTCACCTGCACAGGGAGAGAGGCAGACAGGCAGGCAGACAGACAGGCAGGCAGACAGGGAGTCAAACAGGCAGACAGGCAGACAGGCAGGCAGACAGACAGGCAGGCAGGCAGGCAGGGAGTCAAACAGGCAGCGATGGCAGGCCCAGGTAAGCCGCGCGGCACACTGCTGGTTTATGCTGCCCCAGGCTGCCCAAGTGCAGACGCTGGGGTTAATGGGCCAAAGCAGGGCTGGGGGCTGGGGGCTGGGGGCTGTGCTCTGTTGGGCGTCTGACTGGAGGCTTCAGTGCTGTTGTTTTTTCAAGGTTGCCTTGGCTGACCCTGAGGGGTCAATGTCTTGTACAATGGCATTTGCTTAAAAGCAAAACAAAAATCCATTGCCAAACTTCAATCACTGGTGCACATGTACATACACACATATGCACACACACAGACACACACAGACACACAGACACACACACACACACTTACACTTACGGTTGCTTTTCAACTGCTTTTCCCAGGTCCTTGGCAGCAGGTGAACCCACTGTTCTGGACCAAGAGGAACGTCTTGGACTGGATCGAACACCACGTGGACGAGAGCAAGTATGACGCCAGCCTGCTGAACATGGAGTACTGCTACTTGGATGGGGCCACGCTGTGTGGGCTGTCCTACGAGGCGTTCCTGACGATGTACGGCGCGCTGGGGGAGAGACTGTACCAGAGCCTGGACAGACTTAGGCTCAAGCATGGTAAGCAGCTGTGGGGGGGCGCTGCCATCTGAGCTGGTCTGTACTGGCGATGTTAAATGTGAAATCCACCACCGAATGAAATGTGACTTTGTTTGTGTATCCATTTTCACTTTTGATGCATCACAGTCACAGAATGTGGACAAAATGTAAATGTTTCACATTTTGAGGTCATCTGATTTGATTTGATGTGATTGCCTTGCCACAGACATGCAGTGCGACCTGTCAGATCCTTTCAACGAGACATACACGCTCCTGAACGACTTCCTGGGAAACCTCCCACATTTCCCAACATTCCTGAGCGATGAGAGTCTCCTGGACACAGTGGTGGTGAGCGAGGGTAAGTCACTCCTCCCCCTTCTGGCAGTCCCGTCGCAGCGCAGCGGCGATCTCAGTGTGACACCAATCACTCACAGAACTGTGACTCTGCGATCGCGCCCTGCTGATAGGGATTCTAACAACAGATCTGGTCAACAGATATCAAGCGAGAGAGGGATTCCTCCCACTACTCGAGCGGGTTCGCGGGGGACATGACGCCCATGAGCGATGGCTACGAGTCTGGCTCCTCCCTCTCTGACAGCCACCACAGTTGCAGCATGGGTAAGAGGGACCTCTCCTCCTTCTATTGCCTTCATTCTGACACTAGTGGGTTCCCTTAACATTAGCACATTACCCATGGACCTCATTCAATTAACTGTGTTACATTTCTATCTATATTGTTGATGATGGTGTTTAGTTAAATGTCTGCTGTCCTGACCCCATCACAGGCAGCTTCATGAACCCCAGCTCTCCAGACTCGACCGGAAGTGAATCTGATCCTGAGTACATGGACAAGCGATTCTCCATCACCAGTGAGTGCCATGGCTTAGTTTTTCTCTTGGAGGTTTTCCACTTGAAAAAAACAAACAAACATAAAAAGTGTGTAAGAGAGGTGGGGTCGTGTGCTGATGGTGTTTTTGTTTTGTTTTCGTCCAGAGAGCTTCATCAAACAGGAGCATAGCGAGCAGAAGAAGAGGCCAAGAGGGAGACCACCAAAGGTCAACCGGGGCAATGACCACTACCCCGAGACCAAGAAAAGCAAGCATGGTGAGTACACCTCTCTCTGTGAAGCCTTACTGAGGTACCGTATACCCCTCATACTGATGTTAACAAAGACTAGTAGTGTTTGCACCTCTAGTTTGTGAAGCCTTACTGAGTTACCGTATAACTGTGATACTGACGTTAACAAAGACTAGTAGTGTTTGCACACATCTAGTGTGTGAAGCCTTACTGAGTTACCGTATACCCCTCATACTGATCTTAACAAAGATTAGTAGTGTTTGCACTTGCAAAACTAATTTATTTACTTTTCTTCAGAATATTACTAATAAGACATCATTACTTTATGACATGGTGATAAGACACCGTCACTTTATTAACATGTGTAATCCTCTTCAAACACACATGTTGACACAAACATAAAAACACACCCACACGTCTGTGGTCGGCTGTGACGTTCCAAAGAAAACATTTAACGCATACCTTCTTTCGCTCCCTGTAGCTCCTCGGGGCACACACCTGTGGGAGTTCATCCGCGACATCCTGATCAACCCGGAGAGGAACCAGGGCCTGATGAAGTGGGAGGACCGGCGAGATGGCGTCTTCAAGTTCCTTAAGTCAGAGGCCGTGGCCCAGCTGTGGGGACAGAAGAAGAAGAACAGCAGCATGACCTACGAGAAGCTCAGCCGCGCCATGAGGTGAGCGCAGAACTCCGCAGACACACAGGGAGAACCCTCACATCCGAACACACAGGGAGAACCCTCACATCCGAACACACAGGGAGAACCCTCACATCTGAACATCGCAGAACACACAGGGACAACCCTCACATCTGAACACCCTATAACACACAGGGAGAACCCTGACATCTGAACACCGCAAAAGACACAGGGAGAACCCTCACATCTGAACACCCTATAACACACAGGGAGAATCCACAACAAAACATCAGCAATTTGTTATAGGCTAGGGCTTTGAAATGGCACTGAAAAACAGTTGGAACAGCAGCAATATTATGTATTGTGAAAACTCCACGCAAACCAGATTTTGTCAGAAAAACGCAGCAAAGTGACCTGCGACATGTTCCCTTCCTCCGCAGGTACTACTACAAGAGAGAGATCCTGGAGCGCGTGGATGGGCGTCGGCTCGTCTACAAGTTTGGGAAGAACGCCAGCGGCTGGAAGCTGGAGGACGTCGGCCTGGGAATGTGAAGTGCAGGAGGCGGGGCAAGGGCAGGTCAGGTGGCAGGCTGAAAGAGGGGGGTGTGGGGAGCGACTGTCTGACACTTTTGGGAAAAGAGGTGTCCGCTGACACCCTCTCTGCCAAGGGACAAAAGACTGAAACTCCCCAAAAAGGGAGGTTTACCCAAAACCGGCCTCTCCTGCCTCCCACAGTACAAAAGACACAAAATTCTCACGTGTGTGAATGTGGGAAGTGGTGTTAAAGAAAATGTAAGCCAACATTTTTTGGCTAAAGTAGGTTTTATGAACCAATAATGATGTTTTTATGTGTGTGTGTGTGTGTATGTGTGTGTGTGTGTGTGTGTGTGTGTGTGTGTGTGTGTGTGTGTGTGTGTGTGTGTGTGTGTGTGTGTGTGTGTGTGTGTGTGTGAGCACTATACATATGCTCTTTTCCATGTTCATGTTGCCTAATGTGGATGGAAGCATGATTTGTTATCTGATTATCGGTCAGGCATTGCTATTGACTCCTCTCAGGCCCTGTATATCCAAGTGCTCCTCTTCACTCATACCGTCAGTCTTTCATGGGTCTGAGGAACTTAACACCCTCCGGTTACCCCCCTCTAAAACCGCATCGCTGATGAAAGAAGCATTCGACTACTTTAACTTTAATCTCCCAACAGGAGTTTAGTGTGACTCTTTTAGTCTTTTGTTTAAGTCTACCTGTATATACTCTCTACTTTACTCTCTGGGGCTAAATGGTGCCAAGGCAACTGTATCATGCACTCTTATTACGAGCGGGTAGAACTGGCAACTCTCAGGTTTAATCAGCAAATAGGTTGAACAAAAACGTTAACATATGATACCGCTGTTGGCAGATTTTAAAATTCACATGAATGTTAAGGTCTTCAGACCAGAAACATGAGAATTGGCAGCCTTAAGAGCCTGATGTGACTTGACCAGCATCAGGATGAATAGCGGAGATGAAACTACTGAGATCAGAGGAAAAGAGTAATGAAGGTTCAGAACACTCAGGGTGAGTTTTATAGAGAGGAACTGTGAATAGTCAAATGATGTACGCCATCTTTGTTTTACATTTTAACGTTTTTTATACGTATACATTTGTAAACACACCTCTGTTAATCTAAAGAAAAGAAACCTTGGCTATCGATGATTATTGCTTCTTCAGCTGGCCTGTTATATTTTAAACAATCATTCAATAGCTTGTCATGTATGAGAGTTAAATCTCAAATGGTTAACATTTACAGTTACTGTATAATGTACTTACATTTATGTATGACATTTTGTTTATATTTTGTATATGTCTTTGTTAAATAAAGTTCATGGCGACAAGATTCTTTTTTTGATAGATTTTACTTCATGCTTTCAATGCTGTCAGCAGTGACATGGACAATAAAAACCAACACAGCAGTGATCATTAAACAAAACCATAATACATATTACATCCATTTGATGAATAGAATGTACCTAACAAAAAACTACACAGTCTATAGTAAGTCCCTTGACTTTTCTCAAAAATCCAATAGTTAAATCATAAAAACATAGATACTTGGCCCTTTTATTTCAACATCATTTAAAGACACAATATTTAAGAAACAAAGGAAAGAGCTATTGAAGCCAAGAGCCAAAACCTCATAGAACATTTCAAAGCTACACTCCATTCCATACCATGGGTGATATGACAGTGAATAAACTTCTCAGAGCAAGCAAGACTACGTGGGATGTTAGGAATGATAAAATGTATGCCCCCACCACCCTCCTTACCCAACAGTACTGACTGGGTTGACTGGATATGATAACTCGCGTATCTTGACATATCTCCTTAGTCACACTATCCGTCTGTCACTGAGCCTTTCAAAGGATCAGATGACAGTAAACCAGACAGTGAGGAAACCTTCATGCTGAGTGTGGTCTAGATCATAAACTCAGACCTGATGTATATCTGTTGTAGAATTAAAGAGGGGTGGGAGAAGAGAAATGTGTGCTCTTGACCTTCACATACTGGAAATTGCTACTTTGGGACAAGGTGTAGACACTTTCAGGTAACAGAGATAACAGACTTCCCAGCAATGACCTCACCCACCCCCATGAACTCTCCACAATATCACATCCCCTGCCTCTGCCTTTTTTAGTGTGTATGTTAAAAATATACGTGTATCTGCTGTAGAAAGAGGACAGGAGAAGAGAAGTGCATTAATGGGTGTCGTGTTCGTGGTCTTCTATGTGTGTGTATAGACACTTTTACGGTAATAAAGACAACAGCCATTCCAGCAATGCAACCCCCACCCCCCGCCATACCCTCCACTACGTCACAACTCATACCTCTGCCTTGCTTTCCTGCAATCCTTCACACAAAGACACTATTATGCAAACCCAAAGGATCCCCTTGGCAGCTGTATGGCCTTCGCCACACTGCCGACATATCAATGTCGCTGTAGCCCAACTGGAAGGTTCACGGGTGGTGGTATGTTGGCATGTCGCGGGTCTTCCTCCGGTTAGGTGTCTCACACAGTCCTCAGGTAGACAGTAGACAAACAACATCGCATGCAGGTGCAGTCTGCTGTCTGAAGGGAAAAAACAGACTTCCTGCTGTGTGTCAAAGTGTCAGAGCGCTGTTAGTATATGGGAGGATGAAAGCAAAGTGTGCCCCTCGAGCGCTGTTTACCTTGCAGACTGTTGGAAACTGAAATGTTCTGAAAGCATCTCAAGTGCATTTTGTAGATTGTGCTGTCTGAAGAAAAAAGACTTCCAATGCGTGTGAACGTGTCACAGCACTGTTAAAAAATTGCTCAGATAAAAGGATCAGGGTCAAGTGCACCATAGAAACAGCTTACATGTTGAATGCCTCCCAAAACGAGAATGCTAGTATTCACTTTCTGGAGAAACAAATTACATTTGCAGATGACTTACAAGTAAGGAGCACTGTGGGTGATCCATTAGCAAGTGTTATACTTTATTACAATAAACAGTATGAGAAGTATGTACTAGGCAAGCTAAGATGTAGAGGCATTAGCATTGCTAAGACTGGAGGATGTCTTGGAAGAGATTTATCCTCAAGAACCTCCTAAAGAACAGACAGGGATCACCCTGTTGCTGAAGCATGTTCTACCATTACAGAACCGTAACAGAGCTAATAAACTGTATCGTATCCTGCATGAACATTGTGGGTGTTCTGCAGCAGGATGGACTTTACTGCTGCAGGTAGACTCCTTCTTGTACGCCTACACTGAGATTAGTCATTTGCTGGCCCAATAAAGCTACTTCATCCACCATCCTGAGTCTTCAAATCACTGTTAATCTGAGACAAACACAGCACTGTTACAGAAGCACCACTGTGTTTAGTCAGGTACCTATACACCAGAACCACCAATCCTATAGACCAGAACCACCAGTGTGTTCAGTCAGGTACCTATAGACCACAACCACCAGTGTGTTCAGTGAGATACCTATAGATCAGAAGCACCACTGTGTTCAGTCAGGTACCTATAGACCAGAGCCACCACTGTGTTCAGTCAGGTAGACCAGAAGCACCCCTGTGTTCAGTCAGGTACCTATAGACCAGAACCACCACTGTGTTCAGTCAGGTAGACCAGAACCACCAGTGTGTTCAGTGAGATACCTATAGATCAGAGCCACTGCTGTGTTCAGTCAGGTACCTATAGACCAGTCACTGCTGTGTTCAGTGAGGTACCTATAGACCAGAGCCACCACTGTGTTCCAAAAAGGGCGCCCAGAGGCTACACTCCCTCAGGATCCTGAAGAAGGCTCAGCTACCTCATTAACTTCTACCGGTGCACCATCAAATCTGTCACAATCTGTCATCGAATGTGTTCAGTGAGGTACCTATAGACCAGGACCACCACTGTGTTCAGTCAGGTAGAGCAGCAGGGGCGTGGCCACAGCCACCACTGGTCAGAGGATGGCCACCCCGCTGGCCCCCCCTACGGACCCACCCTTTGCCTACTTGAACTTAAGCTGCGTTCTATGCAGTGCTTACCACTTGACCGTCACAGTAGTAGCTTCTAGGTAGCAAACTTGTCAGTAGCAGGTACAATTCGGACGTACTACAACACCGCAATCTTGCCCGTACTCTGACACGTAATGTACATCAACGTCATGATTTTACCAGCTTGTAGCAAAGGGTTAGCTGCCACCGCTAGTTAGTACAGTTAATACGTGATATCAGCTTTGTCGTAAATTATTTGTTTAGCCTGACAGCAACGGTTAATTACCATCAATATCACAAATGCTTTTAACGAATTTTAACTTTAGCAAGTGCAAAAATACGGATGAATGGAATACAAATACAAATAATGGAATTTCACACCGTTTTTTTTTAAATAGTTTTCTAATCATCTGCGCCTTTTTCTCCATAAAAAAAGAGGTGAAAAGAGGTCTTAAGGCATGCGATGGGAATATGGAGAAAACACTGGACATTTCCAGAATACAGGAAATCAATTCTAGCTAATTCAAAAGATTCCAGGGGAGGACCCCCCGGATCCCCAAAGTACATTCGTCAAAACATGGCCACCCCTTCAGTAACGCTGGCCACCCTTTTGCCACCCCATGTAAAAAAAGTCTGGCTACGCCTGCAGGACCAGGCAGAAAACATGTGAAGCAATGTTCCAGCCTATTCAACAAGAACATTGCTGGTGTAGTAAATGTTGTTGAGTCATTTGATAATCAGAATCATATATATATATATATATATATATATATATAAATGCATAGCCTGCAGTTCATTTACATGTACAGGTGCAGCTGTGGCCTAATGGTTAAGAGGTTATTGGGATTGGGTGTCACAGGTTTAATTCCTCTACTAATGGAAAAAGGGTGGGGGGTGAATGCCCAGCACATCCCTGCACCCTCACCCATGGTGAAAGTGCTCTCGAGTAAGACCTCTAACACTACATTGCTCTAGGGGCACTGTCCCTGCACTTAATTCACTGGGAGTCCCTTTAAAGAGTGTCAGCTAAGTATCATGTAATGCAATATATGGCTGCTAAGAGACACAAGAAACTCTCCAGGTCTCTGTGTATGCATGTCTGCTTTGAAGCACTGATCGCAAACTGAAAGAATAAAAAAGGGATGACTTACTGAAGTTACTGGCTGAAAACAAGTGACATCATCATCAATGTTTCTACCACACAACTGGTTGGGTGAAAAGATAGCAGCAGTTCCAGTCACACAGCCGTTACTGTAAGCCCCATATTCTGGTCCAGTGGCTTCACTGCCAAAATAACGAGTGAAGCAAGATGTTTTCAACACCTGCATCATGGGTTTGGTTCCTGTGGATAGCACAAACGTTTCTAGTCAAAGTATATTTCTGTTATGGTTTCTGTGGATAGCACAAAAGTTACTAGTGAAAGTATATTTCTGGTATGTAAACTGTGAAAGCTCAGACTGTAAGACAAAGAGTACATGTTGCATTGCGATGTTGCTAGGCTGTGTCCACATAAGCGATATATAATATGGCCTTGGAAATGTCATACCTTAGACAGAACATTCACAGGCTTGGGTAGGGTCGCATGGGAATGTTAGGCCCGATCTAAGCTCTACTTTACATTAAGGCTTCATCAAACTAAATGTCATGGATGTACTTTTGTGGGTCTACTTCACTGACAGTGGTGTTGTCGTACAACTCCTCTTTCTGTAAGGACCATCCTGGTTAGTTATACATTTTATAAAATTCCTTGTCTTAACCTAACTTGGGTTTGCACAAGCAGGTATTCCTGATATGCTCAAATGAATGATTAATTGAATGATTAATTATTTCCAGAGTTAAGTGCTTTCTCCATTAGTGCTTTTTTTCCTACAGGTATTGTAAAAATTGTAAGCAGGTATTGTAAAATTGTCTGTCATTACCAGGGGCACGTTCATGTGACATACCATAAAAAGACAAGCGCAGCAGCGAGCAAGTCGACCTGGCTTGTCCCCTGCACACACAGTCGCTGGAGTAGACATGCACACCCACGCGCACTTGCTTCGCATCGGTCACACCTGTTCAACAGGTGTATTTGGCCCACGGCCAGCTTTTCAGCTCAGCACGTAATTTACCGGAATATCCTGAGCCGTTGCCAGTAAACTGAGCTTTGGGGAGGAGCAAAGTGCGCCACTGGATGAGGACACAAGCTTTTTTTTCCCTCTAACGACGGAGACGGTTATTGTTTTACAGGCAGCCATTGCTGTGGATTACCTGTAGCCCCCTTACAGTAAAGTTGTCTTTAAGTAGATAGCCATACACACCACTTACGGATCATGGTATCCATGTCTCTCTCTCTCTCTCTCTCTCTCTCTCGCTTTCTGTGTGTGTGTGTGTGTGTGTGTGCATGCATCAGTGTGTGTGTGCATGTTTGTTTGTGAATCAGAGAGACTGAGAGCAGTGCAACTTCTTTTATCTCAGTTTGCCGTATATATCTCTATCCATCTGTTCACACACAAGTTTCTCTTGTAATTCTTGTGTTCTCATTCCAAATAAAAAGGGCGACATCATGCCTGGGCCTCTATCATCTGAGATTCCTGTGAATCCCTCTATTCCTCTATCATCTCGCTGCAGACGGTGATTGGTGATGGGGTTTCGGCCTACTCCATTTTTCTTTCACTTTCACATTTTTTAGTGTACCAACAGGCAACAACATGTAATCTTACGTACTTACACTGTACAACTGTACATACCTACCACTAACTCTAAGCCTGACCCTAACCCTATGGTACAGTGTAAGTGCATAATGTTACATACTGTATTGCTACATACTTTGCCCCCCCCCCCACCCCCCCCACCCTCAGATGAAATAAACAACCATACACCCCACCTTCCACAGTGCCTCAGACCAGGATGGTCACATATGTGATAAAATGGTCGGTCTGTCCTGCCACACTGCACTGCTTTCCCAACGATTTTTCAGCCTATTAGCAAACATTTGTTTCGCACCAATCACTTTCGAGGTTCGTGGAGATCAACTATGTTTACCCTGTTCTGTAGACGTACATAGGTACAGACGCATTTAAAGAGTCAAAAAAGGGAAGGGACTGCTTCACCGGGTCACCGGGTCACCAGGTCTCACCGGGTCAGCAAAAATGGGCCTCCAACTCATACATATTAAGAGTGTTTTGTGATAAGACATCATGTTAATCTTGTACTAGTGTACTTAAGACTAAATATTATTCATGGCTCATGTTAGTGTGATGTTTACATTAAACTCAGCTGAGCTGACTACACCCTTGAGCCTGTGCGTTGTCATCCATCAGTCCAGCAGACATTAAAGGAAGTATTTAATGTCTACTAATATACGCTACGCTAAAATATTGGCCCATACCACTAACATTTCATTTTTATCCACCTCCTACCTCCTATCTCGTTAGAGAAAGCTTTGGGGCAGAGGTTAGATATATGTTTATCTTATCTCAAATTCTCTTAAAGGTTCCCAGTGATTTCTGACATAAGGGTGATGTCGGTCCTAGTTTATGATTTCCCTTAATGGTGCCCTCTCCTCTCCTTTCCTTCTTCTCCCTTCTCCTCTCCTCTCCTCTCCTCCCCTCTCCTGTACTCTCCTTTCCTCTCTTCTCCTCCCCTTTCCTCTCCTCTCCTCCCCTCTCCTCTCCTCTCCTCCCCTCTCGTCTCCTCCCCTTTCCTCTCCTCTCCTCTCCTCTCCTCCCCTCTTCTCTTCTCTCCTCTCCTCTCCTCCCCTCTCCTCTCCACTACTCTCCTCTGCTCCCCTCTCCTCTCCTCTCCACTACTCTCCTCTCCTCTCCCCTCCCCCCTCTCCTCTCCCCTCCCCCCTCTCCTCTCCTCTCCTCTCTTCTCCTCTCCTGCCCTCTCCTCTCCTCTTCTGCCCTCTCCTCTCCTTTCCTCTTCTCTCTGTGCTTTCCCTCTATCTACATGGTGTTGTTGTCTTTAGCCTCCTTGCAGACAGTGTGTGGCAAAGGTGGGGCGTGACACAAAGGCTGCTGGGAAGGCTTGCTCTCATGTTCTGCGAGGCTTTCATGAGCGTCAGTGCAGGCCAGCCCCTAAGGACTCTGGGCACAGCTCCATCATTCGGACGGCTAGATGAAAAGCCCAGCTAAAGGAATTTAGAGCAAGGAGGAGATCTCAATGCCTCTTAAATATCCCACAATAACAAAGCCTTTCACACATTTTAACTGAACTGTTCTAACAACTGTGGGGTGCTTAAGTGTGTATAGTATTGCATACAGTATATGAATGCATACAGATGGAAATAAAAACAATTATATTTGATGAATAGATGGTGAAAATGGAGCAGCATATTAATCACTGCTGTAACCATGAACCTGTGTACATTACTGTTCAAGACAAATAAAAAGTAATTCTGTATGGGAAAACATATCGGTGTGATATTTGAGGTGATGAATAACTAATCAATGAATAACTAATCACAGATCCTTGCCTACTGATCCTTGCCTTGCCGGCATAGACGGACAAGACCGGATGCACATAAAACAAAAGAGAAAAAAAACAAGCTATCTCTAAAGACAAAACAAATCTATATTGTACGTTAATAAACTTGGCAAGATGATTATGATTGCTAGAGTTTTATGGGTGCAGATGGCGAAGGCTTACTGGAAGCCTAGCCTTAATGACTTAACAGCCCTTCTCCTCAGAGGTATGAGGCAGCACACAATCAGGCCAGGCAGGCGGAGACACTCCCAGACGCCGGCGGAGTGACACACGTGAGCGGCTACCGAAAGCGCTTGTGCTGTGCTGCTTGTGAACGTTGACCTCAGCCGGGTGTCATGGGCGCTGTTTACCCAGTTTTTCCCGTCAAGGGTTGGCGAGTGCCAGGCAAACACACACACACACCACACACACACACACCACACACACACACACAAACACACCCTGCTTATCTAACCCATGTCTCCTGGCATCCTTGCTTCTGGCTTTCAGCTTTATTGGCCATCAAAGGGTGGCGCTTGTTCCACGCAAGAGCATCAGAGATGATCCTGCAGGGTGATGCTTATTCCACGCAAGAGCATCAGAGATGATCCTGCAGGGTGATGCTTATTCCATGCAAGAGCATCAGAGATGATCCTGCAGTGTGCACGGCCATATTTACATCACTCAGACCCTCATCTTCTGTTCTGATAGGCTGAAAGGACACAATAGATGTTATTGGGACAAATGTGGACATGATGTGGTTTAATTTTTTCCTAAAAAAGACTTTTTCAACAACATTCTTATCTTGAATTTGGATCTTGCATTTCCTTTATTGGAGACGACAGCGAAGAGATGAAAGGACATGAGCAGAAAGAAAGGGGTGGGGTAGAGATTCAGGAAGCAACCCAGGTTGGACTTGAGCCTTGGTCTCCGTTAGATTTGAAGGAGCCGATGCATCAGGCTGGTCACCATTGCCAGTGAGACCCAAAACTCGTTCTGCTGCTGTCCCTGGTGCTGCAGCTCGCCCAAATGTCTCAACCCCTAATACTAAGGCCAGCACCCTAAAATATCCCTATTCATATCGAATCAAAGAATCCATGACTCTAAATATCCCCATTCATATCTAATGAAAGAATCCATGACTCTAAATATCCCTATTGATATTTAATGAAAGAATTTATGACTCTAAATATCCCTATTCATATCTAATGAAAGAATGTATGACTCTAAATATCCCCATTCATACCTAATGAAAGAATCCATGACTCTAAATATCCCTATTGATATTTAATTTGAATCCATAACTCTAAAGCAGTAGAGGCATGTTTTGGCAGACTCTGCGCTTACATGCGGAAGGATAACAGAGTTCTACATATTCAGTATATTGTGCACGACAGCATCAAGGTGTGCGTCTGTTACCATTTTAAAACCACATTTAGCCAAAGCCTTAACCACGAAAGTATGGTGACACAGCCCTTATAATCCCCCCGAGTCAACATTTGGCAAACAAAATGTTTGAATTGCATTATTAATGAGATTTTGGAGCTTGTTTTTATTTTTCTTTAGTTAAAACGGTCATTGGGCCTAATGAGCTTTCATGAACTCAGACAAAGGCAGGGTCACTGGGTTTAGTTTGTCATTACTGCATATGTAGTTCACAGTGATGCCATGGATCATAAACACCCAGTGACAGGACGCTGATTAATGTTTACCAGCCAACCTTATCTGCTGTCACACGTGAGCAGGCAGCCAGCAAGTGTGATTTTTGTTGCTGTGTGCAGCATGAATAGCATTGAAGCACAGAGAAACAATCCTGGCAGAGAGATAGAGACTGCCTATTGGGAATGAGGTGAGGTGGGGGGTAATTTGGCACTTCAGACAGCAATAACCACAGGTTAGTTGGCCAGTGAGGGTAATGTTTGATGAAACAAACAGGTAATTTATGGAGCATGGTATCCATGTTTCTCTCTCTCTCTCTCTCTCTCTCTCTCTCTCTCTCTCTCTCTCCTGCTTTCTGTGTGTGTGTGTGTTTGTGTGTGCGTGTTTGTGAATCAGAGAGACTGAGAGCAGTGCAACTTCTTTTATCTCCGTATATATCTCTATCCATCTGTTCACACACAAGTTTCTGTTGTAATTCTCGTGTTGTTGTCTGATTCCAAATAAAAAGGACGACATCATGGCTAGGCTGAGGCTTTTCCCTCTAAGCTCCCATCTGAGATTCCTGTGAATCTCTATTCCTCTGTCATCTGAGATTCCTTAGAATCCCTCTTTTCCTCTATCATCTGAGATTCCTGTGAATCCCTCTATTCCTCTATCACCTGAGATTCCTGTGAATCCCTCTATTCCTCTATCATCTGAGATTCCTTAGAATCTCTCTATTCCTCTATCATCTGAGATTCCTGTGAATCCCTCTATTCCTCTATCATCTGAGATTCCTGTGAATCCCTCTATTCCTCTATTCATCAGGTGGTGATTTGTGATGTGGTTTCGCCCTACTCTGTTTTTTTTTCACTTTCACATTTTTTTAGTGTACCAACAGGCAACAGCATGTAATATTACGTACTTACACTGTACATGTCTAACACTAATTCTAACACTGACCATATTGCTACACACTTCGTTACCCTGTACCTAATTGATGTAACAGGGGCAGTAAAATAAAGTGTAACTGAGAGTTAATGTCAGAATGACAATGACAGGCAGAATGAAAGAAATGAGTCCCTCTGATTTTACAGCTGCCCGCTCAAGAAAATGGTAATTTCTTCATGGAGGAACAATCTAAGGTAGATCCCCTGCCATCACTTCCCAGCAGTCTACTTCTTCGCCTGACTAGATAGGAAGCTCTCCCCCCCTGTAGGGAGGTCACTGAAAGATATGCGAGTGTTTTGTTGAGGCAGTTGTAAGGATTGTTTTGTCTTTGCATGAATGCTATGTCAGACCTCTGTCATGTCCTGTAGTCGTGCCTGGGAACGTCCTAAGAGCTCTGTGTAATACACTGTGTTATGTGGTTCTTAGCTAACAGCGCCTTGTCCCCACATGCCAACATCTCTGCAGCTGTTAAAGGAAAAGGTGGGTGGTGTGCTGTCCTCTGTGGTTGCTCAATTCTGGAAAAAAGAGGGTGTGAGACGCACGTCAGGATTTGTGCTTGGTGTAGTTGAAGGACAGAGAAACGGAACGGAGTTTCAACAGCAGACATGTGTTGTGTGGGTGTGTGCGTAAAACTTGAAGGTGAATGTAAGACGATGAAAGGTGATAAGTTAGTGTGAGAAATGGCATTGTTTTCATGTGCTGGCTGGCCTGTGTTGGTCTCTGTTGTGTTTTCTTTTTTTTCTGACAAGATTTATTTGTAATGTTAAGCAGATGATCACTTGGGTCTACACAAGAGGAAAGATTAGATCTTTTTGAAGAGCAGGACTTTTCACACAGGACGTTTTTTAGATCAGTGGGCTACACTGCAAATATTGCCATAGCATAATGTTCACAAAAAATCAAATAGAGAAATGTGATGATCACAGGATGTCAATGGTGTGCAACAAGTACCTGTTGTGAACTACTACAATACATACTTGATCTCATTAGTGTTTTTGTTCACGGACAACCGGGAGCTTCTTTTTAAGAAAATGCATGTCTATTCTTTATCACACGAAAGCTGAGAGGGCACAATTAAAATACAATTAAATGTAATTTGGAGTTTCACCATGGGCTGGGCAAACAACGCCTACTATTTTACTGGCCACAGATGTCTGCTGAAGCCAGCTGAGATTCTATTCATAATGTTAGAATTAACCTCTAATGAATTGTGCAGTGCCTGCTTTGTTAACGCCCTCCTCCATTATGTTTGGCTGAGAATGCCGTGCTGATAATTATTACTAATAACAGTAACTGTGTATTATGTCTAGGGTTAGTTAATATAATAACAGTAACTATGTATTACATCTTACAGTAACTGTGTATTATGATCACTGCAATTTCTTTATCGCCCTTTATTAACGAAAGGGCACAAAACAATAGACGAGATCATCAGAGATCATCAGAGATCATCAGAGGACACATGATTTCCTCTAACAAGATACGTATCTGCCAGACTTCACATCCAGAATCACAACCAGATGTGTGATTCCTGCTATTCTGGCAGATATCTCTCGTAAAGGATATTCGCTTTATGGCATTAGGGTTGTGAATAGCCAAGTTTTTGGGCTCCTGGTTTTGTATGGCTTATGTAAAAGAGAAACAGAAACACCTTACAAGAATGTTCTGCCCTATATATGACATACTGGTACTTATTGTCATGGCCAATTTCACATATTTCTCATTCAACACACGTGTAAGACATATGTTTTATATAATTAATACAACTTCAATTTATTTGCCTTTAAATATGCTGGGCCTAAGTATCTTGTATGTGTTTTGTTTTCATATATTTTGCTTGCAAGTTTAAGATAAAATGCATACATATTTTGCACAATTTATCAGTCACTTACATATAGGGACAGGTTTTATTCTGAGCTCGAGTCAGATCAAGGGACACAATAACTTTTTTAAGACAAGTTACCATTAACTGACTTCATCTACTGGTGCACAAAACATTGAACAAACACTTCTCCAATTTTATCTTCAATGTTGTTTCATCTTTGACAAGCCACTGTGGTTGGGGCATTTTATGTTGGGGCAGGTTTGAGGAGCATGTTTAGTAATGTGCCAGTTTGCCAATTTGTAATAACATCTTAGGAACTTGTGTTATCTTTTTAGTGGATAACATCACATGTCATATACAGGGATGATACATTAAGAAAAAAAAACATTTCATTTTACCATTGATCCAAACAACTATTGCAGCAGGTTTGGTTGAGCTACACAGGACTAGAGCAGTTAGCACAGCTAATTTAACACCTCCGCTTTGCTACCATCACCTGTGCACTGCCACTGCAAAACACGAGAGAAAAATCGGCATTAAGCAAGGACTGCAACATGACTCCAAGTCTTCCCCAGTGCCAGTTTCACAGAAATTACTCAAGTTGAAAAACGTGAACTGGCTCAGCTAGCCAACCTAACTAAAGACTCAGGCATTAGCATACTAACAATGCTATTGTAACAACCATGTGAATCCAACATTAACGAAACCTAACAAGCAAAAAGTGGAACATAACAAGCTGTCATCACAATTCTTATGCAGGATTTTAATAAACAACTACTGATTCTGCCACCCCTTTGGATATATTCAAGGATCAGACTTAAGACTTAAGTCATAGATGTTATATCAATGATTATACTAACACAGACATATTTATTGCCCGGAGAAACAAAATGCTGTTTTCTGATTGGCTAGCAGGGTGTGCATTAATTCTGTCAAAAGTTTTAACTATGGAAAGTTGGTATGGAAAATTCTGGCATAAAGTTTAAGCACTGTTCCATATCAATGCCTATAGAATGGGGCAGCACTTTATAATAATTGCTCCCTATGAAGCATGTATTCATGCATTTGTTAACCCTTAGTTAACACTTTGGTCATCGTTTCTTAGCTATTCTTATTTCTTATTTCTCATCAATAAAACATTTAACACACGCACACACTCACATTCAACCCACTTACACACAGACACACAGACACACACACACACCACACACACATCCCACCCACTTACACACAGACACACACACACACACACACACATACACACACACACACACTCCACCCACTCACACACAGGCACAAACACAAACATATATAAATGAAATGGTTTTATGGAAGATTCACTCGACTGATCACCTCTGAAACTGCCCTTAGGCCGGTCGAACCACAACTGACATATTTCTGGAAGCCTTTCAGTTGTGGGCAACAACGCTCCAACTGTCTGAAGTGGAAGAAAAATGACTCAATAACACCAACTCATGTTTGTCTGGGGTGGGGTGGGTGGTTGCGTGTCAAGTCGAGTGACATAGCAACTGTAAGATGACTTAACCGATGATATTCTGTAGTGTGTGCAGGCATCACAGTTTATAATCCAAAATCAAAATCGAACACAGCCTTTATTCCTCTCAGCCTGACTGAATGGGTGTCAGATTTTACTCTACCCCTGGTCACGCAATCAAAAACCCAACCCTAGTGGCACACAACATCTTCTTACTCTAATTAATCAGCACAAGCAGTACTTAGACTCAACCGGCTAAAATGTTGTGGATCTTTTACAGAAGGCATGAGGGCATCATTTGAATGTCTGGCAGTAATTGTGGTGTACTAACAAAATCTGTCGGCCAAGCTAGTATGATATAGCATGTAAGACTACATTACATTACACTTAGCAGACGCTTTTATACAAAGCGACTTACAAAAGGAGGACGTAATAAGCTAACAGATGTGTAGTGAACATCAAAGGCACCTATGTAAAGAGATGGTGAGTAGAGATTAGTTTTGTTAGGAAGGGACGCAGTCAGAAAAGAAGGGTTTTCACAAGCTTTTTAAAGGTCGAGAGGGATGTTGCCGCTCTTGTAGAGACTAGTAGGTTGTTCCACTATTGAGGGACAATGACAGAGAAAAGTTTGGAGTGACCTCGCTTTCTGTTAGGAAAGGGTACGGCCAGATGGTTCGTATTACAGTTTTTGCCCATTGCTTGAACGCAATGGACATATGCTTAAACCAAAGTAACATAACTTGAAGTTGTGTTACCATGCCTTAAACACAGTGTAACCATACCTTAAACACAAACGCTGCTTTACACTTTAGTTGCAATTCTGCAACACACTTGTTCCTTTTTGCAACACACTTGCTCCTGCACACTACACACTATTTCATACATAAGACACTTCGTTCAAAAATGAAATACTTATGTATCATTGGCAAAACACATCTATTCAAAATACAAAAAACAGTGTTTTATATAAAGTAGACTAGTGTATTGGTGCTGATGTGACAGTGTTTTCATAAGATATAAGTGTGTGCAATTTTGTCATGAGAGTGACATTTTGGCGAAGGATTGTTAGGTTTTGATTGCAGAGTTTCAATTTGACATAGATGTGAATGGTTTATTTCCAAGTGTTGTGTCTTATGTGCTTGTGTGTAGAGTTTTGGCACAGCGAGCCAAGTTGAACAAAATGTGTTTAAGCAATGGGCAAAAACTGTAAAGTATCGCAACGCTCTGGACGTGATGTAAGCCTTTAGTATGACATTGAGATAGATGGGGGCAGATCCGGAAGTGACTTTGTAGGCTAGAGTCAAAGCCTTGTGTTGAATTCTGGCAGCCACCGGGAGCCAATGCAGGTTGATGAAGAGCGGAGTGACATTTGCCCTTTTGGGTTGATTGAAAACCAGTCATGCTGCTGCATTCTGGACCATTTGCAATGGGTTGATTGCACAAGCAGGAAGGCCAACCAGGACGGAGTTGCAGTAGTAGAGACAAGAGATGACCATAGCCTGTACCAGGAGCTGAGCAGCATATTGGGTCAGACTTGTCTCTGCAGAAACACTAGACCAGACAGGCGAATGTCAGAGGCTCCAAAAACTGCCTGTTGCTGTTCCCTGGCTGACTGAAATTCCTGGCTAGGGTAGACACAACTGATACTTCTGACTCAATTTCTGAAACAACTAGCTAATGTAGCTTCCAGCTGGCAGGGTTACCTAAACCATAAACATGCTGTCTGCTCTATACTATTGTAAAAAGACTAGAAATTCTACAACACACTGTAAGAAATTATAGTTTCCTGGCTGTGATACCACTACAAATGTGGCTTCCTGAATGGTGATCCCATTATGGTAACAAGAACGGTCTACATTCACTCAGATACCTGAGGTGTGAAAACACCAATCAATTATAGTATGGGTTGTGGAGGTGATCAAGTGAGAACCAACACAGACAATGTTTTAAGTTAATGCAATTACCATGCAGAGTGACAAAAGGTCTCCAGACCTGTTTGAATGATCTACCTAGCTCATTTACATCAAGGACATAGGAGGAGTCTTAACAGCATAAATGGCTAGAGTTTGAGATGCTTGTGGTTCAGATTGACACCGCTGAATCCGGAGTATGTTCCCATGCTTCGTCACTGCTCATTACTGGAATAAAATATGATTGCTGCATCAACCAAGAGACACACGAACCCTTCTTTTTCTTACAACACTTTTTGGAAAACACTAAGCACACAAACTGGGCCTCAGCACCTCCCTCTGCAATTGGCTGCTGGATTTCCTCAGCCAGAGGCCCCAAGCGGTGCGTGTTGGCAACAACATCTCAAGCAGCATCACCCTGAGCACAGGGGCCCCACAAGGCTGTGTGCTCAGTCCCCTCCTCTTCACCCTGCTGACACATGACTGCACACCAACCCACAGCTCCAACCACCTCGTGAAGTTTGCAGATGACACGACACTGATGGGCCTCATCTCCAACGGCGACGAGACCCACTACAGGAAAGAGGTGGAGCTTCTGACCAGATGGTGCAAAGACAACAACCTCCTGCTAAACGTCAGCAAGACCAAAGAGATTGTTGTCAGCTTCCAGAGAGGCCTGACCCAACACCCTCCACTGACCATCGACGGTGCTGCAGTGGAGAGGGTGAGCAGCACCAAGTTCCTGGGGGTGCACATCAGTGATGACCTCTCCTGGACCACCAACACTGCATCACTGGCCAAGAAAGCACAGCAGCGTCTCTACTTCCTGCGCAAACTGAAGCGGGCAAGTGCTCAACCACCCATCATGACCACGTTTTACAGAGGAACCATTGAAAGCATCCTCACCAGCTGCATCACCGTGTGGGGCGGAAGCTGCACTGACTACAACAGGAAGGCTCTACAACGCATCGTGAGAACAGCTGAGAGGATAATTGGTGTACCACTCCCATCCCTGCAAGACCTTTACACCTCCCGCCTCACCCGCAAAGCCATCACAATCGTCAACGACACAAGTCACCCTGCACACAGTCTGTTCAGCCTCCTGCCCTCCAGAAAGAGGTACAGGAGTCTCCGCTCCCGCACCACCAGACTCACGAACAGCTTCATCCACCAGGCCGTGAGACTGCTGAACTCTCTCCCCTCCTCACCCGTGAGACTGCTGAACTCTCTCCCCCCCCTCACCCTTACCCTCAGCCCCAGACTGCTGAACTCTCTCCCCTCCTCACCCTCACCCTCACCCCCAGCCAGAAGAAACACCAGGCTGGCAGGAGAAGTCTAGGGACATTGGACTCTCACCCCCCCCCCCCCCCCCCCACCTTACCCAATATGCAAAATTGCACACACATGCTGCTGTTATATTTATATTTTTATTGCACTAGCCATCACTTTGCACACACATGCTGCTGTTATATTTATATTTTTATTGCACTAGCCATCACTTTCACAAGAACAACTACCTCTAAATGCACACACTCAGTGTTGTCTTGTGTTGTCCCGTCTTGTCATCTTGACTTGTCATACCTGGTTTAGTTTTTAGCAACACTAGGTAACAGTAGCCTTAAGCAACTGCACTTTATTTATTATTTGCAATAACTTAGCTCAGGATTTGTCTCGTCTTGTGCACTTGCACTTTACTGTTGTTGTTGTTGTTGTTGTCTATGTAAATGCATAGGATAGTGAGAAACGTAATTTCGATTCCTTTGTATGTCAAGTACATGTGAAGAAATTGACAAATAAAACTGACTTTGACTTTGACATTTACTGTACCTATGTTACCGTTAAGCACTAAGGGCTTGTGTGTGCTGTTTAAACACTAGCACTGAGGGCGATCTTTCATCAACCATGGCACGCACCTAAAAGTGTGTCACCTGCATGTAAACACTCCTGAGTAAGGACAGCATGTGCTCATCGTCAGCACTAAGCCCTAGAAATAGAAATTAGATTTTGGTCCACAAGAATGGAGGAACATCTTGTTGGGAGGGACAGGACTAGGATAGTACAGTAGTTTAACCCGTCCCTTGTATGACTGTGTCAAGAGTGGGTGTGACATTGATAAGAAAAAAAATAGTTTTATGGTGTTATAGTTTTATATAGTTTATATAAATATACTATGTAAATATATTTATATTTACACGTATAGTTTTAGTTTTAGACAATAATATTCATTTCAAAAATATTTTTCAAATAAAAAAGGTAAGAATTAAATTGCTGAAATGATGAAACATATTAATATTACTGGGAAAAGATATTTAATGTGTATATTTTTTCATTGATGAAAGTTTCTGCAAATGCTTGTGCATACCATTTGTAGAGGTTTTATATTTTGAGTGATTTGAGTGTTTGCTTTTGAAAGAAATGTAACATATGTTTTTGCATGCTTTAGGGTTTTGTGTGTATAGTTTTGACTCAGAGTGCCCTTATTTCAAAATAAGCAAATAGCAAAAGTAAAAAAAAGATTTATAGTGCCAGGTATCTTTTACACATGATATCTCAAATCTTAAAATAACACCAGAATTTCTGCCTGTTAAAAAGAACCCACAAAGTCTTTACTGACTGCATCCCACTCACAATTTAAAACCTTACTATTACATGACTGTAAGGTGGAAGTGTAAGGTGGTGTGCGTGTAAAGAATGGCCCTAGTACGCATATCCTATTTCATACCAGGTATCATCTTTTTTTGACCCTGCCAACATTTTTTCTCTTTAATTAACTCAGCTACGTGTGGTGTCAAGCCTCTCCCCCTCACATTAGTCTTACGTAACCAAAACCAATCTCAGAAACCCTGACCACATGTCCTCTCCTCCGAGAAACGCCACACAATCGCAGACAAAATGCCATTGTTGGGCTTCTATTGTCAAGGGCTGTCTGGAGATTAGCCCACAGTTTTGGGAAGGCCTCTCCTCTTACTGTTCCCACCACCACTTTGGAGGTGTTTGGTTTAACACGGTGATGGATTAGCAGAAACCTCCTCCTCCCTGTCAACAATGGCAAAGGAAGAGACATCATTGGGTAATCTGAGAAAGGGAGAATGCCAAATTGCAATTTTATGTAAGTTCTAGAAAGTGAACCCAACCACAGCAATGCAATATTATGCAATATTTTTGCAATGCTATATTATAGCACAATATTTACAGATTTTATTTGGAAGCAGGGGTATAAATGTAAGAAATAAGTAACAAAGGAGAATATATAGCTAAATACTATAGCTAAATTAAGGCATAGTTTTGATAAGAAAACAAAAAAAATGTCTTGTGCTTATGCTTATACATAATGGTTTGTAGTTTAAAGGTAGCCTACAGTTAGCCATTTGATAGCCTAAAAGCTATGTCTAAAGCTAACTTCCAAAGCAGCTAACACTGCAGGCTTAGCATAGTATGAAATCAGGAGAAGAGTATGAACAACTAGAAGGTTAGTTAAAGAACATAGGCCTCCGCCGAGACCAGATGACCTCTGTCATGTCATTGACAAAAACGAAAGCTCATTGGTGGATCTACAATGCACTCAGGTTTACTGCAGACGTTCACTACAGGGTCTTCCTTGTCTGAGGCTACACCACTAAACAAAATTGTCTGAGGCTACACCACTAAAAGAAGCTGTCTGAAGCTACAGCACTAAAAGAAGCTGTCTGAGGCTATACCTCCACTAAACAAAGCTGTCTGAGGCTACACCACTAAAAGAAGCTGTCTGAGGCTACACCTCCACTAAACAAAGCTTTAAAAATGAAATTTTATGAAAATTGGCCTGGTAGCTTTTGCATAGCCCTGCTGCTAAACAGGCACACAAACAAACAAACAAACCAGAAAGAAAACCACAGCTGTGGAGGTGCTTTTGATATTATCGTAAGGTCAGAACTCGAGAAAGACTGTTGAAAACCTGTCGGAGTAAGACTGGCATTCAGAGGCGTAGCTTGTGCAGCTTTGGCATCAATGGCACCAGGCCATTTTCTCATTTGTAGAGCCCACTGGATGACACGCACCTGGGTTATAAACCTGGATTTATGCACATACTGTATGTCCCATACCAACAACACAGACATGATGTTTACTGACGATTTCACTGTGCTACCACATAAAGTTGATCCTTTTATTATACTTGGTTAGGCGCTTGGCTAAAAAAGGTGGGCCCTATGGAAGAGTACAGTTAGGGCACCACTTCCATCAGTGTAAAATTATAGGCAATGATAGCAGCTGCCTCATACTGCGCGGGAATAAAACATGGCCGTGCAGTGGCAGTCAGAGGCCTGTCTCCCCGAGGAATGTCTGTGTTGTGATGACACGTCTACAGGTGCCAACAGGTCATTTGTCACAACATCAGGCCAAAGGCAGAGTTATGAAACAAGGCAGACACAGACACAGAGTCTCCTTTTTTAAAGGTTTTGAAAACAAGAGTGGTAGTGTGTGGCAGAAATCATCAGCAAAGGGAAAGTTTAGAGAATACCCAGAATTCCTGACGGGAACGAAGACTGGCTAGGCTCCAGTGACACCACTGGCCATTGTGCACGGGATGCCTTATACACAGGTGCACAGGTGGCAATGGTAAATATGTGTGTGTGTGTGTGGTGATGCAACTGAGGATGTCTGGAGACACATGGGTAGATGAAACCTTTTGTCTCACACATAAATCCTTTGTAAAGTCAACAACCCACCCCCCCCCCCCCCCAACACACACACACACACCGGCCACCCACCCTCCCATTCACAGACACATACATAGCACACACGCATGTGCATATTACTGTAACAGACACATTTGTCTACAGTGTTGTCTTTAGGCGCGGGACAAACAGGAGTTCCGCTTCGAAGACTGAGAGGGACAATAAACGATGACAGCCTCCTGTGTGTGGTAAAGGTGAGCCTTTGCCAATGTTGGAGTGTGCAGCACAGGATTGCCGTAATGTGGGACATTTTTTGTATTTCTGTGTGTGTAGGGGGCGTGTGTGTCTGAACTGTCCCTGCCCCAGGAAACTTAGCTAAGGCACATGTATCTCCTTGTGTGTATATGTGTAGTTTGTTTACTCTGTGTGCCTGGGGATGTGTGTGTGGTTTGTATGTGTTCCTTCACATGACGGTGCAGCATGCACACCATATGCATACATTTAGCAGACGCTTTTATCCAAAGCCACTTACAAAAGGTCATTTACACATTTTCTATGTGCTTGTCTTGGTGTGCTCCAAACGCTATCTTGCTGTTCACTGTAAAAGATGAGGCATAGATCCAAATAAAACACATAAATAAATACCACAACGTGCGGCCTGGAACTGTATATGTTAGCTGAACTTGCACTATTTACTTCAAGTATGATAAGCGTGTGTATGTTACACCAACGTCTTTTTACAGTGTGCTTGTACTGGGTACTGTACTTCTGCTGCTGCAATAAAGGCAAGTAATTACTACTCAGTCAATAAATTACAGCAGCAGCAATTAGTTACAGCAGTTAACATGTTGCTACTGACTGATAGCTTCCAATAGCTTATGCAATGTAGCGCTTTGTGTATCGTACAGAAAGGAATGTGATCGTTATCTCCTTAGCCTTCCAGCCTTTCGTGCTAACTCTTCCTCTTTCTCTCATTCCTCAGGACCAGAGCATGTGAGCGGAGCGGAGCACGGAGCGAGCGGGAAGCGGAGCGTGCGAAATATAGTCGGAGCGCGGAGCGGATTTTAATCCAAAGGCCCGAGCGGTGGATCTGTTTCGCTCCAGTTCCGCTCCGATACCGCTCTCATCACGAGTCTGGGGCGTGTCTAGCCTACAGAGATTGTTGAGAGATGGAGTTTGGTTCAAAACGTGGATGTTCACACTTGTGTTGGTTTCAAATAAATACGTTCTATTTTTTGTTGATGCTGCGGTTGCTGGGACTTCTTTATATTATAGGATAGGCTACATTTCCTCAAAATACATGTCTGACATGTCACATTTTGTAGTTTTTTGCCTATTAATATTATGATAATTAAGGAGTACATTCGTGCTGTTCCATGTGTTTCATTAAAATAGTAACGTATTTTTTTTAGAAAAATATGCTGTTCAGCCAAATATGACAGCTTACGCTCAAAGTAAATAAAAAATACTATGACAGGGTCAATTAAGAGGATACACATGTGAGTTGTTGATCACACAATGAAATTATTTGTATCTGTTACATGATTTTTGGAAAAGAAGTTGAAAGGGTTTCAATCAACAGGCTAACAAAGACGCTGCACGTTAGTTCAGGCCACATCGGGCAGCGTGTCCCAGATGCAATTCGGTGGAAAATGTTAGCCATTGCTCCCTCATTTGAGCGAGCGTGGAGCGATTTCACCGGAGCGGAATGAAATTTTAGGTGAGCGGAGAGCGGTCTTAGAGCGGAGCTGTCTGGTTCAACTTTGAGCGATGGAGCGAGGAGCTGAAATTCTGGCCGCTCAGTTCCGCTCACATGCTCTGCTCAGGACTGAATATGCCAGCTAGAAAGAGAGACAGAGGGAGAGAGAGAGAGAGAGAGAGAGAGAGGGAGAAAGAGAGAGAGAGAGAGAGAGAAAGAGACTGCACATGCATACACACGTACATGTTTCTGTGTAATCATGAGGGTTTGTGTGAGTGTGTGTGTGTCTGTGTTTTTGCTTGTGAAATTGCTAAGCAATCTGAACACACACATCCACACACACACACACACACACACACACACACACACACACACACACACACACACACACACACACACACACATTACACACACACACACACACACACACACGTGCGTACACACACACACACACACACACACACACACACACACACACACACACACACACACACACAATGCTTTCTTGTCACAGTTCTCTGGAAAGGGCCGGGAAAGAAAGGGGAAAGTCCCTTCCGCATCTTATGCAAATACACCGACAAGCTGATTGGCTGACGCTGGGCTTGGCAGGAAGTGGGCCTGTCATTGGCTCCTTTACTATGACATGACTGAGGAACAGGCTCATGATGGCGGCTGTGCTGTTATGTGGCACAGGGAAAAGGCTTCTACGCCACATTTAGACGGCTGCCTGAGGGATGGCACGTGCGCTGAAATGATCTAATTTACACAGACATGAAGATTAGTTTCACTACAGTTTTTCAATCAGGCACAGGTGTGAATTGTACACTTTACAGTTTTTCTCAGTTGTTTAAACACAATTCCTTGTACTTCAGACACAATGATCACAACATGTAACTCATGCACCAACCCCATTAAACGATTCTGCTAAACTACAAACACAATTCCTGCTTTGCACTGAAATTGCAGTTCTAAAACACACTTTTTTCAAAACACTATAGACAATTCTCTGCGTTTGGCACAATTTTCATGACAGAAATCTCTTGTTTTCACAAGGAACACACAGTGATTCAAAATTCTAAAGTCAATTGCCCTATTATGTATACTGACTCATCACATCAGCAAACACCTGTCACAGCTTTACAATTAGCTATCAGAGGTTTGAAAGAGGCAGAGCCACAGCTAGAGGAGTGAGAGTAAGAGGAGGAGGAAGGGGAGGACACGGACGAGGACGAGAAAGGACTGTAATCTCTGATGAGATCAGAGCCATTTTGGTTGACCATTTGGTCAACGAAATTATTTTACAGTAGTTGTTTAGTTGTTTACGTGTCTCTCTCCATATTCTACAATCCTCAACACAATTGAGGATTTTTTTTTGACTGGAGATGAAAGTGTATGACCAAAATCCACAAATGTGTGTACCCTCTCTCTAAGCTATGGAAGACGCATGTGGAAATATAGCAATTGATGCTTTTCATGGATGGATTCGCTGCTAGGCCAGGAAAAACATTGCATGTGATGTGGATGAGGTGCTGTGGCCACACAAAAACAGAAGAAAGGATGCAGCGTAATTTGTTTTTGTAACTGTATAGGCTACAGTAAATTCTTCTGTTCTATTGTATGTAGACCACTGTAGGTGCAGCTTTGTGTTGATTGGGATGCACAGTTTGTACACTGTTTTTGTGGGAAAAATTAAAAATATTTGTAACAATGTATATGTGCGTTCTGAGTATAAAAACAATATTCTCAAATATAGCACACTTATCTATGTACTGTCTGTAGCAAGTGTAACACTGAACAAAAAAAGGCCTAAATCATTATGATGAATGGAGAAGAAGTGTTTTCCATTTATCATAGTGTTTTACATTAAGCACATCAGGGTTCAACTGGTTGTTATAAATGTCTATTCATATGATGGTTTGTGTTTGTCATTTGACAACAAAATAGCATTTTGAGAAAAAATAACATTGTTTTGAATGCAAAGTTTCATTTTGCAGGAGAAGTGAGTGGTTTTGCCCATTGTGTGTGTGTTTTTTTATTTGTTTGTAGAGTTCTGAGAGTATGAGGCATGCTTTCAGGAAATGTGTTCAAACAATTGAGAAAAACTGTAAACAATTGAGAAAAACTGTAAGAGGGTGGCATTATGGCTGTTTTCTGAAATGCTTTCTGTTTCTGCTTCATTACTCTGTCTGATCCGACCATAGTCCGCTGATTTTGTATTCAAAATAAAATGTTTAATTTTAAATACTCAAAACCACAATTCTCCAGAGAAGTAGATAGTAAATGAGTGTTCAAAGTTTTACCAAACATAATTTCTGTCTGTGTATGTTTTTATCAAATGGAAACACACATTCCACATGGTTAGATTTGATCCAGATAAGCCTGCCATGGGTGTGGTTGTTTTCACTGGAAACTTGCAGACAAAGAGATCTCAGTTGATACTGACAGTCATCTGGCCTGACCTTGGCGATCCGCAGGTTAACACCAACCAGCAACATTCCAGGCCAAACAATGAAGCCCAAACTGAACGTTCTAAAGTTGCAATACCTCACACATCCTTTGGAGGCTGGCTGCAGAAGTGAGCAACTTCACATGGACTCCCATGTTTAAAAGTTCATTTTCACAGCAAAAATAAATGAATTTACAGCCTGGTTTTGGTGTGTTTCTGTGGTGTTCCAGTCCATGATAACTGTGAGGGGGGTATTTCTAAGAATTTTTTTGTTTAATCCCCAGATAATTCACATTGATATTAATATGAATTGGCAAAGATGGCCATGCCCGGAACCTTCACTTTAAGCCTCATCCTGTCTATGAGAAATTCTGTGCATGGCATCACCGAGGGTTTGTTCAGCTCAGTTTCTACAGTCTATAGTTAACACGCCAATGAGTCCACTGCTAGAATGCATGTACCTTTGTGGTGCCTGTCATCTGGCTGCAAGACACCATTGGCTCATTTTAGTCATATTTTAGTCACTGTAATAAAAAAATCGTTTGCCATTGTAGTGCTTGCCCTGTGCTCACAGGTTTCATTCCTCTGATGTTTATGGGTGGCATCCAAGCAGAGAGAGAGCATAAAATGGCCCCAGTTTCTGTGTGGGTTAATGATTAGCTCCCTGCCCACAGAACTTGTCACACAAACACCGAGCAGCGTCACGGGAAGCTGTGGTGTACACCTCCATCATAAAGTGTGACTGTGCAGCATGGGTCACAGTGTCAGCCTTCCACACAGGGTTTGCTCAATGGGTGGGCAAACAATGCTGAAAGGTGCAGATTTCTGGACCAGGACTTGATTTATGCACCTAAAAGGAAGGTGGAAAAAAGAATGTCCAAAGGATTTACATAGAAGTATTCCCTCCCTGATAGAGACCGGCTATGACTTCCATTCAACATACTCATAGTTATTCACATAATAATTCAAATGCTGATGATGATGAGATGAGATGTTCAAATTACAATGAATGTGCCTCCACATTCCAACAAGTGTTTCCACATTAGGATTTCATATTCAAATAACTAAAATATTATTAGCATTTAGCATGCATTATAGTTGGCATCAAGTTCAGGCCTGTTGAAGGACTATGTGAGTCGTGAATGAAGCTGTGATTAATGAATGTGAATTAATTATACACCACATTACACATATCCAGAGTGACTTATGGTTATTTTTTAGATACAGGGTACAGTCCCTGGAGCAATGTGGGGTTAGATGCCTTGCCATGGATGAGGGTGCAGGAGAGCACTCTTTATTCACTCCCCACCACATTCTTCCTATATGGGATTCAAACCTGCAACCCTCTGATAGCAAGACCAACTCCCTAACCATTAGGCCACAGCTGCACCACTTAGTTTCGCTTTAACCTGCCCCTTAAATCAAACAGCAGAAACTGCATGTTTAAGTGCAGGTGGAACACACTTGTGCAGTAATTCTAACCTAGAAGGTGGACGTGGATTTAGCCATTTGTAACTGAACATTTTTAAACAAAGCACATTACTTCAATAGGCCACATTTGCTCTATGCAACTGTTTTTCTACATTCCAAGTACATTTTGCCTGCCTTTACCTCTTTCTAGAACTGGCAGCTGAGCAGTCAGGAATCTTTCCCTTGCGTGATGGAAAACTGGAGGCCAGGACCAACATACTGTAACACCGTTCAGGAGAAAGAAAGGAAAAACAGATAATGTAATGTGGTTGCTCTTGACTCAGTCTACATTTTCACTTGTCCTCATGACAAAGCATTAGACAACAGGGTTAGTGAGCTGTTTTCACACACACAAACACACAAAACCTGACCCGAATACAGTCAGGCTGGGATAGGTGTGAGAAAGCAAAAGTTGGAGGTTTAATCTGATGGCAGTGCTGTCTAGTGAGTTTTGGATAGCGAGGAGGGAAGAATGTAGAGTAAGCTATGCCAGTCTCACCAGCTCACTATGCCGGTCTCACCGGCACGTTTGGTGTTGGCGTGCCGCGGTGAGCGTTGGATAGCAAGGAAGGAAGAGTATAGAGTAAGCAGTCACACCACTGGTGGCTTGGAGAAGCGTTTGGTGTTGGCGTGCCGCGGTGAGCGTTGGATAGCAAGGAGGGAAGAGTATAGAGTAAGCAGTCACACCACCGGTGGCTTGGTGAAACGTTTGGTGTTGGCGTGTACGCTGGGCTTTGCTGCTTTATCGCCCGTGATAAGGAAGCCGCATTCCATCATGGGGCACATGGCTGGCACCAATGATAGCAGTGCAAACACTCCAAAACAACAGTGTGTGTGTGCGTGACTGTGTCTGTGTGTGTGTGGGTGTGTGTGTGCGTGGGTGTCCGTTTTACTAAGTAGTCATTAATGCATTCCATTGAACAGAAGGCAGTGTTTGTTGTTTAAACTAGCATGCCACTCATCTCTGTCATTACCTTACTACTGTGACTGTGTCTTGGTGTCTTGTCTTGACATGTGAGTCTTGACAACTAATAAAGCCATTATGACCTACGGCCTTTTTCTGTAGTAAGTAACTGTCGTGTTAGCAGAAGTCCTTTGGCACTCGCTTCCAGTGCAAGTTCAAACACAAAGCCCCGAGTCATCTCTCACGTTTCAGTGGTTTGTGTATGTAGGACCTGCCGTAGATGGGTGCCTTAGGAGAAAGTCTCTGAGGCATTTTCATGGTCATTACGTTACGTGCAGAAAGTGAGCCCGATAACACGGAGTCTCAATCCCTAATAGCAGTACTTTAATAGAAGGTGTAACGAGTCTCAATCCCTAATAGCAGTACTTTAATAGAAGGTGTAACGAGTCTCAATCCCTAATAGCAGTACTTTAATAGAAGGTGAAACAACAACTCCTTGAATGCTTTGTTGTACCTACTTGTTATATGTTGGCAGGAGATTGATTTGGATATTGCTTGTTTACATTTTTCTTTGATTGCAAGAAGTAAGCAATGAAACAGCTCAACGTGAATTGTGAAGTACTGGTTCTCTCTCATACACACATCCTGCTTTTGTTGGCGCACTGGAGACTTCTGACAATATGGTGCGAAACATGGCATTCTAGTGTCAGTGTTTGTTGTTGGTGAATAGACTTCACATTGGCAGTGTTCACGATACACACTGTGCATTGAAATAAAAAGCAGGACTATGATTCTTCACTCATCCCAGTCAACATGTACAATAAAAGAAAATAAAACCATCAAACCAAAAAATAAAAGGAGGCTGATACAAAATACATATGACGACTTGGCTTCAACCAATTAAAACCTCTAATAAGGTTTGCAATGGTGGGAAAAATCATGTTCACAGATACCATGTCATCCAAGCTATGTGCTGTTCTTTACCAGCAACCATAAATTCCTCCATCATCCATCTTGATTGTAGTTTTATAACCCCTGAAGGGACACAGTGCCCAGCAAATACCAAAGAGTTCACATAAAATGAAAGAGTGTCCTGTGACCCTTGCTGCAGTATTGCTCATGACTAACTGAGTCAACTCTTGAAATCATAAGAGTCAGTTTTGTGATTGTTTTCTGTGTGGGAAGCAAAACTTGTGTGGAAATGTCACAGAAGGTAAATAAAAAAACAAACTTAAACCGAGAGAGGTTGAAGTCCCAAAGCAGCCGTGAGCGCCTGAGAGCAGCTCCTGCACGCACCTGTTATTGTGTCCTCACACACACACCTGTTTGCGGTGTGTTACTACACAAGTCTTTTACCCCCACTGATCTCTCCTTTCCCAATCCCTCATTCTTCTTTATCCCTCCGTAATCCGGCCACACTCCCTTTCTGGCCTGGGTTCATACTTGAGATTTCTGACCTAGGTTCATCCTCGAGGTTTCTGGCCTGGGTTCATACTTGAGGTCTCTTCCAGGGAAGGCTGCTTTGTTCTCATTACTCACGTTCAGCTTCTCCCTATTTGCGTGTGTGTTACGAAAACAAAGATGACAGAGAAGGTTCACACTGTATATGCGCCAAAGTTTATTTAATCAACAAAACACGAGGCATCATTCCGACCACAGGGTCTAGATGTGCACACCCTATCACTTTTATTACAAAAACATGGTATTTGTAGAGGGGAAAAAAGAACTCAAGTTGTCCTCATAGCAAAAATATCCCTTGTAAGTGTACTATTCCTTCTTCATTAGTGTAATGCCTACTGGTCAGTGTCTAAACGTGGAGAGACTCTTGGAGTTTAATGCTTAAGCTAAAATGTGGAGAGACACTTCCCCTTTGAGTTTCATTTCCAGCAGGTCCCCACAACATAGAGCAGCAAGTCAGTGGCTCCTATAAATGATGGTGTGTATGTGTGTTTTTATATGCATATGTGTGTGTGTGCGTCTGCATGCATGTGTGTGTAACTACCAAGTCGCACTGTCTTTATCAGTCCAACCAAGACCATTCCTCTGGCTGTTCAAGTTTATGTCCCTTTGCATACATATTCAAATAGCTTTGCTGACACATGGCTCTCAGTCAAGCTTGTTTTTATTTCACATAAGATTTGAATATTACATTTGAATACCAAAAACACCCCTTTGTCAACATGCTTTGCAAGTCTTGCAAAACAGTTGATTAGACAACGGTTAAAGCAATGCTATATCCTCACTGCAGCTCAACATGTCACCATTCAATCGTTTATGTAACTCTGCATTTAAAAGTTCCTATTGTGAACCAATTTCTTTTCTAAATCAAACAAGAAATATGTAGAAATATGTAGGTGTTTGGTGACAGTTGTTGACAGCAGCTGCTGAGTTATTTTCACCTGTGAGCATTTGTTTTTCTTTCAGGTGTTTTGTAACCTCAAGGTTTTCATAGCCAAAGCTTAAGCCAAATTCAGACATGCCATGCACATAAAAGTTGCCAATACAGCTGACCCACATATTTCATGGTTGCATCCTGACCCAGAATGTTAATGACATTTGTATTAAAACATTTTGGCCACACCACTTCTCGTAACAGCACACGCCTTTACCATAACTCCATCTTTGTTGGCTGTGAAATGAAGGACACATGACCTGCGGAAAAAGCAAGAATAGAGCTGGTTTCGGGTGTCGCCCTCATTTAGGCCGAGTGGCACAGCATATTTATGTGCCGGGCACAATGCCAGGGTGAGGTATGCCAAGCCTAAAGCACAACCGGTTCTTCGAGGCACCGTGCAGGTCGCTCGTGGCTCTACGCCACGGCGTCTGATCAGATAAGCCGACCGAGAGGAGGCAGACAGCAGTCTGGCAAAACAGGCTCTGCTAAATAAATATATGTTCGTGTGTCATATCCAGGACTGGAGTGGAGGGGAAACGGAAGTTTACCCACCTCAGTTTTTAGAAATGGTTTATCCACCTTTCAAGAGAGTTTATTCACCTATCCATATAATTTATTCACCTATCCATATAGTTTATTCACCTATCCATATAGTTTATTCACCTATCCATATAGTTTATTCAGCTATCCATATAGTTTATTCAGCTATCCATATAGTTTATTCAGCTATCCATATAGTTTATTCAGCTATCCATATAGTTTATTCACCTATCCATATAGTTTATTCACCTATCCATATAGTTTATTCACCTATCCATATAGTTTATTGTCTTTATGATAGAGCGAAAGCATGAAGTACAACTTCTAACATTAAAAATCACTCTACATCATCTTCAGTTATAATATGTGCACTAAGGACCATTTGGTATTGTTCAACCATGTTTTCAATGTCTTCTTAAAACATCTGATCACGCACAGAGGATCCACCTCACCATGTTTACTGAATTCATAGTTGACCCACCTCTTATTTCACTACTACACCCCTGATCATATCAAGTACACACTTGGCCAGTAAGGTCACGGTGTGGACAGAGGCACAGCTAGTCACCAGGCAAGTGCTTGAGGCACAGGAGGGCTGACAGCCTTTATATGTACAGTAGTGGCAGCACAGTTATAAATAAAGGAAATGAGGTTGTTGCCTGGGGCCCCAGTGGAGGCTAGAATCACCTCTGGGCATCTGTGTATGCGTACACATCAGTGTTTGTGTGAAAGGGCTGCACTTTTGAATGAACTGTAATAGTTTTCTTGTTTGAAGGTAAAGGACAATTGTGCAAGCTGCACTGTAGAGTAATGCTATCAAACATATTTTCACTGAGGGCCCAGGCTACTTCATTACATTTCTGGCTGCTAAATGACAAACAATAACACTAATGCATGAAAGGGAAAAACTGGGACGTTCTTATTTCCAACTTGAACTTTACTTATTTCTAACTTCAAGTATCCATCAGACTTCATTAAATCTTTCAGAATACTGAGCAGAATTGTGAACAAAGTGGAAGCGTTTGATTTTAATCTCAAAATATTTTGACTTCAGGTCTGCACTAGACATGGTGGTTAGACCCAACAGCCTGCGGTAGACATGCAGTTGGACCCAACACCCTGCACTAGACGTGGTGGTTAGACCCAACAGCCTGCAGCCTGCACTGCACACCTGCACTCTGCACACCTGCACTGCGCTCTGCATACCTGCACTGCGCTCTGCACACCTGCACTGCGCTCTGCACACCTGCACTGCGCTCTGCACACCTGCGCTCTGCACACCTGCACTGCGCTCTGCACACCTGCACTGCGCTCTGCACACCTGCGCTCTGCACACCTGCACTGCACTCTGCACACCTGCGCTCTGCACACCTGCACTCTGCACACCTGCACTGCGCTCTGCACACCTGCACTGCGCTCTGCACACCTGCTTCCACATCATGGCGGTACATTTTCCAATTGACAGTTTTGTTGGCTCTTGCGCACCGGCTGCACAAAGAACACCATAATTACCTGCTCCCCCGGAGGGGATTGACCAGGTATTGGAGTTGTATTGAAAACATTGAAATCTAACCTAACAGAATGTTACAATGTGTGTGTGTCCCAAACTGTGTGAGGTGTTGCAGGGGTGACCGACAAAAGAGAGGACAGTTGTCCTCCAGTGTGACTGTGGTTGGCTCTGCATTGCTCCCGGTGGCCCTGTCCCCACCCCTGTCCCTCTGTCCCTGTCCCTAGTTTATTCTGCTATCCACATAGTTTATTCACCTATTCATATAGTTTATTGTCTTTATGATAGAGCGAAAGCATGAAGTACAACTTCTAACATCAACATCACTCTACATCATCTTCAGTTATAATGCACTAAGGACCATTTGGTATTGTTCAAACATGTTTTCAATGTCTTCTTAAAACATCTGATCACGCACAGATCACACACACATTGTAACATTCTCTGTCCCTCAGGCTCTGTCCCTCTGTCCCTCTGTCCCCCTGCCCCTGTCCCTCTGTCCCCCTGCCCCTGTGCCTTTGTCCCCCTGCCCCTGTCCCTCTGTCCCCCTGCCCCTGTCCCTCTGTCCCCCTGCCCCTGTCCCCCTGTCCCCCTGTCCCCCTGCCTCTGTCCCCCTGCCCCTGTCCCTCTGTCCCCCTGTCCCCCTGCCCCTGTCCCTCTGTCCCCCTGCCCCTGTGCCTCTGTCCCCCTGCCCCTGTCCCTCTGTCCCTCTGTCCCCCTGCCCCTGTCCCCACCCTGTGCCTTTGTGCCTTTGCTGCAGGCATTTTGGGGTGTTCCTTAGACACTCACAACAGTGCACAGTCAACTCTTAACAACTCTCTGACATTTTGTTTTGGATGGTAATATATATTTTGTCATGTTTTCTCTCTCATACAAAAGTGCATTTAATTCATGCATTTCAGTAAGCAATTCAGCATCAGTCTGCTTGTGTGTAAGATCCTTGATTCAGGTAAACATGACCCAGATTTCTACCAGGAGAACTTACTGGTATTAGAATCAAATTCCATGGTTAATTGCAACCTGATTGATGGGTCTTTTATCATCGCCAGATAGCACTGAAGTCTCACACAGACTTCTCTGTTACATAAAGGCACCATGAGATCTTGCATTTCTAGTCTGTCCTGTTGGATGGAGCCAACCAATGGAAGAAAGCTCAACAATGAGGAGGACGCGGAAAGAAAGGAGAAAAGGTTGTGTGACCGTAACAGCCACTGAAATTGGGCCAGACAATGAAGAGCCAGTGGTTCTGCAACATTCTCCATCTAGCAAATATCTGCAGTTTGTGTGTGTGTGTGTGTGTGCGTGCGTTTGTGTACATGTGTATGTGTGTGTGTGTGTGTGTGCGCATGTGTGCGTGTGTGTGTGTCTGTGTGTGTCAGTGTGCGTTTCTGTATGTGCATTTGTTTGTTTATACATGTGTGAGTGTGTGTTTGCACGCGCGTGTGTGTGTGCGTTTGTGTGTGTGTGTCTGTGTGTGCGTTTCAGTATGTGTATTTGTTTGTTTATACATGTGTGTGTGTGTGTGGATGTGTGTGTGCTTAAGGAAGAGAGAGCCAGTGATGTGTTTTCTTTTTTCTTGTTTGTCTTGTTCTGACACTAAAAGACAGATGGTGATAAAAACAAGCAGCGATTAAAAAAGAGAATGCTGTAAAATGCATGTCTCAGTATGTTAGATCATACAGCTCCCCTTTCAATCTGTGGTGTAACAACTCACATCTGACTGACTCCGTAATCAATCAATGGGGGTATATATGCACATTCGGAAACCTTGGATACAGCCTGCATCAGTCTGTATAGCAACAGAGAGAATCAGAGCACTCACACAGTCATGGAAACCTTGGATACGGCCTGCATCAGTCTGTATAGCAACAGAGAGAATCGGAGCACTCACACAGTCATCTCTAATATTAATGCCACTGTTGGAGCTGAGTTAATGAAAGACTGTGAAATAAACACTCCCTGCAAACTTGTCCTTGACTGAACTGGAATGTGATCTGTACTGCCCCCTAGTGATATAAAAGTGCAACTTAAAGAGCCATAGCCAGGACACATTCAGCTGTGGCAGCAATTGTCTTAGGAATATGATCTGATCTCTGATCTCATCAATTGGCTAAAGCAAACATTATGTGTACAAATACAGTGTTTTATGTGCTTCCAGTAACTTCCAGTTCCTGTGCCATATAAAAGTCATTACCGTGACCAGTAGTGTCTTCTCTAAAGCCATCCACCTGTATGCTAAGGCCTTTTATGGACTCTGAGTTTTCACTATTAGGCTGTAGTTTCACAGGAAGAAAGCGTAGCTTCACTACTACATATTAAGAGGAGTTCATAATCTGGAGAGAACTTGCCAACTGGTAAAAACAAACACAGAGTAAAGCCATAACTCAGAATAAACCAGTCTGAGTCCATTCCATATTATACATCCGCAGACCTGAGTGAATAAACCAGTCTTGGTCCATTCCATAGCATACATCCGCAGACCTGGGTTCGAGTCTGACCCGAGGTAGTTTCCCAATCCTACCCTGTGTCTCTCTTCCACTCCGTTCCATCTTCTATAATGAAAGATGAATGACACCATGTGAGGATGAGCTTGTTAGAGTCATTAGAATGCATTTGGGTGGATATCACAATTGGTCCCCCTGACTTGCACACTGTAAAGCACTTTAGGACAACTGCTGCTGTTTTTAAATGCAAATAAAAGTGGCATTGGTGTTCTCCTCACTTGCCTGGTGGAAGGCCTCTGGTGTCAGAGCCTCAGGAGTGGCCATCGTAAAGCTTAGGTTTCACTCGCCTTGTCTGTCAGTGCGTGCGACATCATGACATCACCAGTGCACCCAACCCTTTCATACTGGCACTGGACATGTGCCAATCTTAGGGTCTTCTGCCCATTCCCCTCCCCTCTCTTTCTTCTTCACCTCCTTTCTGTGCGTTTGTGCTGCTCGCCCCCCTCACAACACTCCACTTCCCCCCCTTGCTCTCCGACCCTGCCCTCTCACTCACACTCTCACTTACCTTATACGTATCCTGCTTTTACACTTTCAAGCATTTACTTCCTATCATTATGGCTATTTGATGCATATTTTTTCTTCTCTTCTCCTTCCTTTCCTCCTTCCTTCTGGCAGACTGGATATAGTGCTTGATTATTCCTGTCCTAAATGTTTGGTTTTCATCACTTTCATTAGCAGCTGAAGATGTAGCTGCACTGGCAAGGTGAGATCAGGTGGCAGAGGAGAGGAGGAAAGTCCCGATGACTGCTTCAAGCGGAGGGAGGCCTTGAGAGAGACAGGAGATGACACAACCCTCTTGGCGGCATCAGACTACAGTACAAGCAGCAGACTACAGTACAGGCATCAGACTACAGTACAGGCATCAGAGCTAAAGTACAGGCATCAGACTACAGTACAGGCATCAGACTACAGTACAGGCAACAGACTACAGTACAGGCAACAGACTACAGTACAGGCATCAGACTACAGTACAGGCAACAGACTACAGTACAGGCATCAGACTACAGTACAGGCAACAGACTACAGTACAGGCATCAGACTACAGTACAGGCATCAGACTACAGTACAGGCATCAGACTACAGTACAGGCATCAGCAGCTCACATCGGACTGCAGTACAGGCATCAGACTACAGTACAGACATCAGAGCTACAAGCATCAAAGCTACAGTACAGGCAACAGACTACAGTACAGGCATCAGAGCTACAAGCATCAAAGCTACAGTACAGGCAACAGACTACAGTACAGACATCAGAGCTACAAGCATCAAAGCTACAGTACAGGCAACAGACTACAGTACAGGCATCAGAGCTGCAGTATGGACCCTCATCAGACTACAGTACAGGCATCAGACTGCAGTACAGGCATCAGAGCTACAGTACAGACATCAGCAGCCACAAGAGAGAAGAGTCCTGAGGCAGTGAGGGGGCAATCAGGGCAGTGCGCCTTTAGCCAAGGTTAGAGAGGGACTGGGCTATATGTACAAATGCTTACATATATTACAGGGATATTTTACATACTCGCTTATAAACTTTACATTAGTTGATTTGTGTGGCATGTTGTGGTTAGTTCTTCTAAGAGTAGGCCTACTGGCCACAAAAAAAGAAAAGAAGAGGCATACATGAAAAGGAAGGAAGTCCCCTTGTCAAACTGAGAACTGCATCAGGATGCAAGTTATTATTAACTCTTTAATCTCTTTGAAAAAAAACATCTTTCCCTAGGGCTAGCCTACCAGCCAATCTATCAGGAAGTTGGGCACCTGAAATGTGTCTTGGTAAAATGTTATGGCGAGCAACCAGAGGTATTCCCTGGCATATCAATATGCAAATATCATGATGTCTAGAGACCTGTGACCTTTTTTGTTTTTAGATCTTGTATCTGTGTTATCTTGACACACCGTCGGTCTTCGAGTATGTTGTGTGTCATGTACATATGGCAAAAGTGACAGTAAAGTTGATTAAAACTTTGACTTGAAAGTTTGACTGTACAACAGACTTGAAAAGTTTACACATACTAGTTCAAGTTTAGGTTTACTGTCATATGTACTGTTAGATAACATGTTTTCCTTACCTGGTAAACCAGACCCTTGTACTTCATTTCATTTTGTACAGAGGGTCTGGCAGTGCTTTCACTGACATTGCTGTATTAAGTGGACTTTTTGCCTAGCCAATCAGCGAACAGAGGGAGTATTGATGTTGTGAGCGATGATGTTGACTTTGTGTGCTACATTTGAATTGTTGTGCGTAGGCAGACTAATTGCATATGCCACAACCAGATGTTAGTGACATTAGTGACATGTTTTAAACTTCAGCAGAGCCCACATCTCCAGGAAGAGATCATTTCTCAATACAGCACAGCCAGACTCTGTACAAAATGAAATGAAGTACAAGGGGCTGGTTTACCAGGCTACTGTTTCCCTGCACAATGACAATCTTTCTTTGCTGTCCACCTGAATGCCAGTCATAATATTGTACATAATAACACACATCAAGACATAATATAATACATAAGACATAGTAAAATACATAAGACATAGTAAAATAGGTAAGACATAGTAAAAGCAATATATGCAATTAAATAAAGTGTCTGTGTTGTGCAACCTGGTCAGTAGTGCAATGGTCTCTTTGTGCAAGGGATGCAATGACAGTTCAAGACAATGTGTCCCCTCCTACCCCGAGAACATCTGCCTGCTGGTAAACATCTGCCTGCTGGAGAACATCTGCCTGCTGGTCCTCCTCAACCACCTCTGCCATCTTGCAGCTTCCATGTGTCACATTTCCACATGAAACTCAATTCTCCAACCCATACTAACTAGCAGAGGCCCTCGGCCACTGAATGGCAGGGCTGACAAGGGATGCAATGCAGTTTTCTACGAAAGTGTTAGAATGGGTTTTTGCCTGGTTCCTGAACGCAGTGTAGAATCACCTGTGTGAACTAGCACACCAATATTAATGTATCAGTAACCTTGTGACTCAGTGTTTTCACTATAGAAAAGGTGTGCTCAGTCAGTGTGTCCATGATGTCATATACTGGTGGCATGCACACAGGTCCCACCCATTTTTAACATGTTATAAGAGGGCTAGGCTGCTAACAATAGCAACAGGACACAGCTAGATAGTACAGTACCACTCCACTGGGAAAAAAGTGAGTGGCTCTACGCTAAGTGTTGTTAGTGTTGGAGAGTTAGTGTTGGAGAGTTAGTCTAGCCAGCTATAGTCCCACCAAATCCACACACACACAAACAAACAAACCCCACAATTAAATAGGTAGACCTCTCTGACTTCATCTGGGATATATGTTCATGTAAAATTGACATGGCAGTATTTATTAAGGGTTGCTAGGAACAGCTCTGCCCTTCAGCAAGAACCATGTCTATTCCAGAAGCCACTATGGGAGCTCCTGTGCAAACCCAGAACATTTTGGGAACTTGTTCTCTGAATAGAATGGAAATGTATGATCACAGGCAAAATCAATCAATATGTTGGTCAACAAGCTGACATTGCATACCATTAAAACTAACTTCCAGTAAAGCATGCATGTCAGAGACTGACAGTTTTCGTAGAGCTTACCCATGACAACAATCAGTCAGCCCACACGGGTAAAGAAGTGGCACCACTGTCTTCATTGTGTGTGCACAACAACCTCGACCTGATGTGCTGAGGACAGCCACTGTTGCCTCACATTGGAACATGGAGGAGAGGCCAATTACCTTAGACAGCTGAAGGGTCTCAGGCCCTGGACAGAGTGCATGCCCTAGTGTAGAACACATTACCAAGACTTCAATGCCATACCGAAGGATGGCCTACAGGTACAGCAGGTGCTGTAAGGCTTAGAGCACTCTAGGTCATTAAAGACCCCCACCTCCACCACCCCAAAATCCGTTTCAGCAGTCGTCCTCAGGAGGGTGGTGTTGCTCCGTCCACCAGCTGTTGCAACTGAGCAGTTACACTGTGAAAAGGGCTTCATAGAACCAACTTAAAAACGTAAGGCATGGATCTTTTTACGTTGGTTTAACCTAACATCGCCATGGAGAGGCTGAACATACATGACATCCATTTATATACATAATCATGTTCATTTGTATGTTTTCATATTCATCTGTGTTAAAATTATTTTTCTGTAAATAACCAATATTATAGTCTTAGTTTGTATATGTCTGTGTAAACAGCCTTTAATGTCAGTATAGTCATTTAAGATCTTATTTATCTTCCTTTCTTGATACTTTTTTATGTTGTTCTTTTCTTAATTTGCACAGTCAGGGTTACAATTTCATTTTACTACAATTGTATACGTGTGTGATAAATAGCGCATGTTCAATCTTGGGTTTTGAAGATCTTAGCTGCTTTGTATTATATAACTTTGAGAAAACACCCTCTCTTCCCATCAGGAAGTCGTGCATCTACAATGTGTGTAGGGTAAATCCTGTAGCATGCTTCAGCAACCTTCAGGCATCCACTGCATGCAGTCATGAGACACACAGCAAAAACACCAGTGTTGAATTTACTCCCACAGACTTGATTTTAACACTTTTAAGGGTCTATATCTACCCACTTTCCAGAGTTAAATGAACACTTTCAAAATATTAAATAACCCCAACTCTGGACATTATTTAAATCCGAAATGTTATAATTACACTTCGGGAGTAAAAACCAACTCCCAAATATGTAAGCCTAGAATTGTATGCTGTGTGTCTAAGGTCTGCTGAGTGCATTGTCCATGATCAGATGTTGAGATATATTTGTTTTCATGCAGTGTAAATCATGACAGGCTTCCAATATCAGTGTTAAACTATGAACGTAAGTGTTTAGGAGTTTAGGAATCGCTGGCCGTATTTAAGCAGCACATACAAGAAATGTGTTTCTAGCTGACGGTGTCTCTGTAGCTAAATACACACAACAGTATACAGTATAAATGCAACACACAAGTACAATATTATTCACAAACAATAGGCTACCCAAATCACAGGCCATATACAAGCACAATGCACATAAAGTTGGATACCAAAGAAAACCACCAAATCAAGTACATGTAGGTCATTAAGAATATGTGCACACATTCACATATCTATGCACACATATACGAGTATATTTAGGTACAAGTTTTCGTAGATTCTGAATACACGTTTGCACATCTCAGGATACATTTGCAGATTGTTTTTCACATTTAAAAATCCCTTTTGGCTCGTGGCGTGCGGACTGAGATGCAGATTCTCACATCTCCACGCGCACCATAGACAGCAACGTGGTAAGAAAGCGACCATAACGTCCCTAGTGGAGCTTTAACCGTGTTTCGGTCAACATGGCCTGTTGACGCCCATAGTGCTCTACTGAGCTTCGCTTTAGCCCATAACCGCTGCTGAACACTAGAGGGCTTTGCACACAGACAAGTACGCGGCTGTCCTTGATTAACGGAGTCGGAGAATGAAGAGTTGCTCCAAACTTATGAACATCTCGCCCGAGGCTTTAGTGTCTCACTTTCAACAGGAGCTTTCGGGGTCATAAATTATTTGCCGGTTTTTGAAAGGCCCGCGAACTTTTGCGATTGTCTTTTTGATGAGAGTGTTGCCTACTTGAATGGATACAATGTTGGGCGCTTTTTTAATACTTATTTTGGGGTTGACGCGTCCCCATTGTGCAAAACCGCTACAGGAGCCACTGGATTCCTCGAGCCCGTCTGTGGGAATGTTACCAAGTGGGTTTGCGGACACTACTCCTATGCAATTTTTAATTACTAATGACAGATCATATACAACAGGAGATATGGCTGGGTCAGATCATGAAGTAATTCATGAGGCAAACCTGAAGAGGGTTACAAGGGGGGCGAAAGGTGAAAGATCCAGGCAAAGAGAGAAACAGGACCCCCACACCTTCATGGACTCGAGACCTCATGATCCAGAAGGCTTTTTCACAACACCAAGGAATGTACATTTGCCTAACAACACACACAGGGAAGGAAGAAATGATACCAGTTCGATACGTATCCACAACCCTCTCTACCCCGTGACTGACAGCTCCTACGGCGCCTATGCAGTGATGCTTCTGTCCCTGATGGTGTTTGCCGTAGGGATAGTTGGTAATCTGGCCGTAATGTGCATCGTGTGGCACAACTACTACATGAAAACGGCTTGGAATTGCATTCTGGCCAGCCTGGCCTTCTGGGATTTCCTCGTGCTCTTTTTCTGTCTGCCAGTAGTTATCTTTAACGAACTGACCAAGAGGAGGCTACTTGGAGACCTCTCCTGTAGAATTGTTCCTTACATGGAGGTGAGTTTCAGTCATAAATTAATGTCGCTATGTACATTTAAGTGCTTGTAAGTAGCTACCTTTTAATCTTTTTGGAAGTGTATATCTTCTCCGTGGGGTGGGTTGTCCTGCCCCCTCATTTTGCTTTTACTAGTCGATACTTTGTTATGCAAATCACCCATTCACCACGTTATTTGTCTGGAGGGAGGCCTAATTAATTGAGCCATTACGACTGTAAATGAGACCAGATTTAGGTCAAACGGTCCTCAAGTGACAATCATCTCCTTGTGCTGGCCTACATAAATGGCAAAGGCCAGAGTCCCATACTGATACCAGCAGTGGCACCTGATGACCTCACAGACATCAGCTGTTTGCTGTGGTACTCTGCTTCACTTGAAACGCTGAAAGTGTATGGCATATAAGTAACTTTTCTTTAAGGAAAGAGCTTTACTTTGTTGGATATCACATCCCACATAATGTGTAATAAATAATTCTGTCACAGCCCCCTGTTAGAACTCTGGGTCATGGTTGAACATGGACTTTGTTTAAGGGTTGTTTTAAGTTTAAACTTGAGTGGGTGTGGCAGTTTAATATGAATTGTGTAATTGGCCCTCTCTATAGTAGTGTGACGTGAAACTCTTTTAGTCTCCCCAGTTTTAGTCTCCCCAGTTCCATGACTGGTCATTTCTCCACCACCACTCCCACACTACCACTCATGCCTCTGTTATCCTCTCCTCTCCTCCCTCCCCTCCCTCTCCTCCCATCCAGGTGACCTCCCTGGGTGTGGCCACCTTCAGCCTGTGTGCCCTCAGCATCGACCGCTTCCACACGGCCACGAGCACCCAGCCCAAGCCGCGCCTGGTGGAGCCGTGCCAGTCCATCCTGTCCAAGCTGTCGGTGATCTGGGTGGGGTCGCTGGTGCTGGCGGTGCCGGAGCTGCTGCTGTGGCAGCTGCAGCAGGAGGTGGCGCCGGCGTCGGGCCTGCCTGTGGACTCGTGCGTGAGGCGGCCCTCGGTGGAGCTGCCGGAGTCCGTGTACTCGCTGGTGCTCACCTACCACGAGGCGCGCATGTGGTGGAGCTTCGGCTGCTTCTACTGCCTGCCACTGCTCTTCACGCTGGCCTGCCACCTGCTCACGCGCCACGTGGCCGAGGAGGCGCGGCAGGCGGGGGTGGGGCGCCCCCTCTCGTCCTCCACCACGTCCTCCTCGTCTTCGTCCTCGTCCTCGCCCAAGAGGCAGCAGCGGCGGCGCAGGGAGCGTCAGCTGACCCACACGGTTCTGGCGCTGGCCACCATGTTCGCCGTCTGCGGCCTTCCGGAAAACGCCGCCAACATCACGCTGGCCTACGCCGGATTCGAGGTCTCCACGGCGACGCTGGCTCTGCTGCAGCTGATTGGGCAGTTCCTGATGTTTGCTCGGGCAGCGGCCACACCGGTGATCCTGCTGTGCCTGTGCCGCGCGCTGGGCCAGGCCTTCATGGACTGCTGCTGCTGCTGCTGCGATGAGTGCCTGCCGGACCGCGCCTCCTCCTCCACCTCCTCCTCCTCCTCCTCCACGCACTCCACGGCCGCCACCGCCACCTCCTCCTCCTCGCCCACCTCCTCCGTCCCCGAGGACAAGCTCAAAATCGTCTCAGGCATGACGCCTGCCATCCTCTTTGACAAAGCCAAGGACAACTCCTCCATCTTGGCGCTCGGCACCCCATGTTAAGGGGGCAACCGTGTGGACCCCATTGCTAATAACTGAACTGAACCAGGGGCACCTCACCTCGTGGCTTACTCTCCCTTCAGACGCCTGTGGGTGCCTGAACGATGCAAGTCAGAAGGGGAAAAGACATTGAGTCATTTTAAACTAAGAGACTGCTACTCTTTTGCTGATACTGGTACATGTGTTTGCTGAAGTGTCCCATTCCTGTATGTAAACAGTGTGTAAACAGGAGAGCCCTGTTTATATACAGTGGTGTTAAAATCCATTAGAGCACACATGTGAGCTCTCTAATGCCCATGTTGACACCAGCATAAGACCAATTCTACAGTAAAATTCCAAGAGAGAGGAGTGTAAGAGTCATATAAATCCATTTTCCACTCCCCCTTCTTTCTTTGTCAAAAATAACTTGGCCAGAGAGAATAATTATAAATCCTCAAATGTGAATGACTTGTGGGGTCTCTATTATCTTGATGTGTTGTTTTTCTTTCTTCCCTTTAAAAGGATTTTTCACATGTTGGGTCTTGTGGTCAAAATGAGTCCAGTGAGGGTTTTTTTCCTCTGAGGTTTTGACTCAGCCGGTGGCCTTTTGTCTTCTGTTTTGCTAACCCTTTCTTGTGTTGCATAATGAACAAGTGGAGGAATGTGATGCGGCATTCTGTATTCATTACCGCACGACATTACTGCGTCCACAAGCTGGGTTTTTGTATATGCCTACTCACATTGTTGTTAGATAACTCAAGGCCTCGAAGTAATGCGTGTCGTTATTATTGTGTGTACACATATGAATAATACTATACGATAATGCTGTTGGACTCACTTAGGTTGTCTTGGCCTTTTCTACTGAAGGCTGAGAGATATCATTGATAGTTTCGAGATTTTTTATGTTTTCATGGATAGAGAGACTCCTAGTTTAACACAGTTTATTTCTAAAGCAAAAAGACACGTCCATTTTAAATCTGCAGGTCAGTGCTATGGTATACATTAGCCTGAATGTAGGTAGCTGGCATGAAACATACAAACTAAATGAAGTCTCTTTTGTCCACTGTGGACTTGGAAAATAATTCTTTGTAAACATTTCTGTGTCACCAAGAAAGGTTCTTATTGTAAATGAGAATCTAATATGACAATTACATATTTCAATCCGTACTGAAAACAATTTTGGGAAAGAAGTGTCAGCAGTCACAAACTGAACTGTGTTGTAAATTTTAATCAGCTGTTTGTGTATTCAATTGATTGTGTTTCTTTTCGTTAATTGTTCATTGAAATTGTCTGATATTCTTTTCCACGAGATTATGAGGGAACATGAGCAAAAATATAATGAGTTTACAGGCCTTTCTTATTTTAGTTGTAATGTATATTTACAATTGGTTTGTATTGAGTTGGACCCAATAAAAGAAGTTGTTCTAATTGCAGTTCAGTCTTTAATGCAAATGTAGGCCCAATGGTGAATTGCGCAGCATTACCAACAACAACAAAAAGCAAACAGCTCAGTCAGTCACCCAAGCCTTGTCTATCGTCTGACGCACACAAGATGTTTTCCCTCCTTTCTCTTTCTCTCTCTTTCTCTTTCTCTCTCACACACAGATGCATTAACAGAAGCGGGTGGTGGGGTTGGGGGCGGGGGCGGGGCTGAGACGGGACAGGACAGAACTGGCACGCCGCTGAGGGGTTGCAGACTTGAGATGCTGGAGAAGTTTCTGCGCCTGGCTGGCCGAGGGTGGCTCAGTTCTCTCGGCCGAAATATTTGTCCTCCCACGTTAGTTGCTCTGCACACTACAAGGAATCGAGGTTCTCATAAGGACACTATTGTTCCTGCCCTCCACTTACCCCCCCACCAGCCCAGCCCACCCCCCTCCACCCCCCTCCATTGAGCCCCCTCAGCGCATATCAATACCCAGAGCTAGCCACCGAGCGGGTTGCTAAGCGACTGTCACATTCAGGCGCGTACTCCAGAGACTCTGAGGAGGGACCGGAGCGGCGAGCGTGTGAACACAGAACCTACTCTTTCTGCCCCGCCGCCCCACTCGTTGCCATGACAGCGCTCTTTTTTCCTTTCTTCTTTTCTTTCCCTCTCTTCTTCTGGTCCCCGCCGCCTCCTTTCACACCGCTCCTCCGACGGGACGCCTTGGCCGCTCTCTCCGCACGCACTGGTTGCACGTGAGGCTGGACACAAGCAGGCCTCCGCCTGGGAGCATTATGGCTGGCTTCATTAATATGGGCGGCCACACGGCCGCTCTAAATGAAATCGAGGTCGTTTTCTCTTCAGAGCCGCGGTCAGAAAGCATTAAGTGTGCCTGTAATGAACTGCACAGATGAGTACACAAACATCTTTGGCAATGAAAGCTTGACCTGTGAAGTTTTTTTCTTCTCTTTAGAAAGCAGTCTTTGGTGGTCCTTCTGCTAGTTATTTCCAATAAGGGGGCTCTGGCAGTGCTTTCATGCTGTAGATGAAGAAATGATGGCTTCTTTCCCAGCACAGTTTAACTGCTCAGCGTTTATTGCCCTGGCTGGTACTCATTAGATGTGCAGTGCATACTAAATGTCTGGAAGGAACTGTTAAATGTGGTGTGATATGTAGGTTAATCCAGGGTACTGTGAACCGAGTACTCAGCACAACAGTCTTTTCCGCCGAGCTCGTCATGTGTCTCCTCTTCGGACTCAAGTGGGTTCTCCTTCTGTTCAACCGCTGTCCTTTTCTCCGCTCACGTGAGCGAGCGGGGCGCTTGTTTAGGGAGCTGCTCCACACAACACAAACAAGTTTGAAGAGAAAGAAAGAGGCCTGTGTGACCTTCAGGGAAAAAAGCCCTCTGTCCCGCCTGCAGTGCTGACAAAGGGAGCCCATGCTGCCGCCGTCTCAGAGCGTCCCCTAGCAGACAGACAGGGCCTGTGTTGTGACTGCCTGGCCTGGCCACAGCCACACAGCCTCACTGTGCAACCGGAAACACTGGGGACATCCCAACGGGAAAGGGACAGTCTCAATGACACTTTAAATGACAGTCGCTGTCTTAGTCCAAAATGAAAAAAGAGGCGTATTTTACATAGTATCACAACAGACTGGCCTGCCTCGTAGTATGCACTATTTATGCACATGTGTGGCCCTACTGGCATCATTATGCACTGTAGGGACAGTTGTCAGTGTGTCTGTAGAGGAGGGACAAAGGGATTTACTGTTAGACCTTTTCCATAGGGACAGTGGTTAGTTAAGGGTGAAGACCTTTTCCACAGGAACAGTGGTTAGTTAAGGGTGAAGACCTTTTCCATAGGGACAGCGGTTAGTTAAGGGTGAAGACCTTTTCCACAGGAACAGTGGTTAGTTAAGGGTGAAGACCTTTTCCACAGGAGCAGTGGTTAGTTAAGGGTGAAGACCTTTTCCATAGGGACAGCGGTTAGTTAAGGGTGAAGACCTTTTCCACAGGAGCAGTGGTTAGTTAAGGGTGAAGACCTTTTCCACAGGAGCAGTGGTTAGTTAAGGGTGAAGACCTTTTCCACAGGAACAGTGGTTAGTTAAGGGTGAAGACCTTTTCCACAGGAGCAGTGGTTAGTTAAGGGTGAAGACCTTTTCCACAGGAGCAGTGGTTAGTTAAGGGTGAAGCAAGCAATAAAAGGCTGGAATGGGGACTAGCTGTACTTGCCAGCGTGGATTTCATGGCTGTCCCATTGATCTTCAGGAAAAATGCGTGGCCAAAAGCAGACCAGCACTTCTGCACACTATTACTGACTGTGTGTTAACTGCAGGTCCAGTTCAGGGTATATGCTTTTACCTACTGCACTGATTTAGGGTTAGGTTTAGGCTTAGGGTTAGGGTTGGGTTTAGGGTTAAGTTTAGGGTTGGGGTTACTGACTGTGTGTTAACTGCAGGTCCAGTTCAGGGTGTATGCTTTTACCTACTGCACTTGTTTTTAGGGTTCTAGGTTTAGGGTTAGGGTTAGGATTAGGGTTAACTGGAGGTCCAGTTCAGGTTCTATACTATATCTACTGTGCTGGTTTTAATGCCCAACTCTGGGTGACCAGAACCTGACTATGCCACACCTTGGTGTATTGGTACCGCACTAGTGTGTGTTGCTCACACTGCTGCGTGACTCAATCTTTCATTGTGTAATGCAGGTGTACTTATCATTCACTATATCCCATGAGCCCACTGGTGCGCTGGAAGTGATGGAGGGTACGTAAATCACTTCTTAGGTACGTAGCACTTCTTAGGTCTTTTTAGAGAGCATTTAGGCACTGTGTATGCGTCAGCATGCAGACATCTCTGTGGGTATGCATGAATGAATGTGTGGGTATGAGTATGTGTTTGTGTGTGTGTGTGTGTGTGTGTGTCCATGTCTGTGTGTGAACACATGCTAATTGCAATGTGTATGTGTGATTAAGTGTATGTGTATGTTCGTGACTGCATGAATGTGTGAGCACGCGTGTGTATGTGTGTAACATATAGCCGTGTACAGCCTCCCTCTGAGGGGGCAGACACTGCGAGGACAGTGTTTATCTTGTTCCTGTCCGAGGCACAGAGGGGGTGGCGGGGGTGAGCGAGGCACAGAGGGGGCGGCGGGAGGGAGCGAGGGAGTGAGGAAGGCAAGGACATATAGCTCCCGCTCCTGAGAGCCCCTTTGCGGCTCCATGACAACGGCCCTGACGGACAGCCCAGTTCAGCCGTGGTAGCAGTACAAATACACAGCGGAGTGGATCAGCGCCAGCCGTGGTAGCAGAACAGCAGAGCTGGGTCCAGAAACCCCACAGGCTGGGTCCGGTGCCACTCCAGGCAGAACCCTCTGGCATGGAGAACCCCCGCAGGCCCGTGTGTCAATGCCCCATCAGTGGTCCTGGTGAGAGCGGGCCGGGCCCAGAGTCGGTACCGTGGGGCTCGGGGGGGGGGCGGGGGTCAAGTGGGTATGCGTCTCCCACCGTGTCCAGCCGGGCACTTCCTTCTTCCTGTCGCCCCATTCTCAGCACTGGGGTGAAGAGGCGTGAGAACAAACAGCATGGTGGCCGCTGCCCGATGTGGCGGGCTTCTTTTCCCCCTAAAAAAGAACCTTCATCCTCATCATGACAGCCCTTATTCTCAGCAGCCTAGCCCTTTTCACTCCCACGCGCGCTCTCTCTCTCGTGCTCTCTCTCGCTCGCTCTCTCCTCCTGTTTCATGTCCATGTCACACTATTCCAACAGCACACTCTCAGTCGCTGGAGCTGCAGGTTTGCAGCAGTGGATACAAAGGCTCGCTCAGCTTGAGAGTCTTCGTCCAAAATCAACATCGGTAGTCAACCCTTTCAAGGGAGCCTGGCATGAATCTCAGCGCTCACAATGAAAACCCTAGGAACAGGCGAGTCCAGACAATCCTAAGAACTTCAGGCCCACAGACAAGTATTTTAAGCTGTAAACAATAGGCAGCTAAATGAGCATTAATCAGGTTGCACATTCTCTATATCACTGTGACCACTATTAAAGAATTAAGAGTGATGTGTGCAAAACCATCCAAATCATTTAACTCAATTCAATTCAATACCAGATGCCGGATGTGGCCATGACAGATTGTCTGTCCACCACACATTTTTCTCTAAAATCGTCACAGTGTTTCCAGCAACGGCTATCTGAAGTGAACGACAGACGTCAGTAAAAGGAGGCGACTTGGCTTCAGTCCGAGTCTCCCTTGTCCATGACATGGCACCTGCCTGCCGGGATTAAGAAGGCACATACTGCCCTCTATTGGTCAAACTCTGTACTGTATACACATACTCCGCTGTTGGGACATTTTTTGTATCCGAAGTGGCTAAACATAGTAAAACCAGCGCAGCTATTGTAAGATACAGAAGCTTGTTGAGAGTAAGCACAATAGGCTACTCTTCTTTAATAAATCTGTGTACAGACAAGAAAGAAGTCGTTTTTCTCTGTGGTGGGAAAACCTTGACACCAGAAAGTAAATGATGTGATAACCAAAATCAGCGGGTTTAGTAAACGGCTGCACTTATCACATGGAATGGACTTTTACCCCCTGAAGCTGGGATTTCCACCTTTATTTTTCTCACTATTCACCAAATACATATACTGAACGTTAAGCGGTATGTAGAAACCTGATATTATCACCCTCTTTTCTGTTCTGATATGGGCCAATAACTGTGTAAGAGAAACAAAGGTTGGATCTGTTTTCAGAACTAATCTTTTCACGTATCTCTTCACCCGTCTGTGTGTCACTGAGATGAACCGTGTCTCGGAAAACACCAGAAAGCCTGTCAGAGACGCCATGAAAACAGATACTCTGAGGACATAACTAATAAGTAGCTTTCGATAAAGCGTCTCCTAAATGTATTAGGAAACAACAGATACTTTGAGGAAGCTAACAGAGGGCTGTAATGACCAGCATAAATGTCTGCCTATGACCAGCAGCTAAAGCGCCTTGATGCTTTCAAATCATCTCCAGAGATTAGTATAGGCCTACCTGCCTGCCTAATATTTTATACGTACACAGAACACGAGAGGGTGGCAAACACCTGGAGTGACTCTGAGCTGAAAATAATTTCACAGAGGAAGATTTTACTTCTTACCTGTCTCTCATACATAAATAAGGTTTTATTAACTTCTGACCTGAGAAAAGGAGCGCTACAAGTTTATTTTAAGATCTAAAGTTGAACTGAGATTGGACTTCTATTGGGCCTCACTGTTTCATCTGAGTTTAATTTAAGACATATGAGACAAAGGCAAGATCTAAACGAACTTCTCCGTTTCTCCTACAACCCTCTTAGATCAAATAGATACAAATCAGCTTAATATAAGATATTTGTTTCTGAAAGACAAAGGCAAGACAATTCTAAAATACAATATTTTCCTCTGGGAGAGTCTGACATGACAAAACATGTTTTCTGAATGCTGAAAAAGAGGTTAACACCAGAGATCCATTGAGTGGGAAATTATTTATTCTTCATCTTTAAATTATTTCAAGATAACAATAGCAACATGTACAGTTGTCACTGGAGGGACGAGGGAATATAAAGAGAAGTTAAAATAAAAGTCACCTGTTTTTCATCAGTTGAAAGTTTCTTCAAAGTAGTTATACAGAAACACTTGTTATCATGTCAACAATTCTTTAAAAAGTTATTCTCCAAAAGAAAAAGTTATAATAAAGATAGCAAGGGACAGCCTATTTTTTCTCATTAATACATAGAATACATACAATTTTTCTTCTCTTCTAAGGGGACCAAAGAGTGTTATGAGGTGGACTGATGCGTCATGCTGCAGGTCATGGCTTCCCTTCATGTCCATGATGCACGCGCTCGATAAAACCAGTAGTGTGCTCACCAGTCCGCCAAGACATCAGAGAATCACATTAATCATTGATATTAGTGACACAGAGTAAAAACACCCAAGCCTTTCTTAACCCAACATGGACTACATGCTGGAGGAAGGGCTTAGCAAACTTTTTTTGTCATGTTTTCAACTTTTTGCAAACTTCTTACTGAATCAGCTTTCATTTTAAAAACAAAATACAAAACAAGCCTAACATATAAACATGAACCACAACAAAAACGAAAAAAAAGGAAGGAAAAAAAAAAAGGCCAATCTGGAGCTCTGCTGAACAAGCAGAAGAGCTCCCTTAATGAAAATATGGTGAAAAGTAAAGTGGAACTACACCTGTGGACTTCTGGGAATCAAGGCATGGACTGATGCTAACTTAATAGCACTGCTTAAAAAATGGCCAACACTGCCACCTAGAGGTGACAAAAATATTATGGTCTTCAACGTCTTCTATTGTCTGCCAGCCAAACGACCCTTTTCCTGTGCTCTGACGTTACAGAACACCAATAATCCATAGCACTGAATTACGTATGAACAAAATTTACATGAAATCGGCATTAGTTTTGTGAAGACATCAAAACTACAAAAGAAAGTAATGAAAAATATGTCATTGTGTGCCCTGAAACTGGAAATACAAAAGGTCCAAAACATTGTGATGTAGCCACTGTGTTCATTATTTCACAACATTGTTCAAGAGTCAGACATACAGAGCGAAGGGGCAATACAGGGAGACAGAGAGAGAGAGAAGGGGGAGAGAGAGAGAGACAGAGAGAGAGATTAGATAGATAGATAGATAGATAGATAGATAGATAGATAGATAGATAGATAGATAGATAGATAGATAGATAGATAGATAGATAGATAGATAGATAGATAGATAGATAGATAGATAGATAGATAGATAGATAGATAGATAGATAGATAGAGAAAGATAAAGAGAAAGAGAGAGAGAGAGAGAGAGAGAAACAGAGAGAGAGAGAAACAGAGAGATATGAAAAAATATTGTGCTGTCTGTAATATTTGTTCTCACCATATAAAGCCAAACTTAGCCGCAGGGCTCTGTCAGCATGAGGTGACAGACTGGCTAACCATGTCCCCTCGTGTCCACAGGTGATCCCACACAACCCAGAGAACCTTGCCATCATCTTAATATCACAGAGCATCCATGCACAACCTGTGAGGACCCCTGTAACCAATGCAGTAAAAACACGTCAGTGCATCCCTCCACCTAATGTAATGAGACAGCAGGTCATCCCCCACACAACCAAACCAATTCCTCAATGAACAAAGCTAACAAAATGATCTATGTTATATATACACATATGTTTGCTTTTCTTTGCACACAGGTTTCACAATAACTCATAGGATGTGAACAGACAGGAGGGCTTTTGTTTTGGTTCAAAGTTACTATGTACAACATCCCATCAGGGAAAGCGCAAATAGAAACTCTTCAAAAACATGCCAAAATGTTGGTTGTTCTTTCTTTTTGCAAATGTACATATGTATAATGTCTAACAGAAACGTACCCTTTAAAAAATGAATTTGACACAGTACACCTTCCAACATGGCAAGCAATCAGTACATATTGTATTCAAAAAAAAAAAAAAAAAAGAAAAACTATAAAAGGCAACTGGCAAAAACAGAACTATGGGCCTCCGTATATCCAGAGGCCTTCCATGACATGCTGAGATCACACCCAGGGATGAGACAGCTGAACCCCTACAGCACAGCCTTGTAGTGGATGTATTGGTGTGGGATGTACAAAGAGCCTGGCATATACTAGCAAGCGACACAGATGAAAAGAACGGCCATGAGCACTGCTGGAGCTGCTGGTTTCTGGTGGGGGGTGGGGGTTGGGGCATACAGACTCAGGACCAGCCATCACACGAGTCCAGGAATGCACCGTACAGACTCAGGACCAGCCATCACACACATCCAGAATGCACCGTACAGACTCAGGACCAACCATCACACACATCCAGAATGCACCGTACAGACTCAGGACCAGCCATCACACACATCCAGGAATGCACCGTACAGACTCAGGACCAGCCATCACACACATCCAGGAATGCACTGTAGCTGTACTCCTTTAAGACATCGACTGGCAGGCTGTACAGCAAGTACCGCATCCTGAGCCAAAATCAGGCCCACTGCATACCAATGCGGGGAAAAAACTGAAACCAACGCAGCCCCCCCCACCCCCCACTTTCAGCTGCCTTTTACTCTTTTAGTCTCAGTCTTGCCGTGCTCTTTGGCTACCAAGCGAGTCACCAAATGGCATTAACCTTTTCCCAAGCTGCGCTGCAAAGCTGTCTGAGGGTCCTACACCGTTTAAGGGTCCTACGCCGTTTAAGGGTCCTACAGCATGTCTGAGGGTCCTACAGCAGGTCTGAGGGTCCTACAGCATGTCTGAGGGTCCTACAGCGTTCCATGCACAGAACCTTAGAACACATCAAGCGTTGTCCTCCTACAGGAATGTCTAAGGAGAAACACCGTGCCAGGTATGTGCACTTAATTCAGCTCAGCACAAGCCTCCGAATGTGTGCTCCCAGAAACTCGCTCCAAACTGTGTCCAATCAGGGGAAGGAGAGAATGGGTTTAGAAATCTGGGAACCTTCCAAAAAGCTTGAAAAGCACAAAATATGGCTTTAATAATCACATGATCACATGATGCAGACCAAAAATATCGACTTTAGTTGCTAATCTAATTCAACAACTGACAAACATGCTGGTTCTGGTTATTGTGATAATCCTCATTCAATGTTGATTCATGGTCTCAGCACTGTACACATAATTTTGTTTGGACAATGACGCTGTAAACACAAAAAAACAAAAGCTAGAGAGCGTCCGAGTTCACCTCACAAGATCTCCAACCAGAGCAACTCAGAGTTGACTACTCGTGTGCCTTCCCTCCAGTGGGAGGGTTGCTTTTTACACACTCATCATCCCCACTGACTGGGCTACGGGTCGGTCCACAAAGGAGGACAAGACCACACACTGCACCTCGTAACGCATGCCTTCAGGTCAAGCCGCAAGAGTGGTCAACCACTCTCTCTGTTCGTGATACAGCTATTACTACATTTTGCTTACTGCCAAGTAAGAGGAGACGAGGGCAAAATATGCAGTTTGCACACTGAACCTCCAGGCTGCTCCATGTATGTGCCAAATAATATTGAGAGTCAAGTGGGGTTGGAGGCTAGCAGTGGGGTTGGAGGGTGTGGGCCTCACTAACTGAAGATTTCATGGCTACTATGTTTTGCAGGTGCTTTAAGAGGAGACAATGACCAGCGCAATCCTTAGAGTTCTGTGAGCAAAGACAACATCTCCATCGTAAAGAGGAAAAGTCACACGCTGAGGCATGGGGCATTGTTCATCCACCACCATTCCTTCCCCACACTCTACTGAAAAAAACACAGCGAACTGGCATGAGGCCAGTCAGCATACACACAAACACATCAGCCAACATCTTTCAAAGTCAGAGCTGATAAGCTTTCTTCCTTCAGGAAAGAAGAGCTGGCAATTACAGTCATCAACGATGGACCTGAGGTCACAGAAGTTTGTCCTCAGCCTGGCCACTGAACGAAATGACCTTCCTCTCCTCTGGAAAAAAGTGAACCATCAAAATGGCCACCAAACAACGTTCAGGTAATGCTGAAAGCAACCAAGCCACGGTGACTGGTCTTCTGTGGCCATCAAAATGGCCACCAAATGACCTTGGTGCCATGGCGACTGCTCTGCTCTGGCTGTTTAATGTGGGGCTGAGCTAATAAACAAACCATCCAACCAACAAGTGAAATTTCATCGTCCTAACAAATAGACAAACAAAATGTTACCAAAATAAGCGCAAAGAAGGTAAATAACAAGCAGTTATTTGATCAGCGACTTATCAAATGTCAAATGTTATCCAGTCAGAGTGTCACTTGTAAAAAATAAAATTGCGCATGTTTAAAAAAAACTACAAAAACAGTGCAAATCATATTTCTTACAATGTCTTTACAAGAATGGAACTTGGCTGAAGGTGTCATGGGTGGACTGGGGTTGGGGAGGGTAACAGATGCAGGGGGCAGTGAGGGGTCACTATTTCTTGTTTTGAACAGTAAAACGGAGAAGCCCATGAGTGTGTGTGTGTGTGTGTGTGTGTGCGTGCGTGCATGAGCATGTGTATGTATGTGTGTTTGTGTACAACAGACGCTGTTCCTCCAGGGTGGGGGCAAGGAGAGGGTGATCAAGAGGGGTTCAGCTTCTCCTGGTCCTTGAATGCTGAATCAGCCACTGTAATGTGATGTCTACAGACAAACAAATTTACCGTCAGCTCACAGCCAAAAACAACTACACAGCAAACGTTCAAACTTATTAAGGGGGGGGAAGTCACCATCCTGAAACATTCTTCTTATGATTTTAGTCATTCGTTAACGAAAGGCTTCAAAAACACACAATGAACAAAGGGGAAACATTCTTCTGCTGTTCAGCAGACAACAAAACAGAAATCAAACAAAATCTTACCAATGTTGTCCTTCTCCTTGCATGAGATGGAGTAACAGCAGATCTCTCTGTCCTGAATGGCAGACAGATTCCTGAAAGGGAAAATGATTCGGTTTAAAATTTAGGAAACAATAACTTCGAATCAATACAGAGGGTAGAGTTTAAAATGTGAAAACATAACTGACATTCTCTCGATCAGCTCCTTCTCATCCAGGGCACCAGGAAGATCTCTTTTGTTTCCCAAAACCAGTACCTGTGGGCAGAGAGTGGCAAGATGTCGTTGCTAACAGAAACAGACTCTCTTTCGTGGGAAAAAAACTAAGGCCATGTCAGAATAATAAAATGCATTTCAGATATACTGACATGATATATACCGATAAGGATTACATTCCATTATTTACTGTTGTTGGTACAGGGTACTGTATCTATTTTTCATTCAAAATGACATTAGCACATACATAATTAAATATGATTCAATTTGAAACCATGCTGGACCAGATGTAGGCAGTGCCTGTAAACGCTGATGAGAATTGACCAAAGCTCTTAGCCAGGCGGGATATCTCCATGCACCTCTAAACGGCGTGAGAGCGCCTTTAAGACCCCTGCTAGTCCCTCGGCCACTGCCCTTGGCATGGGATCAATAGGACCCCTGCATGCTCCTCCCAGCGGCCTCAGCTGGACTTAATGGCTTCCCGTGTCACAGACACGTCGTCAATCCACCTCTCTAGCACTACACGCCAGCCTTGATGACACGTCTCTCTCACCACCAGCTACCCATCATACAGAGACAGTGATACACACACACACACACACACTAGTAAACATACAGAGAAACACACATGCTCAGTATTCCTTCCATCCATCCATCCATCCATCCATCCATCCAACCCTCTTACTCCCTCTCTCTGTTTGGTTCAATAAACCAGGCGGCATTGCAACCGTGGTCATTATTCAACACACAGACACACACACACACACGCATGAATGCCGCATACACACACACACATTCATTATTCATGGTAGGACTGAGACAGGACAGATGCCACCCTCCTGTCATGGAGGAAAAAAGAAAGTAGAGAGAGGAGAGAGGAGAGAGAGGCGCTCCATGCGAGAGGAGAGAAGAGAGAGGAGAGAGAAGAGAGGGTGGAGAGAGGAGAGAAGAGAGAGAGAGGAGAGAGAAGAGAGGAGAGAGGAAAGAGGAGAGTAGAGAGAGGAGAGAAGAGAGTAGAGGGAGGAGAGAGGAGAGTAGAGGGAGGAGAGAGGAGAGTAGAGGGAGGAGAGAGGAGAGAGGGAGGAGAGAGGAGAGAGGGAGGAGAGAGGAGAGTAGAGGGAGGAGAGAGGAGAGAGGATAGAGAGAGTAGAGTAGAGGGAGGAGAGAGGAGAGAGGAGAGGAGAGGAGAGAGAGGAGAGGAGAGGAGAGGAGAGAGGAGAGAGAGGAGAGGAGAGGAGAGGAGAGAGGAGAGAGAGGAGAGAGGAGGGAGGAGGGAGGAGAGAAGAGAGAGGGAGGAGTGAGGAGAGAGGAGTGAGGAGAGAGGAGGGAGAAGAGAGAGAGAAGAGAGGAGAGAGGAGAGAGAGGCGCTCCACGCGAGAGGCTCATGTGCTGCGTGAAGATCTGCATTAAACTCCACCCGCAGCTGTATGCATGAGGATGGTGTGTGTGTGTCTGTGTGTCTGTGTGTCTGTGTGTCTGTGTGTCTGTGTGTCTGTGTGTCTGTGTGTCTGTGTGTCTGTGTGTCTGTGTGTCTGTGTGTCTGTGTGTCTGTGTGTCTGTGTGTCTGTGTGCGCGTCTGTCTGTAAAGTGGGGGGCTACAAAGGGTTTCCCAATCTCAGCTTCTGATGGGAGGCAAAGGGCCCGTCCACACAACAACGTTTTCAGGTCAAAACGGTACAGTTTGTTTGCGTTTTGGCCTTCCGTCCACACGGCGCCGGCGTTTTGGGTGACCGAAAACGATACTTTTTGAGAACGGGTTCCAAAGTGAGAAAGTCTGACAACGCCACCGTTTTGTTCTCGTGTAGACAGGCAAAACGCATCCTTTTGAAAACGATGATGTCGTCGCCCATTCACCTTGTGCTGCACATATAACAACAACTTCAAGCTTTTACAAACTGGTTGCTGTCGAATAAATTGTGATTTGATTAGCTTGTACTGTAGGCTGGCTGTTGTGCAATTGTTTCTATCCTTTGCCATTAAACTGTCTGTATGGCTAGTAGGCTATAACAAATACTTCTTGTAGGCTTTTATTATTCTTGATTAATTAAAGAGCAACTGTCGCTGCTTTCAGCTCCCCTCAGTAACAACACGCATTGCTAAAATCAACATATGACATGTTTTAAGCGAATAATTGCGCAGTTGCCTCAAGTTTATTTGCAGCTCCTTCTATTTTTTCATGTTCTGCTCCGTATCGCTTAAATGGGTCAATTTAATGACGTGACATCTCACAACAGCGTCAAACTTTTACAAACAGGTTGTTGTGGGATACTTTGGGGTAAAAATCGTCTGCAGTGTAGGCTATGTGTAATGCAACTGTTTCTACCTTCTGACATTGAACTACAGGATGTTTTTTGTATACATCGCTATTTCAGCCCAACAAACGCTTTTCACGTTATGCTTTTTAAATAGGGCAACTGTCGCTGCATCCGACCCATCTAAACTAGAACGCACATTGCTAAAATCAACATACATTACATGTTTAAAGTCAATCATTGCACTTCTGATCATGCCCCTCAAGCTGGTACAGCACACCTTCTGCAATGAAAACGCAATGAAAACGTTCCCGAGTGGACGTAAATATTTACTGCTCCGTTGTCGTGTGGACGCGACTTTTTTTTTAACCCACAAAGACAAAAATCCAGGAACGTTGTCGTGTGGACGGGGCCAAAATGTAATGCTCACATTATACAGCCCTACAGGAGACCTGCAACCCATTAAGACCACACAGCCCAATCAGCAGGTTATGGGAAGGCCAGGTTAAAATGCTCTCTTCATATTTGGCCTCCTGGTCTTTTAGCTGAGGCCTTTGACCAAAGAACCAAGTGCTGTGGGAGAAATGGAGTTATGAGTCTGTTACTAGTTGTGTGGTGCTGGATCGCCTCAGCTGGGAGGGTATTTGGCCACAGTAAAAGGGTGTACATCAGAAGACTAAACAGATCCATTTCTCTGTCAAACAAAACATTTGTTGTCCCCAAAATGGGGAATTCTGTTGCTTACCATGAGCTGTACATAACCATTTCAAGCTTTAAGGACATCCAACCAAATACTTTTACTGTGACTAAAGATCAAACAGATTTTGCTGAAACATCTATCACCTACTCATCATTCAAGCAACAATACTCCAGAAAAGGGCAGAGCACTGTTTGTAAGGAGTAATATGAGAGAACGTGAATGAGTGGGTCAGTTGTGACATGGGCAGGACTCACTGGGATGCCTTGCAGCTGGGGTTTGTCTAACAGGTTGCGACATGAGTGGTACTCACTGGGATGCCTTGCAGCTGGGGTTTGTCTAACAGGTTGTGCAGTTCGTTCTTGGAGGCCTCAATCTTTTCAGGGTCGGCAGCATCAACCATATATCTGCATGACAGGACCCATGGAGCAAAGAACAGCGTTAGACTGGCCACAGAGGGCAGCAAAATGAAAAAACATACATATAATGTGTCTTCATAGAGCAAGAACAAAGGCAATGTACACGGAAAGAGAGGTATCAATTTAAAAGGACAAGGAGAATGTTTAAACATATAGCTAACCTGTCCTATAGTCACTGGCTAGAGTACTTGTTTGTCTGTGTGGGTGGATGGGGGTGTTTGTGGTAGTAAAGTGCTCAGTCCTAAAGTTCATATAGTGTAGTGTTTTGGAGTTATTCCACTCTTGAATGGTAACTGTGCCCTGACCAAACTGACAGTGAGCCATACTGATGCTTGTCTGCAGGAACAGGTAAGTAAGCTAATACCATGGCTAAGACCACAAGTGCTGATTGGTGTAAAATAGGGGAAATTAAGTGCACTTGCCAATGACTACAGTTTGTGTAATGCGTGAGCATTCTGAAGTCTTACACATACATGCTGCTTTCTATGTGTCTCACTACAAAGAGGCTACACTGGTAGTTAACAGTAACAGAGAAATCCTGACATCAACATGTTTATTAGTCTTTGGTAATGTGGCGTCTTAATGATTGATATTCCTAGGCCAGCCAATCAGAGCATATAAAACATGAGTAGGCGGGCCTATTCACACCTGCTTCCCAGTACTCACACAATAGCACTGACGCCCCGACAGTAGCGCTCCCACATACTCCTGAAGCGAGGCTGGCCCCCGATGTCCCATAGCTGCCAGGGAAGAGACAGCCCAGCCAGAGCGTTAAAACATGGACACACACACAATACAGACAAACATACAAGACAGACACACACAACACACCACACCACACACTGGCACAATATTAGATTAGACAATTAGACAATATAGACAATATTAAACAATATAATCTTGCTAATTAAAATCCATGCTGAAAAATCTATTTGAAACATAAGCAACAAACAGGTGCATTCAGAAGGTGGGTCCTTGCAGTGTGAACAGAGGACAAGGACACTATCCTTTTTAAAGAGAACTTGGTGAACTCCACATCCATGAATCTTTACTCCTCGCCTGGCTCCAACATTCATCTAATGCAGTCAGATAAGCTACAGGAGCTTTCTGGCCCATGGGCGAGGCCTCACTCCAGCAGTTTACACGGGTTAAGGAGGAGGTGTGGGGAGAAACCTGGCTAACAAGATAAGACTATGAGGTTTAATGCTTCAGCAGAAATTCAGCTTTCTGGCAGACCATGACAAGATACTTAATACTGTGCTTGCACACACACACACACACACACACACACACACACACACACACACACACACACACACAATGTTCAAACAGTGACAATGTTTTAAGGTTTGAACTCATGCTTGTTTTGACTCCCTGACTGGCTGCTGTCCTGACCTTGATGGTGACGTTGCCCTTGGTGATCTTCCTCATGTTGAAGCCCACGGTAGGGATCATGTCCTCGCTGAACTGCCCAGACTGCAGAGAGAAAGCGCACACACACACACACACACACGCACATGAACACACAGAAGAACTGCTGACAGGTGCAGGTAATAATAACACCCACTCATGGCTAATAACGAGTAGCAAAGGGCTGTATCTTTAAAACTAGCTGACGCCACGTGGAAAGAGGGGTTTTGGATATGGATTAAAAATGAGCCAACAAACAGTCGGAGTCACAGGCTGTCAGGTCTCAATATGTACGTATCCACACGCCTGCCAAAGGCTCTTATGCCCACCACAGTCTTTAAAACAAAAGCGTTCTAATTTGTGACATGAAACATTTTCCAGTGTATCAGCCCTGTGATTAGCCTAAGTTAACTGAAATGTTTCAAAAAGCCAGGTGGTGAAAATGGCTGAGAGACACTGTGACTGTGAGCCACAGTGCATGAACTGCACTCTACAGTAAAATAATTGCAAAGCCATGCAAAGAAATGTGGACAGTTACAGAGATGGTGCCATAAACAGCATGTAGGACAGTAAGAGACTGCACTAAACACAGATTAAGGAACCAGTTGAGAGCTCTTCAAACTCATGGTTTAGAGATTTTTCTTTCACTATTACCCGCAAATTTAATCCAAACTATATGCAAATCACATGTAACCCATTTCTTTTTTACTACAAAGTAGCAACACCAGAGGGTAACAGTATTTTTTTTTTCTAAAATAGTATGACATGGTTGTACTGATCTACTGTAACAGCGATGTTTTAGCAGTATACAAAATACATTACATACCAAACCCGTGATGGGGAGACTGATCTAATACACTACAACTTAACTTGATTTGACTTATCTTCAGAACACATACACAGAGACACTTCCATCCTTATGTGTGTGTCTATGTAAGACGGTTCCTCAGTGCATTACCCACTTAGTTAAATCGTTGCACGGCTTCACTGATGAGAAGCAAGCTATTTCAGTTTTCTGACAGTCACCCTCTAAAGGATGAGTAAAAAAAATAATTTGTCACATAATGTGTCAGTGAACGATGGTCTGGCTGGTGGGTCCCCTGATAAAAGCACGGCTGGCAAGATGATGTGTTTGCGAAGGATGTGAGCCAGCGAGGAATAGCAACTGGAGGGTGTGGCACGGACTGAGCAGGTTGGATTTATGTCCTTGCCAAAGGTGTGAATTTATACGCGGCTGACCTTCCACAAAGTCTGGCCGGTGCTCTCCTCTGGCGCAGGTAGAATACTCATTAGCTCAGGCAGACAAACCCCGCGAAGGGCTTCTGGCAAAGCTAGACAGGCTGGTGGGTGACAAACTGTAGCATCCTAAGAGATGCTTCTCTGTAAGAACCTTATGTAAGTCAACAGGCAAAGGACTCAGAGCAACAGGAAAGCAGACCGGTCAGGCAGAGTTCTAAAGCATTACACTGTAAGAGACACACAGAGGTTAATCACCTCACAACTGCCTTTCCTGCCACATTTTGCCATTCTATGTTATATTGTATTATATGCTATTCTATATATGTAATACAATTGGATGTCTAATGAAATTCCACTCTATCACAGAAATTAGGGTAAAAATTAAATTCTGTGAAGGCAACTGTACATTCAATAAGCCTATTAGTAGTTTCACAATCAAAACTTTTATGGTGTAATTACAAACCACCTGACACTGTCTAATCCGAAACTGGACAAAATCACAATCGAGAAATTGCAGCTCAGGTTCAAATGCAAACGTTCAAATCCGGGAAATTCTACTGTGCCCAAATACCATTCTGTAAAGACCACTTCCAGTAAACTTAATCAAAACTGCACAGCTCATGCATAGATGTGATTCAGCAAATACACAGATGACAACATCCTGTTTGCCTAAAGAGACAAGCCACAGTGATTAGGACCTTCCTCAAAAACAGATTGAGGAGGTGTGCTCTTGTGGAGGATGAGGCAACATTAGTGGCACCGTGATTGAATCGACTGTGATCAGAGGATGAGACACTGGTACAAACATTTTACTCTCCTCACACACACTGGCAACAGAGCAACACATGTTTAAAATATTGCTGAACATGAAAAGAAAAAAAACTACATTTAAATCAGCAGTGGCCTATATACAATGTATCAATAGCCATGGCCATGGCTTTATCAGCATCTGTCAGCGTTTGCAACAGGGAAATGGAAACACAATCAGCAGTTTCACTGCATGCCCTACTCTGCCCAGTATGTCTTTGCATGTGACAAATAAATATCCTTGCATGCTTTAAATAACTTTACTTTATAGGATACATGACTTGAAGACATTACTGAATGTTAGGTTAACCCTACCCTATGCAAGAGAAAGCTTCAGAATCCTTGGCCTACTCCAACGAGTTTTGTGCTAAATTGTTCAACATATTCAAATTCATGCTTTCTATTAAATGTAACATGTACTGTGGCAGAAGGACCACAACACGTCAAAGTAATCAGCAGACACTGAATCATACTGAGGCGGTCTGAGGTTGCATCCACCTCTCTGGCCAAGCGAGTAGGCCTTGAAGCGGCAGAAACACGTTTAATTGTTTGAGGACATGATTGATTGGGACATGATATCTTAACAGAGGATACCACTAAATTTTAACAGTAAAACACCCCAGCCAGGATCGACCAAACATAACCTTTGAATGACATTAAACTCGTTGGCCTCCGACAAATTCTGCCACAATATAAGGCCAGTCGTGCTTCTTATGGTATTTCGCCGAGTTCTCTCTACAAACTAGCGTAATCCACACCATTTCAGCCTTGGACATTCCTGACCGGATTTAGGACAATGTGTCCAACAAAATGTAGTTTGTGGATAACAGATGGAAGCACCTAGCAAATATTGTGAGGACTCCATTTTCATTCACCAAACGTCACACGCGATGCCGTCATAACGGCTCTCTGGACATCATATGATGAACTGAGGCTAGCTCGCTCCACGCATTCACGCACGCTTTAGCTACACTCAGGGCCCACACGGTCATCCAACGTTGTATTTTGGCCGTTACAATAAAGCAACCTCGACTACGTGCAAAACAAAGCAAGATGACATCGTATTTAACGATTACATTTGTATCTTTCTTGATCCAGAGAAACACGACGCTTAGCAATTACTGGGGGCGCAACGTCAATCACGGGACCGATACCTTGGAAGAAAATCATGATTTGCATTTTCACTAGAAGGAGTCATAAAACGACCACATTACCGCAATCACGTTTACGAAGGTGGTCTTCCCCGAATATTGCAAGCCGACCAATGTCAGTTCCATCTCCTCCTTCCAAAACAACGCTTTAAACCAGTCCAATAGCTTGTTAATCAAGGCAATCATCTTGTCGCCGCTCGCTGTAAATTGCTAACGAAATATCAGCTGACTAGCTTTGCTGTCGCGGCGCAGAGTAGGAGAAATGTTGCAGTATAGCCTTCCTTCCTCTTCCTGGGAGAAGATTTTACTGAAAACGCCAATAATCGTCACCACTGCCTTGTAATGAACGACACTATCGTGAAACGCTCCCCGCTCTGTTTTCTTGCAGCCCCTGTTCCTCCCTATGGTTTGTCCTTCCTCATTGGGTGGGGTTTCAGATCCATGCACAGCTGATCCTAAACAATGCAGGGAGAAGGGCGACTGGTGAAAGAAGGCATGCTGGCCTGGGTGCTCGCCTAGGTCTTGGGATTGCGCCCTCTAGCGTAGGCACACTTTATGGAGTTCATTGTAATATCTGTGTTATTTCTAATCTTTTTTTTTGTTACAAATGAACATCCTATCATGAACATCCTATCATGAACATATGAGATGGATACAGTTACAGGTAAAATCAAGTTTCTCATAGGATATATTCACTTTTTCATAGATAGATAGATAGATAGATAGATAGATAGATAGATAGATAGATAGATAGATAGATAGATAGATAGATAGACAGACCTTCAGACAGACAGACAGACAGACAGACAGATAGATAGATAGATAATTTATGCTTATCCATGTTTTTTTATGTGTTTGAATGAACTAACTGACCCTGGCTAATGTTCTAAGCCACAAAGTATTTCGATTCCAACACAAGTAAATATGTACAATTATTATTTTTGCAAAGTCAGGTACACTTACCTGTTAATTATTTATTAACAGATATATGCTATTCGTTAAATGATTGGAGAGAAACATTATTTAACACATTGCAGTAGTCAGAAAATAATGAACCAAATGAAAGTTGGATTTTTAGCGACCTGATGATTCGATGGTATTACGCAGTCAAAGACACAGGTTAACCAAAATGTAACCAGAATGGTGATATATTGCTACATGAATATACTTTCCCTAAATGATACACGTTATAATGTCTCCACCGACATTCATCAGCCATGGTTATAAATTGTCAACTGATCGTACTCGAATCTGCGGATTGTGAAATGTCATTTACAGACTGATGGTTTCCGACTCAGTCAGTGGAAGGTGTGCTAGGTTGAAGTGTCATCGTAAGTTTGGTCTCGAAGGTGGTCAGTGCAATGTCTGGGTTGGAATTAGTCTTGAACACCAAACGGACGTAACAGTGCAACTATTTAAGTGTAAGTATAGATTTATATATATTTTATCGCTGACTTTTCAGACCACAGCGACAGACTCGCACTGGTATACTTGGGCAACTGTGTCGCTGGAGTGGTAAGCTAGCTATTCTGCTCTGCTAAGGAATCTACGGCAAGCTAGTTGTTGTTAGCATTTAGCTAATGTTACCTGTCCAGTTTCGGCTAACACCACTGTGTTACGCACCTTTATGAGGCACTTGTCCTAGATTGATAGATGGCCTGTATAAGACCTTTCATCGGTAATCATGATGCTCTTATAAAAACGTTGTCAACTGTATAAATGTATAAACAGTGTGGGGACGTTTAGTTATGGTAATATGTGTGTAACATATGATCTTCATGTCATATCACAGAAGTCATCGACAATGAAGGCGAAGGAATTTTCACGTGATATGGGATAAGTGTGGCTTCTCTAGCTCCTGGATCGCAGCCAACTTTTTCTGAACTGATTCCAAACGTGTGCTAAAATTTTTGGATTTTTATGCCAACAACTTTCAAACCTTTCTAACGACTGGCAAATAGCTGCCCTTGTTGTGCAATAACCTCCCTGTCGAGAACACAGCCAAGTGTATTCCGTCCTTCCCAACACGGAAACAGAGTTTACGGCATGTCTGTGACTACCAAATAAGTAGTTATTCGCATCCTGAGCCGATTAAAACCTAAAGGACAACGAGCTGGAACTTGTAGGGTCGCTATGGGCACAACATTGAGTGAACCTTGTATTTATGACAAGCTGTCCGAAAGCATCGACATTTTACGGCAGTCGGGCTATCGTTATGGCATGTCAGAGAGGGAGATTGAAAAGTTCATCAAGCAAGTCCTGGAGACCAACGAACCACGGAGGGAGCCGCCCCAATTCCCCATTCTTCGGGCCGTGTTTAAGGTAGGAGCTCAAAGTCCTTTTGAAACAACAAATACATTAGGGTGCTTAAACGGTAAAAGTAAAAAGCCTTTTTTTATTTTTACAGAAAAAGGCCCTAAATGTTGATTATTTTGGGGTGAAGTAATTGTACAAGACTATGTGTCAGCATATGTTCAGAGCCAGTTTTATAGTTAATAGCCTTCATCTTTACAGTCATGAAGGCTGCAGGTCTGTTTTTTCTAATCTAGCTGCTACACCTCTTAGCTGTGCCCATTCCATGTGTTTAAGCCAGCTATGATTAAAGGTTTCTGTGTTGTGTTTTTGCTGCAGTTTGTTTTGGCTATAGGTTTCCTGGTGGTGGCCGTGCTGGCCTTCACCTACCCCCAGAATCCTCGGCAGGTCGGCTCTCTGGACTCCGGCAGCCATAACTGGTCCTCCCCCCTCAGTCACGTGCGGCTCCTCTCCCTGCCTATCGCCAAGAAGTATAACCTGCAAGGTAAAGTAACACTGTATGTGAGTTAGTGCCCGTTGGAGCCTCAAACTAGTGTATGCTGGATACTTTGGCTTTAAAGAAAAAAAGTGCAAGTACACAGGGAAACATGCTGGTAACTGGTAACCTTAAGTAGTTACTGTATATTACTGTATAGCTTAGGACTCCAATGTTAATCTTATCTTCAGCATTTAGCGTTCACAATCTCTCAATCTTCTTAACAGCAAAATGTTGTTTGTTTCAAAATTCAAGTCAGAATCCTAACAAATGTACCCACACACACACACACACGGATGAATGTACAAATGTACACACACACACAGTGACCGTGTGGCCACAGCTGATGATTGCAATGGCGCTGTGTCTGCAGGGTTCCACGAGTGGTGGAGTATCGGGGCCTTGCAGCAGGCCCTGGTGAACTGCTCAGGCTGTGCGGACGTGTTTGCCGTCACAGAGATCTCCGATTTTCAGTCTGATTTCACTGGTGTCCGCGCCGGACCCCAACCAGTTTTACTGAAGGTGGGTTTGCCTCCGCTGTTCGCACTGTACAGAGTTCTGCAGGTCCTGAGATGTATGTAGTTTAAGAGGAGAAAGGTGTGCACATCCAAAAGATTGGGAACACTGATGCCAGACAAATGTATCAGACAGTAGGACAGAGAGGGCCTCTACACTTGTCTTTTGCTCCACAAAGTATTTTATTGTAACTTAACAACAGACAGTGTTTAAATCACATCGGATCTTTGTTCAGCCTGACGACACAGGAAAAGAAATCAGTGTGCAAGTCCTACTGCACAGCATGGAGGGAATAATCCGTGCGTGCTAAAGCTTTTGAATGATTAGATGGCAGACGGAGTTGTGACAGTTAATATAAGGGCACCTAGGTCACTGGTGGTGTATATGACTAGGTTAGCCTAAGTAAACCTTCAGAGAGAACATCTTTAGCCATGAGCATGCCAGACCACATAGCTGAATAAGTCAGTGAGTTACAAAAAGGCAAACATCAACAGGTTCTATTCCTGTTTTATCTGTGAGACAAGTTAGTGTCAGGTTTGAAAAAAGGGTGTTGCATTGCAAAAAATAATAATTGAAGGAAATCTATCATTAAAGGAAACAAAACCAAAAAAAACTGACACCATATCCTGCGTTAACTGAGAAACAAGACTACAGTCGCAGCATGCTGCACTATAAATATGTTTCATGAGGTTCTCTCTTGCCTTTTGTGTAGCAGCAGGTGGCTCTGAGTGTGTCTGTGTGCCTGATGGACTCATAACATGGGTTCATACTTTCACAGCAATGCATGCTTAGTTGTGACTGCTCATGCTTAGGTGCTATATTTCAATGTGAGGTAGGTTTAATGTTAGCTGAACACACTGAGCATTTTTCCTGCGTGTTACCACTCTTAAGAGTTTGTTTTAGCCCATTACAGCTACTGGTAGTTGTGTTTGAGTTGGTGCCATCATGTCTGGTCCTCAAGTTTTTGTGTAAACCCTGCATTGGTATGTAGTATGAGCTGTGTCTTAGTTGTATGTACATCTGTAGTATGAGCCGTGTCTTAGTTGCATGCATATCTGTAGTATGAGCTGTGTCTTAGTTGCATGTACATGTATAGTATGAGCTGTGTCTTAGTTGCATGTACATGTGTAGTATGAGCCGTGTCTTAGTTGTATGTACATGTGTAGTATGAGCCGTGTCTTAGTTGCATGCATATCTGTAGTATGAGCTGTGTCCTGGCACCTGAAAGACACAGATCCTCTTTTTGGCACTGCTTCCCCTACTGCAGTCTCACTTCACTCCTGTTGGCACTGCAGCGATGTGGCTCTCTGGAGCAGTTTACTGTCTGTGAACTTGTCACCACAATGATTTAGTTACATATTTAATGTAGTTTTCAGACTTGAAGAACTGTGTTTGTTTGTGCGTGTGCGCTCCTGTGTGTGTGTGTGTGTGTGTGTGTGTGTGTGTGTGTGTGTGCGTGTGTGTGTGTGTCTACACAGGGCGGTGAGTCCCTGACGCTGCAGAGGCGTCAGCTGGAGGAGCTGTATGCGGTGCACGCGGGCTCCATGAGCATCCTGCGGGAGGAGCCGGACCGCAGCCTCTCCCCCCAGGAGCACTTCCCCCAGGGCCCCGCCAACTTCACCCTGCTCTGGTACCAACACACTCCTCTCCTATCTCAGCATGTTCTTATGGATGTAGTGATACACTCACCCCATGGTCCAACACCATTCAACTTCATCCCGCTCTGGTACTGCCACACTCCTCTCTTACTTAAGCATGTTTTTATGGATATAGTGATACACTCACCCCAGGGCCCCGCCAGTTTCACCCTGCTCTGGTACCCGCACACGCTTCTCTTATCTCAGCATGTTTTTATGGGTGTAGTGATACCCCATGGTGCAGTACTTTTCATGTTCCACAATTCAGGGTTTTTTACTCAACTTCACACTGATCTGGTACCAGCACACTCACTTTCAATTCTACATGTGGTTCAGTTAGGAATGTTCCTGTTTTTAAAATAGGAATAGATTGCTTTGTTTTTAGATGGTACTTTTAACCTAGGGGTCATATACTTCCAGTCAGGAGACTCGTTGATGTCCAGGGATTGCACGGAGTGAAAGCGGCTGATGCATCAGGCTGGCCTCTCTTTAGTTCACATAAGAGACTATTCTGCTTCCAACCTGAATGACAGAAGAGGAAAACTACTTAGTGTGGCTTTTAGGCCTGATTTTTGTTTTCCACCTCTATCTTTTTAATTGTTTCTGTGTTTTCTGATTGGACTGTGGCGTGGCAGGAGGTTTGCCACAGGTGCCAGAGAGAAGGTGCTGTGGTGGCTGTTCCCCAAAGCAGAGCTCTGTTACCTGCTTAACAGCGCAGGGACCATGCTGCAGCGCTGCCAAGTCACTCACAGCACCGGTTCTCAGAGCAGGGTGAGTAGACACACACACACACACACACACACACACACACAAACACACGTTTCATTACAGACACACACACACACATTTGATTAGACACACACACACACACACAAACACACATTTGATTACAGACACACACACACGCATTTGATTACAAACACACACACACTTGCATACAGACACACCCACACACTCACACACCACAGCAGAAATCAGGCATGCTTCCTGAATGTGTTTATTTGGTAGACAGAACTCGGAGGAGTTGCATACTGACATCAAAGGTTCAGCCTCATTTGTAGGGACACACTAGAGTCTAGTCTAGTGACTAGACTAACCTCAAACACTTCTGGATGCCTGTTGAGCTGCCTAACATAGTCCATGTAAAGCCAAAAACACACCACTCTGTACACACCACTCTGTAGAGCCAATGTACCTGTTCTTGTGATCTACAGACACATAAATATGCAGGTACCCTAAACATCAACAAAGCAGTGCTAGCTTACCATTCTCACATCACTCTCGCTCACCAGGTGCTCTCATGATGTAGCCACAACTACTTCTAATGGAGGCTAGGTCTCAGGCGCTGATATTAACATGTCGGCTTCGACAGTCAGCAGTACAGTACTAGCTGGTGTAAACTATAAAAGGAAAAAAAACTCTGCTACTGAGAAACAAACTGAGTACTGAACAGGGGGTGTTTAGAAAAGATAAATACTGAATGTATTCTTGTATATCTGACTGTATGTGGATGTTGTTTCGGGGGTGGAGGTATTAGGCTGGCTTTAAATAAAAGCATCTGCTAAGTGTAATGTAATGCTGTTGTTTTTAGGGGGTGGAGATGCTGGGCTGGCTTTAGATAAAAGCGTTTGCTAAGTGTAATGTAATGTAATGCTAAGTGTAATGTAATGTAATGCTGTTGTTTGGGTGGAGGTTCTAGGCTGGCTTTAAATAAAAGCATCTGCTAAGTGTAATGTAATGTAATGCTAAGTGTAATGTAATGTAATGCTACGTGTAATGTAATGTAATGTAATGCTACGTGTAATGTAATGTAATGCTGTGGTTGTCTAGGGGGTGGAGGTGCTGGGCTGGCTGGTGGTGGGGGAGGGGCAGCCCACAGTGCACGTGCTGCCTGTCCACCGCTGTCAGAAACAGTGTAGCTCCTTCAACCTGTGGCTCAGTCCCGGAGACATGGGTGAGTACACACACACACACACACACACACACACACAGTCCCAGAGACATGAGTGAGTACACACACACACACACACACACACAGTCCCAGAGACATGGGTGAGTACACACACGCCACACACACACACACAGTCCCAGAGACATGGGTGAGTACACACACGCCACACACACACACACACACACACAGTCCCAGAGACATGGGTGAGTACACACACACACACACACAGTCCCAGAGACATGGGTGAGTACACACACACACACACACTCAGTCCCGGAGACATGGGTGACTACACACACGGCACACACACACACACACACACGCCCCACACACACACACACACACACACACACAGTCCCGGAGACATGGGTGAGTACACACACGGCACACAGTCTGATCCTCTAGTAATAATAATAATAATAATAATAGTAATAATAATAATAATAATAATCTTTACTTGTATAGCAGAATTCATACATACAAGATGCAGCTCAGAGTGCTTTACAGTTTGGCAAGAACAACACAAGACAACACTTCCTGCAGCGGACAAACACAATAACGAAATAACATAATGACACAATGCCCCGTTAATGCGGGCTCCTACATGGTGTAATAATGCAATGTCACAACAACGCAATGCCCCGTTGATGCGGGCTCTTGCGTGAAAACAGGTCCACAGTCCTTGTGAACCAGAGGCGCTAGAACGACACAATGCCCCGTTGATGCGGGCTCTTGCGTGAACACAGGTCCACAGTCCTTGTGAACCAGAGGCGCTAGAACGAGACAATGCCTTGTCGATGCGGGTTCTTGCGTGAACACAGGTGAACAGTCCTTGTGAACCAGAGGCGCTAGAACGAGACAATGCCTTGTCGATGCGGGTTCTTGCGTGAACACAGGTGAACAGTCCTTGTAATCCAGAGGCGCTAGAACGACGCTAGAGCTCTAGTGCTCCTCACATAGAAGTGGTCACAGTTATACTCCTCCATTTTAGTTCTTTCAGCTGGTCACTATGTGGATCTGAAAAGATTTATTTTGCCTAATTAATTAGTAGTTTATATTATTTTGTTATGTACAGGCTGATAGTCCTTTCAACTTCACACCTGCATCTTTCTCAAGAGTGTCATGTGATGTTTATGTGATGTTTGTAGTAGATGTCAGCTGATATGTGCAAATGTTTTTTTTACCTCCGTGTAGTGTATGCAGATCCTCGCTACTGGCAGATGGAGCTGTTTCCTGGAAGAGGACAAAACATTGTGTGTGATGGCTCCGCCTTCTAGGACAGGAACAAATGACTCAGTCGGAGCCCGTCGCACATGAAGGCCAATCGAGTGTTGGACAAGTCTGCCACCACAGGCGTCAAGGGTCTGTGCTCCTCCAGCACGGAGAACTTCCCAAAGCCACCCAGCTAATCAGGAATGGCACCACCATTTATTTCATGTGCCTCTGTGCGAAAGGAGTGCCTCTGTGTGTGTTCAACTGTGTAGGGATGGAACTTTAAAAACAATGGCTAGCTTTGAGTCAGCCTCTTGAGGATCTTTTTCATGAGAAGTTCTAGTGTATGGTTTCTTTAGGGATCTCATAGGCCAGTGATCATTACCGCCAAAATCCCGCCGTGCCATGGTCCCCCTCCCCGCTAAGAAATGATGGCTCCACCATTAGATGTGTCGAGAGGGGTCAAGGAATCAGCCATGACAAAATCAGGAAGATGAATCATTATTCCTTGTGTTCTTTCTGTGTAATAATCTAGTTTTATTTATTTGGATGGGGCCAGCCTGATAGACTCTTTCAAGGCTATAATTAAGTGGCAACAAGAGTTGAGCTGTTGCTGTGTTTCATTGAATGTCCCAGCGCTGTACTAGTGACTATCTGAAGAGAAAAAACAAGAAAAACAAAAGGTCACACTGTGGTGTACAAATGACCTAAATTAAGTAATGGCATAAAAGCCAGAAAATTTCTGTTTTGCAGTAGCCGTCAGCATTCTTATTTATCTGTCTCATTGCTCGTGCCAGATTTGATATCTGGTGGGCTGCTGTTCCACAGTGCCATGGATAATACTGTTTCTTTATTTGCCTGGTGTGTGTTAGCCATCTTTGCCTCTGATGGCCTTGCCTGTGAACGCACTTTAAAATAGTTGTGTCTTGTCCACAGTCACATGTTTTTTTTTTTGCTCTTGTTATGGAACTCATAAACTCAGATATGTTCTTCATAAACATAATGTAGAGTTGTTTTTCCATCAGACATTTGTCAGCCTTTGCACCATGTCTTGCTCGTTTTTGATCGGGATGGCATCTTCACACAAACTGGAACTTTCAATTGCTGCTGTCTGTCTGCAATGTTGAATAACAGTCTGCTGCTTCCTTAGCAGAGGAGGCAGTCTTTCACAGGTGATGTGACAATGAACAGGTTACATGGACACTAATATGTTTTGTTTCGTTTTGAAATAATGGTCTTTGTTAATTTGATTGCGTGATCGTGTAGGCAATTAAGCCAAATGAAAATGTGTATTGGTTGTTCTTGTCCAGATGTCACAGCATAAAATTTTGACTATGATGTATCTGGTGTGGTGTGTCTTTTGATCTTCTATGCTCTTTTCAGACTGCACTTGACTTTCATTTATGACTTGGATAATAGGCAAATAGCATCTTATTTTACAACGGCTAAGGGTGTTTTTTGTTTTACCTTAGATAAAGCAGGTGGGGTAGGTCCAGTACGTGCTCAGAATATTTTGATTCTTATGGGGAAAATGATTCACCGTCATATCGCATGGAGCATCGACAGTGTGCTGAAATATATTGTCAGGCTTCAAGTTGAAGTTGAATTTTCCTCACCTTTTATCATACAGTACGTTAATGTCGTTATTCCCCAGTTTGTCAATGTGAGGTAACTACTTTTTTCACTTCGTCTCAACCTTGTAGGCTTTTTGTGTCTATCACAAACAGTGCATGTGTAAGTATCACAAATCTCTAACATGCCTGTAGTGTGTTTTTTTCTCTTGCTGCCAAGTTGTATTATTCAGATTTCGGGGCGGGACGTCTGTGCCTGGTGCATGGCGGGCTGCTGGCGGTGAGTATCCCAGTTTGCGCTGCAACTTCTGAGGCCGAGGGAGAGATGGGATTGAAAAATGGGGGACAATGTAGAGGATAGTTTCTTGTGGCTCCAGAGTACTACATTTTTAATTGGTATGACGAATTCACAGCGCCGAAAGAATACCGATTCTTATTAGATGCTAAGCGGCGTTGATTGTCGACTGGATCACGTAGCCAAATGGCAGGTCCGTGTGTAAACTAACATGGGGAGACATTTAGGCCTGTGCCGAAACGTTAGCTAACTTAGCGAAGGAGCTAAACAATTCAGTACTCCCTCCGACGTGTCTTACTGTTTCTGGCAGTTGATTTTCTTCAGGTGAAAGATCAGACATCTGATGCGATGTCTAACAAATGCAATGTATATCGCAGTTGGAATAGCACTGTGAACAGTGTTGACAGTGACAAATTCGCTTGCATGTAACTATAACTTGTTTGAGTAAGGTAACGTGTCGATCTAGCTAAGAATGATAACTGGATACCTTTTATATTTAAAGCAAAAGTAACAGACGTCATCTTGGGAGTCACAATGGCAGCACAGCGTGCTGTTAGACCATGTGCTACTCGTTGTCTGACAGTGTTAATGATTGTGCAAAACAATCCAATAAGCCCCTAAATATATTAAGCGTTAGCCTACTTAGCTGTTAGCAGACTGTGCTAACGCTGAAAAAATATTCCGGGCAACTCAAGTCCCAAGTGGTTTCGCTTTGGCTTGACAGAACTGTAATAAAATGGCATGCATAGTACTTGATGGTTGGCCGTGGATTGATTCGACATCCATGCAATTTCCACCAACATTTCAGACTTGTCTCGTCACCGAAAGACCTTGCTTTGCAATACAGCAACATGTTGTACTAGGCATTACCAGCATTCACTAGGTAGTCACCTTACAACAGCATTGAAACAGCATCGTCTCCACAATTGACTTCATATATGCACCAATCCATCAGCTGTTTCAAGAACCAGTACAGAAGTGCACATAAATATGATTGCAACTATACAGTTGATGTATTTATGTTATACAATTCAATAAATTACACAAAAAAGCAAAATGGCTCCTTCTTTTTAATATATTTTTTAAAACTTTGGTGAGAGAATATAAATATGAAGGTATGAGTATGCGTTTTCAGCATGCACGAAGACATTAGTAGGTTCAAATGTAAGCGTGTAACCTCCAGGACTAACAGACTCAGTATTGCATTCAGTACTGAATGGCATTTTTTCATGTGGAGTCGTGTAAAACAAAAAGCCTAAGGAACAGCAGGGATTTTCCATTGTTTGCGTTTGCGTGTGTTGGGGTATGAGAGGTGTATTATCTGATGTGGTGCTGTCTGTGGGAATGTAGGTGTATTTGCGTGTGTTGGGGTATGAGAGGTGTATTATGGGCTGATGTCGTGCTGTCTGTGGGAATGTAGGTGAAGTGGCAGTGGTCCTGAAAGAGGAGGAGGATGGAGAGTTTGGGCCTTCAGGCAGTGGCCCTCAGCGATGGCTCCACAGCATTCATCCAGCAGGCCATCAGTGGTAAGATTATGTTCAACAAGTGTGTTGGTTATGTGGTTTCAGGTTTTGTACAAAGAATTTTCATCTGTTTACTCTGTCAACATGGTTATCAATGCCAACTGAAGCCAGACTGAACACACATGATCTCTCCCGTGTAACTGTAGAAGGAACAGAAGGAAGCTTCAGGGTCATGCTGAATATTTGCATAACCAGACGCAGGGCATGGATAACCAGAGTACTAACAGTGTTTTCTGCGACATGGTGACCTTGAGAGAGCCTTGAGCACAACTGTTTGTTTACCTGCTCAGATGGCAACCTTGTGGAGGGAGACACCATACAGCTGGAGGATGGCACCACTGCCTATATTCAGCAGGTCACTGTGAAAGGTGTGTCATGAAACCCACATTACCGCTTCTTGGATCAGTCCAATGTTTGTTTATTGTTTTGCAAGGTTATAGAAGTATATGTTTATCTTCCCAGCTGGCAATCTGTTTTGTTCATTAGCTTGTTCTTACTAATAAGAGAATATTCTTTTTTATTTTTTATATTTATACATGCCTTCACTTCACTGAAACATTTATTGGCTTAGTAAAATCTAACTGCCATGTGTAAATGACCAGAGACCTCCTCTGTGCCCTTTCAGACCCCCTTCCCTTTGAGGACGGCCAAGCTGTTCAGCTGGAAGATGGGACCACAGCGTACATTCACCACACGCCTAAAGGTAGTGCTGTCAGCCATCTTTATCTCCCCACTCACCACTCACCCAAAGATAGCCCTGTCGGCCATTTTGTTTTCACCACACTCAGGGACACCCATGTGAACATGTATTGCTTTCACCATGTTTCCAGTCCATATGGAGGGTAACAGACTTGCAGTTATAATTGTCAGAGTAGGAAAAACATTTCCCTTTTAAAGAGTTTAGTCTTAACTTATGATTTTATGATGTGAGAAGCTATTTTAAAGAATGCGCTGTCCAGTCTAAAATATGTTTTCTAACATGGTGTCCAGTCAGCATGTTGCACTTGCCCATGTATTGTTGCAGTGGCATGCTGCCAGCTGTGGTGGTGTTGGCAAGACCTTGGCTTTTACTGTAATTTCCAAAGCACTTGACCTTTGCCCTCTGTAGACGGCTATGACTTTTACTGTGATTTCCACAATAAGCACTTGACCTTTGCCCTCTGTAGACGGCTATGACCCCAGTGCGGTGGAGGCGGTGCAGCTGGAGGACGGCAGCACAGCGTACATCCACCATCCCAGCGGGCTACAGGCAGGGGGTGCTCTGGAGGAGATGGCCACCGACGAGCAGGTGGACGCCGACACCATCGCCTGCTTGGAGTCCTACTCTGCCAAGGTGACTGGCACCGCATGGCTGCCTCCTGTTGGTGAAACACGGTTGTTGGTTTGTCTTCTAGAGGGATTGTTTTAAAGGGGCATTGAGGCGTCATGACAGACAAAAATAATCTGTTGTGGACATTTAGAACTCTGTGATAAGGATAATATAAAGCAGTTGTTAGTCAGAGTAAAAGTCTATAATGTTAGTGTACTTTGCCTAGAGATGAGACTCTAAAATTGATCTTTCAGAAACTCTTAGATGCTTTCAGTTTTTTTGTTTGGAAATAATGTGGTGATTTCACACGTAAGAGTTTGAAGAGGTCTGAATGTGTCTGCACTGATCACTAATTCTAGTGTGGAGTTTGCCCTTGGCCTGGCCCCACATTTGAATGTGGAAATATGTAGCTCTTTTTAACATTCCGTGTTTCCTCTTCAGCTAACCACAGATGTGCAGAATAGTAAGAGGATAAGCAGCACCAATGGCCATCAGGAACATGCGTCTGTTCAGGTGAGGAGGATGACTGTGTAACTATGAGGAGAAGCAGGTGTACTGTAATGCTATCCACTCTGTGTCTTTAGGGCATTCATTACCTGCCTAGTAGCAAAAGTACCTATTCTGATTGGTGCTGACACTCTGTGCTGTGTGTAAACTTTGTACCAAATGTGGCAAAGAATGTCATAGACGAAACCTTAAAGAAAACAGGTTTGACGTATAAGTGGCTTAACCTTCTATATATGTGGCGGCTGTGCTGTCTCAGGTGAAGTTTGATGGGAAGACGTGAGTGTGGCTTGACCTTGTGTGTGTGATGGCTGTGCTGTGCTCAGGTGGTGTGAGTGGCTTGACCTTGTGTGTGTGTGTGTGGGTGTGTGTGTGTGTGTGGTGGCTGTGCTGTGCTCAGGCGATGTGAGTGGCTTGACCTTGTGTGTGTGTGTGTGTGTGTGTGTGTGTGAGTGGCTTGACCTTGTGTGTGTGTGTGTGTGTGTGGTGGCTGTGCTGTGCTCAAGTGATGTGAGTGGCTTGACCTTGTGCGTGTGTGTGTGTGTGGTGGCTGTGTTGTGCTCAGGTGATGTGAGTGGCTTGACCTTGTGTGTGTGTGTGTGTGTGTGTGTGTGTGTGTGGTGGCTGTGCTGTGCTGTGCTCAGGTGATGTGAGTGGCTTGACCTTGTGTGTGTGTGTGTGTGTGTGTGTGTGTGTGGTGGCTGTGCTGTGCTCAGGTGATGTGAGTGGCTTGACCTTGTGTGTGTGTGTGTGTGTGTGTGTGTGTGTGTGTGGTGGCTGTGCTGTGCTGTGCTCAGGTGATGTGAGTGGCTTGACCTTGTGTGTGGTGGCCCTGCTGTCTCAGGTGATGTTTGATGGGAAGGCGTGGGCTTCAGCGAGAGCCCAGCACACAGCAGAGAAGACCTTCCGCTGTGATTATGAAGGTTGTGGGAGGCTCTACACCACAGCTCATCATCTGAAGGTACTAACATCTTTCTCTTGAAATGACTCACTCTTAGGCGAAATACATCATTTGTTGTATGTATATATTGTTGTATGTTGCGTACTGTGCTATACTTGGCATGGTCTTTGCTGTCCTGCTACCGGGTGTGTTACTGTGGGGCTGCTGTCTTTGCCGTTAGATTCTGTCTGGTTGATGTCCTGTTACTGTGCGTTGTTCTTGGTAGCGTTTGAGTTTTCTCCTTGGGGCAGAGTATTAAAGTTGGTTCCATGCCACAGTTAATGCAGCCTCCCAAGCATAGCATCTTTTCAGGTGTGGCTGATGATGGCCACCCTCTTAGAGAATGTTTCAGCAGTTAATATAGGCTAGCGTTAGATTGCTGCTGTGTGTGTAGATGTCTGAGCAGGTGTTGACATATCTGTATTTTTGTTTGAAGGTACATGAACGTGCACACACGGGCGACCGGCCGTACCGCTGTGAGATGGTGTCGTGCGGGAAGGCCTTCGCCACGGGCTACGGCCTGAAGAGCCACCTGCGCACACACACGGGGGAGAAGCCGTACAAGTGTCCCGAGGACATGTGCTTCAAAGCCTTCAAGACGTCCGGGGACCTGCAGAAACACGTGCGCACACACACAGGTATGAGCGTGACGGCAGGGCAGGTGATGCCACTGAGGTATGCGCTGCTCTCCAACACAGGTCTGAAGAAACGCCCCGCTGATTAATCATGTAGGATATAAGCGTTTTAGTACCACAGGTATTACGTTCATATCCATGGCTTCTTTGTCTATGTATTCACATGTGTGTGTGTGTGTGTCTGTCTGTGTGTGTGTGTGTGTGTGTGTGTGTGTACTTAATATATGTTTAGAAGCACACTTACACATTACAGCTGTCTGTTGTGCGGCATCTCTGTGCAGGTGAGAAGCCCTTTAAGTGCCCATTCGAGGGCTGTGGGCGCTCCTTCACCACCTCCAACATCCGGAAGGTGCACATCCGCACACACACGGGCGAGAGACCGTACATGTGCGCCGAGCCCAGCTGTGGCCGGGGCTTTGCCAGCGCCACCAACTACAAGAACCACATGAGGATACACACAGGTCAGAACCGCACCAGCACACACATGAGATACACATACACATGGGTCAGAACCTCACCAGCACACACATGAGATACACACGAGTCAGAACCGCACCAGCACACACATGAGATACTCATGGATCAGAACCTCACCAGCACACACGGGTCAGAACCGCACCAGCACACACATGAGATACACATACACACGGGTCAGAACCTCACCAGCACACACGGGTCAGAACTTCACCAGCACACACATGAAGATACACACGGGTCAGCACACACATGACGATACACATACACACGGGTCAGAATCTCACCAGCACACATACAAGGATACACATGGTTCATTATTTTGCATAATGAATATACTTTTGCCAGCAAAGGTATTGTTGACATTAAAAACAAGGTAAACGGTAAAAAAAAAGGTAAAATATCGGTATTGACCAAAAATGTCTCATTCGGTGCATCCCGACTGTGTAGAATAGATTATAACCCCAGAGGTTAACGTGCAGAACACGGACTACCATATACACTCTTGATTCTAAATAGCTTTTCAGCAACTTTGTTTACACATTTACAGAACTGTGGTTCATAACAGAACCCGGGAAAAAATGAGCCCCTAAAATACCCAGACTAAAGCAGAATAACGGGGGCCTATACAGATATAACTATATGGAGTCAGGAACCACTGATTGTAGAATGGCTCTAAGCCCAAATTCAATGCTTAGAAATATTTAGATACTCAGTGCTTCTGTCCCACGCCATGCTATTTCCAGGCTTTTCACCTCATCGCAAAAGAGGTGATATTTACGCTCATGTCTCTTCTTCCTGTGCTGCAGGAGAGAAGCCCTACATGTGTACTGTTCCCGGCTGTGGCAAGCGCTTCACTGAGTACTCCAGCCTCTACAAGCACCACGTGGTGCACACCCACTGCAAGCCCTACACCTGCAACCACTGCGGCAAGACCTACCGGCAGACCTCCACGCTGGCCATGCACAAGCGCACCACACACGGTGACTACGAGCCCACCGATGACGGTGAGGCCGAGGGCAGGGGCCGTGTGGTGGGGGCTTGGGGTGGGACACTGTGGGTTGTGGACGGGGACCACGAGCCCACCGACGGTGAGAGCGAGGGTGAGGCCGAGGGCAGGGACCATGTGGTGGGGGAGGGGGTAGGACACTGGGTTGTGGACGGGGACTACGAGGCCACCGGTGATGGTAAGCGCAGGGACCGTGTGGTGGGGACTGGGGGTGTCGGGTTGACGCTGTGGGTTGTGGGAATGTTGCAGTACAAAGCTGCTGTGCGCATGTCTATTTTTGGAGGGTATCCTGAGAGAGGTGTGCATGAGATAGATAGGCGTGCATGAGATAGGAGTGCATGAGATAGGAGTGCATGAGATAGGCGTGCATGAGATAGGCGTGCATGAGAGAGACAGGCATGAGAGAGGCGTGCATGAGATAGGTGTGCATGAGATAGGTGTGCATGAGATAGGCGTGCATGAGATAGGCTTGCATGAGAGAGGCGTGCATGAGAGAGGTGTGCATGAGATAGATAGATGTGCATGAGAGAGGCGTGCATGAGATGGGTGTGCATGAGAGAGGTGTGCATGAGAGAGGTGTGCATGAGAGAGAGAGGCATGCATGAGATAGGTGTGCATGAGATAGATAGGCGTGCATGAGAGAGGTGTGCATGAGAGAGATAGGCGTGCATGAGAGAGAGAGGCGTGCATGAGAGAGGCGTGCATGAGCGAGGTGTGCATGAGATAGATAGGCGTGCATGAGAGAGAGAGGCGTGCATGAGAGAGAGAGGCGTGCATGAGAGAGAGAGGCGTGCATGAGAGAGAGAGGCGTGCATGAGAAAGAGAGGTGTGCATGAGAGAGGTGTGCATGAGAGAGGCCTGCCTCATTGGTATTAATCATGGAAACTGGCTGGGAATGTAGGTTGGGTGTGGGGGGGGGATTCAATTCACAAAACTGCAGCTTGCATTTCTATTTTTGGAAGAGTATCCTGAGACGGTCGCTTAACTGGTATTGATCCTAGAAAGTTGCCCTGTAGGGGAAATCTGGCAGCCCGCGTCCTGTGTTGCGACCTCTAGATCGTCACACTGTATGCACTGAGCCATATAGCCAGGCCTCTAGACCGTCACACAGTATGAGCTTCATAGCCAGCTCTCTAGACGTCACACTGTATGCATCAGCCATATAGTAAAGTATAGTACAATGCCTAAACTCTTAAAGCAACACTAAGTAGTTTTTTTTAACCTGAAAATATTTTTTGCAAAAGCGTTTCAGTGGTTCATCAACTTGTAACTGGGTGAATGGCTGTCTCTTTAGTTCTCTATGAGAGACAATTCCGCTTTCAACCTGTAGGGCAACCGAAGAGGAAAACTACTTAGTATTGCTTTAAAGAACGCAAGAGCATGAACCTTGCTGTCAAACCCACACTGCATCTGAGCTAAACCTCTGCCTCTGAGTTAGACGTCTGCCTCTGAGTTAAGCCTCTGCCTCTGAGCTAAACATGCTGCCTCTGAGTTAAACCTCTGCCTCTGAGTTAGACCTCTGCCTCTGAGCTGAACATGCTGTTGCCCCCGCATGGCAGCTGTGGCCTGGTGGTTAAGAGGTTGGTTTCTGGCTCGCTTCTGGGTCACAGAAGGAAAAATGTGGGTGGGGGAGTAAATATTCAGCACACCTGCACCCGTATCATTGTCTGAGGTGCCATTGAGTAAGTCCACATTGCTCCAGGATGACTGTGCCCATCCCTAACTCACTGTAAGTCTCTCTAGAAATGAGTGTCAGCTTCATGTGATGGAATAAGTTGAGTAAGTAGTGATGTGTACAGTGTGTGCTGTTCTGCATCATCATGGGTTTGTGTTTGTTTGTTTATGTTTTGGCAGATGGCGAGGTCATGGATATGCCTCCCAAAATGCAGCAGGAGGAGGGGGCGGAGCATAAGGAGGGCGGGGCACAGATGAGCACAGACGGCATCATCGGATCTCAGGTAATGTCCACCACCTGTGCTGCCCTCTAGAGGCAAAGTGCAGTAACTATGTCAGGTAATGGTCACCACCTGTGCTGCCCTCTAGAGGCAAAGTGCAGTAACTACGTCAGGTAATGGCCACCACCTGTGTTGCCCTGCAAAGCTGAAGTGCAGTAATTACGTAAACATGGGAACTGAGAAAACTGCCTCTAAAGTTGTCACACTGCCTTGTCAGACATGTTGTAGGTATAATAGTGGTGATGCTTTTATGTAGTTTCTCAGGGAGAAGCAAGAGATTTAGTCACAAGACAAAGCAAGTGTTATAAAGTCCATTTCCAGTCTAAACTAAGGGCCCGTCCACACGACAACATTTTCAGGTCAAAACGGTAAAGTTTGTTTGCGTTTTGGCCTTTCGTCCATACGTCGCCCGAAAACGATACTTTTTGAGAACGATGACGTCGTCGCCCCTTTCACCTTGCAGTGCACATCTCATAACAACTTCATTTTTTTACAAACTGGTTGCTGTCGAATAAATTGTGATTTGATTAGCTTGCAATGTAGGCTGGCTGTTGTGCAATCGTTTCTATCATTTGCCATTAAACTGTCTGTATGGCTAGTAGGCTATAACAAATACTTCTTGTAGGCTTTCATTATTCTTAATTAATTAAAGAGCAACTGTCGCTGCTTCCAGCTCCCCTCAGTAACAACACGCATTGCTAAAATCAACATATGACGATGATATGTTTAAAGCGAATAATTGCGCAGTTGACTCAAGTTTTTTTGCAGCTCCATTTTTTCATGTTCTGCTCCGTATCGCTTAAATGGGTCAATTTAACGACGCGACATCTCACAACAGCGTCAAACTTTTACAAATAGGTTGTTGTGGGATACTTTGGGGTGTAAATGGTCTGCGGCTATGTGTAATGCAACTGTTTGTACCTTCTGACATTAAACTACAGGATGTTTTTTGTGTATACATTGCTAGTTCAGCCCAACAAACACTTTTCCTACGTTATGCTTATTAAATAGGGCACCTGTCGCTGCATCCGACCCATCTAAACTAGAACACACATTGCTAAAATGAACATACATTACATGTTTAAAGGGAACCATTGCGCTTCTGATCATGCCCCTCAAGCTGGGACAGCACACATTCCGCAATGACAATGCAATGAAAACGTTCCTGTGTGGACGTAAATATTTACTGCTCCGTTGTCGTGTGGACACGACTCTTTTTTTTTTTACCTGTAAAGAAAAAAATCCAGGAGCGTTGTTGTGTGGATGGGGTCTAAATGACAGGTTATACGGTTACTGCCTTTCCGCTTTGTAGGGCAGTATGCAGCAGCACTACATCTAGTGTCCCCCACCTAGGGCACAACACTACAGCTAGTGTCCCTCACCTAGGGCACAACACTACAGCTAGTGTCCCCCACCTAGGGCACAACACTACAGCACTACAGCTAGTGTCCCTCACCTAGGGCACAACACTACAGCACTACAGCTAGTGTCCCTCACCTAGGGCACAACACTACATCTAGTGTCCCTCACCTAGGGCACAACACTACATCTAGTGTCCCTCACCTAGGGCACAACACTACATCTAGTGTCCCTCACCTAGGGCACAACACTACATCACTACAGCTAGTGTCCCTCACCTAGGGCACAGCACTACAGCACTACAGCTAGTGTCCCTCACCTAGGGCACAGCACTACAGCACTACAGCTAGTGTCCCTCACCTAGGGCACAGCACTACATCTAGTGTCCCCCACCTAGGGCACAACACTACAGCACTACAGCTAGTGTCCCTCACCTAGGGCACAACACTACAGCTAGTGTCCCTCACCTAGGGCACAACACTACAGCACTACATCTAGTGTCCCTCACCTAGGGCACAACACTACATCTAGTGTCCCCCACCTAGGGCACAACACTACATCTAGTGTCCCTCACCTAGGGCACAACACTACATCTAGTGTCCCCCACCTAGGGCACAACACTACAGCACTACAGCTAGTGTCCCCCACCTAGGGCACAACACTACAGCACTACATCTAGTGTCCCTCACCTAGGGCACAACACTACATCTAGTGTCCCCCACCTAGGGCACAACACTACAGCACTACATCTAGTGTCCCTCACCTAGGGCACAACACTACATCTAGTGTCCCTCACCTAGGGCACAACACTACATCTAGTGTCCCTCACCTAGGGCACAACACTACAGCACTACAGCTAGTGTCCCTCACCTAGGGCACAACACTACATCTAGTGTCCCCCACCTAGGGCACAACACTACAGCACTACATCTAGTGTCCCCCACCTAGGGCACAACACTACATCTAGTGTCCCTCACCTAGGGCACAACACTACATCTAGTGTCCCCCACCTAGGGCACAACACTACAGCACTACAGCTAGTGTCCCCCACCTAGGGCACAACACTACAGCACTACATCTAGTGTCCCTCACCTAGGGCACAACACTACATCTAGTGTCCCCCACCTAGGGCACAACACTACAGCACTACATCTAGTGTCCCTCACCTAGGGCACAACACTACATCTAGTGTCCCTCACCTAGGGCACAACACTACATCTAGTGTCCCTCACCTAGGGCACAACACTACAGCACTACAGCTAGTGTCCCTCACCTAGGGCACAACACTACATCTAGTGTCCCCCACCTAGGGCACAACACTACAGCACTACAGCTAGTGTCCCTCACCTAGGGCACAACACTACAGCACTACAGCTAGTGTCCCCCACCTAGGGCACAACACTACAGCACTACATCTAGTGTCCCCCACCTAGGGCACAACACTACAGCACTACAGCTAGTGTCCCTCACCTAGGGCACAGCACTACAGCTAGTGTCCCCCACCTAGGGCACAACACTACAGCACTACATCTAGTGTCCCTCACCTAGGGCACAGCACTACAGCACTACAGCTAGTGTCCCCCACCTAGGGCACAACACTACAGCACTACAGCTAGTGTCCCTCACCTAGGGCACAACACTACATCTAGTGTCCCTCACCTAGGGCACAACACTACAGCACTACATCTAGTGTCCCTCACCTAGGGCACAGCACTACAGCTAGTGTCCCTCACCTAGGGCACAACACTACAGCACTACATCTAGTGTCCCTCACCTAGGGCACAACACTACAGCACTACATCTAGTGTCCCTCACCTAGGGCACAACACTACATCTAGTGTCCCTCACCTAGGGCACAATACTACAGCTAGTGTCCCTCTCCTAGGGCACAACACTACAGCACTACAGCTAGTGTCCCCCACCTAGGGCACAACACTACAGCTAGTGTCCCTCACCTAGAGCACAACACTACAGCACTACATCTAGTGTCCCTCACCTAGGGCACAACACTACAGCTAGTGTCCTTCACCTAGGGCACAACACTACAGCACTACAGCTAGTGTCCCTCACCTAGGGCACAACACTACATCTAGTGTCCCCCACCTAGGGCACAACACTACAGCACTACAGCTAGTGTCCCTCACCTAGGGCACAGCACTACAGCACTACAGCTAGTGTCCCTCACCTAGGGCACAGCACTACAGCACTACAGCTAGTGTCCCTCACCTAGGGCACAGCACTACATCTAGTGTCCCTCACCTAGGGCACAACACTTCAGTGAATCAGGCTGCTCCAGCCAGCACCTGGGCCTTGGCACCAGTTACTGTGTGGGGTTTCTCCATATGGCGTCTTACCAGGTCATCATTAAGGGCTTGGTTACCTGAAGCAGCGCCATCTGCCAGATAGAAGGCTGAAGTAGCAGTTGTGACTGAGGCCCTGTCCACATTAATGCGGATACATATGCAAACGCATAATAATGTATTCGTTTGCGCCTCCCGTCCACATTAACACGGCGAATTCGAACACGGCAAACGGAGCTTTTGGAAAACGACCGCTGAAGTGGAGAGATCTGAATACGCCTGCTTGGAACGGAGGATAGGCGTTCCATTGCTATGGCACCGAGTAAAGTTTATGCTCGAGACCCCAAAAACCAAAACAAACATGGCAGGCGAAATGGCGACGACGATGATGATGATGATTGTGATGCAGATGCTTTCTATGTACAGTGTACTCCTTCAACTGCAGATGAACGTTATTATGTTGTATACTGCACGCCAGGCATTACTACAACGGAGGAGGCGAATGTTGTACTTGTTAAATCGTACTAAATCCCAGCGTTTCAAACCGTACACAATCTTGCTAACAGAACTGCTACTGTAACTGCTCTTTTTTACTTTAGCGAGCGACAGAACTTTGAGGTGCACTGGAGTTTGGCAGGACTGGAGTGACGTAACAATCACAACATTTTGGAATTTTTGATTGCATACATTTCTAAAAACGACAGTGTGGACGGAGATTGTTTTTACTACGGATAAGCGAATTTGTATTTATCCGCATTAATGTGGACATAGCCTGAGAAATGCAGTGTCTGCCGTTCTTAGTAATGATGTCATAAAGATTGGCCTGATGCCTGGTCTTCAGCTACATGAAGGAGGGTGTATGATAAAAAATGTCTGGAGTGTAAGTGTGTGTGTGTGTGTGTGTGTATCTGTGTCTGTGTGTGTATCTGTGTGTGTATTTGTGTCTGTCTGTGTGTGTGTGTGTCTGTGTCTGTGTGTGTGTGTATCTGTGTCTGTGTGTGTGTGTATCTGTGTGTGTATTTGTGTGTGTCTGTGTATCTGTGTCTGTGTGTGTATCTGTGTGTGTGTGTGTGTGTGTGTGTGTGTGTGTGTATCTGTGTGTGTGTGTGTGTGTGTGTATCTGTGTCTGTGTGTATCTGTGTTTGTGTGTGTGTATCTGTGTCTGTGTGTGTGTGTATCTGTGTCTGTGTGTGTGTGTATCTGTGTCTGTGTGTGTGTATCTGTGTGTGTGTGTATCTGTGTGTGTGTGTGTGTATCTGTGTCTGTGTGTGTGTGTGTATCTGTGTCTGTGTGTATCTGTGTCTGTGTGTGTCTGCGGTAAGTCCGTGGGCTGATTTTTGTCAGTTTGATGTCCCAGGTCAGGCTGTCAGTCGAGGAGCTCCAAGCTCTTGGCACGGCCATCACTATGGTTACGCAAGATGGTACCACCATCACCGTTCCCACGCACCAGGGTGACATCACCGGCACGGGGCAGCACCATGTCACCATGGTTACCGGCGATGGCAAAGAACTGCAGCCCGTAAGATTTACGCACAAGCAGTTAATGCAACACACACAAACAAACACAAGACAATGACCATCCACACGTCACAGCAGACAGTTTAACCATTTCCAAACTACCAGCATGTCAAGCTTTTTTGAAACCTTAGGTCCCCATGGCAACCTGTTTCTAAATCTGTCAAATGTTTGTGTTCGGTTTTAAATGGCACTGCATCTCTTTTCTCTCAGGTTGCCATAGTAACATCTGAAGCGATTATGAGCAGCGGGTCGGACACGTCTTCCCCTCATTACCAGCAGGTGGCGTTATTGGCAACGGCAAACGGCACCCAAATCGCTGTGCAGGTGAGTGCCCATCAGAGCAACTCCGCAGGGCAGGTTAAAATGGCCGCCCAGGGTCTGATGAGCTATCAGACAGCTTACACCAGTCAGCCCTCACGGTAAGTTAGAAATGTCAAATGACAGGTAGCCATCTACAGATAGACAGATAGCCATCTACAGATAGACAGATAGCCATCTACAGATAGACAGATAGCCATCTACAGATAGACAGATAGACATCTGCAGATAGACAGATAGACATCTGCAGATAGACAGATAGCCATCTACAGATAGACAGATAGCCATCTACAGATAGACAGATAGCCATCTACAGATAGACAGATAGCCATCTACAGTGGAACTTTAGAGAAAGCCCCTGATGTGGCTGCTTCCTGTGATGCTTCACATCAAAAGCTGTTACTAGCTGCCTGTGGTGTAGGAGTTGGTGTCACTTCTGTATAAAATGTGAATTGTATGTGGCTTGTGGAAATCTGAGCATTTTACTTCTAATGGTTCCCTGTTTCTTAAAGTTTACTTAGATGTATACCTTAATTCGGCCCATTTCAAAGAACCTTTGTGGTTCTAGAAGAAACAGAGTGAAAGTAGGACAGAAGTTGGTGTGGCTTCATTTATAAACTGAATCATATTCTTACATTCTATCATTTCATAACCTCTGTGTGTGCGTGTGTGTGCGTGTGTGTGTGCGTGTGTGTGTGCGTGTGTGTGCGTGTGTGTGCGCGTGTGTGTGTGTGCGCGTGTGTGTGCGCGTGTGTGTGCGCGTGTGTGTGTGCGTGTGTGTGTGTGTCTGTGTGTGTGTGTGTCCTCATGTCCATGACTCACCTGCAGCTGGAGGAACAGCAGACACTGGAGGAGGCGATCAGCATGGCGACTGCCGCCATACAGCAGGGCGGTCTGGCTCAGGACAGCAGCATGGCAGAGAATGGCTGCTAACCCCCAAACCCTCCCTCCCAGCCCTACCCCAGACCCCCTCTAACCTTAGACCCTAACCCTCCCTCCCAGCCCTACCCCAGACCCCCTCTAACCTTAGACCCTAACCTTCCCTCCCAGCCCTACCCCAGACCCCCAAACCCTCCCTCCCCACATCACCTGTCCAGGTGACCCACAAGCACTTACGATGTCCCCGGGACTGAGAAGGACACAGCCTCATTGACACAAGCATAGCATAGAGAGAGTGTGAGCGAGAAAGAAGCATAGAAAGAGTGTGTGAGCCATAAAGCAAGGGGTGAATCGGGGAATGAACTGCTCATGTTGCCGCTGATGTAACTTCCTGCCCCTCTTAAATCTGATTCATTTGCAGGTCTGTATTTTTTTTAAATTCATGTGTTGATTTAGTTTTCTTGTTTGGTTTTATCTGGTTGGACCTCACTCGAGGCCTACAAGTCATCTAGCCCACATCAGCTGACCATCATGTCTCAGAAAGGACTCAAAGCCTGTGTGTGATTTTACCCACCACACACTTGGTTGTAGGTATGATAAATGTGTTTCTTCTGTGTGTGTGTGTGTGTGTGTGTGTGTGTGTGTGTGTGTGTGTGTGTGAGCGAGAGAGAGAGACCAAGGAGCCTGGAGCCTCTTGGAGATTTTTTTGGAGGAATGTAAGCGGGTTGCTGACTGTAGGTTATTCACATGGCTGTGAAAGAATGCAATTGCGCCTAGCTGCAAGTTGAAGGGCTGCCATTTTGAGCCAATATTAATGATCTTTAATATATCTTATTTAGGTGAGTGATGTTTACATTTGCCAATAAATTAGCTTTACACTTTCTTTGTGCTTTGCTCATTAATTTGTTGAATGGTGGCATGAATTGTTTTTAAGAAACAGTGTTGCATTAAACACATCAAGACATCTTAATTCAACTACCACTATAACAGCTGGGAGTTAAGAGTCAATGTGTTGGATCATTTATTGAGTAAAACAAGATCTCGCTTATTGTATGCAAGCAGTACCATTATACAACACAAGAGGGCACAGTGCTCCACAAAACACATCACATTAGTTCTTAACGTGTTTTGTGCCTACCTGGCTTGGCGGATGCAGTTTTATCCACCAGACACTAGGGGGTTTTGTGAATGTGAGAAGAAGTTATTCCTTATTGTTGTGCATACCTCTAAAGATGTTCTGTGTATGTATTTGTAAATCCTTTTTTAATTCAAATGTTAGTGTCCTCACTCCACTAAGTCTATAAATGTCACGAATGTCTGGTAGGGGACAGTGGGGATACCCCCTGAAGAAAAGTCCAGAGGAACTGAGAGAAGGACAGTCTTGTAATAGTTCTCAGGAGCTGAAAGTGTCTATGGCAGAAAGGGGGAACTGAAATCAACAGCAAATCAACAAATCAATCTCTGTAATCAACAGCTTATTCAGTGTCTTTGCTGGCAGTATGGAGGTATGCCAAGTAGGATCTTTATAGACCAACCTAAGTTAAGTCGGAATAAGTGGTAAACCTCGTACTAGAAGGGTCTTGTGGTTTTATTCTTCTAGCAAAACGCCGCCATGGGGCTCTTAATAGTTTTAGCACTTGCTCTAGGTGAGCTTACCCAGGTAAGTGACTAGACATGCTTTCTGGAATGCCCCCTGGATATCACTCGAGCTGAGGAGCGTGTTTTTTTTTTGTATTTTTTTTTAATCTTGATCTATGATCATTCTGTGCAGACCCCTGTCCTAAAGTGAAGTGTGCCTCGTTATTCGAGTGGTTCATTATATTGTTGCCATTGTGTTTTACTTGGAGAAGGTAAACAATTGTAGATGGCCAATGTCAGCCACACTATAAGCCAGGAACAGATGAGAAGTTACCACATGAAGCAAAACATAACAGTGTGGTAATTGGAAACAGGCCAAAACGGGAGGTTTAGATCATGGTGACCTGAAACAGATACAAACCTCACGAGCAACTAGCACGGCGCTGAAGCGCCTCCTCCGGCTCTTTCGCGCATCATAGCGCACATACAAGCGCACACCACCACCACCACCCCCCCTCCTCAGGAACATCGTCTAGTCTACCTCGACAACAGCTTCTGGTTGGTTAAGGCTTCGTGACGACACGTCGTACTAGCACCAAACAGCTGCAGTAACAGAGACAGGAAGTGGCTGCGGCTAAGAGAAGCTGGAACACAGCGCAGGCGTTTCCTCCCTGAATGCTGTAGCGCTTTGCATTGTTCCGTTCCTCGCTCGGTACAGCCTTGCTGGAAACCCACAGCGGTCTCAGTGGCCTTCGCCTTGATTGTTTGACTGTTCGCTGCCGACCGTAGGCTATTTCCCGTTGGTGTCAGGAAGTAAAGCAGAAAAAGCAAAGCTAGAGTGCATGCCTCGCGCAGACTCCCAGCGCGTCACCGGCCTCTGATTATTTATCCCCACTAGAAACACACCCATGAACCGCACTGTTTAACAAGCTTATCTTTACAGCCCTTGTTGATAGCAGTGGGTGGTTCCAGTCATAACTTTGCTCTTTTGGTAAACAGCACCATTCTTCAGCTGATTCAGTCTGATCAACTGTCTGATGTGGCCTGGTGTTAAACTGTCCGCCCGCATACAGGCTATAAGGGCCGAGAACATGTCTAAACTTACTGCATGGTGTATATGGGATACAGGAATACAGAACCTGTGACGTACACAGAGAGTGAGACATGATGCATGCATTGTGTAGTTTTCATCAGAACAGAATTTTGTGTAATTGAGCAACTTTCAGGTTTTTGTTCTAAGAAAATACTTTAAAGTTACACATATCCATTCTTTCAATACAGTATCACCTCTCAGACATTCTGAGGTGAGACTCTTCAGTAGTTGTCTGCCTCTTAAAACAGATCTTCACAATAGCGTTGATGGCCAGCCATTTTCCATTGAGGGAGCAAATGGCAGACATTAAGCTGGGTTTTTCCTCATTTTAACTGAGCCATTTTGTTTAAAAATGGTCCAGGGCGTGTCTTTGCTCTGTACCTTCAGGCAGATCAGGTTGAATATACCTTTAACCTTTAAGCTGACGAGCACTCTTGAATGAGGGACAAGGAAGGGAAAAAACACCAGTCATGATCTCATCACCCCAGGGGGGAAACAACCCTTGCTGCCCCATCCTCAAACAGCCCACTATGCGAAATGCTATCGACCCACATCTTGTCCCCATTCTGCTTGTCTTATTATTGTTGCCAGTGGGTGAGTCTGGGCCGCAGTCCCCTGCCTCTTATCGCCCCCCTTATCTGCTACTCAACGCTTCAGGGTGTGGCCAAGGGCTGAGCTCAAAGCTCACGCAGTCTGACCACAAAAAATGCTGTTTTCCCCTAAGAGCGTGATGTGTTGAATGTACCCATATGGTTGTTTGGGGGTAAGCCAACATAATTACTCTTGAGAAGCGAGCAAAACAACCCTCGAGCATAATGACCTCCCTCCAAAACACAGCCGATGGTTTATCTCTTACCATAGTTCATAATCTCACTGTAAAGTCTCTGTACACCATAGGGACATAATGACATTTGTGTCACAATGATCTGGACAAAACAGTAGGGGCAGGGGGTAAAACTGCCACAAACTGATTTGGAAAAAATGAAAATGACCACCCCGAGAAAAAAAAGGCATTTCATGAAACCATGAATGTATTTAATGCATAAAAATCAGTGTAAGAATAATGTACATGTGGTTGTTACACATATGCGAGGCTGTGGCAGAATGTATCAGATATCAGAGGAGGTCCAGTAAATATAAGAACAATGTGCATTGTTTTTCTGTGTCGAAGGAGTGGAAATAGGAAACCACTGTTTGGTGTCCTCTCCCGCTTGAGTGTAGCACGGACACAAAGAAAGTTGCAAACGGTCTTCGTGGCGTGGAGGCTCCTTTTACAGCGCCAGGCTGCCTGACGGTAAGGGCAGCAAACTAGAGTGCTGGGTCCGATACTTCATGTTATGTTTGCGCACCCATATTTACCTTCCTCCTGCTAAACCCACACAACTCCACACACCACACAGAACCACACACTCTGAAGAGATATGACCCATATTTACCCTCCTCCTGCTAAACCCACACACCACACAGAACCACACACTATGAGATACAGATATGAGACAAATACCGTTTTCTGTGTGTGTATGAGTCTCTCTGTCTCTCTTTTAGTATTCCACTAGTATACAAGACCAGTGTCTGTTACACAGTATGATATGCACACACACTACACTCTTTTCTTTGTGTTTTGGGTGTTCACACATGTCTGTGTGATGCTTTGTGCTTGAGAGTTTTTTGTGTGCGTCTGGTATATTGTGTGTGTGTGTATGTGTGTGTGTATGTGTGTGTATGTGTATGTGTGTGCATGTGTGTGTATGTGTGTGTGTGTGTGTGTGTGTGTGTGTGTATGTGTTGAAAGCAGCAGGGCTCCAGCACCAGCAGGAAGGGGTTAACATGCCAGGGCCTGCAGAGTGATCTGCACTAGCATGGTGTGAGTGTTTGGTTTGCCACTGCCGTCAGAGGGGTAGGGGTGGGGGTGGGGTGGGGGTTGTTTTGGGAGCAGAGAAGGGAGAGAGGGCAAGGCAGGGAGGATAGGGGGCAGGGCACAAGAGCTGTGTTTTCAGAGAGGATATGGACCAGGGCAAGGAGGGGGGTAGAGTGTGAAGTCCTTTTTTACGCTTTCTGTCTGAGCACTCCCAGCCACCCCACCCCCACCCCGACTTCCCAATCCATTCCCCTCCACACACACCCTTTCCCTGTACCGCTCGCTCTCTCAGGGGCGGCATGGAAGGATTTATCCCAACAGCTGCTCCAGGCTTGGGTTCCCGGCAGCCACAACAGAGAACAATATAGGCTTTGTGGAGGGTGGGGAGAAGGGGCAGCAAGAGGGAGGGATAGAGGGATAGAGGGAGAGAGAGAGAAAAAGGGAGAGGCAGACGGAGGAAGACAAACAGGGCTAGTGAGAGAACTAGTAGACAGCTGCTAAAATGATCTGATTAGATTATAAAATTCACCTACCTTTCCTTATCTCAGTTTAATAACTGCAACGTCGTGTTTGTCTGTTGTCGGTTTTATGGCATGGTGCTTTTACACACGTCTGACAGCGCCCCTAAGGTTGGGACGCAACAGGTTACTGAGTTATCATGTTGTAGAAAATTAACCAGCACCAGTTGGTAATACATTACTAATAGCAGAATTGAAGCTATTGGGCTTAAACAGAAAAAGTTCCTAAACCAAACTCCCTATAGCTATAAGTTTTTAGAGGTTGGTCCAGAACAAATTTGCCAGTGTTTGCTGCTTCAACTGGTCCTCCGTAGGACTCCAACTACACCTAATAACATTGCATCAACATAAAACTTAAGAGCACTGAATGTAGCTCCAAACAGTTTTGATGGGTATTGTCTTTACAAGTCATCTCCCGCAAATAAAAAAAAAACATTTTAATAAAAACTTTCAAAACAGGCCCACAGGAAAGCTATTCCTCAAGGAAGAAACCTGGTGCAGAATTACAGAGAAAGCAGTTACCTATGGCCAAGACCTCGAGTCATGTGAAAGTGATCACTAGTTTCCCAGGGCAAAAAAGTGTGAAGAATTGGTCTCCATTAACTACCATCCTCCATCAACTACCATCCTCCATCAACTACCTCCAAAAACTTTGTGATTGTCTGCACAAAAATGGCCACCTCTTTTCAGTCTCAAGAGACTTCTCCTCCTTCTCGTCCTCCTCCTTATCCACCACTTGGCACCCAACCCCCCCGTGCCCCCCCACACCGTAGCCGCCGCTGGGGCGGGGGAGAGTGGAGCAAGAAGGGGAGAGGTGTGGGCTAAGCAGCGGGGGCCTCCTTTTGTGATGCACGGTGGAGCATAAATCACTGACCACACAGCCGTGAGGGGCGGCCATTTTCACCCGGGCCTGGGAGCACGGTCTTCAGAGGCCAGCAGAGGACACAGGAGAGGGGAGGTGGGGATGGGTGTTAGGATGCGTTAGGATGCGTTTATGTGTGTGTGTGTGAGTGTGAGTGTGTGTGTGTGTGTGTGGAGGGTGGGGATGGGTGTTAGGATGTGTTTATGTGTGTGTGTGTGTGGAGGGTGGGCATGGGTGTTAGGATGCGTTTATGTGTGTGTGTGGAGTGTGGGGATGGGTGTTAGGATGCGTTTATGTGCATGTGTGTGTGAGTGTGAGTGTGAGTGTGTGTGTGTGGAGGGTGGGGATGGGTGTTAGGATGTGTTTATGTGTGTGTGTGTGTGTGTGTGTGTGTGTGCACGTGTGTTTGTGTGTGTGTGTGTGGAGGTGAGATGGGGCTGTCGTTAGCACCGCTACTGAATATCCTGCCGTGGCCCCTTGATCAGCGGCCCCCACGCCCCAGGCCAGGCCATCACGCCCCACGCCAGGCCATCAGGCTCCAGGCCAGGCCCCCCCGCCCCAGGCCAGCCCATCATCGGTTAGTTAAGGTGTCAAGAGAACATGGCGATATAGACAAGGAAGCTGCCTATAAGCTGGGCGGCGATGGGAGCTGGACAGAAAAGTGCTATTTGTAGGCCCACCAAACAACCATGCTGTGGAGAACATTCAAGCACAACAGGAAAAAAACGAGTGTTGCTCCTCCATGTAATATCACCCAAAAGGGCTCTAGGAGCCACAGCTGATTACTGCTTCATGGGAATCTTTATACATTGGGCAGTGAAAAATATTTCATCAGCATTTAAGACAGTCTCAAGATTTCAAAAGTTTACACAGTATGTAGCAAACAAAAGATCTCCTCTCCTTGCCCTTTTTCTACCTACCTACAACTGATTTTATGTGTCTGTGTACATGTAGCATTTCTGGGTGTGTTTTATGTGCGTAGACAGATTCTTGTTCTTTGTGGTAGAAATATTTTTACATAGTAGGTTTGTTTGTTAAACTTCGAACATTCAGGTCTGAGGCATTGTGATAAGTAAGCAAACTCAGCGTATCCTTCCAAATGTTCTCTTTGTAACATTTGGGAAAGCAAGTCGGTAGCAACAAGTAGCATCAACATGTTGAAACAAAATATCATAAATTCTCATATTTGTCCACTGAAAATCCTTAAATGCAGACAAAAACAAATGGAATGTAGCAAGAGATCAAATATGAGCCATTGTTCTTGGCCAGACCAATTAAGAGGAAAAAGGCATACTAATCCTCCAGGACAGTCCTGTTTGGCATCAGCAGAGGGGAGAAACATGGGGGTAGTCTGTGTGTGTGTGTGTGTGTGAGAGAGAGAGAGAGAGAGAGATGTGCAGAGGATCAGCACACAGCCCCAACTCCAGGGCTTTTTTCTGCTCTAATTGGGGGAGAATGCATTTGGCCCAAGCCCCAGCCCTGGCCCAAGGATTAACCAAATGGCCACAAAGGGGGTCCACCCTTCAGACCAACTGGTGACCTCCCTCCCTCAAACTGCCCCACGGCACCCTAAATAAAGCCTGAGTGTGTGTGTGTGTGTGTGTGTGTGTGTATGTGTGAATGAATGTGCTTTCTTTGTGCATGTTTTAGTGTGTTTTGAAGGTAGCTTTAGTGCCTTGTGTACTTCTGCATTGAGATTGTTCTCCTTCTCTCTCTCTCTCGCTTGCTTCCTCCCCCTCTTCCTCAGCATGTGAGAAAGGGAACAGCACTGGTGTGCTTTTAATCATAAAGTTGGTGGTGTGAAGAAGGATTAGGTTGTAAACAGGGTGTGTGTGCGAGAACACAGTGGGGTAGTGGGGGAGTGTTAGCCAGCATACTTGCAACCGCTCCAGTGTGTCTACTACTGTTAGTGAGTGAGTTTGCATACGCAAGTGCTTAGGTGTGTGTGTATGTGTTGCTTGTGTCTGTCTGTGTGATTGGAATTGTGTGTGCATGTATGTGTGTGTTAAGGTTTCACTGTGTGGGGTTTGACTGTGATGTGTGAGTGTGTGTGAGTTTGATTGAGGTGTGTGTGTGTGTTTCTGCGTGTGCCAGAGGGCCTGACACTAGCAGTGGTGTGGTGTGGAAATGAGGACTGTGGCACCAAAGCCCCAAACACAGACACACAAACAGGGCAGCCCAGGGGCAGGGAGGGCTGGCAAGGAGAGAAACACACACACACACACAGAAACACACACACAGAAACACAGAACCATTGACTCCCAACCGAGAGCCTGACAGATTGATGTCCCAGGCATCCAGAGAGACGTGACAGAGACCCTAAAGAGGGGTATAGACAAAGAGAGGCTGGGCATAGAGACTGGACATAGACACAGGGAGGCTGGACATAGACAGAGAGAGAGGCTGGGCATAGAGGCTGGGCATAGAGGCTGGACATAGACACAGAGAGGCTGGACATAGACAGATAGAGCCTGGGCATAGAGCCTGGGCATAGAGGCTGGACATAGAGGCTGGGCAGAGAGGCTGGGCATAGACAGAGACAGGCTGGACATAGAGGCTGGACATAAACAGAGAGAGGCTGGACATAGAGGCTGGGCAGAGAGGCTGGGCAGAGAGGCTGGGCATAGACATAGAGGCTGGGCATAGACAGAGGCTGGGCATCAGAATCAGAATCAGAATCAGCTTTATTGGCCAAGTATACTTACATATACAAGGAATTTGACTCCGGCAGATGTTAGCTCTCTATACACATAACAAAGAACGTAATACAATACAATAAATACAATAGACTAAACAAGTATGTGTACTTGTATTGCACAGTAGGGACAACAATATACAATATACAATATACATACAGGCACCCAATATGGGCAATAATGAACAAGTAGGCACATGGTGTTACAGTGGGTTAAAGAACCGGTATGACAATATACCAATAAGGCGAATAGGGGGGGGGGGGGGGGGGGGCACAAAAAGAGTCCTGGACACCTAGGCAAGTCTTTGCTTGTGTCATGTGCAAGAGAAGCGCTGGGGGGGGGGATACAAGGGCATAACAGTAAGCATATACATATATGTGCATGTATGTATGTATGTATGCATGTGTAGTTCAGCTGTTCAGTAGGGTGATGGCAGTGGGGAAGAAGCTGTTTTTGTGTCTGGTAGTTTTGGTGCGCAGGGATCTGTAGCGTCTACCAGAGGGAAGGAGGTCGAAGAGGGTGTGTGCAGGGTGAGAGGGGTCTTTGATTATGTTCTCTGCCCGCTTCCTGGACCTCCCAATGTACAAGTCCTGGAGGGAGGGCAGGGGGGCACCGATGATTTTTTCCGCAGACCGAATTGTGCGCTGTAGAGGCTGGGAATAGACAGAGAGAGGCTGGACATAGAGGCTGGGCATAGAGACTGGACATAGAGGCTGGACATAAAGGCTAGACATAGGCAGAGAGAGAGGCTGGAGGTGAGACTCTCAGAACTCTTCAGATGAGAGAATTACCCCTGCTTACTGGCGTGGGCAGGGTATTGTTTGGGCTAAATGCATATGAGTGATCTACATTTGCCGTCCTTGGGCTTTAGCCAGATTAAATATGCACTGTTTGTGTGCTGTCATGAACATTAGGGATGTTAACTGAACACAGATTTTTCTGTTGTTTTTCCTGAATGTGTTATGCTGAAAGCTGAATCTCAACACTACCAACAAAGAAAAACTGATGTTGTTAAAGTGTACATAGAGTCAAGCCCAACCAGTTGTGCGTATGTTAGACATTGCATCACAATTCAGCGGGGTTTTTTGCGTGCGTCAACTCTTCGAAAATAATTTTTGCTAACCAAGCAAATTCTGCATGTCGTCACCAACACGCCCATCTGCCCTGATTGTTGCATAAGACCTTCTGAACATTTCAGGGACGCACGGACTGGAAACACACAGCCCTGGCTTTTGTTCTCACTCAGTGAAAAGCACAAAGTATGTTCCCATTTTTCCCCTGCTCTTCCTTTCCTAATTTAGGCTCTGTATAATTGGATTAGCACTGCACACCACAGCACACCACACCAGCCAGAGGTTTTTGCTCAGGGGGTTTTGTGGGGGAGGGCGGAAAAAAAGAAAAAAAGTTGCCCAGCCTTTAAAGAGATGGCGATCTTGCCTGGATACAGCTGTCGGCCAATCAGGGGCCAGAAGAGTCTATAAACAAAGTTGGACGGGCCTCAGCAGCTGGGAGGTCAAAGGCCATTTAGGCATAGTTGTTTTTGGGGGTGCTTCTCTCAAACTCCACTCAGCCTGAGCAGTCAAAGGTGGGGAGAGGAGGGGTAGAGAAGTTGAGACAAAACAGAGAGAGAGAACAGAGAGAGAGAGAGAGAGAGAACAGAGAGAGAGAAAGCGAGAGAACAGAGCCCTCGGTGTCCTCTTTTTTTCAAGGCGCTGCGACAGATTCCCACATAGCTGCCACACCTCAGAGAAAAAAAAGAAAGAAAAAAAAACACATAAAAAGAAAAACAAAACTCCACCTGTGATCAACGCTCCTGCACTGCGCCCCCCCCCCCCCCTCCCCCAACCAGGCCAGCAGCTACTCCCCAAGACAAACATGGCCTGACACATGATGCCTGAACACGACTACAGGCCAGAACCTGTACTTCCAGATGAGTTTGACAGAGAGCTGACATGGACACGCCAGATCTATCACTGTCTTCAGTGTGAAATTAAAGACATGATGAGTTGCTTGCTCTCAAACAACTCCTTCTCATCGCAGGATGGATTAAAGACAGTGGGCTTGCACCAAAATCTGTTCTATTAGACTGACCTGTAGTATCAAATACCGTTTATCATTTAATAAAAGGTTTATTATTCTCAGTCTTGCTACTGAGTGTTTCTGGTAGAACTACCATGGACATACAAGATATATCACTGCCTTAGTGTTAAATTAAAAGCATGATGAGTTGTTTCTTGTTCTCAAACATATTTTGCCGTGTCAGAGAAAGTGTTCTACCAGGTCATACCAGATCTGGATAGATAGCAATGTATATTTGTGTGACAAAGGGAGTAAAGAAATTTTAACTACAAGGAAAGAAGTCAAAACCCTTACGTCTTTCCTGCCTCACTTCGATGCCCAGATAGCATTATCAGTCAGATAGCAGCTGCTCTATTTCAGCTCTGCCTTATTTCCTCCTCTCTCCAGAGCGGTTGCTTATCGGTGTGGGCTGAAGCATCTGCCTGCCTGCCTGCCTGCCTGCCTGCCTGCCTGCCTGCCTGCCTGCCTGCCTGCCTGCCTGCCTGCCTGCCTGCCTGCCTGCCTGCCTGCCTGCCTGCCTGCGAGTGGCGGAGTGCTTTGGGCAGCTGGAGCTGGGAGAGGAGCTTGCGAAGAGGGGAAGGAATGCGACTGGGGCTCAGCAAATGCTCCGAAGGCCTGGCAACATGGCACAGAGCCAAAGTCTCTCTCTCTCTCTCTCTCACTCACACTCTCTCTCTCTCTCTCCCTCTTCTCTTCCACTCTATCTTACTCACGTCCATGAGAAGAGCAAGCCTCAGCAAACCTCAGCACTCGCTAGCTTGCTCACACAACTCTTTGCCTGCCCTCGGACTGGCTTCATCACTAAGTTTACACAAACCTGGACGTGTTTATGTTGAAAAACGTGCAGCCCTACAAACCGCATTGGACCGGTGGACAGCTCTGAGACGTCACCCTTTCATAGCCTTCCAATAGTACTTGCTCATTAGTGAGGCATTAGGAGTATGCCTTATAAAAATAAACAGGCCCCTTTTTACTCCGAATATGCTCAAATAAGACACAATTACTTTCAAATGACAAAACACCAAGCGATTCAATATAGACATAGTTTATGCCTATAAGCAAGTAAAATGTGTGGCATTCACTTTTATGTAATAACACAGACTGGTCCAATGTAAGGGGCATGAGAGCAGCTGACTGGCCAGCTTAGACCGCATTCCAGTCCTATCTCCGCCATCTGCAATGAGATACAGCTTTAGTTCACTGTTCTCAGTTAAAACAATTCACAGAGCCTGTGTGTGTGTGTGCGTGCGTGTGTGTGTGTGTGTGTGTGTGTGTGTGTGTGTGTGTGTGTGTGTGTGTATGTACCAAATTAAACTAAAAAAGAATTAAGCACAAAGGAAGTGTGGGGGGAGGGCAGCAATCTAAGGTCTTCCATAAACACAGGGAATGACTTAATACTGTAGGCCACCGTAAGTCTACATGAGCAAGTGTGTGTAAACACGTGTAACTGTTTGGGACTCTGAGACGCTGTGTACAACTTGTACTGATTGTAAATGTGTGTAATAATGTGTGGCAGTAATGATAAGGCGCTGCTGCAGTATGTTGTCATATCAGATATTCACAGGCTACTGTTGCTGTTGTTTTAAGCATCCCCCCTGCAACACACACACACACACACACACAAATAGATGAGCATACGCTCTTCAGTTACATCATTCAAAATACTCAAAATTCTTCCTTTATAAATACTCACCCCCAAAGGAAATTCTCATCCAAAGAGCTCACACACAGACACACAAACAAATAAAAGCTCAGTTTTGTCACCCACACCCTGTTTACACTCCCCATCTGCACAATTTCTTAATGGGTTAATGTCACCTCCCAATGTCACCTCCCTACACCCACACACAGCTCTAAAAACAGCCGAGTGGCTGCAGTCTCTGGACAGCTATAATTTGATAGTTATCCGGGAAGCAATGCACATGTCTTGTAATTCATTTTACTTTTTGTCCTGGTGGCCAAGGTACATAGTCTGATTTCAACAAATAATTATTGTCCAAGGATCAAGTGTGTTTTTTTTCAGGATTCACACAACACTTTTTTTGCCATTGACAACAACTCGCAACCCAAAAATGTGCTTAGAATCCAAGCAAATCTAGCACTGGAACTTTTGAAATGTAATGCTAAGAGTGCATGCTGTTCAAATCTGCGTAAAAATGTTGCTTAGAAATTGGTGGACCAAATGTTCCCTAATTTCTTGTTATTGGTATTGTTATTGATTCAGGAACAATAATTACTTGGTGAAATCAAATCATGCAATGAAGACAAACGCATTTGTAATTTGGCTATGTGTATCCTTCATCCCTGTGGTATCATGTAGATAAGACTAATAATATTGCATTATCCTAAATCCATGATTACACAGCTGTTTTGATTTGTCCAAGAGGTACATGGCTTTAAATATGGATGGTGATTAAACGGTATAAGCCTTTTGCCTGACTCATTCACATGGCAGTCTGCCATTTTGGCTCCAGTGCCGGTGATCTGCACACGAGCACGCAGCTTGGACTAAGGCTAATTGCGAAGGCCTCACTCCCTTGTGTGTAAACGCTGCACACAACAACAGATTTAGCCTGGAAATCTTCCACGGCTGGCAAATGTTTTATGTGAACAGCAGCTCTGGAGGTAAGAAAGGCCTGAATAAGACATTGAGCTTTGTGGCGGCCTCTTTTTACCCCATAGCCTCCACGCAGAGTAATCCACCAGAGTCTGTGCTCACAGCCTGAAAAGTTAGGCCCACCTCAGAGAAAGAGTAGCAGAGAGAGAGAATAAGAGGAGGGGGGAGGGGGTGTGTGTAGGAGGCTGGGGGGAGGCAGTGTGTGTCAGGGAGGGGGGATTCCACGCTGAATGAGGCCTTTTGCTGGTAGTTTAGTGCAGAGACGACAGGGATACCTTGGGCTGGGGTGGTGGGGGGTGACAGATGGTGCTCTCGCTACTGCCACTGAAGAGCAGACACAGAGGACGCAAGGAGGGAATGAGAGAGAGGGAGAGGGAGGGAGAGAGAGAGAGGGAGGCAGGGAGCAAGGAGACCAGGAATGAGAAGGGGAGCCTCCCTTTATTGTCTCTCTCCCCCCTCGGCCTGCTCTCAAAAACACCAGATGCCCCTCTTGAAAGAGGCGGCAGAGCCGTGCCAATTGTCCGGCGCTCGCGTGCAGCGCGGGCCCAGGCCCCCCCTCCTGGATCAACACCACGAGTAAGAATGGAGGCCTGCCCCGCGTCCATTCAGCCATCCCTCAGCCCCTTCTTGGGTTGCTGGGCACACACCATGGAGAGGGCAGGGAAGCTAGGACTGGGGGCTGCTAGTGTGTGTGTGTGTGTGGGTGATGGGCTCCACAAGGGTTGTTTTACAGGGACAATTCTTATGGAAATAGAGTCACACATACAGCATGCCTTCACAGCCACCACAGGAGACAAAAAGGCTCTTTTTTTTGCACATGGCAATGAAGATATGGCCTCCTTCACAAAAAAGCCTCAGGTCAAATACTACCCTATCCTTTTCCTCTGCCGTTTAGTGCACCTGTGAGAAATCAAGCAATTATCTGTGTTTTTTTGTACAGCTCTTTGTTTCCAATGTTTTACCAATTGATTTTCACATGTATGAATAAAGTTAACAGGTCTGAGGGTCTGAGGACCTTCACATGTGGGTCAGAGATGTACAGAAATTCTACTTTCTTTGTTTCTTATGTGTATGCGTTAAAAATGAATTGTGGGTAAACACTGAGCAAGTTGTGGTACTGGAGAATAATTCCCATTCAAAGAGGAAATGACTAAAATGACCTGTTTAGCTCAAACAATATGAATGGGCCTAAAATGACCTGTTTAGCTCACACAATATGAATGGGCCTAAAGGCTTCTCTATTTCAGCTCGTGCAAAGGCCCTGACGTCTTTTCCTTTGGCCTCTCTCTACTCTCCTTGAATACACAGACAAAACCTGAAAAACGTGGTCCAGCGCCAAGCTCCACAATCAGGCAAATCAGTTCTAAAGGGGTGCTGATTTTTACAGGAACCTGACGTTTATAGGACTTTCCTGGCATATGCTGTCTGAGTTACTGAAGGGGAACTACTGAAATACCCTACACTAGCTCTCAGGTTTCTTTTGTTGTCCTCACAGAAGCATTCTGCATTCAGCTCTTCTGGGGGATTTATCAGGCTGGATCTCTGGCAATATTAAATAAACTGATCAGTTTATCTTTATGCCTCATCTATCTCCTCATCAAAAGGACGAGCTGCACCCAAACAGGACTTTGACCTCTACACGTAATGGGCACCAACAGGCTCCAGTATTTGATGGCTCGCCTCCCTTCAGGGTGTCTCTCAATAGGAATGTGCCAAATGTTTAATATGAGTCAGACGCCTTTCACCTTGCTTTCTCTCAACAGCTGCACAACTTCCAAAACAACCATTAACCATGGCAAGATGCCAAGTGCTAGCCAACAAAAGCAAACTACCCATGCTACAGCAACTCAGACATGGTGAAACTGAAAAGCTAAACAGGGTTTATGCAGATTGAGTGGGCATGCCTGGACTAGTGACTGTGAAGGGATATTTATTGGAGCAATGAGTACAAGTCTAATCAAGATAGGGAATGTCACAACAGTTGGTGAGTTTGGAGATTTAGGACCAGTACAAATACTAACACACTGTGCTAGCTAGACTTTTTGTTTTTCTTAACTCAGAATTATGGTAAACCTATTAAGAGAAAGACCTTTCAGCAAAACAAAGCCAGATGGATCTTCTGTTTGGAGGTTTACCACTTGCTTTGAGTTGACAGACCCAGGTACATGACTAAACCTTTTTTATTTAAGTGTTTTATAATAATCAGACACCAAGATTAAAATTCATAAAAGGTTTATTGTAATAAAACTGGCCAAAAACTGTACAGATCTCTATATATGCACAAATTCATTTTAAAAAGAATGTACATTTAGAAAGCATACTGTGCTTAAAATAGCTTACAAACTACATTTGTCTCCATCTAGAAAAAAAGGTAAACAAGAGTAGAGCTGCTCAACAGCCCTGGTGGGAGAAAATGCTACAAAGAATGAGAACATCTCAAACTGGCAGTGAAAACAGGCGCGTTGCCAACCAACCACCTCACAGCATTAGTTCACTTGACAATAACAGCAACTTAGTTGGGGGAGAGAATAATTCTACCCTCCCTTAAAACATTCAATTTGTTTCCAAAGGAAACAAGAAAGAAGCCCATCACCTTCCAACAAGCCTTGGTGTCTTAGCTTTTAAAATCATAAATTGAAGTAAATTTCAAGATTCAGAACAGCTCAAAAGGGACATTAGCAAACCCATTTTTTTGGAACACTAAAATATTGCACGACAGGATTGGAATGAGTTTGGCAAAGTGATGGTCATCATTCTAGAGATGGTCACATTACAGTTAAGGCAGGAGGTACACAGAAATGCAGCTGGTGCTTATTTATGGGTCCCCGAGCAGTCCACCCTGCAATGGTGAACTTGTGTTCCCATTTGATTGACACAACGACAACAGAAAAGAAAACATTGCCAAACATAGATCACTGTGGGTGCCTGAGAATACCTTCACTCCAATTAGCCTATTTTTGTGTGTGTTTGTGTGTTCCTGAATGTGGGAAGTTTGAGCTCATTGCACAAAGAGGAAATATTGCCAGCCCCAGTGTTCATGTTTTTGTACAAGGTCCCAGCTTAATTTGGCGTGCAGATATCACAGGATAAATGCACACTGGAACCAGGAAGTACCAGTAGTGCAAAAAAGCGCATGACAATATCCCCAAGTTTAACTCTAAATGCAATGAGCCAAGTGGGACCACTCCTCAATGAATTGCAGTGCTTCTGAAATGTCAGTTAACATTTTAAATAATCAAGTTAAATTACAAAAGGGGTTAAAATATCTACAGATGCCCAGATTCCAGGAATTTACTCAATATACTGAGGGTGGTCGACAGCACACACCAAGTCACATCACCAGTCTTCAGTGCCTCACGATGGTCTCTCGCTTTAGCTGGACACGGTCATCAGGTAGTTTTTTGGAGGGCTTGTACGACCACCCATCAGAAACCGATTTTTGCAATTTAAAGTCTGATCAAAAGGGGAAGAAGCACTGTGGTTGTTGGTCGCCGGGATGGCGACTGGGGGCTCCGCTTCATACAAGACACATATAGAACCATCCTCTCCGATGCGGTAGGAGACTTCGAAGGGGTCAACCCAGAGGGTCAACTCCCTGGGCAGAAGCGCGAACAGCTGCTCGCTAGCCAGTCCGATCCTGTTTGCAGCTTTAGCAATGATAGGGTCCATTTCGTGATTAATACGGATACAGCGGTAACCAGAGCCCTTCTGTGGTCTGTCGGGAAACCAGTGGTGCTGGTAGTGTTCTGTTTGGGAGACAAACAAAAGGTTACGTTTAGATTAGCAACCTGTACACAATAACAGCACTATGAGTGACCCCATCCAACATCCATTCCATTTAGGCGGCATATGCGCCCTGCTTGCACGAGTGATAACCAAATTGCTGAAATTTCCTCGTGAATCAACAGATCATTTCGACGTCAATAACGTCAGATAGCGTTACGCCTCACTCAACGAATATTTGACCAAATACAGTAATTTAATTCAACAACTCCCTTGTGTTTATACACAGACTAGCCATTTTAGTTTGGTTGCTCGTCTGCACTAATTACGTGGAACCAGCTGGCTTGGTTAAACTAGCCATCAGAACGTACTAGCATCATAAAACTAGCTTTCGATAGCTAAGTTAGCTGTAGCCACATAGCAAGCTAGCAGTCTATCAAACAAATAAAACAAATCGAAAATCAAATAACACACTTCAAATTCTCAAAGAGTATCTGTATTACAGATATGGCAAGAAAAATATAGCAGCAAGATGGTCACCTGATAATGCTTGCTGAAGACAGTCCCTGAAAACCTGAAGCTGTTGCTCGCTGAGATAGCCCCTTGTTCTCAGCAGTCTGGAAACAAAATTAGCCGCGGCCGTTACTTCAGGCACCATTTCAGCTTTGGTTCCGTAGCCTTGGTTCATTTTCTACACAACAGTATCTTAACAGACGTTGTGGTTAAAAGCCGTTTGTGCTCAATGATTTAGAAAACTTTCTGGACCCAACGTGGTACTAGACAACAGACAATTTATGACTGTAAGATAGCGGCGAATGAAAGTCACTCTTGTGTTGATGTTGTCCAAGTGGAAAGTACAAGTTAGCAGAGCAAAAAATTTGTTTTTGCAGAAAACACAAAGCGCATTCTTCGGCTTAGGTCCGGATGATTTCGAGCTGCAGCTGTCCTCGCAAGCACAGCTGAATTCTGGTTCTTGTTGTTATGTCTCGCCTCTTTATGGGGGAACAGAGAAAGACCGTCCCTTTGATCGCTTCGTCGATTGATGTAAACATTAGCCAATAAGATCTCACACTAGAACCCCCCCCATTCTGATTGGTTGGTGTCATGGAAAACATTTGGAGTATCGTGAGGAACACGTAAATTGGCTTCCGACCACCACCAAATATAGAGATTGACGTCAAAGTATAACTTCAAGGCATTTGCAAAAAAATACATACCGCCCTTACCCGTAAGTTACGACGAACACATTTGAAAGATATGTGAAACAATGGTTATGATACTACCTAAAGGGATAACTAAACGTTGAACGTGTCTGTGATGCCCTTCCACATGTCTACTCAATGCACATATTTTATGGCTCGACTCCTGGAAGCGCAATCTGATTTGTGATATCACTAGTTCAACCATCCAATTTCTCATATGAAAACAGCTGTTAGATTCACGTTTGCAAGCTAATCGAGTAAAGTACCTAAGTTCATGCTGGGAGTGTATATTCGTATTCAGTCGGTACACTTTATTTGAAAACAAGTCTCTTTCTTTTCTTTCCCACTCATTTGTTTTTGACCGAGCCTTGTTTTTTTTAGGTGCCTCTCTGCTTGGTAGTGACACAGCGACCCCTGGAGTGTGCATGGGGAAGTGAAACCTAATGTAGCCTACTGGATATGATTTCAGCCCATGGGGTATTTCCCATGGATTCAGATTTTCAGTGATCAATAAGACCAGTGTTACTGGGTTTTTTTTGTGAATCGAGATTCATTTCTAAATTAACAAGGACTACTGATTGAATATGCTAATCCAAAGAGTTACCACCTATTGTCTCAACACAAGTCCTGATTTGCTTGCTATGAAACCTATGTCAAAGTCAAAGTCAAAGTGTACTTTATTGTCAATTCACTATGTAACAGGAATTACACAGAGGACTGAAATTGCGTTTCACCAGACACCAAATGTGCAATTTGAACTACAAACACGCACGCACGCACGCACACACAGACACACACCCACACATGAAGTGTGCACAAACATCCACAATAAATAGACATAAGACATTCAGATAAACATATAAGCTTCCAACAAGAAGGAAAGTTCGAGGTAGCTCTTCTTGGTAGCTGGTGTAGGTGAAAAAGGAAAAAGTGAAATGTGCAATATGTAAGGTGCAGTAAGTGAAGGTGCAGTTGGTAAAGTGCAAGTGTAGAAGCAGCATGGACATCAGTGTGTGGATGTCAGTAACATGTTCATGGAATCTTCTTCATTGTGTTGAGTAGCCTGATGGCCTGTGGAAAGAAGCTGTTTCTCAGTCTATTTGTGTGGCACCGCATGCTGCAGTAGCGCTTTCCAGATGGTAAGAGGGCAAACAGTTTGTGTGCTGTATTATTATGTGAAATATATTGTGAATAAGTTCAAAACGAAAAAACACTGTCATTATTTAGTTATACTACTATATAACTTATACTTGTAGTATAAGTAAATGTGTGTAAAAAAAGTTTAAAGATTAAAGATAAAGATAAGATTTTATATGTGCATTTCAATAAAAATAATCAGCCAATTATTTTGTCATCATCAGTGAGTGTGACCCTCAACCTTCAGCGTGTAGATGAGCCATGTGTGCAGTACTTCACAAACCATTGGAGCAAATGTGTGCAGTTCCCCCCCGAGGATGTGTCTGTGTGTCTGTTCTCACACACATGGCCATGGTCAGTCCCCCACCTACTAACACACACACACACACACACACATACACATACACATACACATACACATACACATACACACACACACACATGCACACGCACACACATGCAGACGCACACACATGCACACACACACGCATACACACACACAAACACACACACACACACACACAAATACACACACACACACACACACACACACACACCACCACCACCATCCAGCGCTCTACACGTCCCACAGCACAGCAATCCCTTCAGCTGATGAAAGCTGACATCTCCTTCAAGCGTTGCACGTGACTGCCTCCCACACCAGCACGCTTCCCTCCTCTGGGGCTCTGCATGTCTTCAGAAAAGAGAGGAAAAGAGGGAGAGGCTGAAAGCACCAGCACAGACAGGGCTCGTGTTAACTGGTAGCAAGGTGCAGATAGCAGTGCGGAGTGGCTAATCAGAATTAGCATCAGGATCAGATTTATTGGCCAGGTATACTTACATACACAAGTATACTTACATACACAAGCAACTTGACTCCAGCAGATGGTGACTCTCTAGTATACATTTAACATTTAGACAGGTAGCCATTCAATAGACAAAAGTGCTGTATAAGATCTACTGTACAACAGGGAAAACTATTTTTCACATAATATACATACCAGACAACATAAATACATACAATATAACCAAAATGTACATAGTGTATGACCGATGCGTACCTTCTTCCTATTCCCTTTGTGACTCCCAGGGGTTTCTGTTTATTATGCATGTTGTGTGTATATATGTTTCACTCTCCACAACCCACCGCACACGTGAGGTTTAAAATAGACGTGGGGCCATGCAATAAATAATCTATGCAGAAGTGCAATCAATAAAGGTATGGAGTGGGGAGAGAAGAGAGCTGACCTCTCCTACACATTGGCCTCTCCACCCCATGAGATTTTAAAAAGGCCCTGTTGGCCTTTCGTGACTCTCCGCATGTACCCTCACTGATGCATAAGCAACACAGGGAGTGTGCTGTGCTCTGCGTTGCTGTGCTCTGTGTTGCTGCGCCCTGCATGGCCTGCTTTTTCCCTCCACCGGTCTGCACGCTTCCTGAAATATGCCAGTGTGGAAAGGAGCGCTATGTAACGCGACTTGACAGATGTGAACCTTAGAGGCGGGAAACACACAGGAGCAGAGCTTTCAGCTGAGCCAGCTGCCCCATGAGTCAAGTGTGTGGTTGGTTATGAGACCATGAAAACATGGAGAGGTGAACAAAAAGCCAGAGGAAAGTGGAAATCTGTGTCATTACATTGGGAACATTCAGAAAAATAGAGACATATAAAAACACAATAAAGCACTTTCCTTTTTTTGTTGTTTCTTCTGTGAACAGTCCACAGCCCCTGGCAATAGTTAAAACAGGTACAGTATGTGACTGCAACTCTGATACAATTCCTGTTGAAGCACTGACACCAGGAAGCGTTAATGGCTGAGGACTGATCGAAGGCCAACAAACTGCCTCAGTTTACTGTTAGTGTGATTAACCTGAGGGGCTATAGTGAAACTAATTCCAGTGACAATGGTATGCAAGGTGGCATCTGAAAAGTCAATAGAGAACCATTGAAAGGGTGGCCAAGTTGACAATGGCCACATCCACACTACAGTGCCAGGTCAGGCCATGGCTTTTCAGGTGCTAACGACCCGGGCTACCAGCCTTATAACCCTGAAATAATAGCCGGAGTAGCGGGGGTAAAGATGCTAGCATAACAGGGATAATTGGGTTAAAACATGCTAGCATAATAGAGATACAATGGCTCATTATGCTAATATAGTGGCTCAACTAAAATTTGAAGGGTACATGCAAATAAAACTGATGTATCTATTTAAAACAAAAGCTGAGCTTCAATGTTGTGCAAACATTTGGGATGCAGTGCGATCCACACAAATTCAGAGACTAGACACACCTGGGTGACTGGCAGCCAGAAATAGCAACAATGACACACACACACACACACACACACACACACACACACACACACACACACACACACACACATGCCTGAACGCCACTAAGAAACCAACATGCTAGGAATCCCCCTTGTGGAAAGCAAGGAGAAGCTTGAGTTGCGCTCAGCCTCAGGAAGGGAGGGGGGGTATATGATGGTGTTTTTCTCCCTGTAGCGCCTCTCAGCTAGGAGAGGATCCACGGCTATGTGTATGTGTGTGTGTGTGTGTATTTCTCCGGGGGCACAAAGGCTGCTATTTATAGTAACCAAGGACTGTATATAATTTATGCTGTGTGTATATGTGTTTGTGGGCACTCTAAGGAAGTGCTGTTTTTCTCCATCACCTTTGCTGGGGTATTTTTTATCAACACCATGCTAAATGTATGTGGTGTTTGGTGTGTGTGTGTGTGTGTGTGTGTGTGTGTGTGTGTGTGTCTGCATCTATCAGTTGTCTCAGGCACGTGCTGCTTCAGACTTTGTGTTTCTCTTTTTTTCTCTCCCTCCCTTTCTCTCTTTCTCTCTCTCATTCTCTCCCTCCCTTTCACTCTTTCTCTCCATCCCTCTCTTTCTCTTTCTCTCTTTCTCTCTCATTCTCTCCCTCCCTTTCACTCTTTCTCTCTCTCTCATTCTCTCCCTCCCTGTCGCTCTTTCTCTCCATCCCTCTCTTTCTCCCTTTCTCTCTCTCATTCTCTCCCTCCCTTTCTCTCTTTCTCTCTCTCTCATTCTCTCACTCCCTTTTACTCTTTCTTTCATTCTCTCCCTCCCTTTCGCTCTTTCTCTCCATCCCTGTCTTTCTCTTTCTCTCTACACACTCAGCACACTTGGCAAATGTGTATGTGTGTTGTATCACACCCATTAAGAAACAGAGCTGAGCACTGGTAAATGAGTGGTAGCAGGAACGAATGCCTCACAAGCATGCACACATGAACACACACATTTAAACTAAAGAAAGAAAGGAAAGACAGGCACACCGTTAATGTGTCACTGTTGCTTATAGTGCATAAACCGCATGCTCAGTACTAATTCCATTTAGAACATGCACATGCACACAGATAAGCATCAATATTCCAAGGACATTATGTCCGCATGCATGAATGAATACCCTGAATAAAGGGCAATCAGATACACAAGTATGCATAATTGGCTGTAGAGCATACCAAATATAAGGGCCTGGGCAGTGTGCAAGTATGTGTGCTGCCTGCTCCAAAATAAATAGCAAATGATTCTCTAATTTTTATGTCAGAATCTGACATTACCCTGTCAAATAATCAAACACACACAAAGAGAGAGAGAGAGAGAGACAAAGAGAGAGAGAGACAAAGCGAGAGGGGGAGAGAGAGAATCGGTCCAATAGACAATCAAATAAACACACAAGAAGGTACCTAAAAGTAGCTACTTCAGTAAGCCTGATGATCAATGTAAGCACATGTGCATTAAACAGGCACCAGTCTAACTTATCCTAAACCTATCCTAAACAATTAGATGAGAAGGTCAAAGCAAAAATGATAGTTTTGGAATCCAATAAGCATGTCGTTGTCTTCAATAGATGGATTTCGTGTTCTGGTCCAAAAATCATTCAGTATTTTGTGTGTTTCAATTTCTGTGAAAATACACTCCTGTTATCTCTGTTTAAAAATCATTCTTTAGGATGTGTCTCTTCAAACACTGTGGAGTCTTTAGGATGTGTCTCTACAAACACTGTGAAGTCTTTAGGATGTGTCTCTACAAACACTGTGAAGTCTTTAGGATGTGTCTCTACAAGATGTAAATGAATGTACTTTTGTCTGCCCGAGAGGGGGAGAGGGGGGAGGTGGAGGGGAGAGATGGAGAGGTAGAGTGGGAGAGAGGGAGAGGGAGAGGTGGAGAGGTAGAGGGGGAGAGAGGGAGAGGAAGAGGGAGAGAGGTGGGGAGGTGGGGGGGGGGTGGAGAAGGGCTAAAGGAGGAGAATCCAGCAGGTCTGTCTGTGACAAGAGAGAGAGAGATGGAGAAATGCCAGATGAAAAAAACATTTTAAGAATCATTTCTCCATCTTCATACAACTGACTGTGACCAGGCAGCAGTGTGCATGTGTGTGTGTGTGTGTGTGTGTGCATGTGTGTGTGTGTGTTTGTGTGTGTGAGGGCAGCTCCTACCACCCATGTCACTTCATTTAACTGGCTACTGCAGTCAACCACTCATAATGGTGAGTGTGAGAGAGAGAGAGAGAGAAAGGGAGAGAGAAAGCAAGAGAGTGTGTTAAATGTGCATATAACCATGTGTGTGTGTATTTGTGTGTTTGGGAAGGTCAGTGAATGTGTGTGTATATTTGTGTGTGTGTTTCAATGTGTGTGTTTGTTTGGGGGGGGGGCGGTATGTATTTGAAAAGGGGCTACTATGCATCCTCTTGGAGGGGAGGCTATCAGAGGAGGAGCCTATACACAAGACTGGATGAGAGAGTGCCTGCCTGAGTGAGGTACAGTGAGAGAGAGAGAGAGAGAGAGAGAGAGAGAGAGAGAGAGAGAGAGAGAAAAGAAAGGAGGGAGGTAGACCTAGAGTGAGGGAGTGAGAGAGAGTGAGCTCAAAGGAGAGAGAGAGAGAGAAAGAAAGCGCGAAGGAGAGAGAGAGAGCGAGCAAGCGTGAAGGCGAGGGAGAGATAGAGAGAGAGCGAGAAAGAGAGAGAGAACCAGCGAGCACGAAGGAGAGAGGGAGAGAGGAGAGAGAGAGATTGAGCGCAAAGGAGAGAGGGAGGGAGAGAGTGAGCGCAAAGGAGAGCGAGACAGAGAGAGCGAGAGCAAGTGAGCACGGCTGCTATTGACAGGCAAGCTGCTGCTTGTGCTGCTGCTGTTCTTGCGGTGTGGAGCATCACTGCGCGCAGCTGCGGAGGGGGAATCTCTCTCTCTCTCTCTCTCTCTCTCTCTCTCTCTCTCTCTCTCTCGGCTACATCCTGAGCTTCCTCCCCAAACACCCTCTCGTCCTCCCCTTCCTCTTTTTCTCCTCTTGGCTCGGTCGCTGCACTACCACACGTTCACTGGATCGGCCATCATTCCTGCTCATCTGTTGCCGTGGCGATGGGCTGCAGGCTCTCTGGGCCGTGGTACGGGGACAGAATGGGGGTAAGATATTCCGTGCTTTCCTTTCGGGTTTCAGTGGTGTGTGTGTGTGTGTGTGTGACGGGGATGGAATGGGAGTAAGATATTGTGCGCTTTCCTTTGGGTTTCAGTGGTGTGTGTGTGTGTGTGTCTCTCAGGATGGAGAATCCAAGAGGGGTTTCAGTAAATAATTACTGCAAAGGTGCTATGATTCTGAGTGATATTGACAGTGTGTGTGTGTATTTGTGTGTGCGTGGGTGTGTGTGTGTGCGTGCGTGCTTGTGTGAGTGTGTGGGCGTGAGTGATCCCTCTGCCTTGACAGCGCATCAGTGTGTTGTATCAGATGTTGTACATGCCTGCTGCACCGCTGTCAACCTGCCTCTCGCTGTGCCTAAATATACATGTGTGTGAGAGGGAGCCTAAGTGTGTGACACAGAGATAGGGCAGAAATGGTGTGTGTGTGTGTGTGTGTGTGTGTGTGTGTGTGTGTGTGTGTGTGTGTGTGTGTGTGTGTGTGTGTGTGTACTGGTATTCTTATGTGACCAAGGCTTGACAATGACACAGACTGACAGCGCTGTTGATCCGCCACAACCCGAGCCCCTCTTCCTCTCCTCTTCCTCTTCCTCTCCTCTTCTCTGCTGCTTCTTCATCCCTCTGTCCTTACCTCTTTATTCCTCCATCTCCCCATCTCTGTCTTCCCTCATCTCTCTCCTCCATCCCTCCATAGCCCAGTGCTGTACTAGTGCTATCCCCTCTCCTCTCCTCTCTCCTCTCCCTCCATCCCTCCCTCCCTCCCTCCATAGCACAGTGCTGTGCTAGCCCCTCTCCTCTCTCCTCTCCCTCCATCCCTCCCTCCATCCCTCCCTCCCTCCATAGCACAGAGCTGTGCTAGCCCCTCTCCTCTCTCCTCTCCCTCCCTCCGTAGCACAGTGCTGTGCTAGCCCCTCTCCTCTCCTCTCCCTCTATCCCTCCCTCCCTCCCTCCGTAGCACAGTGCTGTGCTAGCCCCTCTGCCTGCTGGAGTCGTGGCCACCCCTCGCTTCTCCCACCTGCACAGCACGTTGTTTTACAGGTGCCATTTCATGGCAACACACCAGCGGTCCCCACAGCACGCCACAGCGATAGTATTCTGTGTGTGTGTATGTGTGTGTGTGTGTATGTGTATGTGTATGTGTGTGAGAGACAGAGAGAGTGAGATACAAAGACAGAGAAAGTGTGCACATGTATGACTTTTTTACTCTTTTAATGAGTGTGTTTGTATATCTGTTTGTGATCAGTTTTAAGGTACACAGCCCTGTCTTACTAAAGGCTGTAGCCTTTGAACTGTATCTAGGTGGCATGACATGCTGTTAGCAGGTGTGTGTGTGTGTGTGTGTGTGTGAGAGTGATCTGTGTGTGATCAGTTTTAAGGTACACAGCCCTGTCTTACTAAAGGCTGTAGCCTTTGAACTGTATCTAGGTGGCATGACATGCTGTTAGCAGGTGTGTGTGTGTGTGTGTGTGTGTGATCTGTGTGTGGTCAGTTTTAAGGTACACAGCCCTGTCTTATTAAAGGCTGTAGCCTTTGAATTGTTTCTAGGTGGCATGACATGCTGTTAGCAGGTGTGTGTGTGTGTGTGTGTGTGTGAGAGTGATCTGTGTGTGATCAGTTTTAAGGTACACAGCCCTGTCTTACTAAAGTCTGTAGCCTTTGAATTGTATCTAGGTGGCATGACATGCTGTTAGCAGGCGTGTGTGTGTGCATGTTTTATGCTTTTACATATTGTTCTCTGCTTTTATTTTAAGTACATTGAACTGCCTCTGTGTATGAAACATGCTATACAAATAAACTTGCCTTGCCTTGCCTATGTATGTGTGTGTGTGTAAGAGAGATGCGTGTGTAATAGAGATGCTGAGTACCGGGCGCACGGCAGAAGCCAGCACAGCAACAGCACGAGAGGTGTGTGATGGCTGTGTGCTTGGCTGTGCTTGGCTGTGTAAGGGGCCTCATGATGGCTGTGTGTGCTTGGCTCTGTGAGGGCGGTGTGAGAGCTGTGTGTGCTTGGCTCTGCAAGGGCTGTGTAAGGGCTGTGTGTGCTTGGCTCTGTGAGGACCGTGTGAGAGCTGTGGTTGGCTGTGAGGACTGTGTGTGAGGGGTGTGTGATGACTGTGTGTGGCTGGCTATGATGGCTGTGCGTACTTGGCTGTGTGTGATGGCTGTGTGTGATGGCTGTGCATACTTGGCTGTGGGGGCTGTGTGATGGCTGTGAGGACTGTGTGTGCTTGGCTGTGCTTGGCTGTGTGTGATGGCTGTGAGGACTGTGTGTGAGGGCTGTGTGATGGCTGTGAGGACTGTATGTGAGGGCTGTGTGATGGCTGTATGTGAGGGCCGTGTGTGAGGGCCGTGTGTGAGGGCTGTGTGTGAGAGCAGTGTGTGAGGGCCGTGTGTGAGAGCAGTGTGTGAGGGCCGTGTGTGCTTGGCTGAGCAGGTCCTGCTACTGGGGTTAGCGTGTCATAAAAAATCACGGACAAAAAAAGACCCTGAGATTGTCTAGAGGCATGTACAAGTACACACACAAGTGTGTATGCCACACACACACACACACACACACACAAATGTGTATGCCCCAGCCTACCCATGGCCATCTGCTCCCACACATTTGTCAACATCACAAAATGCCGACATCTGTTTGTTTTGTTTTTTTTTTTTTACTGCAGTTTTACACATCAGGGTACGTAAACCGCACCGCACTCTGACTCGTCTCTCGTCTCTCCTTTCTCTTCTCATTCCCTCTTCCTCCCGCTTCTCTCTGCCTCTCCGGATGCGATGGGATGTCTCTGGGGCATGAGTCATGCCAGTGATGTACATTGGTTATGAAAATGCTACGCACTTGTGCCATTATGAACGGGCAGCGCAGCGGAAGGGGGCAGCTCTCGCTCGCCGTGCCGTGTGCCTCGGAAAACCGCTGTTCCATAAAGGACGCACAGCGCTCCACCACTGGCCTTCCCCAGAGGGACCCAGCGGAGAGGTCGCCCCTTCCGTACTCCGGCAGAGGTGCTGGTGACCGCTGGCTCACTGGTCCCGCTTTTTTTTCTAAGTTGGAATGAGTGGCGGGTAAACGCAAGTAAACAGAGTTTACCCAGCTCTTTAATGTCCAAAATAGAGTTCACCCACCTATCAAATGAGTTTATCCACCTCTAAAGAGAGTTTATCCATCTATCAATAGAGCTTCTTCACCTTATAATAGAGTTTATGCATTGAATACAACTTCTAACATTACAATTCCACACTATATCATCTATATTTACACTGTGGATTATTTAATACCACTAGTATTCTTCAAACATGTTTTGAATGTCAAATTCATAGTTTGTCTGCTATTTTACCACTACACCCCTGGTTGGAATAAGTGTGTAGCTGCTCGGCTTTTGGGCAAAACACAGATAGAGAGTGGCCTTGGCTCAGGACTATGGAAGGCCTACATGCATTGTGCCCAAGTTGGTCAATGGCAAAGTATCCAGGCTAAAACCTGTCACTTTGAAATATGAACAGAGCATAGAACTATTTTTGTAACCTTTAGGATGAAACATAAGCATAGATACTGCTTTGTGGAGCCTGCGAAGCCACTAGGATTCGATTCAGAAATAGTGACACTCTATCTCTTCCCACCTTGGTTCTAAATCACATGACTCATCTGACATCACAGATGGATGGAGAGAGATGGACTCTGTGCATTGTTCCATGGAGGAGAGGTTAAAAAAACCTCCCAGTGCAGAAAAAGGAAGCTTAATTTATCCTGTCGAAATGGGTTTGACTTTGGTACCAAGAGCAGCTCTTGTGTTTGAAATGACACAGCGAGCCAAGCTCTCCTCCATCATTCTGCCCCCGTGCTGGGTACTTACTCAGTGTCCCCGTTTGGTCTGTGTGATTTATGCTTCATTGTGTGCTCCTTTTGGTCCTCAGACTGAAACTGTACAGTTTCGATGAAACACGTACACGTGGAACTGCGTTTATGTTCCTTTCTACGATTAAATATGGGAATATATGTGAATAGAATGGTAAGTGTACTAGTCCTTTCATCGGAGCCCAATGAGCATTTACACATTTCTAATCTGTACTTCCAGGCCTTCCACAGGCTATAGTGTTATACTCCTCACGCATGTGAGTGTTTTAAGGGCACTGGTGGGCAACCTGGATTCAGAAGCCTTCCACAGGCTATAGTGTTATACTCCTCACGCATGTGAGTGTTTTAAGGGCACTGGTGGGCAACCTGGATTCAGAAGCCTTCCACAGGCTATAGTGTTATACTCCTCACACATGTGAGTGTTTTAAGGGCAGTGGTGGGCAACCTGGATTCAGAAGCCACAACCCAGCAACCATCCCGCTCTCACGGCCTTCGTAAAGTCATCACAAAAAAAACAAAAAATTCATGCAGCAATTTTGATTCAGGCCTTTTTTTCGTGCTAGGGGAAAGTTTCCCTATCATGTGTATTTGAATGGGCAGTGTGTAGCTATCCTGTATGTTTGAATGGGCAGTGTGTAGCTATCCTGTATGTTTTAATGGGCAGTGTGTAGCTATCATGTGTATTTGAATGGGCAGTGTGTAGCTATCCTGTATGTTTGAATGGGCAGTGTGTAGCTATCCTGTATGTTTTAATGGGCAGTGTGTAGCTATCATGTGTATTTGAATGGGCAGTGTGTAGCTATCCTGTATGTTTTAATGGACAGTGTGCAGCGCTACCGCTATCGGCGCTAACTGTTGACTGAGGGACAGAACAACCCAGCACCACATATTTCACGTCACTTCAACCAGGTCCTACCAGCGCAATAACACAAGTGATTTCACCTACTTAACTTTCACTACAGCTGATTTAGTGAATGGCTGGAACTAATATGTAGTACTGGACTGTATCTTTGAAGCCAGTTTGCCCATCTCTGCTTATTGGTACTTTAAGTAAGATGTGGACAAAGAAGAATAATGATAAGTGAGAAAGAAGAATATAAGGTGGATAAGGTGGTGCAGCATTAGTAGCTGAATAAGTGAATAAGTGAATGAGTGTGGGGAGGACAGCATCAGTAGATGAATAAGTGAATGAGTGTGGGGATAGCAGCATTAGTAGGTGAATAAGTGAATAAGTGAATGAGTGTGGGGATAGCAGCATTGGTAGGTGAATAAGTGAATAGGTGAATGAGTGTGGAGATAGCAGCATTAGTAGGTGAATAAGTGAATAAGTGAATGAGTGTGAGGATAGCAGCATTAGTAGGTGAATAAGTGAATAGGTGAATGAGTGTGGAGATAGCAGCATTAGTAGGTGAATAAGTGAATAAGTGAATGAGTGTGAGGATAGCAGCATTAGTAGGTGAATAAGTGAATAAGTGAATGAGTGTGAGGATAGCAGCATTAGTAGGTGAATAAGTGAATAGGTGAATGAGTGTGGAGATAGCAAGGAATATGCTGCAACTGCTACTGTGTGTCACTTTGCTGCCATTCTTGCCAATGTGAGTGAACCCTGTGATGCAGTATTGCATGGCACAGGCATGGCACAGGTCGTGGTAAAGATCCATGCGTGCTGGAAGGCAAAGTGAAGTGTGATATGAATATCGGGCGTTTGGTATTATTTTAAGGGGGCATCAGAACCGCCATAATCCCCCAGCAATTGACACCTATAACTGACGGCCTTGAAGGTCAGACACTCGTCCTTCACCAGGAGTCTCATCTCTGCCCTCGCTCCCTCCTCAGGTCAGGAGCCGGGACCTGAGTCAACTCCGCAAGAGGGACGCCCTGCGCATCCTGGCCAGCTACGAGCAGCCCATCATGCTGCAGATCGAGGGGCGCCGCGGCCGCAGCCTGCACCTCCAGCACACGTCGGACTGCAGCACCCAGACGGAGCGGCCCTGGGACCCCCTCAGGGGGCTCGGCTGTGGGGTGGCGGCCTCCACCATGCCCCGCAGCCACCCCTACCAGGACAGGTGCGTCACACACACACCCGGACAACACACACCTCAGCACAGACCAGTGACACACAGAGAAGTTTACAGAGGTGTACACGGTGTAGACCCCAGATAGGTGCACCACCATCAAAGGTGACCAGTCCAATATGGCATCCGCATTGATGTGTACCGCCTAATACAACCTCATGGACAGTGCGACACCAAGGCATTCTGCAGGATATCTATGGTGTTCACAGAGATGTAACATCTACACAGAGCACTGCAGAGGTACATAAATCAAATGAATAGGTGGAGAAAGATGTCTATCAACTGAATGGGGTATGTAAGTTTAAAGTGTCCAAAGTAGAGGTTCACGAAGGTAAAGCCACAGAATGGTCACCCATGGGGGAGCTTTCACACACTGAATCCATAGGATAGTCTTAGCAGAATAGGAAACAATTAATTCCTAGACAAAGAAAGGAAAAGCAAAGGTTTGAGTCCTATGGCTTTTCACAGTGCTCATGATAAGCTGATGAGAATTGAAGAAAGCCACAGGGTTAAAACGTCTGGTCTCCGGTCTGTATTTGGGAATGTTTTTGTGTTAAGACTTTGACATCTTCTTTACATATCAAATACCAGGTTTTACACACCTGATATAAGCACTTGTCAGTGCGTGCGCTCATCTGAGTGCAACAGTATCCTCTCATTGGTGGCCCAGTGATGGAAACAGAGCTCAAGCCCCTAAAAGGAGCGTTAGACTGGTGTGTCGCTCCCACACGTCGAGACACAGAGACAGGTGTCTTTGAGACAGGTGTATGTGAGACAGGTGTATTTGAGACAGGCGTATTTGAGACAGGTGTATGTGAGACAGGCGTATGTGAGACAGGCGTATGTGAGACAAGCGTATTTGAGACAGGTGTATGTGAGACAGGCATATGTGAGACAAGCGTATGTGAGACAGGAGTATTTGAGACAGGTGTATGTGAGACGGGTGTATTTGAGACAGGTGTCTTTGAGACAGGTGTATGTGAGACAGGTGTATTTGAGACAGGCGTATTTGAGACAGGTGTATGTGAGACAGTCGTATTTGAAACAGGTGTATGTGAGACAGGCGTATGTGAGACAGGCGTATGTGAGACAGGCGTATTTGAGACAGGCGTATGTGAGACAGGCATATGTGAGACAAGCATATGTGAGACAGGTGTATGTGAGACAGGTGTATTTGAGACAGGCGTATGTGAGACAGGAGTATTTGAGACAGGTGTATGTGAGACGGGTGTATTTGAGACAGGTGTCTTTGAGACAGGTGTATGTGAGACAGGTGTATTTGAGACAGGCGTATTTGAGACAGGTGTATGTGAGACAGTCGTATTTGAAACAGGTGTATGTGAGACAGGCGTATGTGAGACAGGCGTATTTGAGACAGGTGTATGTGAGACAGGTGTATTTGAGACAGGTGTATGTGAGACAGGCGTATTTGAGACAGGGGTATGTGAGACGGGTGTATGTGAGACAGGGGTATTTGAGACAGGCGTATTTGAGACAGGCGTATTTGAGACGGGTGTCTGTGAGACGGGTGTATGTGAGACGGGTGTATTTGAGACAGGTGTATGTGAGACAGGCGTATGTGAGACAGGCGTATGTGAGACCGGCGTATGTGAGACAGGCGTATTTGAGACAGGCGTATGTGAGACAGGCGTATGTGAGACAGGCGTATTTGAGACAGGTGTATGTGAGACAGGTGTATTTGAGACAGGTGTATGTGAGACAGGCGTATTTGAGACAGGTGTATGTGAGACGGGCGTATGTGAGACAGGTGTATTTGAGACAGGTGTATGTGAGACAGGCGTATTTGAGACAGGTGTATGTGAGACGGGTGTATGTGAGACAGGGGTATTTGAGACAGGCGTATTTGAGACAGGCGTATTTGAGACGGGTGTCTGTGAGACGGGTGTATGTGAGACGGGTGTATTTGAGACAGGTGTATGTGAGACAGGCGTATGTGAGACAGGCGTATTTGAGACAGGCGTATGTGAGACCGGCGTATGTGAGACAGGCGTATTTGAGACAGGCGTATGTGAGACAGGCGTATTTGAGACAGGCGTATGTGAGACCAGCGTATGTGAGGCAGGCGTATTTGAGACCGGCATATGTGAGACAGGCGTATGTGAGATGGGTGTATGTGAGACAGGCGTATGTGAGATGGGTGTATGTGAGACAGGCGTATGTGAGACAGGCGTATTTGAGACAGGCGTATGTGAGACCAGCGTATGTGAGACAGGCGTATTTGAGACAGGCGTATTTGAGACCGGCGTATGTGAGACAGGCGTATGTGAGATGGGTGTATGTGAGACAGGCGTATTTGAGACAAGCGTATGTGAGACAGGCGTATGTGAGACAAGCGTATTTGAGGCAGGCGTATGTGAGACCAGCGTATGTGAGACAGGCGTATGTGAGACAAGCGTATTTGAGACAGGCATATGTGAGACAGGCGTATGTGAGATGGGTGTATGTGAGACAGGCGTATTTGAGACAAGCGTATGTAAGACAGGCGTATGTGAGACAGGCGTTTTTGAGACAGGCGTATGTGAGACCAGCGTATGTGAGACAGGCGTATTTGAGACAGGCGTATTTGAGACGGGTGTATGTGAGACGGGTGTATGTGAGACAGGCGTATTTCAGACAGGCGTATGTGAGACAGGCGTATTTGAGACAGGCGTATGTGAGACAGGTGTATGTGAGACAGGCGTATGTGAGACAGGTGTATGTCAGACAGGCGTATTTGAGACAGGCGTATTTAAGACAGGTGTATTTGCAGCCATACTGACTCACAGGAGCTAACACGTCTCCCACCTGCACAAACACACAGGCACCTGTGCCACCTGCCAGCCAACAAACAGGTACATTACCCACACACAGATGCGCACCCCACTATGCACCAACACCCCGACAGGTGTCTCGCTTCATTAGAGTCGAGTTGGAGACAGGAGCAGCAAAACTCATGTTTGTAGGGTTAGGTGTCATGTTGGTGAGATTAAATCAGCACTCAAATGACATTTGTATGCCCAAACATTAAGATCTCTTTAAAAGTACAAAAGTACTCAAAAGCTTTATGGCATTTTGTCATGTTAAAAATTCTTGTTTTGTATTTTCTTTCATAATTAAAAAAACAAAAATAACCAACTAACCAATAACCTGACATCCTTCATATACTGTGAATAAATTAGCATTGTTTGAGAAGAGTTAAATTAATTAAATGTCCATACTACGTACAACATGTACTTTAGATGAAGGCTAAGCAAACCTATAGACAGGTGCATTACTGAAAAAGCGCATAAACAGTGTCCATTGTTTCACTGCAAATAAATAATAGAATGGAGGGAAAAGCGACCTGCTTTTGCGTTCACCTATGAAATCCAATTAAACACACACCAGCACCAGTCCAGGGAATACATTCCCACAATTAATCATTAACGAGCAGAGCTTCCACGCATGCAGAAACACATCCAAATGATCCAGCACTACGGGACTCTATTTTAGTGGTGTGATGTGTGTACAACGCTTCATTCATAGACTCTATTTCTGCCCTCTGTCACCTAGACATTTGTTATTATAGGCAAACACCTTACTACAAAACACACTTCATTTGTGTTTGCCTCTCTGTAAGTCAGGACCTACTTCTTAAGAGTAAGAGTAAGTAACCCAAGATGCTCAATCTGTCACCGAGGAAAGGTTCTTGGTTGTTTATCTGATTGTGGATAATCCAGAAAAACAGTAAGTGTAATAATGTTTTATTATGTACCGGAAACAGTGCACAGTTGGGCTGTAATGTGTGGTTGCTCTCTGTCCCGTAAAGGATGTACTACAATCACATGAGCCTGCCGCGTGAGCTGCAGGAGGGCGGCCGGTACGAGTACCTGCCTAATGCGCCGCGAGACGTGGAGGACCTGCAGCGCCTTGAGTACCAGGTGAGAGGCAGTTACCATGACGATCCCAGCGCTGGCGACTGCTTCCTGATGGCTTCATTCGCCGCCGTTTTAGCGCTTCGCTTCCAGAGCGGAGTGAGCCCTTCCACCCACAGACCAATGCTTTCCTCCTACACATCCACTCGCAAACACACACACACACATTAAAAACCCATGCAAATCCACATAGGCATACACACACACCCCAAAGCAAGTGAACAGTAAGCAAGCAATTACACTCTCTATCTCTATCAAACACACACACACGCACGCACACACAGATACAGCACATATACAACTTTTGGGTCCTGGAGGCTAAACGACTGCACTATAGCCTGTGAGCGCTGAGTCATAGCTCGTTAAGGAGAGATGGCGTTTCAGACTGGGCGTGCTGCTTTAATCACTGTAATTTACAACCTACTGAGAGGCAATTGTGAGGGAAAAAAACAAGAAAATATTTTGAAGTCAAGCACCTCAGAAAAGGCTGGATGAAGTACCCCTGCTCAGAGCAGAATAAAAGGATTAAACCTTAACATTGGTAATATGTAAGGCAAGGCAAGTTTATTTGTATAGCGCATTTCATACACAACGGCAATTCAATTTGCTTCACAAAAGTAAAAGCAAAGGACAATATGTAAACGCATAATAGATAAAGTAAGTGTAGAGTCATAAAAGATAAAATAATTGTAAAAGCATAAAAGTAAAATCGGTATGTGGTAGATAAAAGATATAAAAGCATAGAAAAACACACAAAATAAGTATAAAATTAGTAGAAATCATTAACAGAAAGCATATGAAAACAGTTTGGTCTTAAGTCTAGATTTGAAACTGCCAACAGGTTATTTGAAGGTATTGATACGTGGGGAATTAAAAAAAAACTTGATAGAAACCATAAAGTTATAACTAGAGAGAGGACTCCGTATTGTTGTCTAAGCAGGCTTTGTGACTTTGTGGGGGATCCAAAATGGCCGCTGAAACGGGAGAGATGTCAACAAACACAATGCGAGTCAATTAGAAGACACGCTGTCTTTAAAAGTATTTAGTTCGTCAGCTATGGACTTGATCATTCTGAAATTCAACACAGTGGTGCAAAATCATGTCAGCTACATGGAATTAACAAAATAAAGGTTAAAAAGCCAGTGAAGAGCCAGAAGCCAGCAGGGAAACTGACGATTTGACAGTGTGTAATGACGGACGATTATCAACATACACAGGACTGTAAGTCGTGATTGCATTTAATGTTAAAAATATATATTCATACGAGCTTATTTTAAACAAATAAGGTCAGCCACTTAGCCGTGTTACACTGATACACCCACAGACATCCCAACCTCCACAAACTCAGTTCCGGGAGATGTCTCTTCACCCCCCCCCCCCCCCCCCCGAGGCGATGTACAACAGCACACCACGGAGCGCACCATCCTGTTAGGAAGCTAACCGGAGCAAACTCTACATGTTAGAAAATACGTTAGTTAGCCTGCAACATTCTGTATATTGCAGGCGAGTTTGGCTGCTAATGTACATATCCTGAGCATCAATCAGTTAGCAGCTACGTGAAAGGAAGGCTTCAAAACCGTTATGCTTATCAAATGGTTTAATGCCCTGTGAATTTAAAAGATGTTCAGTAACTGACACTGTAATCTATTTCGTTGATGAACAGCAGCCGCCAAAACAAAAACCTGGCAGGTGCTAATTTTGAGCCCTGTAGCTACTATGCATTTTCAGGCCAGTTTTATATTTAATTAGCTTTTTTCATTACAACAGTGCACCTTATTACTTTGACATGCATCCCCAGTTATTAACATACATCTGGTGATTCAGACAGCCATATATTATACATTTCTTGTAAAGAAATTGCCAAAAAAAACGAGGGCAAACAGTCTCTCGACCTTGGAATTTACACTGTCAGTACAGTTTGAAGATCGTTTTTCTTCATAAATTGACTCAATTCTCGAAAAATTGTATACTATATACCTACCTATGGAAGGATATTCCAGACGCCTTTTGCGATTATTGGTGCAGTTATAACAGGCACAGGACTCAGGCATGCTGTATTTGAGGAAGACGACACCATTGATTTCTATGAGATCAATGGACGACACATTCCCGTTTGGATCATGGTGGCGGGCCTCCATGGAATCACAGGATTCTCTCTCTCTAGTTATAACTCTATGGGGTTTAAGGACTCATTGTTGCTAAACATAGCCTACGTCTTATTTCTGAAGTTATTTTTTCCACATTTTCAAACGACCTGATATTTCCAGTCATAAGAAATATCACAGCAAAACACCTTATTAAGCAGTAGGTGCATAGCATAACTATGACAGGAGCACATAGGAAACCATTTTATTTCCACAGTTGAGTTGTGTATGATACCATGCCATTGAACGGTTTTTATCAGCCAAATATGTGATATAAGCTTTGTCGTAAATTATTTGTTTAGCCTGACAGCAACAGTTAATCATCATCAATATCACAAATGCTTTTAAGCTATTTTAACTTTAGCAAGTGCGAAAATACATGGAATTTGATACCATTTTTTAAGAGTTTTCTAATCATCTGCGCCTTTTGCTCCATAAAAAAGAGGTCAAAAGAGGTCTTAAGGCGTGCGATGGGCATATGGAGAAAACACTGGACACTGGACAGGTCCGCCTTAATTGAATGACTACTATATGGCACCAGATATGCCACAAATACACCAGAATACAGGAAATCAAATCTAGCTAATTAAAACATTCACAGGGGAGGACCCCCCGGACCCCCAAACTACATCGGTCACAAGGCCACAACTTCAATAACACTGGCCACCCTTTGGCTACCCCATGTAAAAAAGTCTGGCTACGCCCCTGACCACAGGTCAAGGACATAGATGTTGAGGTACAGTTTCCAATAGAAACAAAAAAACTCCTTTGTATGATTTTAACCAATTAAACCAGTGAATCCAACCCAATGTTCCAGTCGATGTAGTAGTATGCAGTGGTCGACAGTGTCAAAAGCTGCACTAAGGTCCAATAACACCAAGACTGATGTTTTGCCAACATCAGAATTAAGACGTATATCATTTATGACCTTAATAACAGCTGTTTCAGTGCTGTGATTGGCATGGAAACCTGACTGAAACTTATCAAAACAGCTATTTGATGTGTGCAGTTAATTGATTAAAAACTATTTTTTTGATTATTTTTCCAATAAATGGTAAATTGGGCCTGTAGTTACTAAGCACTGACATGTAGGTGTGTTTGGCGTTGAAACCACACAGCAGATAAACAAAACCAGGCATCTTTCTCTGTTTATCAGGAACAATATGGCAACCAAAAAAAGGAATGGCAATATGGCTTCTCTTGGCCGATGTGTCATGTCAGGTCGGTTTAGAGGTCCGGGCTCTAAGCACTCCCACTAAATCCTGCATGTGTACTGAGGCACAGCCTGCGCTTCCCTGCGAACAAATGCATTTTTCAAAATGGAGCAGTCTTTGCAGTTAGAGGAGCCGGGAATTATTCATGCCTGCTGCTAAGCGGGGAGCTGAAATGGCGTATCACACACACACACACACACACACACACAGACACACACATACATACATAAACACACACACATACGCAGAGATCCCAAATGTGCGCACCAAAACACACAAACACACACACACGCACATGCACACAGGCACACATGCACACAAACACAGACACATACACACGCACACATACACATGAACAGATATCCACATGTGCACACCAAAGGGCACACACTCACACACACACACACAAATTCAAATGTGCACTCATACTGACACTAATGCACAGAGGAATACACACATAAACAGAGCTCACGTGCATGAGAGTAGCTTCTAATCAACTACCCCTTGAGAGCATGAGGCTTTACTGCACACACACACACACACATACACAAACATACACAAACACACACACACACCCACACACATACACAAACACACAGACGCGCGCACACACACACACACGCAGGCACGCACACACACACGCACACACACACAAAAGCATTCAGAATATAAACACTTTGCAAACCGGTCATCTAAGCTGTTTACATTAAAGCATAACAATTGGTCATCATCATAAACATGTTGCAAAGGGGCTTTGAGTACAGCTGCTGCAGCTGTTTTTCAGAAGGATCACTAACGCTAGGAATAAATGTTAGTGTTAATGTTGGTGTATCTTATCAGCTGTTTTTCAGAAGGATCACTAACCCTAGGAATAAATGTTAGTGTTAATGTTGGTGTATCTTATCAGCTGTTTTTCAGAAGGATCACTAATGCTAGGAATAAATGTTAGTGTTAATGTTGGTGTATCTTATCAGCTGTTTTTCAGAAGGATCACTAACCCTAGGAATAAATGTTAGTGTTAATGTTGGTGTATCTTATCAGCTGTTTTTCAGAAGGATCACTAACGCTAGGAATAAATGTTAGTGTTAATGTTGGTGTATCTTATCAGCTGTTTTTCAGAAGGATCACTAACGCTAGGAATAAATGTTAGTGTTAATGTTGGTGTATCTTATCAGCTGTTTTTCAGAAGGATCACTAACGCTAGGAATAAATATTAGTGTTAATGTTGGTGTATCTTATCAGCTGTTTTTCAGAAGGATCACTAACCCTAGGAATAAATGTTAGTGTTAATGTTGGTGTATCTTATCAGCTATTTTTCAGAAGGATCACTAACCCTAGGAATAAACGTTAGTGTTAATGTTGGTGTATCTTATCAGCTGTTTTTCAGAAGGATCACTAACCCTAGGAATAAATGTTAGTGTTAATGTTGGTGTATCTTATCAGCTGTTTTTCAGAAGGATCACTAACCCTAGGAATAAATGTTAGTGTTAATGTTGGTGTCATGTTAACTAATGCTAGGAATAAATGTTAGTGTTAATGTTGGTGTCATGTTATCAGCTGTTTTTCAGAAGGATCACTAATGCTAGGAATAAATGTTAGTGTTAATGTTGGTGTATCTTATCAGCTGTTTTTCAGTAGGATCACTAATGCTAGGAATAAATGTTAGTGTTAATGTTGGTGTATCTTATCATTAAATGTTGCATTTTTGTAACAAATGTAGCCTACCATCTCACATCACTGATTATGGTTAAACTAAAAACTGTATCGTTTACAATACATCAGTACTGTTTGACACACATGTACATGTTACTGTATTTCCAAGTTTCACTTGAGATAAGAATGAACTTAAAGATATTAATAAAGGTAATAAACTGAAGATAATAATAGCAGCTCTTTCTGGTTTTTAACTTAGCTTTGCTTGCGACCTAAGCTGTATGGACTAAGCAGAGCAATCTGTCGTCACCCTGTCTAAATCCCCAGTGTGGGACCTGGAATTGAGTGTGTCTCACATTCAATGCGTGAGACTTGAGAACTCTGATAATGATCATAAGCCTAAAGTATGAGCTTCTTAAAGTGTGAGTTGAGCTCAGGACCTGAATAATGAGGAGTGTTCTCCTTCCTCAGGAGCGTCCAATCCCCAGCAGAGAGCCTCCGGGACAGAACTGCCTAATTGGCTGCTGCAACGCCAACCTGGAGGAGCCCAGCAGCTTCCCCAGCCAGGTAACCTTCTTCTAACCCCCATCTCGCCTTCTGAGAGCCCACTAGGGCATAGCCAGGCAGCCTCTGCCCAGACCACCACTGCTCCTCATAGCCCACTAGGCCATAGCCAGGCAGCCTCTGCCCAGACCACCACTGCTCCTCATAGCCCACTAGGGCATAGCCAGGCAGCCTCTGCCCAGACCACCACTGCTCCTCATAGCCCACTAGGGCACAGCCAGGTAGCCTTTGCCCAAACCACCACTGCTCCGTCAGAGCCTATTAAGGCACAGCCAGGCACCCTTTGCCCAAACCACCACTGCTCCTCAAACCCCCATATCGCCTTCTGAGAGCCCACTTAGACACAGCCAGGTAGTGTCTGCCCAAACCACCACTGCTCCTTATAGCCCACTTAGGCATAACCAGGTAGACTTTGCCCAAACCACCACTGCTCCTTATAGCCCACTTAGGCACAACCAGGTAGCCTCTGCCCAAACCACCACTGCTCCTTATAGCCCACTTAGGCACAACCAGGTAGCCTCTGCCCAAACCACTACCGCTCTCTCTGAGATAACCTACAAGAGCATAGTCAGGGAATCCAGGTAGTGTTTGCCCAGACAGGCATTACTCCTTGTGAGAGTGTACTGGAGCAAAGCCCAGCTAGCCAGGTAGCCTTTGGCCAAACCACCATCACTGCTCCTGAAAGCTCACCACACCACAGCCAGAGAGGCTTCAGACAGGGGGCAGTGGGTGCGTGGCACACAGTGATGGGTAGAGTTTGGGGAAGCCAATATTTGGGATAGGGAGGCAGGCAATGCTACATGCCCTTGAGCAAACGTAGTGGTGCACTGAGCTCTGTCAGCTGGTTTTAGAAAGCTGCAAAAACTGTGTGTTATGTAAATAAATTATGTGTTGCCAGGCAACAACGTAATACTAATCGGCCTAATGCTGGCGAGAGCTTGGTGGAGTGAAATGAATCCGGGGCTGAATCACAAGAGCTTAGCCTCCAGCTTCATTGTCCATGATATTAGCAGTTTTTAACAACAACCATGTTTGTTACACTCTTCGCTGACACTGTGGGTAAGAGGCAAAATGAACACAGAATGAAGGCGGTGAAGGCATTGCAGGGAGAAGAGCAGCCCACAGGGTTATAAATGGATATAAAGGGTAGGATGCTAGTACACACAAGATACGTACGTGAGAAAAAGAGAACACAACACAGATTAACAGAAGTGTATAAATCTTAGCATCTTCTGTATAATCTAACATTGGAAATATCTGTACTTTGTAGACGGAGGATGAAGACTTTGTGCAAGACAAGCAGGTGGGCTACCTGCCCCTGCACCACGAGCTGGACAGTGGCCTGGGCTGGACCGACGGGAGCTTCCACCAGGGGGAGCTCTCGGGCGTGGAGACGGAGGAGGGCCTGGAGGAGTGCCACGCCCACATGGGCGGTGGCGGATCTCCTTCGTCCGAGTCGTTTATCTCCTCCGAGCTGAGCGACTCGGGCTTCCACAGCGTCAGCACGGGAGAGTTCCTGCGCTTCCAGAGGCTGCTGGAGAAGCGAATGCGCCTGTACAATGCCCGCATGCTCCACCAGGGGGAGCTGTGCGCACGGGAGCGGCGCGACAGCCAGAAGGTGCATCGCGAGCTGGAGGCCATTCCCGAGGCCCTGGCGGTCCAGCCCCAGAATCACTTTGGGCCTGTGGCGGGCGGCCCGGCTGTCGGCCCACGCGGGCTGTTCCGGGTGTCGTCGGTGCAGTTCCGGAAAGCGGACCGTCCGTGCCTTAACCGGCACAGCTCCAGCAGCGGCTCGCTGTTCAACCCCCACGCCAGCTTGTCCACGTGCAGCACGCCGTCCGGCCAGCGGAGGCCCATGCCGCCCCAGAGTGCCTCTGCAGGGGTGCTGAGGAGGAGCCGGACTCTGCACCACCGGCCAACGCAGATGGAGCCCCGGCGCCGTGCCAGCCACCCCTCGTCTCCCAACTACTGCAGCGCCACCATGCACCGCTGCGGGGATGCCGGCCACGGCGGGGTGGCCGCTGCCGGCCTACAGAAGGAGCGGGAGCTGGCCCGCTCGCATCCTGCCGACTTCGCCAACATCATGCCAGCGCAGGCGAGAATGGCCCCTGCTCAGGAGCGTCACTGCCCGTCACACAGGGAGCTGTACGGGGACCACGGGCCCAAATCCTTGGCCGTGGAGTACCGCCAGGACAGCGGGCCGGATCAGAGCTACATAGCCGAGCTCGCCGCAGCACGTGAGCGAGAGCGAGAGCGAGAGCGAGAGAGGGAACGAGAGAGAGAACGCGAGCGGGAACGAGAACGGGAGATAGAAAGAGAGCGAGAACGGGAACAGGAACAGGAACGAGAACGGGAACGGGAGCGAGCAGCCCGCTTCCACACTCTCGGCCACACCCCGTCGCAGTCGCAGGACATCCACGAGACCTGGCCCAAGCCGGCTGTGAGGCAGGGCTCGGTGAGCGGCGGCGGCCTCTACAGCACACTGGAGGCCCACATGCCCGAGCCCGGCTCCAGGAAAGCCTCGTCAGGGAACCCACGGGCCCTCCGGAACCAGCTCCTGCGGGACCGGGCCTCGCGGCTGGCCGACGAGCGCGGCGGCATGAGCACGGACGAGGAGAGCGAGGTCCGCATCGGCCGGTACTGGAGCCGCACGGAGCGTCGGGAGCACATGATGCAGCAGAGGCAGCAGCAGCAGCAGCAGCAGCACATGATGCAGCAGCAGCAGCAGGCGATGATGGGCCCAGGCACCTGCGTCGCCGGGGGGGTCGGCGGTGGCGTGAGGCCCGGGGGGGTCGGGGGTGGCATGAGGCCTGGGGGGGTCGGGGGTGGCGTGAGGCCCGGGGGGGTCAGAGGTGGCGTGAGGCCCGGCCTCCTCGCAGACGGACGCTGCAGCACCGTGCTGGAGCTCAGCCAGCGGAAGCTTAGCCGCATGCGCAACCGCAAGGTCCTGGACGACTGGACCACGGTGGAGGAGCTGCTGACGCACGGCACCAGGCTGGGCAGCGGGGAGGAGATCCTCTGCCCCAGGTCCCTGCTCACCGTCACCACTGTGTAGCACGTCTGAACACCTGGGACAGTCCAGTGCGTGTGTGAGTGTGTGTGTAGCACGTCTGAACACCTGTGACAGTCCAGTCCGTGTGTGAGTGTGTATGTAGCACGTCTGAACGCCTGTGAGAGTCCAGTCCATGTGTGAGTGTGTGTGTAGCACGTCTGAACATCTCTGAGAGTACAGTCCGTGTGTGAGTGTGTGTAGCACGTCTGAACACCTGTCACTGTCCAGTGCGTGTGAGTGTGTGTGTAGCATGTCTGAACGCCGTTGAGAGTCCAGTCCATGTGTGAGTGTGTGTGTAGCAAGTCTGAACGCCTGTGAGAGTCCAGTCTGTGTGTGAGTGTGTGTACGTCTGACTGTGTGTTTGTGTATACTGCCTGCACCAAATATGGCTACCTCTTGTCCTTGGAAACAAAACACACTTGCAAAACACAGTGATGATGATGATCAGAATTTTCATTTATAGCGAGCTAAATGTTAATATTTCATGCTAGTGCTTGTTTTAGCTCCTGATAGCAAGGTCAGTGCGATTTTTTGGATTTGGATTTTGGTTAACATTTGACAATGATGACAATGAGGTGCATTTTTACCAGATGACTTAAGCAATAATGTGCTGCCAGGGTATTTAAACACAAAAAAAAAAATTCATTCAGTCACACTGCAGTGCATATAAAACACCACCAAATCAATTTAAATATATTGCACCTTGATCACTGTTGCACATTTCACAGTGATAATAGTAAAAATTTTAAATACAATCCTATTGATTTCTTACTTTAAATTTAATTCCATCCCTAAACCTGCGTTTCAAATCTGCACAAGGTATTGCACAAAGTCACTGTCTGATATCCTGTGATACAACCACAGCAGATAAAATTTCAACAGATTCTTTCGTGGAAAAAGACGGCAAAAGGTCAAATGCTCTGACATTTTATCACAAGCAAGAGCCTCGTTGCTTCTCCTGAATCACAACTTAATTTTCTTTGGGGAGAACAAAGGACGCCTGATCCACGTTTTGTTCTAGCTGACTGGGGAACACTAGACCACCAGTGGAGGAGGGACTGTGCTTGTTCCAAGTGGACTGGTGAACACTAACACCAGTGGAGGAAGGACTGTGCTTGTTCCAAAGACTACACCACCAGTGGAGCAGAGACTTGAGCAGCCTTATAGAGGGGCCCTGAGAGCAGGTGTAGCTAATTGGGAGAAGAGTTAGTGAGCGTTGTAGTGGTTGTGTTCTCTGTCTTAAGGCTATCTTTGTCATTTTTTTCGTTTGTTCTTGTTTTGTTTTGTTTATAGGAGAGTAAAATTGTAACTGTGTACAGTAGTTTGAAAAGGAACAAAAATATTTTTCTTGTGCAACTCACAATTGATGTCATAATGAAAAAAGATACTTTTTTAATCATTTGTAAAAAAAAAATGGAATAGAAAAGGGAAGTGATGCAACAGTTTATTCTATGAAAATATTTAAGTCAGAAGAATATACACTTACGTTAGGTGACTGAACTTGCTGTGGTACAGTAGTCTTTTGTTTTACATTTTTTGCTCCTCCAGTAAGCTGCGTGCACTAGAAATGAAGCACTTCCTATGAGACTTACCAGGGACACACAAACTTAGGGGCCAATTTACACATCTACTTACTCATACTTACTGCAACACATTTGAATTTACAACATCTACAACATTTGATTATTTGTTGCATGTCGATATACCAAATATGAACGAGAAAAAAAAAAAAAATACAGGACTTTTGCAGCAGAGTATGGTGTGAAAGTTTTTAATCTGGATACTCTTGTAAGACTAGCATTTACAGAGGCTGTGAACTCTTGTAAGACTAGCATCTACGGAAGCTGTTGTGTTTTTCTGACAGTATTTCATGAAGGGTGTGTGGTAGCGGTGGGTGTTTGGCGTTACTTCCTGCTACTGTTTACATCATTCACACATACTATTTGTGGAACGCGGGCACACCTTGTTGCACTCAGAGCACTTGCAAAAGACACAATTTCTCACCTTCCACCAGAGTGACTCTTATGTTTTTGTTCAGAGGCAGAAAAAAGGAGTGAGCAACAGATGAGGGAACAGAGACAGAGAGAGAGAGAGAGAGAGAATAACCCCCCCTCCAACCCATCATCTTCCCAACACCACCCTCTGCTGCCTTCCTGTCCTTTAGCTGCATCACGTCATTTTCACAATGACTCAAGTGGGGAATAATGGATGAAAAAGACGAGATTTAGTGATGCGTTGCGCATGGATCGGAGGTGCCAAAAATAGCCCCTTTTCCTTTTCCTCTGAAAAAAAGACCCCCCCCCCCCCCAGCTCCAGGCCATATCTTACTTAAAACCTCTTACCCCTCCATCCACCCCCACCCCCCTGGTCTACGCTGAGTTACTATTCCACATATCCAATCTGTTCTCTCTCTGCTCTTTTTAGTAATAGCTTGTGTGTCTCTTCTGAAACCAACATCCTTTTTTTTTGTTGGGATATGATGTACATGTGGTTGTAATAAAGGTGAGATTTTAATTAGCTTAACACAGTGTGACTGTCTCTTACACAGGGGATTACACTGCATCCATGACATTGTTACTTTAAAAAATAATATCTTTATTTTGTTTTTGTGAACAAGTGTATCACACAAAGAAAACCTGACAAAATTCAAACCTTTCTTTTCAGGACATCACCAGTTAAAAAAAGACCAACAACAGACCACTCATTTTACCAGTGGCAGATTTACATGCAGGCTTGTGAAAGACAGATAATATTCCACACCTTTTCCTTAAACTGTAGCCGACCCCTTCCCTCTCCCCTGCTGTAGCTTCAGATGGGGATGTCATTCAGGGATGTACGTATGCAGTATTTAAGACTGTCATCTGGAGCAGGAGGGCAAGTGTGGTTGCGTAACGGTGAAAAGCCCAGTGACGCGCCAGTGAGGGGTGCTGATGAGGACTGAGGCGACGTATCAAGACAGGCGTAAAGATGGCCAGCTGTACTACCACATTCAGGGCCATCTGTACCACATTTCACCAGGAGGCTGGCATTTCCCTCCCATCAGCTATCTGTTAACTGATTATACCTGTCCATCCACTGTGCTATTATTCACAGCCTATCGTGCTGTTCATTTGGCCTCTTGCTTTGCTTTGCTGTGCCTTATTCATAAAAAACTGGTTTACCTGGTGAATAAAAAAGAAAGAATCCTATAGATCCCAAAAATATCAAATCGACCAACAGGCTTCAGACACCACAGGAAATATGGTAGCCTTTATTCACTAGTCTATTTGAGTCCACTGATATATACAAAACAAAAGAACAAAACATACAAAAAGAATACAAAATGGAATCCAATGGAGGAAACGCACAAAATGGAAACCAAATGACAGAAATGTCTCTTCATCATCACCACCTCAGTCTGCTAGAAGCAGCGTTGCCGTGGAGATGGTTGCTGTGAGGCTTTCACGTCTCTCTGCTTCCCCCATGTGGTGATGATCGGTAGCGGCAGCAGATGAGTCACAAAATGGCTCCTGCACTTCTGAAGGCAAAAAAGCCTCCCAAACTCTGGGGGGCACTGTTTCTTCCACATTAGTCCAAGCCCTGAACATCATGCTGTTTGTAGGACGATGTAACAAGATTACCTAAAACATGTCAGGAAGATCATTAGTAACACAAAAGTATGGCAAAAATGAAAAGAAAAGCCTTACACTTTTAAAACAACATCTTGCCTCTTAATAAACTTGAGAATGAAAAACATTTACTCTCCAAACCCAGTCATCTACATCGCTAAGATTAGTTCCTAAACCCATCATCTGCTGTGACCTGTAAAAGTACATTTCTATCAGCTTCGTTTCTAGAACAACTGGACTGTAACCGTTATCTGTTTTGCAGCAGTAAACAATCTGTCAAAGGTAGAGCTGTAAAACAAATATTAAATACTGCAACTTCTGTACCTAGTTTTAGTTATTTTTATATTGTTTCTGTGTAAATGTACTTTCTATTAGGACCACATGTAACTGCCATGTGAATATCAAATTTGGCTAAAGACTACACTGGAAACTAAGGGCCAACATGCTACAAAAGCGGTACATTACATTAAATTACATTACAAAGCAATACAAAGCAACAAAGATGACCCAGATAACCTGGAGTGTATTATTACTGCGATGAATTGAGCTGCAAAAACATGTCCTACCACCTAACTTATTTGTCAAGAGGAATTAGGACACCTGATTACCATACACACATACTGGTTAATCTTATACTAGTAGCTGGACTGCTGTGCCAAGCAATAGCCCCATAACTCCAGTGGATGGCAGGCAGAGGTTCTGTAATAAGTACTTTAGCTCATACAAGAGGTGGCTCACCTGGCTCCAGAGAGCAAAAGCCCACACCATCTATATTGTAATAGCTGTTCACTAAACCAGCTGATTCTAATTAGCAGATAGAGGAGCCATTTAATGACATCACCTAGCTTAAGTGAACAGGTAGAACCGACAGGTGACAGGACTGATGCTCCGTGAATGACTTATATACTCTACCCACCTCAGCCTCATGCAAACTACAAAGCAAGATGCTAAGCCAGTTTCCGTGACCGGTTCGGCATGTGCTAAATGCTTATTAAGAACGGCTCTGCCTCACTATTAAGAATTTTTTAATTTTGGTTCTATTTTTTCCCATGATTTCCAGTTATGAATTTAACTTTGAAATTTTTCAGATTTAAAGATCAGAACTGTGAAAAGAATGCAATTAAAAAAGATCAAAATCCATTTGGAGTTTGTTTCTGAATCAGAAGTTAATGTAGAAAGCACCAAAATTATTTAAGAGAAGACCACACTCTAAGTGTATGTTCACACTGGCCGTGTTGTGTGTGGTGTTGCGTTGGGCACTGAGTTCAACGGACGACCAGAGCTGTGCCTGAGACACGTCACATGCAGCAGTAAGGAGAGTCAGATGTGGAGGTCCCAGCTTCACAAAGTACAAACCCTGCCACATATCTGATCCATCAAACCCTGCCACATATCAAACCCTGCCACATATCTGACTCTGCCACATATCTGATCCAGCAAACCCTGCCACATATGTGACCCTGCCACATATCTGATCCAGCAGACCCTGCCACATATCTGATCCAGCCTTTTTGTGCTTCACCATGTACAAACCCTGCCACATATCTGATCCATCAAACCCTGCCACATATCTGACCCTGCCACATATCTGACCCTGCCACATATCTGATCCAGCAAACCCTGCCACATATCTGACCCTGCCACATATCTGATCCAGCAAACCCTGCCACATATCTGACCCTGCCACATATCTGACCCTGCCACATATCTGATCCAGCAAACCCTGCCACATATCTGATCCAGCAAACCCTGCCACATATCTGATCCAGCAAACCCTGCCACATATCTGACCCTGCCACATATCTGATCCAGCCTTTTTGTGTACCAGCTGATCCTACTGAGCACGCACATCACCAGATGGGAAGATGAGCTAATTAATGAAATCACCGGTGTGAAGGGCACAGGTAGAATAATACATGGGCAGGGTTTCACTTTCTGAAGCTGGGATCTGCACCTCTGGCCAACAGGCAAAGCTGCTGCCACGCTCGCACAATGTGAACAGTGTGAACATGGCCTAAGAACTCCAGTCTCTGGATGTGTATGTATGTCTGCAGGTGTACCTGCTAACACACACACACACACTTACACACACTCACGCACACACACTCAGGCCTGGGGGAAGAGCAAAGGCAGGAGCGGAGCAGGAAGGACAAGGAGCAAGCAGGAAGTAGACAAGACCACACACAGGAAATGGCAGAGCACACAGGGTGGGTCGCTCCGTATGGCTCTCCCCAGGGGAGCAAAAACTGACCACCATCACCAGCACGGAGGGAGCTGAGAGAGATGCCCTTTATCTCCAATTAGTATTACTCTTTAAAAGCTTCTTGATTAATTACTGGTTTTGTGTTCCCGCAAGAAAGCGTAATCAGGCCCAGCCTATCAAGCAGCGGGGCCCCTGGGGTTACAAAAGCTCTGGGTCTGAGTGACAGCTGAGGTGGCGCAGGCTCATTGGCTGTCTAAAGGGGAGTGGGCGGGAGTTTTGTCAGAGGGGAAGCAGCAAGCAGGTAAAGCTTGGCTGAAGGGGTGGGGGGATGGAGCTGGTGGCTGCTGTTGGGGGGGGGGGGGGGGTCGTCTGGGTCCTTACCTGCTGCTGCCAGGCCCGTCTCTGCCTGTGCCCTGCCCTTCATGCCCACGCCCATGCCCGCTCCGTCCACAGGGTAGCCCCTGTCCCCCTTGAAGGGTTTGGGCCTAAAGGGCGAATCTTTCTCTTTACCTTTGGAGCCTTTCGGCCGACCTGCCGTCTTCTTCTTAGACTTGCTGTCGCCCTTCACACCCAGCAGGGGGTGCACCTCTGCACACAGACAGACAGGCAGGCAAGAAGACAATGCAGGAATTAATGACAGCACAGAACCAAGACACACAGGCAAAAACACGAACGGACGGAAGAAAGAAAGTAAGAAAGACAAAAAGAAAGAAAGAAAGACAGAAAGAAAGAAAGAGTCTTCCTCTACTTGTGCATGCTATATGTTAACAGAATTGTGAAAGGTGTTCATGGAGTGTCTCACCATCGCTGGGGACGCCCTGCAGCTCGATGGTGGTGGTGCGGGCCTTCTTCTTGGGCGGGGCCCCGTCTGACGACGCCTGCCGCTTCTTGTCCCCAGAGCCCGTGTGTGCGGCGCCGTCCTCGGCCGAGGCCGTCTGCCCCGCAGCGTCGGGTGGGGGGCCGAAGGGGTTCTCCTCTGGGTCCTCCACCTCCGGGGCGATGGGCAGGTACAGCAGGGCCTTGTAGTCCTCCAGCTCCTCGTCACTAGAAGCAGCACAGGACAGGATGCAGCTCTAAAACTCTCATTGGTCATTTGTGCTTGATTTCAGAGCTGTTTTCTGAGCCCTGGAGACAGCACTGACTAAATGCATACCCCCGTCTGTCAGACAACTGACAATATTTTGGAGCAACCTGGAGGACCCGAGTTGCTCATTTACAAATAAAATGTAGAAACTTGATGTCCTCTGTGATTTTAGTGGATGATTTTAGACGTTATGTCTCTATTTGAAAGACAAATGGAACACACTATTTGTTTCAAGAAGAACTAAAACGAGAATTAAAAAAACTTGGTGAAGAGACATAAAAAGACAAATCTGGGACATTCATCCTGAAAGTGGTGCGTGCCGCATCACTGTGGTCTCTGGCTTAAACGACAGGCCTCCTCACAATGGTGTGTAGCAGGTCGCTGTGGTCTCTAACTTAAATGACAGGCCTCCTCACAATGGTGTGTAGCACGTCACTGTGGTCTCTGGCTTAAATGACAGGCCTCCTCACAATGGTGTGAAATTGGGTGAACAATGCTTTCGACCCATCTGGGTCAGAGATGCAGCCCAATCTGCAGGGTGGTTTATATAAGGTGTTATGCAGACCCACAGACATGACGAAGCCCTACCCACGTTTATTCCAGTGGCGGAAGCTAGGCCACCTACTTATGTAGACCTACAGACATGACGAAGCCCTATCCCCGTGTAGTCCAATGGCCAAAGCTAGGCCACCTACTTCTGGTCCTGGGTCAGACAACGGCTGGACAGGGATGAGTTTGCTTTGAATGACATGTCCTGGGTAACTATCAATTTTAATGTTCATTTAAGCATCTTAAATTGTCAACATCACTAATGTTTCAAAAGCTACAAAATATCTACAGATTCTCACATCAGTCTTACTTTGAAGGCACTGTAAAACCTAAACAATGTAGGAAGAAATCTTCTGAACGTGAGTAAGACATCTCATTAACGCCTAGATTATAAATAAAACCAGGTTTAAGAATGGATAGTCTTTATTTTAAACTTTTACCTATAGTTAATGTTTCCAGTTTGCAACATAGGTCTAATTTATATGGCCATGACTAAGGTAGAGCCAGTGCAAAATGACTTGGTCTAGATTGACTAGACAGGTGACACATTAATGGAAGTAAAACTACTTTGATGGAAGTAAAGCTGTGAACAATATCATGACTGCTGTGCACCACCCTGGGAGCTTTCAAGACCTGCCATTGTGACTGAATTAGTTTCCTACCAATAATCCACTTTTCCATATAACCCATATCAATAATCCTAACAATAATCCACTTTCCTTATTTCCCAGTTTTTATGCGTATTTGTGTGACGCAGACAGCAAAACATCCTGGCAGCACCTTCAAAGACGGACATGATCAGTGCTGACACTGACGCATTTGTAACGACCTCGTTAGAAAACATGGACATTTCTTTCTTCACTCTTCGCTTGTTGCAGGTACAGTGCAAGCCCTGCGAGAGGGGTCGCACTCCCATACCCACCTGCTGCAGAAGGCGGCGATGGGATCCACACTGGTGACGTCCACCTCCTCGTCCTCAGCCGCATCCGCCCCTGTACACACAGCGCCAGGCCATTGGTTAAGCTACATGCTGATTGGTCCAGGCCATGGGTTAAGCTACAACTTGATTGGTCCACAACAGTGGGTCCAACAATACTCGCTAGACCTGGTCATAATGTTCCAACACAGAGTTTGTCCAACTAGGATTAGTACTTTGATCAATTTTAGAGGGTACGTGAAACACATCTGGGTTCTCTCTAAGTTCTTACCAGCATAAAAAAAAGCTCAGGTACAGACTATATGTAGAAAAACAACCAACTTTATATTGTATGATAAAATATGTGTTCAAATTCTGTTGATGCAGCAGCATTTATGCCAATATGTTCACAGCTAGTTAATGAGGCAGAGTGTACTCAGTAGGATGGGAACCACTGCTCTAACGCTAAATACCATATGCATTTAAGCAACAAACAGGAAGGCAAAAGACTTCCTTGGCAACACAGGTCGCTAGTTTTATCTGATTTTGGGATGCTCGTGTGAGGTTGTATAAGACATTGGTTTGCCTGTTAATCTGTTACGATATCCACCTGTCTGTTCTGGTTCACTTTTGTCCTCATCCTCAATGTCAAATTCGGATTCTCTCTCCTCGTACTCCACGTTTTCATCCAACTCTTTGAAGTCCGGAGCAAAGGCACTCCAGTTTTCCTAGGGGGGCAAACACAGTTAAGATTACAGACTAAAAGCTAATAACACACACACACATACACACACACACACACAATTTTAGCCTCAAAAGCACCCCGGCTAAATAATAATGGAGATTCATAAGTTTGGAGTTTAATAAACTCTTCATCATTTATATCACTCATAAAAATAATGCAGGTTCTTCTCAGAGTTTAATGACCTTATGACCTTAATGTGTGAGGATGTAATCATGTGGTGTGTTATGAGTGTGTGTGTGTGTGTGTGTGTGTGTGTGTGTGTGTGTGTGTGTGTGTGTGTGTTCAAATATGCTCATTTTAGAAGCACAATTTCAGATATGGCTGTCTCACTCACCACTTGGTTCTGGGCCCAGATGGAAACTACCCCGCTGGAAATAGAGGCGATTATCGGCCGGACCGGATGCCACTGTGGAGTTACAAAAAGATGATTGAACAAAAAGATATTGTCCAATCGACTTCTGCAAACAGTATCACCCCGCCCCAACCACCTACAAATTATGACAGACTGTGATGACAGCTCTGTGATAGTTACGCATGTAACTCACACACAGAGTGTATATTAGGGGGAATAATATTTTATTATTTACCGGTACTTTTACAGATCCCATACGGTTTATACAAGTTGGATGCTGTTATTGACCAAACACTGTTATTGACCAACCACTTCTAATTGTACCACCACTAATAAGTGATCAGCAGCAGTAGCCCCAGCTGGTTATCTGTTGTAGCTCATATATGCAGAGCACACATATATTTCTGTCCTTAGGAGCTTGACTTCCTCATTTGCAAGTCCCTTTGAATAAAAGTGGCTGCTATGTGTAACTGTAATGTATTTTTACAGTTTCAGTGTAAAGGGGGCATTTAATTTACCCATTCCAACACCCAAAGCCCATGCTCGCACTCTGTGTTAGTCTCACCGCCACATCCAACAGCAGTTCCCCTCGAGTGCCGTGCAGAATCTTGACCAGGTTGCCGATGCTCTTCTCCCAGATGTAGAGGGCGTGCTGCCGTGCGGAGCCAGCCACAATGTACTCGCCGTCGCCAGAGAAGCAGCAGCGTTTCCATGGCGTCCTGGGTAAACATGGGAAATGGGGGCAGGTCACCCATAGCACTGAGGAGGTCTGTGGTTCTCACAGCAATAGTGCGGGTCTGACTACTGATAACTGCAAAGACATGTAAATGTTGCTCACCAACAAAATTGAAGTCTTTGTATTTATTACATGAGCTGAAATGTAAACTTCTCCTTTCTGCTATTTCTGCATAGACTAGCCTTTTACTTGTCTCTTTAACTACATGTAAGTATGATGTAACAACACAATACCTGCGCTTTGCATTGGTTTGTTTGTACAGATGTTTTGTATGTTCCTTGGCTCTGTCCATCACACGCCACTCATGACATCATCCATTCTCACCTGTTCACCAGGTCATCATCCATTCTCACCTGTTCACTCATCACATCATCCGTTTTCACCTGTTCACCAGGTCATCATCCGTGCTCACCTGTTCACCAGGTCATCATCCGTGCTCACCTGTTCACCAAGTCAACATCCGTGCTTACCTGTTCACTAGGTCCTGCAGCTTCTGCATGGGCTCCGGCTCCCCGTCCCGCCCACAGGTGAGAATCTCTCGCCCGTCATACACTCTGATGATGCGGTCTGCTGTGTTTATGAGGAAACAGCTGAGAAGAGAAAAAAAGAAAGAAAATAAGGCAGAATAAAACAGAATAGAAGAAACACCAGACTGATCTAGTCGACACAGATCAATGCCATTCCAGTCAGCTCTGACCATCTCCTTACCTGCCCTTGCGGGCAAACTCTATGGACTTAATGGCTGTAGTGTTGCTGGTTCCTGTGGTTACCCGGAACGATGCCACAAGATCCTGGGTGTCTGTGTTCAGGACCAGAATCTGTGCAGACAATCCACAAGAAAGATGGGAACATGGTTGCCTTTTTAACATGGAGACTTTTTTTATTTCTTTACAGATTTCTTTTCCATTAAACACCAACTTAGCAGTGTTGATAAGCATATGCTGATATGATGGTGTATTTGGTCACAATTCTGTCAGCAAAGCCAATTAAGTTTCGCTTAATTAAGACTGTTGATGCATGCTTACAGGGAAAGTGGAGAACAAAAACAACACCTCCTCAATGACCTACAACTGGAAGGAAACAGTGTGAGCTCACACTGAGGGCAGACTGAGGGTCACACTAAGGGCAGACTGACCTTTCCTTTGGCGTTGCCTGTGTAGATGTACTCCCCCCTCCGATCGAACGCGGCCACCACGTTAAGGTCTGAGTCTTCGTCCACAGGAAGAACCACGTGTTTGGAGTCCGACAGCGTGAGTAGAACAGGAGCCGACTTCATGGGACACACCAGGACTTTGTCTCTGAGAAAAGTGACAACCAGTATGAGGTCAACTGCATGAATGAATTGTATATATAAAAATAAACACAACTACTATGGTATGAAATTGGTCGTGGCAAAGCAGATAAATAGACACCAGACATCTACACCTAATCTTCTCTAATGTCATTAAACAGTTTGAAAAAAGGAAACGATATGAGATCATTTAGCTCAGTGGGGTACATCAGGGTTCCTGCAAAGCCTTTCAAAGGGCAGAGAAAGGCAAGCTTGCATCTGCTAACAGCAGGAAATGAGAATCGTATTTCACCTCTCAATACAATATATGTGTAACTTACAAATATGATGATAAATATGATGAACAACTCACTGGTCTCTGGGGTGAAACTGGAGCTTGAGGATAGGTGAGGGGAAGCGAAATCTCTGATCACAGTCCCCCGTCAGCACATCCCACAGGGACACGATGTTATCCGTAGAGGCGCTTACTAGCTTATGACCATCTCGACTCCAACTGCTCATACAACATACAAGCCAGTCGCAGAATGTACAGATCAGGTGAGAGGAAATGGTGTCAGGAACATCATGAACTACCTGGTGACAGACCTGCTACCTGATTGCACACGTTGACACAACCAACACACTATACAAATGTGTTTAGCGAGCTGAAAATGCATACTGACCTTAGGGAACAGACTGGGTGTATGTGTGCGCTTATAATTTTGGCAATGCCCCGTGTGAGAAAGTCCCAAATAACAATACGGCCGTCATTGCAGCCGACAGCCAACAGTGTACCCCAGCGATTGAAGGTACAGGTAAGAGCCATACTGATGCAATCCAGGGTGCCATCTGCCTCCTGTTATTCAATAAAAGAAATACTTGTTCAGTCACCAGACCGAGGTCAATTAAGTCAACCTATAAATAATACGTATTTTTATTCAGCATAACTGAACCAATGTCGACAGTTCATCAACTTTGTACTTACCTCAGGATAGTTTTGCCCGAAGGACTCTGGAAAGAATGATAACATAATCAGAACATACGATGGACACGTGCACTATCTAAATACAAATAATGTATCTAAGAGACTAGATTCCTCCAACTAGCCTCATCATAACAACAGAAGTCACGCAGGTGGAAGCTGGTGATGTCACTGTAGTGACAGCTAGGTACAAAACATAAAACTACTGCCAGTCTCATAACTATTGTTGTTAATATAACACATTTATCTCAATCAAAGAGCGTGTTGGCTGTAAGAAAAGCTAAATATTATGATCACAAAGTGTTTTTTGGAACTAGCTAAATCGCTAATGTTAGCCCTACATTCATAGATATAGGCAGGACACTTTTTTCATAGACGGTTGTAAACTCGCTAGTTAGCTAACTAGCTAGGGTTGGTAAAGGTAGAATGTTCTCGAAATAAGAAAGAGAGAGTATATTACCGAGCAATTCTAGATTCATCGTGGAATAATATCCAGTTAGAAAAAGAAAAATATTCTTCGAAAAGCAATTTAAAATGTCAACATCACAATTGCAAATTCTACCATACAGAGAAGCTAACCAGCTACAAACGCGACTGGCGCCTAGCTGAAAGGAAGGACCTCAAAACAAAACAAAACCGCCCAGGTCCTAACAAAAAAAAAAAAAACATTTTTTTATTAGAAAATGTGAATGTTGAAAAACAAACAGCATTTATTTTTTATTTTTTTACATAGTTGTAATAATGTTGATATAATTTAATTACTGTATGTAAATAAAATACAGGCGCAGCCTGGACAGCTTTCTCTCCTGAACAGGCTGTACGTATGATTGAAAATAGCAGCTTAGTGGGGCTGTTAAGCGTAACAATTTTGCACAAAATGAAAGACGCATGAAACTTTCAGGGTTTGCTCTTGATGTAATAAGCTTTGATTTAAGATGTGGAGGCATTCTCCTTAGTCAGTCAGCGATTGGACTTATCAGAAATGAGTTTGTCATAAGACATATAGGCATTTAGTTTATTTCCACCACATTTAGATCCTAAGACACACCAATTTCTAATTTTATGCATTGTTTTTTTTTTTAAATATATATCCCGGGGGTCAATGTCCTCTAGTTGACAAAATGCTGCAGCCCTGTTAATTGAAGCACAGCCAGACCCTCTGTATAAAATGAAGAGTAGGCTAGTACAAGGAGCTGGTTTACCAGGCTAAGTCTCAGTGTTTCCATCTTTCTCACAGGGCTGATAGGAGTTATTTAAAAGAGCTGATGGGTCACAACGGATGAACACTGTCCATCTCCACAGGAGCACTGCCAGACAACTTGGGCTCTATAAAAATACTATCTGCGTTAATTATGCCTTCAATTATTTATTTCCTTAAAAATTTTACTCATCCCACATAAGAACCTAGAGGTGTACGTCGGAATAGCCTCGATAGACAGGTGCAATTAAAACTCATCCAATACCCTACCTCAACACTGCTAAACCTAACTCCCTGGCCACTACCCCCAACATAGATTTCATTAGGCAGCCCTGCCAGTTCAACCGTTCATTACTTACCTACTGGTTCGATAACTCCTGTGATCTCTGCACACTGTAAAAATTCTGCCTAGAACCAAATAAAAAAAACGTAAAATATATTAAAATATTAAATATTCAGGCAATGTGCGGCATAGATCTTTTTTATGTTTAACTTCCACTAACTAATGTCACACTTAAACAAGTCGCACAAGGCGTAAAAAGATTTGTGCAACTTGTTACCTTCTAAGCAGCACTTTTACAGTGTGTTACCTTCTAAGCAGCACTTTTACAGTGTGTTATCAGTTGAGAGATACCTGTGTGCCATCAGGTGTTTTTGTGAACCCTAGCTTCATACAGCAGCTCACTGCACCTACTGCAGTTTCACTTGGATGCTGTGAGAACCATAGACATACTATACAGTATAGTATAGTATAGTATAGTATAGTATAGTATAGTATATACTGGATGCTGTGAAAACACCCACACAACTGGCATCCGCACCAGGGATCAGGGAACACAGAAGTGTTGGAGAGTTCAGCAGTCTTCTGCAGCCTCCTCACCACTGAAACTACTTCCCCTTCTGTGTTTAGTTTATATTAGGCTGGCTGCAAAGCTAGAATGAACTAAAGCAAGTCAGGGGAAGCCAGCCTACGAAACTGTACCATCCTGGACCAAGCTGCCCAGACAGCTGTTTGTAACTCTCTGACTTCATGCAGGACATTCAGTCACTGTACTGCAACCATTTGCGGCACTTGGCTGCTTTGCCAATGACGAAGTGGACAAAACGAAGAACCAAACTCTTTGGAGCAATACTAGTCTAACATACACTATTCCGATGATATCCAACATACTGGGTTTTGATTCTGTATTTGAAGACTAGACTGAATTGAATAAAGTGGAGATCCTAATCAAAACTTTGATCATAGCTTGTTGGTGGGCCTATAGGCTGCTAATCTTTTTGCCAGCAGGCCAAGACTATTTACAATCACAATAAAAATCCATGCTAAAATATATAGTTTTTAAAGCAATGTAGATTTAGAATGTGCTACTACAATTACTACCGCTAGTACTAATGATAATAATAACAACAGTTATTTTAATGTCGTCAGTGCACGGAGGACACAAGGCCGCAAGCACAGTTGCACTTATATGATTGGTCTTTGATGAAACTGCACTGTTGAGATCCAAAATGGAGCCTTTCGGAGTCCTAAGAGTTGAAACTCGTGATTATACGGGTATTTTCTTCAGCGACCTATCATTAGGCGGTGTTTAAAATAGGGCGGAGTTTCAGTTGATACAATTCACTCACAATATCGGTAAATGTTAGATTTCAATTCATTTTAAGTGAGCGGATATCATTGAAACAATAAAAGCAAACGCATTTTATTTTCAAAACACGCCAAAAGTCTTTAAAAACTGCTCTGTATCCACGCCGCATAAACGTGAGGCGCTGTCCTCGCGTCACGTAGGAATCGACCAATTAGGTGGTGCCATTTCTAGGGCTTGTGCTTCAGAATCGAGACGGTGCCCATGTAAATATTGGAGTAAAATAGATATTTTATAAGAGACTGGGTAGTGTAAATACATTTGACGTCCAACCCCCGGTATTCTAAATTCTTGTATGACTTTAAAAAAACGAATCAGTCGACAATTGGCTTCAGATCGAGAAAATGTGCTGTTGGTACAGGACATTTGAGGCATGCGCAGTAGCGAGAACTGTTATGAAACCATGTACTCTTGTCCTGGTTATAGGGAGGACTAGACAACTGTGTGGATACTATCAATGATTTGGGAACAGCGTGAATAACACCGTTGTGAAGACTCTACAACTTACCTTGTTACTGGGAATGACATAGGACACCAGCATCCAACCGTTAAAGGTAAACAGATAGTTTTATTTCTGTGACGAATTGGTCATCTCAAAGAAAGGAATGCTAGTGCCACATATGCCCAAGTAGTGTGGAACTGACCTAATTATTGTTCGAATTCAATTTGAACCAATGTTTTCGACATAAAAATCTTTTATGTTCTGACTAAACTGTAAGAATTCTATTTCATTTTCATATAAGACCTAACATTATATTCAAATCAGTGATTATAGGAGTGTTTTCCTGACACCCACCTGACCTAATTTAAGTACATATAAAGTGGGGATCCTGAAGTTTACCTGCTGTCTATAACACATTCAAGGGATTTTATGTTTATGTACACACTACTAAATCAGTTGTTGAACAGTTTATATTTGATACTGTTAGTTTTCTCAACGGCAAGGATATTTACATATGGAACAGTAAGATTGTCTATGCAGCAATTCTTCAGTTATGGGTCTATATCTAAAACAAAGAATTCTGTTAGTGAGTTTACAGCAGAGGAGAATACCAAAGTAAATACAATATTCTCTACCCAAATAAACAAAGAATCCTGAAATAAAACTTTAAATTGTTTGTTTATTTGTTTGTTTCTTTCTTTCTTTGTTTCTTTCTTTTTTGTTTGTTTATTTGTTTCTTTCTTTCTTTTGTTTGTTTGTTCGTTTATTTCCTTCGTGGTTTGTTTGTTTATTTGTTTCTTGTTTTCTTTTGTACTGATTTTCTCCTTCTGGACAGACTGGTCCACCATGGCCGTAAACTCCATCCACTGGTTCCGTAAGGGCCTGCGTCTCCATGACAACCCTGCCCTTCTGGAGGCCGTGCAGGGCGCAGACACGCTGCGCTGTGTTTACTTCCTGGACCCCTGGTTCGCCGGCGCGTCCAGTGTCGGCGTCAACAGGTGGAGGTGCGTGATTTGTTTTATAACTGCTTTTGGTGCGCTATGACAGGCTCAGAGGGTGGCTTGCATCCCCCAATAACAGCCCTTAACACAATTATAACCATCAATGAAATGTCAGAGTTCATGGGATTTAATGACGCTTTTGCCAGGCACTCACAACATTCCTTCTAACCTACAGTGAGCTTAATAATAACACAGAAGTGAGTTATCAAATGTGTGAGAAAACAAAGAAATGGTATTTCCTGGAGATGTTCTTTGTGCTGGTGCATTGTGTTGATACTGACATATTAACTCAAGGTCATTATCTATCATTGTTTTGACTAAATTTCTATTGAATTTAGTTTAAACAGTGACAGACTAGATCACGTCATGTTCACTACTGGAGAAGAAAGTAATTTGAAAATTTTAAAGTTACTAAAACGAAATCAGTAATTTTATAAATTATTTTTTATAGTTTGATGGAAGATCAGTAAAATAAAAGACAGTACTTATAAAGACAATCTATATCTGATTATCTTTAAAATGAGGTATTTCACCATACCTTTTCTAATGTGAATTCATACTGGTTTTGAGCGGAACCATCTGAGGTAACTCTTGCCGGATCTCACATTTGGTTCATACCGGTTTTGAGCGGAACCATCTGAGGTAACTCATGCCGGATCTCACATTTGGTTCATACCGGTTTTGAGCGGAACCATCTGAGGTAACTCATGCCGGATCTCACATTTGGTTTGGTACAGCAGCTGCTGGTCACCTCGGCATATTCATCCACTGCTGACTAAATAGTTATGCAAAACATTACACTCCAACACCCCCGTAAACTCCACCATGACATACACAAGATGGTCTGTACAGAGACCCCAGCAGACTGTTTTGTTCAGTTGTATACCCACCACAGAAGCATGCCAACAGAATGCATGTGTGTGCATTGACAGCATTATGGCCTACACAGTAAGTCGTTTCAGACTAGTGGTGGGCATAGATTAATTTTTTTAATCTAGATTAATCTCGCTGTAATCATAAAATTAATCTAGATTAATCTAGATTAAAATGGCTCATTTGAATTTTGCCGAAGGCATCCGCGCTAAAATATATAGGTAGGTATGCATCCGCGCTAAAATATCAAGGTGAAAGCAGAGAGTGTTGAGGGAGGGAGAGTGGCCAACAGCCGTTTGCTTCCGTATTCCGTTTGCTTTTCGCGGGGGGGTGGGGGGTGCAGTGCAGAGCAGATTCTAGGTTCGTTTCATCGAAATGAATAGGACACATGTGGAGTTTAACTAATAAATTGGTCATTACGTTTTTCTGGAGTTGTTAATGGGTTTTTTTTTTAATCATGTGTCACAATCCGCAACTATTTGTAATAATTTCAAGCCTAATAGTGTAAGTTGTTACTGTCTGGATTTTGAGAAAATTAGCTTTATTTCAGGTCAGGCAGCAACCACTTGCTATGTGGTTGTTAGGGCGCTAACGCTAGCGAACTACGCTAACGTAATGTTTTAAATTGAAAGCTGTCACTTAAGTCACTAACACCCACCTAGATACTGTTACTGGTTATAGTGTAAGCAGACAAAGTAATATAAAGTTATAGGGTTACAGCAATGTATTAAATTCAAGGCGAGTCCAATCGCTGTTAGCGTTTAGCACATGGTGTTGTCATAGTTACTACCATTCACTTGAATGAGCTAGAGCTAGTTCGTTAGCTTGCTAGCTCGCTTTACAGACACACTAAATTATTTTCTAAGAGTTCGAAATAGGAATTTGTTGGCATTTTGGTCCCATAGTAACGTATTATGTTGGCTTATCTTTGTAGAATCTAAGATCTTTGGTGAAAGTCATCATAGTTTGTGTAGTATAGACCCAGCTCCCAACCCAACTTTGAGAATAGATTAACGGCGATATTTTTTTTTAATCGCCGATAAGAGTCTCACGTTAACGCAGCACGTTAACGCCGATAACGGCCCACCTATATTTCAGACATTTATTTTGAAACATCGAAACACTAACCATAGGGTTAAACATGTCTTAGTATTTATGTTAGTACTTACTGTGTATTTACATTGTTAATTGCAATGAAAACTACTTATTCCTTACCCTTGACTGACATTTTGTGGTTTGGACCAGTAGTGGCATTGGTGACATTGTTGTGTTCAAGAACAGTGTGCACAAGGAACATGTCACAGGTCACAAAAAGGAAATGAGACCCAATGACATATTTTACATAAAGTGTATTCTTGCAATTGTGTTTATACATGCAAGCGGTAGGTGGAGCAGATTCCACTAGTATTTCTCTGCCACCTGTGTTTGAAAATGAAGGCCGAATCACAAGGTTAAAGTGCAGATATTCAGCTGCGCATTGAAGATGATTCATGTTCACATTGTGTGAAAGGTGTCAGAAATGCTGCCATTTTCGTATTCAGAAAGTTGTTTTACTGTCTTCTACTGTACTGAACTATTTATTAGATTTCATACATGAGTTTCAATGACTCATGTACCTTTAGAGAGAAATATTTAGACCTAGGATAGCTTTTTCTTTGTTTTAGAATACAAGCATAGCACCTATCATTAAACATTTAAGTACTTCTTTCTAACATGTTTATTACAAGTTACAATTTTATTCCATTGACAATTTATACCATCCAATACTTTTTCAATACCTGACGATGACTCAGACGAAGCAGGGAAATGGCTGAAGAGGGCGGGCTCTTGGGTTAGTGTGCCAACCACGACTCAGATATTCCTACGCCAGGGGTTGCCATGGCAATGACCTACTTTTCCGCAGGCTCAGGAGGCCTGGTCTGCAGCAGCTGCACAGCTCCTCCTCAGACGCTAGCCATCCCTGTGTGCCAGAGCAGGGCACGGGAGCTCAGCACAGCCACCAGCTCAGGGTCACGTTCAGGGATGGGTAGAGCAAGGAATGATACGTACTTTAAAACCCAGCGAATGTGTTATTGAGGAAATAGTATATTTTTCTTGAGATGCTTTTGGGGACTACTTGTTAGACACTCACAGTGGAACACAGGCATATAGATGGCACACTTGTGTGCACATTCTCTATCTCTATCTCTCTATTTGTTTCTCTGTCTCTCTAGTTGTCTCTCTCTGTCTCTCTAGTTGTCTCTCGCTATCTCTCCGCCTCCCCCTGTTTCTCTGTCTGTCTCTCTCTCACACACACACAGGTGGGACACATACTCTGCTTTCAAGTCCATGTGGGCACCCACACAACACCTCTCTGGGACATCTGTGTGGGCTCAAGCCTGCCTAACCGTAGACCTGGGTAAACCTGAGCGCTTGTCAAGTGCTGTTTCTCTCAGGCCAGAAATAGAGAGATGTAGCCCACACTTGTGTTCCCTAAGTCCTGCACTTCATGCCGGCACCCATCATGAAGTTGTAGTTATTTTAGCATGCAAGCAAAGGGACAAAAATAACAGAATATCTAAAAGTAAATAAAATATATTTACTAAGCACATTTAAACATAGCGTTTATCTAACAACAAAGGGTGAATAAATAATAGTAAAACAATGCCTAAATCACACAAATTGTTTTTAAAAGAGAGAAATGATTTTTGAGGCTGGTCATGACATGGCATTAGAACGTATTCTAGTACACAGGGACTTTAGCTGTCTAGACTCTGTACTGCAGACGCAAGTGTCTGGGTCAGTCCGTTACAAATCACCCAGCAGTCCTGCAGGCCCTCTGTCTGTTTCCTTCGAATTTTGGTGCCGTACGGCTGATAGGGGCACAAAGGCAGATTTGCAGAGCCCAATACCAAAAACCTAAATGTTAACACAGCTATTTCAGTATAGACCGTAGAGAGTTAGATTTTTAGTACCATAGTTGTTCTTGCAGGATTTTCTGTTGAACATTCCCAGTGATGTGAAACATAATAGAAGTAGTTTGGGAATGAAATAGAATGTTTAGCAATTGTTTTTGTTTTTACTGTTGGAAGGGGCTGTAGTTACAGCATATAAAATGAAAATGTTTAGACAAGCGAAGGATGGTCATGTGGAGAATCATTTTCAGATTATCGGTGAATTGGCTTGGGAGTGACCAGTTTGGCTTTGTCACCAGGAACTAGCTGTATTTGTCTGGGCTCTACATGTTCAGAGACTGGTCACGTTTGCGAGCAGATGCTGGTAGCCGCCACGCTGTTGCGTCTGTGCCTTATGACTCTGCGCAGCGGACGGCCCAGGGTAAATCTGTCTGTGCTGTGTAGGTATCGAGGTCAGTAGGGTACATTTGCTGCCTGTGTGTGTGTGTACACAGGGACTGTGAGCCAGCAGACATTGAAGTATGTGAGGAGAGAAGGACAGGAATGGAGAGAGAGACAGAGAGGGGAGGGAGGGAGAGCGGGGAAACGTGCGCAAAAAAGAAGACAAAAAAGATTAAATGTAGGCCATGTAGGCGGTTGTGTAACGGCTGACGCATGCAGAGTTTTTCTCTGCTGAGCCATTTTGTGATGGCAGGACCTCTGATCACGGCACAGACTCCCTTGGCCTTACAGGATACCAGTGAAAAACAATGCAGGGGAGAAGCTCATTTATTTCACAAGTTAGCTTTTCGATGTGTGTGCCCTTTATAGAATATATCAAGTATAATGGAATCTTATATCAATTAATAGACTGAAATAGTGTGAAATTATTAGACAGAATAGTGGACTTGTTGCTGTTTTGTCCTGTTAACCCACTAGTCTGTACTAATATTCTGCACACTATGTAGTGGTTCATGAAAAGGCACCAGAAAGATTTCCAGTGACTCCAGTGACCTTCCTCAGTTCCACATGGTGAACCTATATACTTTTTTATACAGAATACTTCCTGAATCATTCTAAATATGTTAATGTTCGCATGTTTCAGTATTATTAAATGCTAACCATTTGTACCTATAATAGTTTAATAATAGTTTTGTAGGAGTTTCACCTTAAATTTGACTTGAACGGTAATAGGTAATAGGTTAGGAATTGTTTTGTTACTGCTCAGGTGCTCTGCATGTTACGGCTCAGGTGTTCAGCATAAGTCTGTATGTAGATGTTGGATCCCCTAAAGTAATAATGCCCTAGGGTTACATTTACCTGACTGGCTGAGAGCCTGTTTGGATCCAGAGCTCATAATGAATGAAGACTGGGAGTGGGATCCTTAAATGGAAACCACAGTGTGAGCCTGTGTGTGTGTGTGTGTGTGAGCCTGTGTGTGTGGTGTGTGACCCAGATGGCCTGCTCTCTCAGCAAACCCCACTCCAGCTGCCCCAATGGCCGAGGACCACGCGCCACCAACAGGCTGTCTGGCGTTCAATCCAGCCGGATTGTCCCCCTTGCCAAGCTTGTCCGACTGGTGGCCTGTTCCCAGCGTGGCCATGAATGGGGATAAGGGAGGCTTAGGGCTGGCCGAACAGCCAGGCCCATTCTGAAGGCAGGTTGGGGCTGAATGAGGGCTCTGTGAATGGCGGCACATCCAGGTGGCTAAAGCCGCTCAGGGCTGCTGAGCAAGGAGGCTGGTGCGACGTCTTGGCACCAGGAGCCCCAGCAGGTGTGCAGCCAGGAGCCCCAGCAGGTGTGCAGCCAGGAGCCTGCGGGTTAAAACGGAAACACAGCAGCGGGGCGAAGCTCATGTGAAGGCAGCTTTGGGCTCTCCTGCACAGGTGTCTGTAGTTGAGTTTGGCAGATGGGATTGGTTAGGACACCTTCATGCTCGTGGCGTGGCATATTGTGGTGACAGATTTAGAATGCTGCTAGAATAGTCTTGGCAATCTGGTGCAGCCCAGACCAGGTGCAGTCTCATAACTCAGGTTGAGAAGCCCTCTCTGTTAAAGGTCCTGTCCCACTAATCCACCAGACAGGCTTTATCCATCCAGATGCACTACGGCTGCCTTAAGACATGTTAGTTAATATTTGGGGCTAAATTTGGCCACTGTCGCAGATGAAGAGCTTACCTCCCCTGCTGTTGGTGAGCCAGTTGGGCAGGTTGAGTGTGTCTAAGGGCTGAGTTGGGGCCAGCAGCTGATGACCCTGGCTGTGTAGTGCCTAATCTGATATGTAAAAATGTATTAGCATTGTATAACACTGACCTGATATGTAAACATGTATTAGAATCATATAATATCAATATTATAACATGTATTAGAATCATATAATATTAATATTATAACAGTTATATAAATTGCCCTTCGATTTGGCCTGGCCAGAAATAAATTTAGTCGCAGTACCATGAAATGCTTATCCTGCTGTACTTTTGAACTGCTTGACACCTCATTAGTGTTCTTGGCTAAATATATGAAATAATAAGTGGGACATTTATATTTTGTAGATGGCTTTTATTTACTTAGCTTGTCTGTGACATTTGTCAATATTTGTGTATAGAACATGTTGAGATGATTGTGGTCAATGCCCCCTACGGGTAGATATAGGTACTACAGATTGCTCTACTGACCTGCATTTACTTGTGGAGCGTTGTGAAGGTACAGGTCACATAACCTATTACTTGCATAACCATTACCTGAACAAGCATGTCGATATCTGCTAACTCTTATCATCTCTTGGGAAATAGTCATGAAAATGGATAGATTTCATAACTATGATTATTCCAGGAGTTTGATGATGGGTTTTGAATGGCCACTGTAAAGTGCAAAACATATTCCTTTACTCGACAGGTTGTCATTGTTTTCACATCAGCCTGGAGGGACAACATTTACACTACGTACTGAGTCAACTAAATTCAGACAGAGATAGATAGATAGATAGATAGATAGATAGATAGATAGATAGATAGATAGATAGATAGATAGATAGATAGATAGATAGATAGATAGATAGATAGAGAGAGAGAGAAAGATATAGGGCAAAAGGCAGAGATAGAGGGAGAGTGAGGGAGTGAGAAAGAAAGAAAGAGAGTGTGAGTTAGTGATTGAGAGAAAAAGAAAGAGGGGGGAAAGCGTGAAGGACAGACAGAGAGAGAGAGTGAGAGATAAAGAGAGAGAGTGGAGGAGAGAGCGATGAAGAAGGAGAGAGAGACAGACAGTGAGAGAAAGAGAGAGAGAGAGTGAGAGAGAGAGACAGACAGGCAGACAGACAGAGAGAGAGAAAGAGAGAGAGAGAGAGAGAGACAGACAGAGGGAGAGAGAGACAGCCCCTGAGCTGTGCTCAGCACCCACGTTGAGTGTGTGTTTGGCGTTGTGTCCATGTGCTGAGTGTGTGTGTGTTGTCTCCGTGTGCTGAGTGTGTGTGTGTGTGTGTGTGTGTGTGTGTGGCATTGTCTCCCTGTGCTGAGTGTGTGTGTTGGCGTTGTCTCCCTGTGCTGAGTGTGTGTGTGTGTTGTCTCCCTCTGCTGAGTGTGTGTGTGTGTGTGTGTGTTTGGCATTGTCTCTGTGTGCTGAGTGTGTGTGTGGTGTTGTCTCCCTGTCCTGAGTGTGTGTGGCGTTGTCTCTGTGTGCCGAGTGTGTGTGTGTGTGTGTGGCATTGTCTCCCTGTGCTGAGTGTGTGTGTGTGTGTGTGTTGTCTCCCTCTGCTGAGTGTGTGTGTGTGTGTTTGGCGTTGTCTTCCTGTGCTGAGTGTGTGTGTGTGTTGTCTCCCTGTGCTGAGTGTGTGTGGCGTTGTCTGCGTGTGCTGAGTGTGTGTGTGTGTGTGTGTGTGTGTTGTCTCCATGTGCTGAGTGTGTGTGTGTGTGTGTGTGTTTGGCGTTGTCTCCGTGTGCTGAGTGTGTGTGTGTGTGTGTGTGTTGTCTCCGTGTGCTGAGTGTGTGTGTGTGTGTGTGTGTGTGTGGCGTTGTCTCCATGTGCTGAGTGTGTGTGTGTGTGTGTTTGGCATTGTCTCCGTGTGCTGAGTGTGTGTGTGTGTGTGTGTGTGGCGTTGTCTCCCTGTGCTGAGTGTGTGTGTGTGTGTGTGTTTGGCATTGTCTCTGTGTGCTGAGTGTGTGTGTGGTGTTGTCTCCCTGTGCTGAGTGTGTGTGGTGTTGTCTGCGTGTGCTGAGTGTGTGTGTGTGTGTGTGTTTGGCGTTGTCTCCCTGTGCTGAGTGTGTGTGTGTGTGTGTGTGTGTGTGTGTGTGGCGTTGTCTCCCTGTGCTGAGTGTGTGTGGTGTTGTCTGCGTGTGCTGAGTGTGTGTGTGTGTGTTTGGCGTTGTCTCCCTGTGCTGAGTGTGTGTGTGTGTTGTCTCCCTGTGCTGCAGGTTCCTGCTGCAGTGTCTGGAGGATCTGGACTCCAGCCTCCGCAAGCTCAACTCTCGCCTGTTCGTCATCCGAGGCCAGCCCGCCAACATCTTTCCCCGCCTCTTCAAGGTGACTCACGCCTGCGCCATGACAACCAGCACACGCATCAGCGTCACCAAAGAATCAACAGCTATTTATAATCATGATTCATCGCAATCACTGTACCTGCCAAGTGTGTGCTGGAGAGGGAATCTCTCCTTTTCTTAGTGCCAGTGGGAATCACAAATGCCTTCTGCCCTTGTTAGACTGTAGTACTTACCAGTGTAATTGCTATATTATATATTTAAAAAGGCGCATGGATGGGAACATACGTACAGTATTCAATCCATTTTTCATATGCCTCCCATATAACCTAATTGATTTATAAATACAGGGAAAAGTCAGTGCTCTTTGCCATTGTGATTTTAACTGCACACATTGTAACTATAGGTAATGTAGGGCTAATGTAGACATTTCCCAATGTCCTTCTTTAAGATCAAACACACAAAGAGGACAAACAGGTGGGCTAATGTGTACATGGCAATATTCTGGATGTATGACACAGTGCCTGTTGTGTTACTCAAACAGCCTGCTGTTTAAAGAGCCTCCTTTTTAGGACTTCAAGGCCTTAATTGTCAATGTACAGTTGCCTGCACAATGAGACTAAACAGCAAGGCCATAAAGGTGCTAGATGAAAGTTTAAAAGTGTCAACGTGTACAAAAAGTAAAAAAAGAGCAAGAACGAGTATAAGGAGGTATATACGAATAATAACACACGTAATACAATAATAAATAATAAGTGGTGAGCTTTTGAAAAGCATGATCAACACAAAACACACAATAGAGAACAGTGTGGAAAAATTACGTTCCTTTTAGAGATCTGTCAGGGGAAATCAGTGCTTCAACAGCCACAGATGACAGACATGAATTCAGTAACCAAAAGTAAATAACCATTCTCCAGTCACTGGAAACAAAGGCTGTGACAGTTGCTGGTGTTTGAGTGGCATTTGAGTAGTCACTGTGTCGGTGATCCACACACTCACGCATGGGTTGATTTCGGGGCAGGAGTGGAAGATCTCCCGGCTGACCTTTGAGTGTGACTCTGAGCCCTTCGGTAAGGAGCGGGACGCGGCCATCAAAAAGCTGGCATCAGAAGCTGGTGTAGAGGTTATTGTTAAGACCTCTCACACACTTTACAACTTGGACAAGTAAGACATGATGTCCCTCTTACACACACCCACACTCCCACACACACATGCACAAATGTATCCATGCACACACATGTTCATTTGTATAGTGCATTTCATACACAAAGGCAATTCAGTGTGTTTTATAAAAATAAAAACACAGAACAGTAAATAGTAAAATGTAAAAGCATAAAAGATTACAAACACACACACACACACACACACACACACACACACACACACACACACACACACACACACACACACACACACACACACACACACACACACACACACACACACACACACCATACTCTCATCTCCTCATCTCCACTGTCTTGCCTTCCTCAGGATCATTGAGCTGAACGGTGGTCAGCCTCCTCTGACCTACAAGCGTTTCCAGACGCTGGTGAGCAACATGGAGCCCCCCGACCCCCCCCTGGAGCCGCTCTCCAAGGTCCTGATGAACGGCTGCACCACCCCCGTGTTCGACAACCACCAGGAGAAGTACGGAGTCCCTCTGCTGGAGGAGCTGGGTGAGTAGCCGTGTATCAGAGGGGCTGGGTGGGTAGCCGTGTATCAGAGGAGCTGGGTGGGTATAGTGTATCAGAGGGGCTGGGTGCAGAGATGGCTCTCTACAGCATCAGAGGGGCTGGGTGGGTAGGCATGTATCAGAGGGACTGGGTGCAGGGCTGGGTGGGTAGGCATGTATCAGAGGGACTGGGTGCAGAGCTGGGTGGGTAGGCGTGTATCAGAGGGTGGAGCTGGGTGGTTAGCCGTATATCAGAGGGTGGAGCTGGGTGGGTATATTATATGAGAGGGTCTGGGTGGGTAAGCGTGTATCAGAGGGACTGGGGTGGCGAGCATTACACTAAGGACTGACCATTCAGTCACCCTGTGCTGTGCAAGGTGTATAGTTTGTGGGCGTGTTTATTTTTGTTGCGCATCATGCACCAGATTTCAATTTAAAGATTTAATTATTCAAAGCTTAAAAGTTATGCATATGTATTTATAGAAAGCCCAAAGCCCAGTGTAACCATAGTGTAAAAGCACTTACTCAGGAGAGATGGGATAAGGGTAGTCTTCACAAAGGCATATATTTGGTGCACTATAAATGTATGGCATTCATGCATTTTGAGGTGTTCATATTTCCATATAAAACAGTATGAAAGACCAAACTTACTTTAATCTGCCAATGAAAATGATGCAGAGAGTATTTTTGTATTTGTCATAGAGTTCTAGAGAGAACAGAATATGTGGTTTGTTCTTTTCAAAGACTACATGGTAGGAACAATGATACACATCTGTTTATTTGACCTTGAACGGATGTCTGTGGTCAGCAAAGTCCTGATACATTCCAATAAGACCACAGGACATTACATGAGAACCAGTAAAAAAAAACTCAGATGGGTGATTGAAAGCAAATGGATATTAAATGTAAGAGTTGGCATAAATGCTGTTTGTGAGAATGGAATTTGTCTACTGCTGGGAACGGTTTTAGACAGCATAATGCAGTGGCAGAGTATCACCAGCAGAGGGCAGCAACGGTACTGCAGCCATGCTCTTATAACCTTATACCTATATTGCATTTTTCTTTTCAGAAGTGCAGTATAGAGATCTAAAAAAAGCCATCTAATCTGAATATGAATGTCATTGCAGGGTTTGAAACGGAGGGTTTGTGTCCTGTGGTGTGGCCTGGAGGGGAGACTGAGGCTTTGACCAGGATAGAGAAGCAGTTTGGAAAGGACTCTGCCTCGGTAAACATTTGTCACTGGATTTTGACATTCAGATATATAGCTGACAGAAATAGTTACCTCCGCCAGCGGAGGTTATGTAATCATCGGCGTTTCTTTGTTTGTTAGTTAGCAAGCAACATAACTCAAAAAGTTATGGATGGATTTTGATGAAATTGACTAAAATGGGCTTTTGGTTTTAGATTTTGGTGGTGATCTTAGCTGCCCTGGCGGAGGTTTGCGCTCTCTGAGTGCTTTTCTAGTTTTTCCTGCATTCTATCTTTAATGTTTTTTTCTGTTGGTCGAAAATAAACTTTAGATATTACAGTATGACAGTCACAATATTAGTAAGGATCGGTTAACTATAATGAATCAAATCATTTACTTATATTATTTGAATTTCATTTATTTGCGAGGAACAAAAATCAACTTCTTAGCTTTGGCATTGTGTCTCACTGTCTCTCTCAGCTATGTCACTACCCTATGACAATAACACACAGTACAGCTACAGTATCTCACTACCCTATGACAATAACACACAGTACAGATTCAGCTCTCTCACTACCCTATGGCAGTAACACCAGTGTTGTATAAAGTACTGGAAAATCACACTCAAGTAAAAGTATAGGTACCCCTTCAAAAAATGACTTTGGTAAAAGTCAAAGTCACTGACTGAAATGTTACTTGAGTTAAAGTCTTAAAGTATCAGAATTTTTTTTGTACTTAAGTATGACAAGTAATGTAAAAATAAATGTACTCAAGTAATGTAAAAGTACAAGTAAAAGTTAATAACAGGCAAAGGCAGTCTGAATTTGAATTTGTAAAATTTTTATATTTTGGTTAACTGTGAAGGTCATTTAGCACCTATGGTTAATCTTAAATGACAAGCAATTACACTGCTGAGAATGCACACACATGACCAATTGCTGTCATCATAAACAAAAGTGGAGAGAAAACTGAATGTTATCTGGCATCTGAAGATGGAGACCACAGTTTGAAACCTTTTTTTCGTAAACCTTTGTTTTTTAAAATAAGATTAAGGGCCCTATCATGCCGCGGCGCACTGTGCATTCGCGACATGCGCATGGTGTCATTACTATTCTGTGCCAGCGCATATGCGCATATGCGATATCGTTCATTTTTTCAGGCAAAAAATCACGTTGTCTAGATAGCAGATGACACTGCGCCGCCACGGGTGTGTCAGCGAAAAGAAGAGGTGTGGTCTGGCGCAAAGCGTGCCAGATGCTATTATAAGGACGCAAAAATTAAATCCACCAGTGACCAACAAAACCCTGGTCTGCAGTCAGTCACACATCGCTGAAAAGCTATTTTAAGGGCGCACAACACTTTGGGATATAACGCGAGGGATCCCCTCTTGATGAGTCGCTGTTAGGGGACGATGGCTATCCACTAAAGGCATGGTTATTAACACATACATCATACCAACAACAGTGCTTAAAACATCTTCAAGCTCCAAAAAGATGTCCAATTGCATACGACTACGAAACTGTTATTTACTAAGTGCAAAGACATAAACACTGATACATATTTTGCAATAATGCACATTTATTGAGCAATCTGTTTGGGCCAAAATAGGGCCATGTGCCGTGCCCAAACTTTGCCAAAATGGCAAGCCAGTTTTGGGCCAAATGTGGGCCATAATTATTTTGCTATCTGGGTCTGGAACGCCCCCAAAGCAACTTGCGCGACAGAATTTAGACGATGCGCATATGACCGTGAAAATAGAGCCCTACGTCAGTGCTGAAAATGAGGCGTACATCACTAGCCTGGTAAACCCGCCCCTCGTACTTCATTTCATTTTATGCAGAGGGTCTGGACCGGACGCTCTTGGGGAGCATTTGGGGACTTCCAGCACGACCGCTCCAATCAGCGAACAGAGGGTGTGTTCGTTAGCTGTGACATTGACCTTGTGTGCTACATTTGAATTGTAGTGCGTAGGTAGGCTAATTGCATACGTGACGACCAGGCGTTAGGGATTGGGTAAAGGCAGATGCACTTTTTAAAAACTTCAGCAGAGTCCACACCTCCAGCAAATCGTTTCTGACGGTCTCTGTTCCAGACCCTCTGCACGAAATGAAATGAAGTACGAGGGGCGGGTTTACCAGGTTAGTACATCACCCCATCAAGAAAAAAAACCATAAAACACTGCTGTCTCCGTCTCCTCTTCCATCAGGACTGAGTGCGAAGCTAGCTTACTGCGTGAAGCCAACAGGTGTAGCCTATTGGCATGCGCAAGTGGCAATTGCGAACAAGCCAGGCACGTCCTGACCTAACTGTGGTCAGTTTTTTTTTGATAACGAGTAACTAAACGGCCCATTGAAAATGTATCGGAGTAAAAGTATGCAGTTAGGTTCGGAAATATAGTGAAGTAAAAGTAAAAGTTATCAGAATTTTAAAAACTCAAGTAAGTACAAATTCTTCCAAAATGTACTTAAGTACAGTAGTGAAGTATTATTACTTCGTTACTATACAACACTGAGTAACACACAGTATAGCTACAGTATCTCACTACCCTATGACAATAACACACAGTACAGCTCTCTCACTACCCTATGACAGTAACAGACAGTACCCAACAGTAATGGTGTCTCTTGCTGTGGACTGCTGTAGGCGCTGCATTAATGGGATGTCTTGCTGTAGGTGCTGCAGGAGATCTTTGAGCGGCCCAAGCTGAACTCCAGCCTGCTGCTGGCGAGTCCTCTGGGTCTGAGCCCCTACCTGCGCTTCGGATGCCTCTCCTGCCGCCTCTTCTACGCCAGACTCACACAGCTCTACAACAAGGTCAGTCTGCACTCGCATCTCTGCCACTGTATTACTTTATGAACTCAGTACAGCCACACGTCATTTGTACACTCTGACAATTTGTCTGAAGTGGAAATGAAATTATAGATATCAAAGTAGGAATTTCAAAGACAACTGTGTGCTTGGGTGTTGCTACACCTTCTGACAAGATAATGACAAGTAATGATGTCACACTGTACCTCTTGTGCCTCTAAAGCCCTTTGTGAGAGGCTACACATAATTGCTGGCTACACTGTTTGCGGACTAGATTGCTGTTCTGTTTTTTATGAATACTGCCCTTTTGCATTAATTATGCACTGCTTATGGTAAAATATTAACTGTTAAGCAGAATTAATAACTGTACATTCACACCAAAAGCTTCTAAGGCTGTACAATAGCTAAAGAGGCTGAAAGAATATCACTGTAATGTTTTTTGTGCTAGCTCATATCTTATTTACTTATGCAGAATTACTAACTGTACGTCCACACCAAAAGAATTACTAACTGTACGTCCACGTCAAAGCTATAAGATAGCTGTAAGATAGCTACAGACACTCAAAGAGCATGTCTTTAACCTGAAAGAGATTGCCTTAAAGTTCATGATGTTGAAAATTTGATTTTGGTTATTCATTTAAAGCTGTGTAAATTACAGTTGGTTATAGCCATTTACAGCCAAGACATGTCATAGCTAATTTGCATACAGTTCAGCTGCCTTTGGTTTTTCTTAGTCGTTCTCTTCACCCAAACTTTGTAGCTTGTTGCTTTTGTCTCTCTTGTTGCTATTGTCAGTCTCTGACTCGCTGTGTTGCTCGGTTGTCAAAGGTGAAAAAGAACGCCAATTACGACAAGCTGCTCTGGAGGGAGTTCTTCTACACAGCAGCCACCAACAACCCGCGCTTCGACAAGATGGAGGGGAACCCCATCTGCATCCGCATCCCCTGGGACAAGAACCCCGAGGCCCTGGCCAAGTGGGCCGAGGCCAAGACGGGCTTCCCCTGGATCGACGCCATCATGACCCAGCTGCGGCAGGAGGGCTGGATCCACCACCTGGCGCGCCACGCTGTGGCCTGCTTCCTCACCAGGGGAGACCTGTGGATCAGCTGGGAGGAGGGCATGAAGGTACTGGGGGCAGAGATGGGGTCACCTGCACATCACAGCACATCACAGCACATCACATCACAGCACATCACATCACAGCACAGCACAGCACAGCACAGCACAGCACAGCACAGCACAGCACAGCACATCACATCACAGTACAGCACATCACAGCACAGCACAGCACAGCACATCACAGTACATCACAGCACAGCACAGCACAGCACAGCACATCACAGCACATCACAGTACATCACAGCACAGCACAGCACAGCACATCACAGCACATCACATCACAGCACATCACAGTACAGCACAGCACATCACAGCACAGCACAGCACAGCACAGCACATCACAGCACAGCACAGCACAGCACAGCACAGCACAGCACAGCACAGCACAGCACAGCACAGCACATCACAGCACAGCACAGCACAGCACATCACAGCATTTCTGCCTGTCGTCCACACTAGTCCATCTTTTTCCAGCTCTGGAACGGTGATAGATTAGAAGTACTGGGAGGAGGGCGTGAGGGTAGTGGCTGCCAAGTTAGGCTGACCTGTACATCACAGAACATCACCTGTGGATCAGCTGGGAGGAGGGTGTGAAGGGATTGGGTGCAGAGATGCATCTGGGGGCACTACAGCATCTGGGGTGGGGTGTGGCGAGCACTTCACTAAGGAGAGATATTCAGGCACCCTGTGCTGTGCAAGGTCTATAGTTTGTGGGCGTTTGTTGTTGTTGTGCATGACGCATCAGCTTTCAATTTACAGATTTAATTATTCAAATGTAAAAGTTATGCATATGTATTTATAGAAAGCCCAAACCCTAGAGAGGGGACGAGGGTAGTCTTCGCAAAGGCATATATTTGATGCACTATAAATGTATGGCATTCATGCATATTGTGGTGGATATATTTCCATATAAATATGTATACGTAGTGCTGGGTAGTATGTGCAAGTATGTATTTATGCATGTACAATGTGTATGGAGTTGTAGGTTAGGTTGGTTCCATATTTGTCACCAGATATATAGTGTAGCTAAAAATATTTCTTCTCTCTGACAAACAGTCTTGTACATAATTTGCAGTGTGCTTGGGTTCTATATCTTGTTGTTTAAAACGTTGTTTAAAAAGTTTAAAACGTTCTTTCTTTCTTTATCCACAATTTCATGTTCACTCCAGGTAATGTGACTGAGTGTACAAATACTGTTTGGCTACACCGTATGTGTTAAGGGCCACATTCTTGCAGAGCAACTCTTCCATGCCAGTTCAAGTACTGTGCATACTGTGCACTGGGGGACAGTGGTGGCCTAGCGGTGAAGGTGTCGGACCTGTGACCGCAGGATTGCAGGTTTGAATCCCGGGTCGCCAGTAGCGCCACTGAGGTACCCTGAGCATGGTACCGTCCCCACACACTGCTCCCCGGGCACCGTTGTCATGGCTGCCCCCTGCTCACGTGTGTGATGGGTTAAACGCAGAAGTGAATTTCCTTGTGTGCACTGTGTTGTGCTGTGCCATGTGATCACAATGACAAAAACTGGACTTTGACTTTCATATAGGCTGGAACACAGTACACTAAATCAGAACGCATCCTAAATCCTCCTCTGTCCTCCTGCTCTCCCTCCTCTCATCCTCCTCTCCTCCAATCCTCCTCTCATCCTCCTCTGTCCTCCTGCTCCCTCGTTTCTGCAGGTGTTTGAAGAGCTGCTGCTGGACGCCGACTGGAGCATGAACGCGGGCAGCTGGATGTGCCACTCCTGCAGCTCCTTCTTCCAGCAGTTCTTCCACTGCTACTGCCCCGTGGGCTTCGGCCGCCGCATCGACCCCAACGGGGACTTCATTCGGTGGGTGTCACCTCCAACACGGCCCCTTAGACACTGCTCAGCACCTCTGGTCACCTCCAACACACGCCCTTACACACTGCTCGGTGCTCAGCACCTCTGGTCACCTCTGGTCACCTCCAACACGCCCCTTAGACACTGCTCAGAACCTCTGGTCACCTCCATCACAGGCCTTTACACACTGCTCGGTGCTCAGCACCTCTGGTCACCTCTGGTCACCTCCAACACGCGCCTTAGACACTGCTCAGAACCTCTGGTCACCTCCATCACAGGCCTTTACACACTGCTCGGTGCTCAGCACCTCTGGTCACCTCCCACACGCGCCTTAGACACTGCTTGGTGCTCAGCACCCCATACACACTGCTCAGCACCTCTGGTCACCTCCAACACACGCCCTTACACACTGCTCGGTGCTCAGCACCTCTGGTCACCTCCCACACGCGCCTTAGACACTGCTTGGTGCTCAGCACCCCATACACACTGCTCAGCACCTCTGGGACAGCAGGGAATAGAATAGGAGTGCACAACTACTATATTTCATGTGAATCTACAATCTGTTATGTACTGTTTATTTCTACAGTACACAAATAGACAACACAAGCACAGTAAAGATTATGTATTCATATGTAAATTTTAAAATTGCATGATTACATACATTAGCAAATACTTGGGGAAAACTACAGGCCAGCGTTATGTGGTGTGACCTTAAGAGTGACATTGGGATGTGCAGTGACTGCATGTTCTCTGTGCCTAGGACTCGTCTTTCTCAGCAGGCACTAACAGTTCTCTGGGGGGGTTGAAATTTCCAGGAGAGAGGAAGAGAGAGAGCAAGAGAGAGACAGAGAAAGAGAGAGAGAGCAAGAGAGAGAGGAGCCTTCCTAAAGCAGAGCTCCTGGATACATCCTCATTCTGAACGCTCAGGCTCTCGGCTCTGTGCAGCCAGCGCTAGAAAAGCAGAAAAAGACTCTGGTCTTGATCACTTCAGTCTCCTTCCAGCTTTGAGACAGGTTTATAGTCTAGCTCCAGGTTAAGAGGTTCCTGTCAGAAGTGGTTTATGTTGAATTGACTACGCCAGACCAGATGCTACAAAAAAAAATGAAAAGCTGCTCCCAGACTGCTCTGCTTACTGTTTTACACACTCCGTGCCCTTATCTGCTGATCTCAGCCCAGTACCTCACAGTCTATGTCCTCATTGGGAGCTGGGCAGACATCAGCAGGGTGAGGGCATGCTAACGTGTGCTGTGTGTGTGATGCGGCCCTTGGGCCCTGGCTCTCGCGGGGGCCAGTGTGTGTGTGATGTGGCTCTCGCGGGGGCCAGTGTGTGTGTGATGTGGCTCTCGCGGGGGCCAGTGTGTGTGTGATGTGGCTCTCGCGGGGGCCAGTGTGTGTGTGATGTGGCTCTTGCGGGGGCCAGTGTGTGTGTGATGTGGCTCTCGCGGGGGCCAGTGCGTGTGTGATGTGGCTCTTGCGGGGGCCAGTGCGTGTGTGATGTGGCTCTCGCGGGGGCCAGTGTGTGTGTGATGTGGCTCTCGCGGGGGCCAGTGTGTGTGTGATGTGGCTCTTGCGGGGGCCAGTGTGTGTGTGATGTGGCTCTCGCGGGGGCCAGTGTGTGTGATGTGGCTCTTGCGGGGGCCGGTTGTTTCCAGCCTCTGGCCGTTGTGATGAGGCGCTGCGGTTTAATCTCTCCCTGTAATTGCAGACGCTACTTACCTGTCCTCCGAGGTTTCCCAGCCAAGTACATCTACGACCCCTGGAACGCACCCGAGGCTGTGCAGCTGGCCGCCAAATGCATTGTGGGAGTGGACTACCCCAAGCCCATCGTGAACCACGCCGAGGCCAGTCGCCTCAACATTGAGAGGATGAGGCAGATCTACCAGCAGCTCTCCCGCTACAGGGGCCTCAGTACGATAGATTATAGACTTGTTTTTATGCTTGGTTTTCATGTCTTTTCCTCTTTCTTTTGTTCCCTTACTGTAATTTATTTTTTGAAAATGTTCCCTCTAATTCAAGTGTGTTTTCCACACTATTATGTACTGTGTGCTCATGTTGTTTGTGGCGACAGGTTTGCTGGCCACTGTGCCATCCAGTCATGGAGAGGACGTCAATGTGAACGGCCTGAGAGGGTTGGCGGTACCCGTGTCTGGCAAACGGCGACGTGGGAACGGGCATGGTGAGGGGCAGCCCGTGATACTGACAATAATATCTCACAACATTCACTGCAGGATTGGGATCATTTCTTACATATAGACTAAGGCATTATTGAGCTTTATAAAATGCTGTACAGATAGTGAACAATAAACGCATCCAAAGCAATATCAGACGATTTAAACAAAGAATAAGTAAAATGATTCAAGATAAAAATAAGAAAGCTTCAGGGTAACATAATCTGTAAGAGCATGACTCCATTTGTAAAAATAGAAGTAGTCTCCTGTAAAAATAAGACAAGTGTTACACCCCTGTGGTCCCTGAAGGCCTCATCAAGCTGTGTGTGACTGTGCTGCGTGCAGAAGGAGGGTCTGAGTGCTTTGTGGCTGTGTGTGGCTGTGTGTTTGTGCAGAAGGAGGGTCTGAGTGTGGTGTGTGTCCCCTGTGTGCAGGTAGCCGGCGGGATCACCGCTCGGGGGAGGAGCACGCGGGGCCCAGTGGAGTCAAACACTACAGCACCGGCTTCGGGGACGCTCAGAGTATGTGCACCTGTGGGCTTGCTGCAAATGATGTCTCACTGTACTGGTGTAGTGACAACAAAGACTTTCATCCATCCATCCATCCACCTACCCATCTCTGTCTATCTGTCCATCCCTCTATCCGTCTATCCGTCTATCTGTCTATCTGTCTGTCTGTCTGTCCATCCATGCACTCACCCGCTGTAGTGTTTAACTGCTAGCAATGATTCATTAGCCAGTATTCACAATGAGGCATTCTAGCCTAACAGAGTGTTTTTCTGCTATGCATGGCCAGTGCAGTGGTCAGGAGGTATTCCTAAAGTATACTAATGATTAACATGTGGAGCTGAAGTTGCCCCTAACAAAAAAAGAGCATGGTTGTGAAGGTGCTGTATGTAAGAAATGTATGGCAAGTGATCATAAAATGTTCCCCTGTCCTCAGATGTTAATTTGAAATACTGATCTTACTGACAACAGTTGTACAGTCAGACATTTAAAATTTTCATTTACAGCCTGGAAATTTTGGTTGTTTTGATTTTATGCTTTTGCCTACTGTCTTTAAAACCAGAGCAACACAGCTTACTGTATTTTGGATTTGTAGTACCAGTGTAGGCCAGTCCTCAGTCCAGAGTTACAGTCCTACATACAGTACCTTTAACATGTGGTTAATATCATGTCCGTCATGGTGTTAATATCACGAGAGAGACATTGTGAACAGGCACAGTTGTTTGATGGACACTTTGCCTTATGGCACCTAGGTAAAATAAATGCATAAACTTGTGCTTTCCACAGACTGTCGCGGGGTAGCCCACACTCACGATAGCGGGGTAGCCCACACGCACAATGGCGGGGTAGCCCACACTCACGATAGCGGGGTAGCCCACACTCACGATAGCGGGGTAGCCCACACGCACAATGGCGGGGTTGGCATACAGTGCCCGGGGAGCTGCAACCATGAGTTTGTGATGCCACAGCATCCAGGTATGTAGCTGCACCACACTTCACTGCACATAGAACACTTATATTCTCCAGAGGTCTTTCGTGTGTACATAGCAACAACAAGAGAATGGTCTTTTGCACACCTCTGGAGAAGATGGCTACGTTGGAGATGAGTGCAGGTCTAACTTAGGGACGCAGGTGAAGCAACCTGACGAAGGTTAATGACCAGATCGTCGTGAAGTTAATAAATCTTGCTTGCGGATGGCCAGTGTGCGGGAGTGCTTGTTTCCCTAGATGTACATAGCAGCCATAGCACAGTCTTGTTGGCAATGAGTCTATTTTGCATAAGACAGTTATACATTTAGAGATACCACTGGGTAATAAAGCATGTGATGGTGTTGTTAGTTTATACCATTTCTAACGTGTGAGGCACCCTGCCTCTAAAATCTCCATGTCTGTCTCTGCCCTGTGATATGTGTGAGGCGCCCTGCCTCTAAATCTCCATGTCTGTCTCTGCCCTGTGATGCGTCAGGTCGACTCAGCCGGCTGGGCAACGGTGGCAGTGGAAAGAGGGGGCGAGAGTCGGAACAGGAATCAGGAGATGACAGCAGGTTGTCAGCGTCGGGCCTCAAGGTCCAATGGCATAGTAAGGAGGTCAGTCCTCAGAGGATGGCACACTACAGACATGCACAAAAGCAGCTCTGATAACGGGGGTTATGTATAATATTATTATATTTACTGACTGACCCAGTCCCATAGCTTTGTTTAGAGTAGAGTAGAGTAGAGTAGACTAAAGTTACTTTATTGATCCCGAAGGAAATGAAGGTGTCCAGCAGCATACACATAATACACATTGCAAAAACAGATCAAAGACGTTGCACACATCTGCATTGATACAACATTCACTGAACTAGGGGAAAAAATAGACACACCTAATATAGATGCCAAAATCTGTGTTTGTTTTGACTGCCTGTACTGCCCTGTGCTGTGGTGAGTGGGGGTGACTGTGCTCTGTTTGTTTGTTTGTGTTGCAGACGAATGCGGTGCAGCGGGACGAAAGAATGTCATCGTGATTAGTTTTACGTAGACTACAAACGGTTGTATGAATATTGTGCTATATGTGCTAAATATATATCATCTGTTTTTTATTAAAAACAAAACAAAAAAACTCCACTTCAGACGAGAAAAAACTTTCCTATCAAAGCAGTAGACGTGTTGTTACAAAAAATGTGTTGGACCCAAAGGTAGATTTTATTTCCCTGTTTAAATGTGTAATCTGTACGGATCAATGAGATGTTTTAAACTTTTTTACCCGTCTATGAAGTAAGGCTTTCTGTGTACAGCACACTGTAGTGGTGTCTTACGTCTTCATCTCCGCCTCTTTGAAAAAAAAAAAGGAAACTTCTCAGCACTTGAAGGTGAATTGTTTGAGATGTCACATTGAATGTTGCCAACAGCCCTAGGAACCTGTGTAATTGAATTTGGACCGACAGTGACCAGCACATGACATACTGTAATCACCCACATTCACACAGGGTTGGTTACCTGTCAGAGTATCCTTAAACTGCTGCCGTGTTCTTTTTCTAATCCATTACAAATGAAGGGAGTTTTTGTTTTAACTTGTTAGGTCTGTATCAGACCTAGCAGTACCAGCACGTTGCTCAATCTGTTTCGTCTCCAAAAGCAAATGTACCTCTATCCAGTATCTCTGCCTAGGAATTTTCTACCCATCTGCCTTCTCGTGTAGAGCTGGCAAAGGATGATGGGATATCTGCATACAGCTTTTATGTTAAGACTAGTTGTCCCCTTATAACAACTGCTGATAAGGCTGGTTGTACACACACCGGCCTGTGTGCTAACACAGTATTGCTGTACATAATGCCTGTTGGCCTCTTTCATAATCTGTGACTGACAGTTGGCAAACATGCTTGGGTTGGTCCTCTGCAGACTGTTTACACTGGGGTGGAAAGACTGGTATGGTGCGCTGTCTCTAAAGAGCCACGCCTGCGCTCACTTTGGATTCCCCTCCTCCGTCACTGTTAGTCCTGCTGGTGCAGTGCAGGTCCAGGCCTTGTATTTCAGAGTCTGCGTCTTCATTGTGGCATCACCACCTGAATGACTTGCTCTCCGTCATGTCCTCTAGGACAGCAGAGTACAGTGAACCCCCCACCCCATCACGTCCCCCAGGAGAGCAGAGTACAGTGAACCCCCCATCCCATCACGTCCCCCAGGAGAGCAGAGTACAGTGAACCCCCCACCCCATCATGTCCTAGGACAGCATCGCCACCTGAATGACTTGCTCTCCGTCATGTACTCTAGGACAGCAGAGTCCTGTCCTAGGACAGCATCACCACCTGAATGACTTGCTCTCCGTCATGTACTCTAGGACAGCAGAGTACAGTGAACCCTCCATCCCATCACGTCCCCCAGGAGAGCAGAGTACAGTGAACCCCCCATCCCATCACGTCCCCCAGGAGAGCAGAGTACAGTGAACCCCCCACCCCATCACGTCCCCCAGGAGAGCAGAGTACAGTGAACCCCCCACCCCATCATGTCCTCTAGGACAGCAGAGTACAGAGTACCCCCCACCCCCATCCGCAACACCCCTAGTCTTCCATAACGCCCATATTGCTACTGTAACAGTTATTCCAAGTAGTCCATGTACCCCAGCAGAAAGCACAGCTTTAAATTCCAGTCATGGGGGTGGGGGTGTGAGGTCTGGCAGGGGTGCTACCAAAAATGCATTTGTTCGCTCTTGTCTGAAGTTGTCCTGGGTCCCTCAGAAAGGCTTCTTCTGCAGCTTTGCGTGTTGTTTCTTCTCTTATGTTCTTCATTTGGCTTCCTGTATGCAACAGTCAGGGAGCTCAAAGCTGTACATTTATGCCGCTGTGTTTTCATTTTTCTACTGAAATTTCATATTCCCATTGCAAATTTATATATATATAAAAGTCGGTATAAAAAGCTCTAGTTTGTGTATACTGTACCACATTGAACAACAAATAAAATGGTTACAAATCACAAATCATTAGTCACTATTTTTGAATTTTCTTTCTTCAGCTGTATGTCCTATGATCTGGTTATCCTACGTTTCAGGAAAGTCACTATCTAATAACTGTAACTTGCTTATCTTGAGGGCTGGTCACTTTTCATTGAGCAACGCTCTCATCAGTAGGCCGTTTGTCTATGCGTGCCTCTGTGTGTGAGTGTGTGTGTGCTTATAAGCTCTTTTGAAGGTTGGTGAGAGAATACACATCTCTGTGCCAAAACACTCACAAACAGGTCCACTAAGCAAGAGGGACAGGAGCGCCATTGTTCCCAGTAGCCATCATCGTTAACACAGCACATGTAAGGTCAGATACCGAAACACCCTTCCCACTGCACTAACAGGTAAGAAAGACCACATTGTGTAGATAAAATTGCTTCAAAATGGCTTTATTACAACCAGTAAAACCAGCACATTTCTCAGATTGCTCCTGGCTTTGAATTGGACATGGGTGTATTTCTGGCTCCTGCCGAAGCGGGTCGGCTGCAAGGGCTCGCTGCTGCTGACTGGGCACAGGGGATCGGCCCTGTACAGCACTTCTTGACATTCTCATTACGCTGAAGAACACACCCCCGTGCTGTTGCACTGGAAACACAGCAACTCCGCAGAAATGTTCATAGAGATACGGTTACAAAATACAGCCAGGGGCGTGCCACACAAAAATAGCCCTTGCTCAATAAATACAGCATTTATTTATTTCATTCTGTTTATGCTCTTCGGGAAGTAAAAACGCAGCTCTGGATGCAAGTGAGTAATGAATAACCAATGTGGTTCTGACAATCCTTAGTACACCTGACTGAAAACCAGCACCGTCATTTCTCATCAGTTCAGTCAGGAGGGTAGTTTGTTGTACATGAAATGCTTAATGTTCCCTTATTCTGTGACAGGCAAGTCTGAAATGGAATCCCGGATATAATAACAGAAACACACAACACACAAACATATATTCCACACAGTCCAAAAACAGAAGACTGATAACAGGTATTGCATTTCCAACTGCTTTAAACGGGATCCTCTGAAAGAATTATCTTTCACTGGATGGAGAAGTAACCAGGCATTTAGATTGAAGGTAATCTCCCACCAGACACTTAGAAAGCACTGGAAACAAAAACGCACACACACACACACACACACACACACACACACAGGCCACACAACCCATACAGCAGACAGAAGCACAAACTACACAAAGCAACATTTTCAAAAAAAAAAGAAAAAAGGCGGTCCTAGATACACCTCTGTTTGCGCCCACAAGTTCTTTCTTCTCAACAGGCCACCGTCATTTGGAATAGTGTCATGGCTCAGGGGTGGGGGTGGGGATGGGGAGTAATGACAAATGTCCTTTGCTCTTCCTCTCTCCGTAATCATCATCATCATCATCATCATCATCATCATCTTCTGAACTTCATCCTTATGTTCCTCAATCGTATTTCTTGTCAGCACGTGTTTCTCTCCATGCACGGGTCTCACTCCGCCTTGTCCTTTCTCTTGGCTGTGAAGGGGACTTTGCTGGCCACTGTGGAGCCCACGGTGGACACGCCCCCTGCCACTGCAGACACGCTGCCCTTCACCAGCCCCACCCCCACAGAGGGCACCGAGGTCACTGCCGTTTTGGTTATCTCCAAGCTCTTGCCTCCCAGCCAGGCCACGCCGCCCACCGTCGCCCCGACAACGCTCTTGGTGGCACCGAAGAGACCTCCGGTCACACGCCAGATCATGCTGGGCTGGGCCACCGCATGCTCCTTTCCGTCCTTTCCATCGCTGCTGTCTGTGGCTATACGGAGTGGAGAAATAAGAAACAAGACAGACTTAAGCACAATGGCCAAACAGATGCCAACCTATTCACAGCCATTGCTCAAGATTCAAGATTCAGAAAGCTTTACTGTCTATAGCAGCGGCGAATTGTCTTTGGTTCGAGGTTGTGATGAAATAAAGAAAGGGTTTATGAGTTAATATATTTTTATACTTTATATAAGCATACTAATTGGTTACCAGAAAGGACATACAACATATAAAGAAAATTGTGGATGGTTTTGAATGAACGGTGGAGGGTCTTTTTGGGGTTGAATGTGTGTCAAACACAATTGTACTTCTCACAATTTAAATGCTTGACCACTGGGATACATGTCCACATCACCGACCAGCTACTCCTCCCTCCAGCACAACCAATGATTTTCAAGCGGGCAAAATTCCAGACAAATGCGCCAGCTTTTACTCTCAAAAAAGTGAAATTATTTTCTTTTCTCCCACTAAATACGAAAGACACTAGAACTCTTCAGTCCGTTGAGACTGTCCGTCCTTGAGGGCCCCGCACTACCCTCCCCCTGCACACGAGCACAGCATAGGCAACACAAATAAACAACACCTCCCCCCGATACTCTGAGGCTTGAGTTTCGAGACACTACTGTAATATCAATGCCCCTGTGGATATCTCATCTGCAGTTATTGATGATACATGGACAGAAATCTAGCAAGTTTAAATAGTGACTGACTTACCTTCAACTGAACCGCTGTCTGAGCATTCAGGTTCTCGGCACTCAATAATGCCAGTCTGTTGTACCTCTGAGTTAACGCTCTGTCAAATAGGGGGGGTAAGAGTTAGTGGACAGAGGAAAATCGTGGTAATTTTACAAATGTGTACAAAAATAGTGAGAAACAACCCATGAACTTGAATAACGTAGGATTTGCTCATACGTGACGAGCTCGGAATTGAGATGTTCTCGGTTAAAACCTCTGTTCAGCGCTGAACAGTCTGACTAAAAATAGACCCATTATCTCGATAAAACATGGGGGACGTTTCCAAAGTGAAGTTTTCAAACATCAGGATTTAGGACTAGGCCTACGATGCTGAAAACTTTGGCACGGTAGAGCTCTTAATTATAACTCAGGCAGAAGAGAAAATGATCCCAAAACCCACCAAACAATGGGCCGTTACACTGACATTACATTTTGATTCTTACTGCAAATAACAACATATATATTATACAAAGGCTACTTGAATCAGGTCTATCCTTCAATTCTGACAACATGGGCTTAATTTGTTTTAATAACAAGATAAAGTCTACCAAGAAGTATCAGAGGCATATGCAGCTACACGCTTTCACAGAAAAACACACTTCATTAAAAGCTAGAGCTTCAGCTTTGACATGAAGCGCATTAATGAGGCGCCAATAAATGCAAAAAGTGATTCAATATTCTTGCCAATGCGTTATCACAGCACATTTTACATTTTGAATTCATACTGTAAATGCAAACAGCAGCGTGCAAACAATCCAAACACACTGTAGTTTCTTACCTTAACCATTGTTTCCAGCACTTTCTGCGCTCAGCGGCTGATGTTAGTTATCTAATATTAGGCTACGTGCCCGAAAATCCCACCTGCGACCAATGAATAGTGCGTTTTGATCCCACTACACTTCCAACAATTAATCAAATTCAGCTTTAAACGCCACGACAGCGCGATAGCGATTGCTAGACTTTTCCTGCCCTGGGAAGAGCTTGCGGGGTTGCAGAACTTTTTGCAAAAAAAAGAAAAAAGTATGGGGTTTAACTGAATGTACTGCCGACGTGGCGCTCTAGTCCTTGCGAGCTTCCCCTGCAAGCACCCGGATCTTGCGTCACCTGCACAAGGCGTTCATCCAGAGATTGCACTGTAGGATTGTCAGCAGGCTCTTGTTGACAGACACCAAAGCAACGTACAACACGGGCATTTTTCCGTTTCGTTGGCTCAACAGGGGCTGACCGTGATAATGTAGTCATGGTCCAGCCAGCGTCTCCACTTTCCGCTTTCTCCAGGAGCCCGGGGCGGTGCCTTTCCAAAAAGTGACACAAATATCTCAGCGCTTCTCCCCGCTGCTGTGCCATCAGCAGAGAGCCCTGCCTTGATGATTCTCCTGCGTAGGCTACTCAAATGTATTTCATAAAAGTTTCTTTGCAGCACACCAGTCGCCAGTGGAGAATGCAGGCCAGCCAACAAACACCCTGCTCTACCTCCATGTACAACAAACAAAATAAATAAAATACATATAAAATAGCTGTTCTGTTACAGTACAAAAACAGATACCTGGCCAGAAAAATGACATCACATACACATTTTTATTATTCCTCTTTTATTATTCAATATTTGTCAGTGTTTGTTGCTTGAAATGTCTGTTCTGCCAAGAGAGGTGCTGATATCCATGACCCCGTGCTAGGGGGTGTAGTGATGCCCTTCTCATTCACTCTCTGCCACTAGGAGGAAGACATTTCAACCTGGCTAATGACAGGTTAATCTACCTGCTCAACACAAGTTGCCAATGAATCACCCAAATGCTGAGGTGCAGTACCAGAGAGTTCTCTGGTGCATTGCCAAGTCTCAAAATGTATTTAAACATCAAAGACACACTGAGAAAAATGAAAGCTTTTCCTGCATCATATATTCATCTGTTTGTGTTTAAACAGTTTGGGCAATGTAATAGGGCAGATATCCACTGGGTAAAGGCCAATCATTTAAACCAAAGCATGTTGGACATCTTCTGGTCACTCAAAACATTCAAAGGGTTTTAATTCAATTCCCAAATAAGAAAAAAATAGCTTTAGAATATTTAAACAGTACTCTTAGGCCTGATGCAAAGGTTACCCCATCACAGATGAGGGGAATGCCCAGTGCATGGCTAAGCTGGACTCAACATTACTGTAAAATTACAGTTAAATGTCCACTTGACAGCATATTCATGTGTTCCTATTTGAACAATTTGTGCAGTTTAATTAGGCAGGCAGCCACTGTTTTAAGGCCAATAACATAAAAGCCAAAAAATGTTGGACATCTTTTGGTCATTCTAAACATTCAAAGGGCAATTCCCAAATGGGAAACAAAAATAGCTTTAAAATATTGAAATTGTACTCTTAGGCATGATTTAAAATCTATCCCATCACCGATGAGAGAAATGTCAGGATGTGTACCCAATCTGGGACTTTTATGTTTTTACATAGTTCAATATCACTTTAGAACATCACAATTAATGTCCACTTCACAGATGTAACACAATCAGTGCCTGTGCCACGGTAGTTTTAAAAAGATGCAGATTCAGGCCAGGCCTGTATACTTCAGTCAGGGAATGTCTATGACCCAACGTGTTAGAACAGTCAAGAACTCCAGATCTAGAACATATAGACTACATATAAAGAAGCATGTTTTGTCCACATGCATAGAGATGGAGATGTCACAGAGTACTAAGAGGGCACTGGAAAGCATGTTATGTTGTGACTTGTGATTCGATTCTTGTGAAGGGTGTCCCCTACTACTGGACACAGCAAACGTATGTCTAAAGTTTTGTGGACAAGTATCCTACGATGTCACAGAGAAATCCATGAGGCCAACATCCATAAACTAAACCTACAGCAACAGTCACTTTCATCAGATTTCAGTGCAGCTTTTCAAGTTCCCTTTAGACTGCATAAAAAAATCAATTTCAGACAGAGTAATGACCTACAGTCAAGGCGTCACCCTGTCAATTTAGTTACACATGAAGGTACACAACGTACACTTGACTTGACAAGCTTGTGTCCAGCTCTCCTAAAAATCACTACGGGGTTCAGGAGCTCAAAGGAACCCTCGTCAATAATCAGATGTACTCACTGTGCTTGCAAAGACTGGCTAAAAAAACAAACAAAAAAACACAAGAACACTGCAGCACCCCTAAATCAATCCTGATACAGACGAGGTAGCCACATTCATCTGCAGATACATGTCACAGCATGTCCAATCCCAGAATGCAGCAGGGCTTTTCCGTCCTCCACATTCCCAGCATGTCTCTGGCATAGTGCCTTTATTCCGCCATTTCTGACATCATCAGTGCTGAAGACTGGTACAGGCACAGTGTCCCAATCTCACTGAGACTATATAGAGAAGCCGATGCTAGACACCAGGATTGATGTTGCTCATATCTGAGTCCGTGCTGCATATCTGAGTCCGTGCTGCATATCTGAGTCTGTGCTGCATATCTGGAGACAGGCCTGGCAGACAGTATGCTCAGTAGACAGTCTGTATGCTTTGACAGTATGCTCTGTAGCTCAGAGGACTGAGAACTGCTTCACGCCGAAGGGACAGGCGGAGTTGGGAAATAAGCAGTGTTTTCCGCAGATATCTTGGGACTATGGAGCTTGGGGGTGGGGGGGGGGGGGCTGTTGGTGTTGTCATACTGTAATGTTTACACTTAGGCCTATGTTACTTCAAGTAGCCTGTTAAGTTTTTTATCTGGTTATAATGCTTGGGGCAAGGTGAGGGTTATAATGCTCTCTCACAGCCAACATGAACTCCCCTGCATGGGCTTGGAATGAAGATTCATTTGACTGGAACTCCCATCCTGTACTAGAAATCCTATTTTTATTATTTGTTTGTTTCAAGAGAGGAGTTTTTTTCTATGTTACCACTTTATTTCTACACCTAATTAACAAGCTAAATATCAGACATGCTAGTTAGTCTCAAAAAGTGAAGTAAAATGTCAGTGAAATATTTCCTTTCTCTGACTGTAGTTATTTATGGCAACAGTTTTACATGAAATCAGATTTCTGGTAAATATAGAACAACAAACTAGCCTAGATGTTTTTGATAGTCAAGTCACCATAACAATTAGTCATTTTGTAAATTTACAGCTGCTTTGGAGTGGCACACAGACCCACCATCTTTCACTGTGTGTGTGTGTGTGTGTGTGTGCGTGCGTGCGTGTGTGTGCGTGTGTGTGTCTGCGCAATGAGGAGTCTCCAAGGGCGTGCAGAGCAATGCTGCAGGTTTGAGAACATATTCATGAGGTTAGGCCTCAAATAATGTATACTGACTTTTTAATTAACTAAAATAATAAAAAGTAATGAAAAAAAAAAGAGACTGGCTAAAACGTCGGTACGCGTTGGTATGGCGGAAATATTGTTTCACGTTCACGTTTCCGCCTCGGTCTCGTCAATGTATGGGAAACACTGAATAGGGCTACCCAATTAGGGCCCCGCATACCCCGTTAGGGCCCCGCATACCCCGTTAGAGCCCCGCATACCCCATGAGGGCCCCGCATACCCCGTTAGGGCCCCGCATACCCCATGAGGGCGGGGTTGAAGAGTGAAAGTCACATGGCATCGGGGGGCCCAGCTGCAGGGGGGGGGGGGGGGGGGGTGTCCACAGTGAAGAGTGAGGGAGGGTCTTCTACATGACCTCACTGCTGATCTCCTGCAGTCGCATGGCGTCGGGGGTCCAGAAGACTAAAGGGGGGGGGGGGAGGGGTGTGTGTGTGTCTATGGTGAAGAGTGGGGGGGGGGGGGGGGGGGGGGGGGGGGTGGTGTCCACGGTGGAGAGTGAAGGGGGGGGGGGGGTGTCTATGGTGAAGAGTGAGGGGGGGTCTTCTACATGACCTCGCTGCTGATCTCCTGCAGTCGCATGGCGTCGGGGGTCCAGCTGCAGGTGCGACTGTCTTCCTGAGAGCTGCAGCGTTTGTTCCCCGTGGCAACACAGACACCACCACCGCCACCATTACACTCCGTGCCGTCTCCCTGGGCAACGCAGTCCTCTGGGAGCTCTCGTTTCACCCCCACCTCCATGGGGTCGTCAGCCATGTCTAGGCACACAGGTTACACACACAAATTAAACACATTTATATTCATGATTCTTGGCAGACGTTTTTTCCAAACCATGTACAGTACTAAAACACGACATAATATACAACAATACTTATAATATATGTTTTAAATATATGAAATATTTTACAAAAACTACTGGCATAACAGGCAAAGGCTAGTCAGTCAGAACTAGTCAATCTACTCCACTGCACAACTAATGACTAGATCATACTTAAAAATAAATACATAGGCCTACATAGAAGTCTATAGTGACAGGTGGCAGGTAATTAATGGACTAAGTACAAACTAAATTTTATAAGATTATACAATCATTACACCCACACAAAACCTGACCCTCCCCACCGTAGACACCACAGCAGCAGCTACAGAACTAAACACAGGTCTCCTTAAGACAAAGACAGCAGAACCTTTTTTTCCAAAACTGTAATTTCCTTTTCATAAAGGTGGTGTCATAAAGTCTGTGTGTGTGGGGTGGGTGTGTCTGAAGTGTCCCTGCTCTAGGAAACTCAGCTAAGGCATATGTATCTCCTTGTGTGTATGTGTGTAGTCTGTTTACTCTGTGTTCCTCTACACCTCTGCTAGCTTATTATGTGCTCCGTTTGTCGCTTTGGATAAAAGCGTCTGCTAAGTGTAATGTAATGCAATGCAAATATCTAAAACAGACATCACTAGTGAGCGTCTAAGCTGAAGTTGGACCTAGGTCTATGGATGTGTGTGTGTGTGTGTGTGTGTGTGTGTGTGTGTGTGTGTGTGTGTGTGTGTGTACCTCTGGTTAGCTCAGCAGTGTTTTCTTGTTCACTGCGCGCCTCCTTCATCAGAACCAGGTTCCTCCTGCTGGCCTCCAGGTGGTTGACCATGGGCAGAGGGTAGTCCTTACCTGCACCACAAACAGGTGTGTGCACCACACACACACACACACACACACACACACACAATTACACCTATGGGCAGAGGGTAGTCCTTACCTGCACCACAAACAGGTGTGTGCACCAAGCACACACACACACACAATTACACATATGAATCACACATACAAACACACACATACACAAGTGTGTGCACACACGCAGAGCCACATAAACTGGTATGAATCACACACACACACAAACATGCTACTTCCATTCTCAGTGTGTGTATTTCCAGGTTGAAGGTGGAAAGGATGAGGTGGTCTTAATCACCAGGGGGTGTCCACAGTGAATAGTGAAGGGGGGGTGGGGGGTTGTCCACGGTGGAGAGTGAAGGGGGGGGGGGGTGTCCACGGTGAATAGTGGGGGGGTCCACGGTGGAGAGTGAAGGGGGGGGGGGGGTGTTTTCACTGACAAAATAACAAACTTTTCCATGACTTTCATGAGTTCACGGCACCTTAAGTCTGTGAATTTAGCACACTTTCAGGGCTAAATATGAACTGTTTATCATTCAAAATACTGTCAATGCATTTATTGTCGACTCTAAAGGCCTAATGGTAACAGAACGCTGTAGTTGTGTTAGGGAGAAACTAAAATTTCATGACTTTTTTTCAAAACTTTCAGTGAATTTACCAAATTCCATGACTTTTCCAAGTCTGGAAAATTACATTTTTAGTTTGCATGACTTTTCCAGGACTTCCATGACCGTGTGAACGCTGAATCACCCCACAGCAGCACTACAGTGCCGGAACGACACGCCGCACTGCAGCGGAACAAACTAGGTCACCGAGACCAAAGTCCTCCTGGGTTATGTCAACTTCCACTAGCTGTCACTAGGCACACAATTACAAATCAGACAGTCTGCTACTGTGATCGATCACCTGGTACAGTTTACATTTCCTCGATAGCTGGGCTTACGTCCAACAATCTGATGTGAATGTTGACCATTCAGCAGAAAATACTGAGTAAAAACACTTAAAAGTTATAAATTCTTCTAAGGTGAAAGAATAAAAAATATATATTTTGAATTGAAATGGAAGATTTTCACACAGGGTATAATGTTACTGACATTAATTAAAATAAGTGCATTAATGCCAAATCACATTTTGCTTTTGTAATTGCAAACTGATAATGTACTGACGATACATTTCTGTTTAAGTTGTCCTGACAACATTTTGCACGCACAACTGATCACAACTGATCACAACTCCTAACTTACTGTAATTAGATTACTTTTCTTTGTGTTTCAAATGTAGTTAAACTGCACAGAATTGCTTTGAGGTGAAGTTCTTAATGACTAATTTGTGAATGCCAGGGCCCTTATTATACTACCAAGGAAGTGTGGAGCTACTTTGAGCTTTTTAATGGTTTAAAAGTAGCTATATTCAAGCTTCCGATCGTGCACCCATCACTACTGTTGTGAGGCTTTTTGACACAAACGGTAAAAATACTGACGTTTTGAATGCAACAGGCTAGTGTAGTTTTGCTCCTCAGCAAACATACCAACTCTTTATCATGTTTTAACATACCCAAAGACCTGTTTACACCACATTGTCCCTTTAACATCGGGGAGCCAATAATTTTGACAAGATTTCATATAAAAGAATTATTTCTTAATGTAGGATTATTGTCCCACTGAATAAATGCAATTGAATTAAAGGTTATATTTTTGTTTTGTTTGCATTGTTGTCCTATATTATTATATTATTATATAAAGAATGCATTTGAAGCCCAAGAACACATCTTAACCAATAACTGTGGAGGGCGCTGTAGCTGCCAAACCAGGCGAAGACTACAGTGTCATAACACTAAATGAACGGACTGAAATGTCTGAAGAGACTGTACCGATGACGCATCCCGCCTGAAGCTGCACCTCCATGGGAGCCGTCCAGGGCTCGTAGATGTATTTACACGGGACGTTTCTCAGCACGGGCAAGTACTTCCTGCAAAGGACAGAGCCAGACAGGAAGCACAATCAGCACAACTTACACCAGGCCAAGACAAACAGCGCACAAACAATGGGACACTGCGAACAAAGCAGTAGCTTTTTAAATATCAGAAGCAGTTCCAATATCATGGCAGCATTGACTTGGCATTCTTGTGTAGCAACGTTCCTCCACCCAACAGCAAAACACTGCAAGGGAAGCTATAGCTTAGGAAGTCCCACTCATCAACTGAAGTGCACAGACACACTGGAACATGTCCCACTATAGCTCTCAAAACAACACAACGGAGAAACATAGTTTACCACAATAAGAGCAAGAACTTCAATTCATTAAGCACATTTTGCAAAGACAATCTAAATATGGGCACGATCATTTGCATACCAGTTCGGCCCACTCATAGGTGGCTTCCCGCGCCCCTGGGCTTTGGGGTCCACACTGACCTGAGGTAGTGTCACTCATAGGTGGCCTCCCGCGCCCCTGGGTTTGGGGTCCACACTGACCTGAGGTAGTGTCACTCATAGGTGGCCTCCCGCGCCCCTGGGTTTGGGGTCCACACTGACCTGAGGTAGTGTCTGTGAGGTGTGCCTCTGGGCTTGGGGGTCTACACTGACCTGAGGTAGTGTCCGCGAGGTGCGCCCCTGGGCTTGGGAGTCTACACTGACCTGAGGTAGTGTCCGTGAGGTGCGCCCCTGGGCTTGGGGGCCACACTGACCTGAGGTAGTGTCACTCATAGGTGGCCTCCCGCGCCCCTGGGCTTGGGGGTCCACACTAACCTGAGATAGTGTCCGTCGGGGTCGGTGCGTCGGCCAAAGCGCACAGGGCAGAAGATGCGTGTGTACTGGTGGAAGAAGGCACTGGCTGACAGCCACATCCAGTTCCCAGCGTTAATGCTGTAGTCAGCATCTAGCAGATACTCCTCAAACACCTACACACACACACACCCACACACACACAAACATGGGAGTTGTGCCTAGCACACATACACACCTTGTGGCTAAAACAGTACACACCTTGTGATCCCAGTGGTTCCTTAGGCTACAGATATGATTTTAAAACCATGAGCGGTGCTCTGGGGTAGGGATATGACTTTAAAACCATGAATCATGAAGCTCATCAGCTTAACACTTGTGCATAAAACACAAAACCTCAAGTCCACAGGATGTGTCTGCCCACCAGTAAGCATGCGTGTGCCTATGGATGTCTGCCCACCAGTAAGCATGCGTGTGCCTATGGATGTCTGCCCACAGGTAAGCATGTGTGCGCCTATGGATGTCTGCCCACAGGTAAGCATGTGTGTGCCTATGGATGTCTGCCCACAGGTAAGCATGTGTGTGCCTATGGATGTCTGCCCACAGGTAAGCATGTGTGTGCCTATGCATTGCTGCCAGACTCTTTCCTAAAAGTAAAAATGTTCGGGCTACCTTCATGCCCTCCTCCCAGTATTTCTAATGTAGTGTGGCCCACAGGCAGAAATGCTTTGATGTGATGTGATGTGCTGTGCTGTGCTGTGCTGTGATGTGCTGTGATGTGATGTGATGTGCTGTGATGTGCTGTGATGTGCTGTGATGTGCTGTGCTGTGCTGTGATGTGCTGTGATGTGCTGTGATGTGCTGTGATGTGATGTGATGTGATGTGCTGTGAAGTGCTGTGAAGTGCTGTGAAGTGCTGTGAAGTGCTGTGAAGTGCTGTGAAGTGCTGTGCTGTGATGTGATGTGATGTGCTGTGATGTGATGTGATGTGATGTGATGTGCTGTGCTGTGATGTGATGTGCTGTGATGTGCTGTGATGTGCTGTGCTGTGCTGTGCTGTACAGGTGACCCCATCTCTGCCCCCAGTACCTTCATGCCCTCTTCCCAGCTGATCCACAGGTCTCCCCTGGTGAGGAAGCAGGCCACAGCGTGGCGCGCCAGGTGGTGGATCCAGCCCTCCTTCCGCAGCTGGGTCATGATGGCGTCGATCCAGGGGAAGCCGGTCTGGGCCTATGGGATACACGCATCAAACAAAGCAGCTTTTTGGTTTTGCAGATAGGAAGCAGCAATGCCATCTGGACTACTCAAACAGGAACAAGTAAACAGAATGAAACTGACACAGGATGCAGGTGTCTTTCAGTAGCTAAACGAAGCACTTGAGAAATATAGGTTAGTAGGTACGTGTCTCGAACCCTGCTAGCACTAAATCTACCTCATACTGGGTGTCCCCCCCCCCCCCCCCCCCGTCCTTCCCTCTTACCGTCCTCCACCTTTTTAGGGCCTGGGGGTCCTGGCACCAGTCGATCTGGAGGCAGATGGGGTTCCCCGCCATGCGGGTGAAGTTGGGCGTGGCCGAGGCCACGGTGTAGAAGAATTCCCTCCAGAGCGCCTGGCCCTGCAGCGACACCGGTGGCAGGGAGTGGTTCTTCGACTGGGGGTCAGGGAGAGCACCACAAGGGCCAGGAGGGGTTGGGCAGGGACAGGAGAGGGCAGTGCAACTCGTTAATTTATGGCAATTCTTCTGTCCCTTTGAATAGGGAGCACAGCACTGCCATCTAGAGTACACTTGTGTGAAGTACAATGAAATAATGGGACAAGCTCATTTGTGTAGTACCTACTTAGGCCTGTTAATGTCGCCACTGAGTAACTGACCATTGACCACCGACTTTGGCAGAAGCGTGATCAGAAAGGCTTAACACCTCAGGTGTTCCTTACAGAAAAGGGATTGCAGACTCATTTGCTTCAAATCACTCAATTATAAGACAGTTATAAAACTGTCATAAAACAGCTCCTGTAAAACAGCTCTTATAAAACAGTTATAAAAAGTCAAAGCTGGGTGCTTAAAACGCTTCTGTGTTTATCTTATTACATAGGAGGCACCGAAGTGGATGAAATAAGGCATGCACAAAAATAAAGAGAAGAAACCTAAATGTACACAAAAAGCTCAGTTGTGTGAGAGTGTGCGACAGTGTGTGCCACTGTGTGAGTGTGTGAGCGAGTCTTTGTGGGTGTGTGACTGACCTATGCATAGATGGAGGAAAGCCTGTGTGTGTGTGTGTGTGTACCTGTGCGTATATGGTGGAGAGCCTGTGTGTGTGTATGTACCTGTGCGTAGATGGTGGACAGCCTGTGTGTGTGTGTGTGTGTGTGTGTGTGTGTGTGTGTGTGCGTGCGTGTACCTGTGCGTGGATGGTGGAGAGCCTGTGTGTGTGTGTGTGTGTGTGTGTGTGTGTGTGTGTGTGTGTGTGTGTGTGTGTGTGTGTGTGTGTGTGTATCTGTGCGTAGATGGTGGAGAGTCTGTGTGTGTATGGTGTAGGGTGTGTGTGTATGGTGTAGGGTGTGTGTGTGTGTGTGTGTGTGCCTCTGTGTGTGTACCTGTGCGTAGATGGTGGAGAGTCTGTGTATGTGTGGTGTAGGATGTGTGTGTGTGTGTGTGACTGACCTATGCGTAGTTGGAGGAGAGCCTGTGTGTGTGTGTGTGTGTGTGTGTGTGTGTGTGTGTGTGTGTGTGTGTGTGTGTGTGTGTGTGTGTGTGACTGACCTGTGCGTAGATGGCGGAGAGCCTGTGGTAGAAGGTGCGTATGGAGAGGCAGCCGAGGCTGAGGTAGGGGCTGAGCCCCGTGGTGCTGGGCAGTAGCGAGTTGGGGACGGTGCGCGGCTTGGAGAAGTTAGCCACCCAGCCCTGCCACACACAACACAAGAACAACAGAGTTAGCCACCCAGCCCTGCCACACACAACACAAGAACAACAGAGTTAGCCAGCCAGCCCTGCCATAAACAACAGAATGAAAAACACATTTTCTCTATTCAGGCAATGTTTCTACGGGTTACAAAAATGTGTCAATGTGCTTTGGACTGAGACAACGGAGGTATTGTTTTATGGACAGAGCTTTTTTTTTTTACTAGACATGAGCACATCTATTTTTAAAATGGCACCACTGGCTGACATTTTTGGGGATTAGGCAATATAAAACTCATCGCCAGGCAACAATCCATACAAATTAGAATCTTATGTGAGCTTCAAGGATGAATACACAAGAAACTCTAAGAGTGTCACTGCCCGATACACTTCATAGAACTGTTTTGGTCAAGTGTTTCAAAATGTTTTTTATGAGGTTTCATGATTAGTGATGTAGAGATGGGGTGGCTGTTGACTGTGACTAACACCTGGGCAGCTATTTAGCCAAATGAGGCCAACAGTCACATTGCTTAGTTTGGCCTGAGATAAACTTCTGCAACCACAATGGACAATTCTTCCATTAAGGACTTCCTACAGCTACGCCTAGTTTCATGTGATGGTGTGGGCTACCTGACTCTAGTTTCATGTTATGGTGTGGGCTACCTGACTCTAGTTTCATGTTATGGTGTGGGCTACCTGACTTTACTTTCATGTTATGGTGTGGGCTACCGGACTCTAGTTTCATGTTATGGTGTGGGCTACCGGACTCTAGTTTCCTGTTATGGTGTGGGCTACCGGACTCTAGTTTCCTGTTATGGTGTAGGCTACCTGACTCTAGTTTCATGTCATGGTGTGGGCTACCTGAGTCTAGTTTCATATGATGGTGTGGGCTACCTGACTCTAGTTTCATGTTATGGTGTGGGTTATGGTGTATGGCGTATGGCTACCTGATCATAGTTTCATGTTATGGTGTGGGCTACCTGACTTTACTGTCATGTTATGGCGGGGGGTACCTGAGTCTAGTTTCATGTGATGGTGTGGGTTATGGTGTACGGCGTATGGCTACCTGACTCTCGAAGTGCTTCTCCAGCCTCCTGAGGGCGTGGCTCTCCCCTCCGGGCCACAGCACCTCCTGCTGCACCTCCAGGCCCAGCGCAGAGAGGGAGGGCACCCCGCACTGCTCCTCCTCCTCCTCCTCTTCACCTCCTTCAGCAGGGCAGGGGCACCTGGGAGAGGAGATCATTCACAGAACTTAGTAACATGTGAGTGATTCTGGCACGCATGACAGCTGTTAGTTTTACAGTAGACATTCATCAGGTTTCCTAATTGTTACTTTAGTTTACAATAGATATGTATATTCTGTTTTTGTTGTTTTACTTTCTTGCATCCAAGTTATTCAAATAAGAAATTCTCAGTTGGAAATACTTGAAATGCACCATTAATATCTGTGGTCTAAGACAGCTGCTAATGGGCATCACTTCAAGCCAGGCTGCCATAGAGTTGCAAGTAACAGCTAGGTAGACACCTGGGCCAGCAACGCATCTGGTAATAACCGCTGGTGTCTAATGAAGGCTGGGTCCGATTCTCCCCTTCTTATTAAATGTAGCCTATGTCAACTCCCCCACTCTGGACCGGAACCTAAAACCTGAAAACCACGGAAAAGTTCTGTGTCTGATGGTTCACTAGGCTTAGCCTACACGTTTCCATTGATAAAATGAATTGACAATATGGCAATATGCCTTGCATTTTTCTGATTAGTCTATTTGGATTATGGGTAGGCCTATGATATGCATGTGTCCACAAGGTTGTCGTGAACACTAAAGCTTAACTTCATAGCTTAACAGGCCTAGCGCATTTTTAATAGCCAGAAACGCAACTGATAAGGCCAACATCAAGCACGCCAAACAGTGCTGTATGCCACTATAAATGATGGCACACATACACACACTATAAATGATGGCACACATACACACACTATAAATGATGGCACACATACACACACCTTAATTGATGGCACACATACACACACCTTAATTGATGGCACACATACACACACTATAAATGATGGCACACATACACACACTATAAATGATGGCACACATACACACACTATAAATGATGGCACACATACACACACTATAAATGATGGCACACATACACACACTATAAATGATGGCACACATACACACACTATAAATGATGGCACACACACACACACAAAAACAGTCCCATGGTGCTGCATGTGATCTGAAAACACACACACACAGGTGATCAAAGATGAGGTAGAAACACAGCAGCTGTCAGAGGAGATGTGGTGGGGTGAGGGGAGGTGGGTGACCTACTCCTTTTTGATTTACATTCAAAGAGCACAGGCCAGAGATAGCATCCAGGCAGTTGGGGATGCAGTCCTTTAGGCAGGTTTTCCCCCGTGTGTGTGTGTGTGGAGGAGTCACACAGCTTGGGCCTGTTTGCCCAACACAGGCAGCCTGCAGGCTGGGCAGGGAATCTGCCCCCCCCTCCCCTCCTCACCCACTGCGCAGGGCAGTGGCTGGGCAGGGCATCTGCCCCCCCCCCCCCCCCCATCTGTTCCCCCTTCACCCACGGTGCAGAGGAGGGGCTGGCAAAGCACTATTAACACCCACTTACACTGACACTTAACAAGCAAATGCTGCAACCCACATGAAAAAAACATGATGCTTCTTGCTAAGATCTTACAAGTCTACCTAAGCAAAATATCACGAACAATGCCAAGTAGATGCCATACTGGGATGGGGATCAACTTTGTTTAAAATCCTGACCCATGTTGAAGTGAGAAAGCTAATTATGACTGTGTCAAGAACTTTCCTGATGCACCTGTGAATGCCTGGAATGCTGCTGCAGGTGTGGCCGAGGACTTTGCCTTATGGGAACCTTGCAGGCATGACCCAGGACTTTGCCTTATGGGAACCTTGCAGGCATGACCCAGGACTTTGCCTTATTATGGGAACCTTGTAGGCATGACCCAGGACTTTGCCTTATGGGAACCTTGCAGGCATGACCCAGGACTTTGCCTTATGGGAACCTTGCAGGCATGACCCAGGACTTTGCCTTATGGGAACCCTGCAACATGGCATGAATGTACAGTATGCAAGTCTCTTCTCTTACCGGAAGTCAGCTTCTGTGATTTCTCGTGCAGGCATCTCTGGTTCTCCCAGGATGGATAGCACCTGCAGGAACTTCTTGTATGTCAGTGGTGGCTGCCCACCATTGGCTTTGATTATTCTAGAAAGAAAAACACAAAGATAAGAAAATGTCAGCATCTGATTACTGGACTCCCACCCTAACAGATATAGTCCAAGACAACTACTGGACCTGTTAACAACTATCTATCCAGAAGCAAAAATGTATAAACACTACTTAAAGCAACACTAAGTAGTTTTTGTCTTCTGTTGCCCTACAGGTGGGAAGCGGAACTGACTCTCTTTCAAACTACAAAGAGACGGCCCACTCCTCCAAACTTACTTAGTGCCGTCCATGGAGGGCGGCAAAGCGAATTCAGAAGTGCTTTTCACCCAGTTACAAGTTGATGAACCACTAAAACAAATTTAGAAACATTATTTTAAGCTTGAAAAAACTGCCCAGTGCTGCTTCTACCAGCACAGATTTATGGAAATTATGGCTTTGCTTGATACTTAACACATGTTCCAGTAATTTACATTTATGTACGCGACACTCATGTTGATTGTTCTGTCCCAACCCACTCATTTCTACATAATATTCTACATAACTGAGCTACTGAGGGTGGCCATTGTGTCTCTTGGTGTCCAGGGCCACTCCATACCTGCTGACATCATAGAGGGTGTGAGCCACGCAGCTGAGCACCCCGAGACCGAGCTCCCTGGCCAGGGCACGCAGTTCCTGGTCCAGCTGCCGGTAGTGGGGCTCCACCTCGGCATCGAAGCTGAGCTGGGTGACGCCCCACTGAGCCACCAGCCGCCGCAGCACGGCCTCATGGGAGCCCTGCAGCACGTAGAGGCGCGAGCCCAGCTTCCTCAGGCTGCTGTGCAGGTCCTCCAGACTCTGCAGGATGAAGCGCCAGCGCAGGGCCCCCATGCGTGCGCTGCCCTCCATGAAGACGCGGTCCAGCACGAACACGGGGTACACGACCGCGGACGACTCCAGGGCTGCCACCAGGGTGGGGTTGTCATGGAGGCGCAGGCCTTTGTTGAAGAGGTGGATGGTGCGGTGGGGCATGGCAGCAGAGCCTGTGTGAGGGGACATACTGATGGCTCCAGGCACTTCTGAAAGCTGTAAAGGACAATACCACACCACGTTTAAAAAAAAAACACTCATGTTGACCGCAAACCTTCATTTGACTTGTACGTTTTCTCAGTGACACCATACACAGCCTGATGTTTTAGAAATTGTTTTAGAAGAGGCCATACACAAAACACTCACAGAACTAAAAGAGCGACCCTTGATCGCAACATTAAAAACATAATCCACAAGCACAAGTTGTTTTCATTATTCAGAAACTAAAAGGAGGTGGAAAGGCTAGCAGAGAGGTATAAGGAGGCAGTTTTGCATTTAAATGGACCCGCTGCATTAGGAGAGACTGTTGGCTCAGACTCGTCTGTAATGCATAAACTAATGTAAAGCATAAGTTCCACTGCTTCACGTAAGCGCTCTGTATTACTGTTATCAGTGCGTTCGAATCATGTGCCAACAAACGACTCTTTATTCTCGTTTTGAAACTCAAAGTTTTAAAAAAAAAATCACAGTATAAAGCACTGGCACTGGAAATGATAAAGTTCATATAGCCCTGCTGTTAGCTTACTAGCCAAAACTATAGGTTTTCTCACTTGCATAAACGCGTCCATTCAAACACTGTCGGTTGCCCCTCTGACCTCTTTCCCTCAAGATGTCATGTAGCCGATAATATCCGTTAGATTTTCATTGCATGAAAGAAGAAGCTTTAAAATTCTACGACTTGGTTATTGTCGGCCAGCGGACAGGTTAGCTAGCAACACACACAGCCATGATGTCGCTGCATGTATGGATACAACGTATAGGGCTGCTCAACAGAAAGAAGAAAGTGCTGCTCAACAGCTATTGGACAGGACGGAGCTGCTGTTGTGGTGGCCGACGCCTCGTTTAAGCAAAAGGTAAATAAGCTCATAGATAGCACACGAGAGTGTGATAACTTAACAAAATAATAATAATAACAAAGAATTTACACAACATGTAGGCTACTAATTATACTTTTAATGATCCAAAATAATTTCTAATTATAATATTCTCAACAAAACAGCGCAGGATTTTTCATTACCGAAAAATGTATTCAGAATTTAAAAGTGAATCAATAATAATAGCAAACATGTTATCTGGTTTATGCTACTGTCTGATCATGGCCAAAGAAGAATCCCATGACACATAGGCCTATTGGCCCGTGCGCACACCGGCAGTATTCCCCGGTAGAAACGTGACCAGAGAAGTAGGTCAGCGCCATACAGACAGCACGTGGAATCTGGGCCAAATCGAGCCCCCTAGAGGTGATTGCGGAAATTGCATCCGCGAAGCAGACATTGGAAGGCTTTACTGTAATCCTTTACTGTAACTAAATAAATAAACACACAGTGTAGTGGACTGTATATTGTTCAACGGCTAGTGCGTAACATTTATGTCCAGTTCAACCAGTATTTATGTACTAGTCAGGCAGTTCATGGCAGCACTGTCCTCTTCGAATCAAGCAAGTGTGCTTTAACAGTGACATCATATAGCATCAGCTGCTGCTGATTAACAAGTCATTTGCAGGCAGGGTGCTCTAAGCTGAAGATGATGCTTCATGACCAGAGCAGGTTACTGGTGAGTCACGTTGCAGGCTGAGCTCCATAGCCTGCGTGTGCGTGTGTGTGCTGAGCTCCATAGCCTGCGCGCGCGCGTGTGTGTGTGTGTGTGTGTGCTGAGCTCCATAGCCTGCCTGCGTGTGTGTGTGTGTGTGTGCTGAGCTCCATAGCCTGTGTGTGTGTGTGTGTGTGTGTGTGTGTGTGTGTGTGCTGAGCTCCATAGCCTGTGTGTGTGTGTGTGTGTGTGCTGAGCTCCATAGCCTGTGTGTGTGTGTGTGTGTGTGTGTGTGTGTGTGTGTGTGTGTGTGTGTGTGTGTGTGCTGAGCTCCATAGCCTGTGTGTGTGTGTGTGTGCTGAGCTCCATAACCTGTGTGTGTGTGTGTGTGTGTGTGCTGAGCTCCATAGCCTGTGTGTGTGTGTGTGTGTGTGTGTGTGTGTGTGTGTGCGCGCTGAGCCCCATAGCCTGCGTGTGTGTGTGTGTGTGTGTGTGCGTGTGTGTGTGTGCGCGCGCTGAGCTCCATAGCCTGCGTGTGTGTGTGTGTGTGTGTGTGTGTGTGCGTGTGTGTGTGTATGTGTGTTGAGCTCCATAACCTGCGTGTGTGTGTGTGTGTGTGTGTGTGTGTGTGTGTGTGTGTGTGTGTGTGCGCTGAGCTCCATAGCCTGTGTGTGTGTGTGTGTGTGTGTGTGTGAGCTCACACAGCAGCAAGGAGAGCAGTAGGTTAGCATTACTACAGGGATTAGTCTCAATAAAGTACCACTACTCAACCGCAGAAAGAAATGCTGTTTAGGGCTTTCTACTGTATTTCACTTTATCATTGCCCCTGGCATTCACTCACACAGACATGCGTTCCCTGACCATCCAGCCTCTACACTCTGCCTGTAAAGCAACTAAAATATCTGTGTTTGGAATCTAAAGGCAACATTTGAAAGTACAACCCCAATTCCACTAAAACTTGCCTTTAGACCACTAAAACAAGAAGGATGATTTGTCTCCTCTGTAGCTTGGACGATGCAAGACTCCAAATTTTCAACTTTTGTAATTTGAGATGGACCCAGAAACTGTCCTCTGTTACAAATTTGTCATTAATTTTAAAATAATTGTCTCTTGCATCTTCCAAGATACAGAGGAGACAAATCATCCTTCTTGTTTTAGCGGTAAGTTCAAAAGACAGCATCTATGATAGTATGGGGATTTAGTAGTGCCTTGGTTATGGTGTGCTTATTCATCTGGAATTAAAATTAATGCTGAATGATATATATGAATGTATACATTTCATACATATACATATATCAAAAGATGTCACTCAGACATTATATTTTGAGGGTAGACCTTAAATATTACCAGATAATGAGGTCAAACTGCATTCTATACAAAATTCCAACAGTGTGGCTCCATCATAAGGGCAACCAGATGCTAATATGGCCAGTGGGCTGTCCAGATTTGTCACATTTTAAGCATAATAAAAAGGAAAACATGATGACACCTACCAGTTGGGCTGCTGAAAACATGTCAAGGACAAGGAAGAAAGCCCTTTTCTCTACAAAATCATCTTGTCAGTTAACATAATTAACTGTGAAGTGTCCTCCATTGTTTTTTCTTTAGTCTTACTCAACTTTTCCTGCCTTTTATTGACACCGTCCCAACTTTTTTGAGACACGTTGCTGACCTAAAATTTGAAATGAGCATAAATATCCCATACAACAACAAAACAATTCCAGTTTCAGTAACTGATATGTTGTCCTTGGACTATTCTCAAACATATATATTGCTTGTATGATTTGAGAATTATAGCATTTCTTTTTTATTTACATTTAACACAATGTCCCAACTTCATCGGAATTGGGGTTGTAAATAATAAACATGTAAATATATCAACTCTGCACTGTATTTACTTTGCCTTTTGGCCTAGTATTTTATGTTATTTATTAAATTATATGTGGTGTTTTTAAGTGTTGTTTATTTAGAATGTGGTGTTTTTAGTGTTGTACCTCTGCTAAAATACTTAACCTTAACAGCAGATTCATAATGGTTGTACTTTTTGTGACTGTGCCATTACAGCAAGCTATTTATCGCCAGACATGTGCAGTGGTCGTGACACACTGCTTCCAGGGGCATCGCCAGACTTTTTTTTACTGGGGCAAGAGCCCCAGTATTGGTCTGTAGTGCCCCAGTATAAATTTCACCAGTAAAAAAAATCACTTTAGAGTTTTACGTCTACATGGCATAATCTACAGAATGCGCACATAGCTACTTAATATGGCAACTCATTGCTACTTTATTCACTTCATACACAATGTGCACATGGCTACTTAATATGGTAATTTATTCACGTGACTTTGGCTGTGATTGGCGTTCTACCCTCACTTCAGAAACAACTTCGGGACATAATGTCTAACAAAGGTGTCTGAGCGCTATTTCTTTCCACCTGTCTTACAGGTTAGTAGCAGGTAAACTGCCCATCATTGTTTGTTTTCACCTCTGTGTCGCCATTTCCATGTAGATTTAAGTGTTACAACTTTACTTTTTACGTTTAATGTAGGAGGCAGCTGTCATGCAAGCTAGTTCACAGTGACTGCTTTAGGACTCTCTCTGATGCCCATTACATGACTGGACTGGACTGGACTAACTGGACTGGACTAACTGGACTAACTGGACTGGACTAACTGGACTGGACTAACTGGACTGGACTAACTGGACTGACTGGTGTGCAAAGACTATGCATTCATTACAGTGAGGTTTAATAAATGATTCCTTCTTACTGCTTTTTTTCATGCGGTCATTTTTCTTTTTCAGTTACAGTACACGGATTATCATAGATGTGTTTCCTGAACTGCACTGAGTATGTTTGGATTGTTTCACTGTGTCACCATATATTTCTAGTCAGGTTTCCATTCTTATTTGCACCAGTTATGTGCATTAATGTCATACATGTTTATCACCATTTTCTGCCATCACCTGCCTCAGTTCCTTTCTGTTTTATTGTCTTTCACAGCAATAATTTACACTCCTTTGCTTCACGTTAGGCTGAATAACAATCCTCCATTTCTCCCAATTTGGGGTTAATAATGTCTCTTATCACTGATGGATATGGCACTTAGAGTTCTCCTCTTTTTTTGTCTTCCAGCCTGTGCAATGGAGGCAGCTGTGGCCTAATGGTTAGGCAGTCTTGGTATTGGGGTTGGAGGGCCGCAGGTTTAAATCCCGTGCCAGTAGGAACCCTCATCCATGGATGAAGTTGGTTTTATTTGTGTAAAACATAAAACAACAAAGCAACTCACAAGTACGGAAGCCGAGAGAGGCCATGGTCTCAATCATTTTTTTTTCCCACCTTGTTATCACGAGATAACTGGATAATTAATTAGAGATCTCGAGAAAACAACACAATTAACTAATGATCTCGAGAAAACAAAACAACTATTCAGTGATCTTGAGAAAACAAAAACAATTATTTCATGATCTCGAGAAAACAAAACTATTATTTCATGATGTAGAGATTGATTATGGGTCATTCAGGTAGCGGCACCAAGACGTGAATGCTGACTTCGGGCTATTTCTCATTCTTTGTAAACGCAACTTTAGTCGGATTCTCCTGGCCCGTTCATAAGTTTAGAGATAAAACCTACAACCTCAGCTGGATCACTGTATCTCCGTCGAAACGAAGCTTGGCCAGTCTTCTGCGGAGGTGGCGCGGACTGATTTTGACATTATCCCTTATTAAAAGACTTAATGCAATCTCTGCCTGTGTCAAACCCTGATCAAAATATTGCCTTATTAGGTGATCGATCATTCCAGACATTCTTGACTAAAGTTGCGTTTACAAAGAATGAGAAATAGCCCGAAGTCAGCATTCACGTCTTGGTGCCTGTTTTCTCGAGATCTCTAATTAATTATCCAGTTATCTCGGGATAACAAGGTGGAAAAAAATGATTGAGACCATGGCCTCTCTCGGCTTCCGTACACAAGCACCCCACTGGTGTCTTAGGGAAAAAAGTTGGTAATATTGTGCAGTGAAAGGTTTTATCACATTTTGCAGGGTAGGTTACTCTGTCCTGGAATACAGAATTAGCACAAGGCAGATGCTTGTTTACAGTATACACCATCAAAATGATCCTGAACACTTTAAAAGCTGACTACGTTTTGCATTGTGGTTGTAATTTTCCTGTTGAGTTTTTTTGGCTAAAATGACACAGTGGCGTCACTAGGGGGCAGCCTCAACCTATTTGTCTAGAGACAGAAGAGACCTTCCCTGCGTTTGGCTGACATTCCATTTTGTTTGACCGTATTGAGTATTGTTCTATTGAGTATGTTGTCTTATTCGTTCATAGATCATTTCTTTTTAGTGATGATCTGTTATTTATTTTGTGAACCTAACGCTTTCAACGGCAACATAGAGAGCCAGGAGACTCCTTTCTCTGATATCTGTAGTCACAAATGAGTCATAGGAAGATACTGGAGATGCCATATGCCTTTATATCACTAGATCTGTATGTGTGGAGAAAAACTTCCAAAGTTTCCTAACTTGGCTTCCAAAGCAAACGACAAACCTGATTAAGCCATAATGGAATTCCTCTCCAAAAAATCTAAAATGTCCCTAGACACCTTTGGTAATCGGTGAATGTGAAAAGCATGGTTCTAATGAGTGAAAAGTCTTTTGACAGAAAATGACATAAGCACAGGAATTATTTCAGCGCTATCAGAGTTTAGGAAATGCAACTGTTAATATTATCCCTGGGCGAACGGCCGATGCGCAACGCGAGGAGTGCAGTCACGTTGGAGTTAAGACACCTCCCTGAGTCTACCTGATGAATGGTACAGCCCCTAGAATAATGTTTCAAGTAGAAAAAAAACAGACAGTAGCCTAGACACGACTGGCTTCTCACAAACAAAGCGCATATTATAGACAAACAAGGCTACGAAACGTGTGAAAACGGAAGAGGGATTGAACTAGGAAACGCACGGAGTTGTCTACACGAGGCTATGTAGCTGAAGTGACATCTTAGAAGATAAGACTTCCAAACTTTGAACGCACCGTGACCTGACCTTGCCTACTTCACGGAACGAATCGACATGTGTCTTTTTCTACAGCGATGAGTTATAAACCTTCAAAACTGGATAAAAGCAACGATAGGCTGACAGTAGGATCGCCCCAAACTGTAAGTTGGCCTTTACGTTGTAACATGCTTGCTAGAATATTGTTTAGTTTGATATTGTAGGCATTTGCATTTGATATTGTACGTATTTCACCACAAGTGATCGAAAGTAAAATCTGAAGAAACATTATTGCCCCGTGTCAATAATCAGAGGCAATACAGGCCTAATAGATCCTAATAGAAACGACATCCATCGCTTAATAATGCCATTATTGTTACATTTGTCGTGAAAGCTAACCATCTTTTCATTATTTTCCTTCTAAGTAACTTTAATTTATAATTGCTCACCAGGGGAACGACCTGATTTGCGACAAACAAAAGTTACCAATCCGGTACCGCAGGCTCAGTGGCTTCAGCCAAGCAGTGCGGCTAAGCCATAGAGCGCATCAGTTTTATTATGTGCCCTTTTCATGTTGCTGAACTTTCTGGCCACAACACAGAGAACAGCCAGAGTACACGCCACTAGCTTTTGTGTCGTATTCAATAGACTGTTCACTGGTGTTCCTCGACTTTTTCGCCTACATTATCCGCCCAGAAAGGAAACCCCTTGGTATTTTTCATAATAAAAAGCAAAGGGTGTGGTTGATAAAGTAAAATGAAAGCAGCTGTTATCTCTCCCTGTTTCCCCTCAAGTGCTGATAAATGGTGTCTACCCTCTCCACAGCGCTCACACAAGGCACCACCATGTCCAGGGAGAGGGATGAGCGGGACACGGGAACTCTGCGGAGACTGAGTAAAGCCTTCTCCAACATTAATGCCAAACTTCACAAAGACGGTAAGTGCTTAAAGGCTCCCTCTGGAACTACAAGCCCATCTGCCAAAATGGACTTGGACTCTTAGTGATTACAGGTAGTAAAATCAGGAGTTGTTCACAGTATATAGAACTGAAGTCTATTGTGGTAGCATAGTCTTTGTAAGAGGTATACACTGGACTTTAGCAGATTCCATCAAATCCATAGTCACTGATCTGTTTACACATGACAATTACAAAATATAACTGCAACAATGCCTGGTAGTGGCGTAATGTCACCTCACGTGTGCGGTGTTCATATCTGTTAAGCCAAAGAGCAGTGCTGAATTTGCATAGGCTGTACAGGAACTGTCAATGCTGCTATCTGGAGCTGGTTCCTGCCCACAGGCATTGAGAATCCAGCGGTATGCGGTTTACGCTCTCAGCTGTCATGCTAAAGCATGGAAGTAGAAATCGGTGAGGCTAAGCTGACTGCTGGACAGGGCAGTCCAGTCTCTGTGTGTGATCCATGTGGACACAGGAGGCACAGAAGGCATATATGCAAATTGAGTTTCCTAATTTACATGCCACTGATGGTCATGAGAATGCCGCCATCCATTTACATGAAGGTCGTTATTGTTGAGCGGCACTTTCCTTGTTTTTTTTTCTTTGAGGAAACAAACTATACAGACAAGTGCCCCAGACCTCACTCTGACCTTTGTGGGACTTTTATCTGAAGTGAGTTGGAAAACAGCATTCAGACACAGCATCGCCAGAGTAACACTTTTTGTTTTCTGCACTGTATAGGATGAGACAGCAGTAATTTGTTAAAGACGTACACTTTAGCAAGACTTACTCTTAGGCAAGCCAATGTTCAGTTTCAACAAAGGTGTAAAGCTTTAAATACACTACCCATAATGCACTACGAGTTCTTCTCCACTTCTTTGCTTAAGCACTTCTGTCACGGTCCAGTGCAGCAGTCTTTGATCGTGTTTACACCTGGCCTTAAAATGTGTCTCGTATCCAGATTATATTCCACATATGAGATTGACCTGTTTACATTTACTTCTGGTATTACTTAGATCCAAGTGAGATCCAGTGTCTGTGACCAGTTCACACATCTGAAACAGAAGGCTGCCAGTTCATTGGGTCTGAACAGTTGCACGTGATGACAAGTGCTCATGTTGTTGTTTTGTGTGGACTGAAAACACTGCATTTCCATTCGTGTTCGGTGTAGTCACAGTGTGTCCCTGACCTTCTCTAGAGGTGGTTTGGCCAGTCAGACCACAGTCTGTTCTCAGATGATTTTACCAAAGTACTTTTTATTTTGTTGAGACTCTCCAGTTACCTTCTGATCACCAAAACACATTTTGATGCTGGGTGTGAATGGAGTGTAGAGCGGGAAGGAATACACGTTAGCAGTAGTTAGCAGTAGTTAGCAAAAGCCTTTTCTGTTTCCCTGCTGCTGTCTGGTGACCTGTTTACAGCAGAACGAGCCAACATTTAGGTTTATCCTGTGAGGTGAATTATTCAGGGGGTTAGAGCTGACCTCAGACCTTGTCTCGGTCAGTGCAACAGAGATAGGCGGCCCACTATTTCAGTGTAAAGAACTCTGGGAATTTGACTTTGTAAAAAGGGCCTGAGACTACACAGTTGGCTCCTCCATGAGTCAAAGAGTAGAGAGGCAGAGTACTAACCCAACTGAAGACTAGTCAGGGTGGAGTACTAACTCAACTGAAGACTAGTCAGGGTGGAGTACTAACCCAACTGAAGACTAGTCAAGGTGGAGTACTAACTCAACTGAAGACTAGTCAGAGTGGAGTACTAACTCAACTGAAGACTAGTCAGGGTAGTGTTTCAAAACAAGTAAGAGAGCTACAACAAACAGATGGTGTAACTTAAACAGACTTTAATGTTAATGTCAATTTCACCGTCAGTTTAGCCATCTGTTCTTGTCTTTGTTGGAGGAAGACACTGATTCAACAGCAAAAACCCTGTTTGTTTTTTCCACTAGGAGAAGAGAGAGCCCCTTCCGGTTCAAACACGGGTCCACAAGCGCCAGACTCTTCTCGAACCCAGGACCAGAGCAACGCCAGCGGGCAATTTTTCTTTGAGTACCTGGTGGTGGTCAGCCTCAAGAGGAGGCGGGGCCAGGAGGGCTATGAACCGCAGATCACCTACCAGTTCCCCAAGGTTAGAGTTAGCTTACAGAACACCCTCATGGACATGGAGGAAAGAGCACCTTTTGACAGCCTAGAAGCATTTTGATTGAATTAGAGTTCACTGGTTGACATTTTAACTGATTACATTCATAACTGTCACAGTGACTGTGACATGCAACTTAAACATTTCATTTGATATCTTCAATCTCCATCATTGCCTGTAAAACAGAAGGACATTAACACAAGTTATCATGCTTGCAATACATATGTGTATGTATTATGTCATACTCCATTATCAGTATCAGGATTTGATTTTGGTTCACAAAAACAACAATTCTGATCATTCTGGTCTGTTGCAAAGCTGTGTAAATATCAGGGTAATTGCAGTGTTATAACAAAAGCGTAAGATAAAGACCTGAGCACCTGTGCTGTGTGTGTGTCAGCGTGATGCCATGGGGCAGTCACAGAGGGAGGAGGAGGAGAAGTCCCTGAAGGCCATCACCCTCTTCTGCTTCCCCGAGGGGGTTACCTGGGCACCACTGACTGAGTACTCAAGGTACACACATGCACACATGCATGCACGCACACACACACATGCACGCACACACATGCATACGCATGCACGCACGCACGCACGCACACACACACACACACATGCACGGCCACGCACACGCACACGCACACACACACACACACACACATGCATACGCATGCACGCACGCACGCACGCACACACACACACACACATGCACGGCCACGCACACGCACACGCACACACACACACACACACACAACACACAACACGCAACACACATGCACACTCACACACATTTTGTATGATGTTACAGTCAGTGATGCCTTTGTAGGATTTTTCCCAATCTTCTTCACTGATTTCTTTCCCATGCGTCCTGTAGCTGATTAGATATGTTGCACCGCGTGTTTTGACAAAACCAGTGGAAACAGCAGTGGATGGTTTTACTGCACTCCAGTTACAGTATGCAAAGAGGGCAGCACACGTTCAGCAGAGTTGCAGTGCATGCTTTCCATTGGAGTGCAGGACATGTTGAGCAGGGTTGCAGTGCATGCTTTCCATTGGAGTGCAGGACATGTTGAGCAGGGTTGCAGTGCATGCTTTCCATTGGAGTGCAGGACATGTTGAGCAGGGTTGCAGTGCATGCTTTCCATTGGAGTGCAGCACATGTTGAGCAGGGTTGCAGTGCATGCTTTCCACTGAAGAGCAGACTGTTTTGTAACACAAGTGAGTGTACAGTGATTATAGCTGTTCTCTGCTCAACATAGCTGGCTCACCTGTGATACGGTTTAGCAAAAATGCACTTGGGAAGGTCATAATTACATAACTGCACTATGCTCCTCTCTCCAAAGTGTGAAATTACCTCACATAATGACTGTTGTGAACACTGTATTTACCGCTGCACTTCATTAGGTCATTATGCAGCTATAGGCCCGCTAGAGGACCTAAATAGGTAACTGGGCAAAATAACTTAATTTAATTTCATTTAATTTGACTCACAGTGCATTCATTGTGCACCGTTCATGTACTTCAACATCCCTTGAATGTGTTTGTTGTCTGAGTTCATACCACGACAGGGACCTTAAAGTGTTAAGGAAACATCTCAGCTTCACATTGTCAGTTTTTATTGTACATGGTATGACTTCTGTGTTTATTTTGGCTCAGCTAAATGCTAACATCTTTCCTTTTTACCTTTTGTGTTTGTAGTGAAACCTTCTCTTTCGTTCTGACTGAAATTGATGGTAGCAGGCGGAATGGCTACTGCAGAAGATTACTGGTATTGAAACTCTATAGACATTCTTTAAGAAATAAGTAATTTCACACAAAAAACCTCACTCATGGTGTATGTTATGAAAGTGAAAATGAAAGGAGCCTCACACATGTGTTTGGCAGTAGCAACTATGACCATGTTAGGGGAATGAAGGCGCAGGAACGCATAAAAGATTCTTTCCCTCCCGTCTGAGTCATGCAGTGTAACAAAACATCAACAAGTAGACCTGAAGACAGGACTTTTTGGGGGAATTTCCCCCTGTAAATACTTTAAGAATATTTAAAAAAAAATTAACTTCAGTCTTTGTAGTTGTTCACTGAACATCACCTGAAGACAAGCCATAATTCTGACTTTAACAGTATTTTGAAGTTTATATAGTTTCAGCAGAGAATTTATTTACAGTCTGAGCATTTGTAAAAAAAAAAGTCTGTAAGGGAACAACTGAAAAAGTTTGACCAACCTCAAGGAAACCCATAGCCATAACTATAATGCCACTGTTATAACATATGTATGAGTTATATAAGGACAGTGTCTAAATACAAGGGAATTTCAGCTGGTGTCATGTATTAGCCTCATTTCATATGTGAATGCAGATAAAACCATAACATTCTAAGTATTATACCTCCACCCTTCATGGATGTTCAATCACTGATTTTATTCTGATCTGCCTCACATCTGAAATAATTGCTAAATGGAGACGTTGACTGTCTGTCTTGTTTGCTTTTAGCCGTCTGGCAAAGGCGCTCGGCCCCCGGAGGCCTACTGCATCATCAGCAGAGTGGCATGCTTCGGCCTCTTCTCCAAGGTGAGCCGTGCCAGCCTCTGAGCGCCCTGTCAGTGGGCATGCAGACCATGGGCGCCAGATATCATGGCCTTCGATTCCAGTCACTCTTCCCAGATATCATGGCATTCGATTCCAGTCACTCTTCCCAAATATCATGGCCTTCGATTCCAGTCACTCTTCCCAGATATCATGGCCTTCGATTCCAGTCACTCTTCCCAAATATCATGGCCTTCGATTCCAGTCACTCTTCCTAGATATCATGGCATTCGATTCCAGTCACTCTTCCCAAATATCATGGCCTTCGATTCCAGTCACTCTTCCCAGATATCATGGCCTTCGATTCCAGTCACTCTTCCCAAATATCATGGCCTTCGATTCCAGTCACTCTTCCCAGATATCATGGCCTTCGATTCCAGTCACTCTTCCCAGATATCATGGCATTCGATTCCAGTCACTCTTCTCAAATATCATGGCATTCGATTCCAGTCACTCTTTCCACTGTCGAGCTGTTATGTAGGCCTAGAATGTAGCCCATGTGTCACACTACCATGAAAAATATGTATACATGTGTAAACTACGTTTACATGTAAACCTTGAAAATATAAAAGATGTAGCTGCAAGGTTGAAACATGTCTATAGCTGTCTTTTTCTTTGCACTCACACACACGTACGTATGCACATATATATAGTGTGTTGGAGCACTTCCATTCTGAACTTAGAGGAGAATGGGTGGCCTTTCCTGTGGGCTGTCTTTGTTTGGTATCATTACTAAATGAATAAGCGTAACACACAAAACTAAAACCAAAACCTTTAACTATCAGTGTGTAACACCAGCACCCTATAACATCCTGTTGTTGTTGAAAGTGACTGTAGTCATTGTGATTTCATTCAAAATACTTAAAGTGACTCACTCCATTAGACACATTAGTGAAGTATGTTGCCCCCCCAGGCCCAAAATAACCCAGCTGTGGGACACTTGTCAACACAGTTGTGGAAAAGAAGCATTTTGTCCTGTGTTGTGTTGTCATGGCCAAAGCCAGCAAAACTGGTTGAGCACAGAAGAAAGTTATAGCACACCACACCTCAGCCATTTTCCCCAGCCATTATCCCTTGCCAGCAGATCACAGGACTTTACCATCACCGAAGCCCTTAATTCCTCTATTGTGGCCTATTGTTTTGCTGTGAGGCTCTTTGAAGCATGGGAAGGCTAAAGTGCTGAAGGTGAAATGTGTGCTTTCCTGGCAGATATTTGATGAGGTGGAGAAACGCAGGCAGAAGTCGATGGCCATGATCTACCCCTTCATGCAGAGCCTGAGGGAGGCCCCGTTTCCTGCCCCTGGCAACACAGTCAAGATCAAGAGCTTCATTCCCGAGTCCGGCACTGAGGTACTGAGATGAGTGTACTGGTTAAAGTGTAATCCTGGAGTTTTTTGAAGCCAGCGCCTACTTAGTTCTTGGTACTTTGTATTATGTGTTGGACCCCAGTAATGTTACTGCTATTTTGACATTTGTTAGGGTTTAAAAATACTCATTTGGATATGTTTGGCTGCAGGCTCTTTGTCTGTTCACAGTTCCATTTGGTTGTTGGTTGCATGTTCCAAAGAAAAGACATTTGACATTTCTTCGAACAAAGTAATCTAGCTCTCGGAGGAGGGAGTGCTAGACTCTGTCAGTGTAAAACAGACCCTGGCTTCAAATGACTCAGAAGTACAATTTCATTTTGCTCATTTAACAGATGTCTGAAAAATGTGACAGGCAATGTTAGGAAAACCTCTACTCCACTGAAAGGGATCTACTTAAAGAACAAGACATTTTTTGTAGTACTGAACATGTTACATGCAATTTAGAAAACTTAAAGAAAGAAGGCTTAGAGCTCAGCTGAAACTACAACAGTACAACACACTCTCTGCAATATTGAATTACCATGTGATTATATGTGTTTGTAGGTAAGACTAAGAGTCAAAACACCCACCACATCTGTGGAGGGTGGAGGGTTGCTCATCGGTCCATTGCCCAAGTCTTGTTTGAGTACATTTTTCCTCTGGTTCCCAGATCATCAGTCTGACGAGACCAACAGACTCGTGGCTGGAGCACGTAGACTTCCGGACACTCTTCCGTTGCCTTGGTGATGAGGAAGTGCTGCAGGTGTTTGCTGCCACGGTGTTGGAGCGACGCATTATCTTCATCGCCGATGAGCTCAGGTACGACACTACTTCTAGAGTATTCTCTATGACCAGCTGTAAAAACACAGGGGAGAGATTTCTCATCTATTGTCCTATGGGCAAATACAATACTGAATTAACTAATGTTCATAAACATTTGAAGCCAGCACTATTCTCTGCATTAAATCTCTGTGTGTCCCCTACAGCACCTTGTCTCAGGTCATCCATGCCGTAGCTGCCTTGCTTTATCCGTTCACATGGCAACACACGTTCATCTCCATCGTGCCTAAAGTTCTGATCGACGTTGTCATGGCGCCCACTCCATACCTGCTGGGGGTCACACGGAACATGCTGGAGCTGGTTACGGACCAGAGTGATGTGAGTAGGCTCCTCCAGTAGCACTGCAGTCAAATGCTTGCATGAGTCTGTTTCATAGTAACGCACTGCAGAACAGGAAGGTCATCTGTGATTCACCCACTAGGTTTATGTCATCCAGCTCTTGCCTGGGGTCCGGTGGTGATGGGTGTCATAAGCAATGCAGAGTGCCGCGTGTTGTCTGCACCGAAGGGGGCCTCTGGCCAGTTATCCTATCCATTAAGTGTGTGTGTATTCTGTTTTATGTCAAATACCCCCAGGAGATAAGTTTAAGGAGACAGTTGTACAGAATGTAGACTTTTTCTGTGAAGGCTTGTGCTTTTTGTTTAGAGATTCTCAATGATTCTCAGTAAAGACTTGGCTTTGTGTCCTTTGAGAGCTTGCAGATGTGGAGTGACGCTGATTAAGCAAACAGGATTAGAGGACATGGCCGAGGGCCCGGGGTAGGGTGGGGTGGCTGCGTCGGCCATTTTTTTACTTCTTTGTGTACACTTTTACAGCTGCTTATCGTCGACCTGTCAGATGGTGCAGAAGAGAGGTTCATCATACGGGTAAGTGTCATCAATCATTAGTGGCATCTCGAAGCAGAGAAATAAAAGGCACTAAAAGGCATTTTCTGCTGCCCCCCCACCACACCCCAACCCCCCTTATAGACACACACACACACACACAATGAGTTACATTCGCAGACACACACACACAATGAGTTACATTCGCAGGCATTAGTTCTGTTCTCCTTGTGCTTTCACATGATCCTAATTCTAAGGGATCCTTGCCACAGAGCAATGCAGGAGCAGCTTTTGTTGTTCAAGGCCATTGGCGTACTTTGCCAGTGATATAATGTTGGCAGCACAGCCTAAGCATTCCCTCTGGTCTTACAACATGTTTAATCCCAGATCCGCCATTTTCTCTCTGTCTTACAGCTGGGGGACGAGGACGCAATACTTCCAACCAAGCTACAGGAGGACTTACTAAAGGCTCTCAGTGCCAGACAGCCTAACTCAAGTGAGAAAGATATTTACTTTCTGCTTCGTTAGTGTTATGTTATATTTGTTATGTTACGTCTGGCCTACACAACATTTTTCTGTGCTGTTTATTATGTGAGCTGATAACACTTGGAGAGGCTTGCTGTCAAACTGTTGTGCGCACACCACGCTTGATTAAAACAGTATGCTGCCTTATGACATCCGAGCCAAGAATGTTTAAAGAAATCATGTGGTATTTTGTCATTGGATGCTTGTGTTTTCATGAAAACATGTTTCCTTGGGTGGACAGCTTCACACTGTGGGGTAATGACTTTTGATAGAAACTGCTGTGTTGTTGCTTTTTAGCTGCCGAGGAGCTGAACAGGGTTATCTCAGAGGCCTTCCTGTCTTTCTTTGTGAACACGGTTGGCCACTTTGCGAGCCACGTGAAGCGCGGGGGCAGCGGGGGCCAGCCAGGTGTCTTCAACAAGAAGGGCTTCTGCAAGGCCACAGAGCCCAAGGCCAGCCGCCATTTTGTTAAACTCTTCGTGGAGACGCAAATGTTTGACATCTTCATACAGGAAGTGGAAAGGCATCCAAATCGGGAAGGTCAGAGATGCTTCCTTGTGGTTTTAAAGGAAATAAAATGACCCATTTAGCAGTCATATTTGTAGACATGCGCACAGCATTTCTATCAAAGTGTATGACCTTTCAAAACTACAGAAGAGTGTTTGACTTCAGCAACTAAACAACTATGAATAACTATGTTGTTAATCTTTGTAATTGTATGTTTATCATTTTCAGGATTCTTTCATAAGAAAGTAGCTGAATATGAACAGAAAAAGAAAAGCGAGAAGACGAAGAGTGGATGGGGACGTGTGGGCTTCTAAGGCCCAACATCACAAGCAGAGCTGAGGGTCACTGCTGCCTTATGTTCATTCTGCCGTCAGTAACACAGCTTTGTTTGAGGCATCACCTGTTTGTCTCTTCTGGCTAAACCCACACGTCTGTCTTTAGGAGATGCTGCGAGTCAGCTGAGAGTCTTTAGCGTGTTATTGGACCTTAAGTTAAAACAGTGTTTTTAACGCCTCAGCTGCTGTCACTGTTTCCCCTCTGCAGCCTCTAAGAAAAGGATGTTCCTTCCATGGTTTTACCATTTGCAGTCGTGTTCCCATGACAAAATGTGTAGGAGGACTTTATAGGAGAGCTGTAGCTTGACAAGAATCAGGGACAATCAAACAGTTTTGTTTCTTACTTAAGCACTGTCATCACTTCAAGAATGGTTAGCCGGAGTATTTGCTTCTCTATTCTAGTATATAGCAGACTTATTTCTTTGGAATAGTCTTAATCCACTGACAAACAAGGCTGTAATTGGTGAGGAGTATTTAGTTGTATTATTTGTTGTTGTTTGTTAATATTTATTGCACTTCTGTGAAAACTGTTGAATGTGAGCAATTGTCTTTTAGCATTGGATCTGTTGGCCATGTACATGTAGACACATTTGTTGTATGGGTGTCAGAGGTTAATTAGCACTTTGTTTTAGTTTTCTGAATAACATATGAAGAAAACCTTCAAGGATTTGTCCGACAGAACACACTCTAACGCTGTAGATGTAACTGAGGACCTGATTTGATGTGTCATGATCCACTGTCTTACATGATTTAGTTTGTTGGTTTATCCCTGTATGACTGTAGTTTTGTTAGAGTAAACTAGTTTGTGAATAATTGACAAGAATCAGGCAGTAAATGTGGCTTTTATTTGTCTCTTTTATTGTTATGCAAATTTACTCTGGAAACAGCAACTGAAAGGTTTTCAGTATTGATCTGACAGAATACATGATCGAGGGTTATACTCAAAACCAGCAGCTGATCTCGGAGGAGTAAGTCTCTGGTAGTAAAATATACTATTTTATTACATAAAAATGTCGTCTGACTGATCAGTGTACAGCTATAAGCCCTAGAGTGCCTGTCACTAAAAGTACTCTTCTTTCATAACCGACAAACACTGGTACCAATTTAAATTCCTCTACATCAACACTTATGAAAATGGAAACTAGAAAGAGTAGTAGAACTGTGTGTTCCTGTTGTCATGTTAAAATGGGATAACAAATGCAACATGCCCAAAAAGCACAGCATTAATGGTGGTAATGGATCATCTTTACCACAAGACCTTTTGAGTTATACCCTTGCACATCTTTACCACAAGACCTTTTGAGTTATACCCTTGCACATCTTTCGACTCTACATTTTGACAACAGAAACTAATCACACTCATTACATCAACCACTGACATGGAAGGGTTTGTATTCAAGACAGTTTACAGTGAATAACAATACAGATTATTATGACCTTGTGCCAGCGTTACAGTTATAATGTTAGAGGACTGTCAAAAGAACAGCCCTTGTTTAGATAGACCAGTAAGCTGCTGCTTGGGGTTATGAAAGGTTTGCAACCTGGCAGTTTGTGGTGAGATCATTAACGGTGACATTCACAGCAACATCTGACACCTCTTCCTCAACATGTTTAGACCTTACACTGCACTGCGTTGTTATCAAGATATCTGCTACTCATCACATTCTCGATCTTTGTAAACATCGCAACCCTAGTCATTACTCTTAGCAGAGAATAATGAAGCTTCAGCGCCCCCTGCATGTAATCTCAGGAACATGTTAAACTATTTACAAAGAAAAAGGATTTAACAATAAATCCATCAGTTCTGTTAATACTGCAGAAGCATGATTGGTTTCCCACTTTTAATATGTGATTTAATTTGTCAGCACCTGAACACCCAAATAGTCTCTGTTATAGCACCTGTGAAAATATGATCACTTAAGCAATAGAAGTGTAGACGTTTGCACTGTAAGACCAGGCTGGCTAGTTTTCAGCGGCTCAAGCAATGACAGAAAGCATTCCAGTAATCCCTGTTTGACCATATCTCGTACAGCAAAATAATCTTTTTTATGTCACTAATTCATAACCTTAAACTCATCTCAGTGAGGCCAGGTCCTTTCTCTTGAGAGCTTCTGAACATGATCACTCCACTGTGGAGCATAGATAAGCTTTCTGGTCTGGTTGCCGTGGAGATGGCTGTGTTCTTTTCTAGATGCTTCCGGCGAGAAGGGGGGGACTTTCTGCCGTGGAGACGGCTGTGTTCTTTTCTAGATGCTTCCGGCGAGAAGGGGGGAACTTTCTCCTGGATTCAGAGGCCCGATGACACCATAACGTGATGACTCGTACAGGTGACTGCTGTGAAGCACTGCCTCTGCCCTCAGGTTGATTTTCTATAATAATTAAGTTTTACATAGAAGTGTCAACAGGTTATCTCAGTAGCAGATCAGTAAAACGTGTTTTGTAAATGCAGAGGTGGACAAATCAGCTTGTCAAAATAAAAGCCTGCTGCCATGTGTTTCTTCTGCCTGTGCTATTAACACAGGTGATTTCACTAATTAGTCTACCTGGCTCTCATCTACCTGGCTGAAGAGTTCCAGTAGTTACGAGCAGCTGCTTCAGTGAACTGGTTGGAACAAACACGTGGAAGGACATTTACTTTCAAAACTCAGCATGCCCGCCTGTAGAGTCTAGTCTTAGTGGTGAGTCTGACTACACCCATTACATTACATGCAGTTATATTTCGTTACATCAAACATAGCACCCTGAGGAGAGGGACAATGGAAGTTCATGAAAGGAATGAAACGAGGAGGCAGACTGGGTGGAAAGTGATCGTCTCACCTGGAAGTCCCTGATGTAGGTGAAGAAGAAGCAGACGAAGGAGAAAGCCAACGACCACTCAGAGATGGTGCTGATCAAGTGAGCCGTGTAGCCCTGACACAGAAACACTAGTCAGAATCCCCAATGTTTTTTTAAATGAAGACAAAACAACTGATAGTTTACTAGGTGTACTTCCTTAAACCATTCCTTTAAACGCTTAAGTTCTTGAACGAGCTAGCAGATTTATGCAGTGGGTAAAATTTATGAAAGTGTTCTATATCTAATTGAAATACAAATATTTCAACAGAAGGTTTACTTTCATCGGGTTTTACGTATTACAGTGATAAAATGTCAGGTTGATGGCCCCAAGAGGTCATGTAATGGATATGAAACTCTGGAGTCTGGCTGAAAACGTCTTTGTTGTCCTGAGGGTGGACAGACAGCATCAACCAACAGACATGATGACAAACACAAAGCACCTTGTCATCACCATAGGACATACTCAACATCTAAGCCTGTAAATACTAAAAGCTTACCGTTTCTCCAGGGATCCAGTGCAGTTTCTTTGACAGGTCAACCCCAGGCAAACTGCTGTACATGATCATGGATGACACAAACACTGAAGAAGCAGCAGGTTAAGGAGCACTGCAGCACAGCTGACAGTCTACACCCATTATAGACACACAGCAGTGCCACATGACACTGTATAGGTAGAAAAACCAGAGACAGGCTGGATACAATATAATCAGGATATTCACTGTATAGGTAGAAAAACCAGAGACAGGCTGGATACAATATAATCAGGATATTCACTGTATAGGTAGAAAAACCAGAGACAGGCTGGATACAATATAATCAGGATATTCACTGGATGGGGAAGTGAAAAAGAGAAATGGTAACACACTCACAAAGATTAGTTAGGATCTACAGGAGCCATTTTAGTAACTCAAAAAAGTCTCTGCAATCTAAATAAATTCATTACACTATACCCCTCTTCACAGCCTTCAGTAGTCCAAGACTGAGACTGATTCATATCTGCCGAGTTTTTGGAAACCAGATAGGAAGTGCAGCTTAATTATGAAACCACTGCCAGGGTAATGGATGTGTTTGAAAGGAAGTAGGAACATAATGGAAGGTGTGCACCCTGACTGCACCAAATCCCACTTTGGATAAAGGCAGCACCACCATCAGTAGGGCTAAAGGTTAAATGTGGGGGAAGGATACTGCTGAGGCTGCTGGCTGTGCTCCAGGCTGCCACGCCAAAGCGCGCCCAGAATATGCTCTTGCCGTGCACATGCGGCTGCATGTGGTAGGACACCCCGGTCTGCACCATGATGTACAGCGCTCCCACACCAAAGGTCATAATCGCCCCCACTATGTGTATGGAGAAGATTGTGGTTTTCTGCAGAGAGAGAGACAGAAAGCGGATGTAACTTCCTGTACAGTGAGGTTTCAAAAGTTTCCAAGTTTCTATGGTAGTGTTGCATAACCCTGTATGAAATTCCTCAACATTATTCAAGAAATACATTCAAGAATTCAAGAAATACAAGAGATACAACAGACTGCTGTGACAATATAGCTTAATAATTGCATGAAAAGCTGAAATTGTGTGCAGTGCATAGGCATTACATTACACTTAGCTGACCTTCCGATCGCAAGACCAACTCCCTAACCACTAGGCCACAGCAGCAATAGGCAATTACGGGGAGAGAGAGAGAGAGAGAGAGAGAGAGAGAGAGACAGAGAGAGAGAGAGAGAGAGAGACAGACAGAGAGAGAGAGAGAGAGAGAGAGAGAGAGAGAGACCATGAAAGTGAAAGAGCGTGGGTGGAAAAATATCTGTAGTGACGATCAAGTCAGGCAGTGCCCTACCTGAAAATTTCCCACAACACACATGCCCAGGGAGCTGGTCCAGCCGAGAACGAGTCCCACTAGGTTTAGCCGATGGAGCCTGGTTTCTCCTGGGTCTGTTAACACCTGAACCTGTTTGTACCGCACATATGTCGTGGCGATACCTGTAGAGTTATCAAAGCATGACACACAGTGTAAAAGATTTGAAGATTACATTACATTACATTACACTTAGCTGACGCTCTTATCCAGAGCGACTTACAGATATTTGCAGGGTTTCAGTTACAGTCCCTGGAGCAGCGTGGGGTTAGATGCCTTGCTCAAGGGCATCTCAACTATGGGTAGGGCGGAATTCGAACCGGCAACCTTCCGATTGCAAGACCAACTCCTTAACCACTAGTCCGTAGCTGCCCCATGAATCCTTTTCCTTTCATTCTTCACCACACAATCAAAACCAAAGATCTGGTGGGGTTGGTACTGTAGCCAGAAGATTTGTGTATTTCTCCAAATGTAAATGAGTTTAGACTAACTAACTAACTAAATAAATAAATAAATACTATTAATGACCCTGGCACAATTTAAATCATGTAGTGTTTGAAGCGTCCATGGAAACGATGGGTGTTCGGTCAGGAAACAATGGGTGTTCAGCCAGGAAATAAGCCACCATACCAAGAAATGCAGAGATGTTGAGCATGATTCCAAACAGGCATCTCTCAGGAGCTTCAGCCCCAGTGTCACTAAAGATGCAAGACAAGACAAAAGAAAAAACACACTCCAGACATAAGCAAGCATATTTTGAAAAGCAGAATTTATTATAATTAAAACAGTGTCATCTTAACCGATGAAGACAAACATCTAATTGACATCTAAATCTTTTAACTACCTTCTCACCCTCAACTTTTAACAACCCAATGTCACTCAGTATCCAAACACGTACATACAATTTCATGCATTTAGCTTTTTATAATACACATCGTACAAACCAGTGAAACAATTCTCTTCCAACAATACAAATCAGACTGGAAATACCCACAATAACACATTCAGCACTGTCTTTCATTAAACACCAAGCCAAGACTGTCAAAATAGGGAGAAAAGTGGAACTGACTAGCCAGATCAGATGTGATACAGAAATACAGAAAAGAAGGGGGCAGCAGAGATTGCTTTTGTAGCACTGCATCAATCAAAGTAAATATCCTTTCCACTCAGTCCTCTTACCTTATATATGGCACCAGGGGGTCAACATGGTTCAGCAGCACGGCGGTGATGTAGGCGAAAGCAAAAGAGGCAGAGGTCCAGATGACCAGAGCCACAGGTAGAATGCACATACCCTGCTGAAACCACCACATCGCCGTGTTTTAGTGAGGCTGCAACCAGACGAAACACTGCAAGAGAGATATGACAGAGATTGGTGGAAACATCTTGACTTGAGAAAAAACCGTCTTCTTTAAGGGGCATCTTACGTTAATATGTGCAGTTGTAGTTCTCTGTATTAGTGTAGTGTGTGGAGAACTCCCATTTGCGGACACAAATCATGAGAGCATGGTTCCTGTTTTTCAAGAAGTAAAAGAGAAGTAGCATTGCTCGTACACAACTTGGTTCTTCTAAAGATATGGGACAGATCTGCTAAAACTGTTTCGTTGGAAAGAATGTCTAGTATGGAGTGGCTGTTAAATAACAGGTTATCTGATTTATTCGTGCTTGACTGGGAGAGGCTATTAGACTTCATGTCAAGTTCAGACTTTACCTTTTGTGTAAAGGTGAAGACGGCTTACACGGAAATGCAACACAGATTAAATTGTAACTAGTATGTATATATGAATTACAAGAAATTGCTTATAATAAACTCACGAGGAACATGAGGTTAGTTAGCTGGCTAGCTAAACAAGAAAAATTGGTTACCTTTCAAAGTTACATTTGTAGCGTCAAGTCACTGTGAGGACAGGCGGCAGTCATTTACATGTTGACATGATTGTTGATATGAAAAGACGAGATAAAAATCTCACAGAAAGTTTCGTTTCCAGTAATTAAAAGTACATGACAGCACAATGTCTGTCATACAACATAAACCGACTCTTGGTACGCTACTTCCTGTGTATTTTGACGCAAAAGTACCCGGATCACAACGGAAGCAGCTGTGCCTATGTCCATAAAGAGTTTTAAATATTTTTTACCAATTTAACAACAACGAAGAAAACAGACGCAGATCAAAACTCTTGTTAGCAGAAGACAGCTTTCAAAGCTATCCATTTGCTTTATCGTTTTTTTTAAAGAAATATTGTACAGGTCGTGGACAGGTAAAATATAATAATAATAATAATAATAATAATAATAATAATAATAATAATAATAATAATAATAATAATAATAATAATAATCACCCGTATTTAGTATTGTGAAATGGCCAAAGTAGCCTACACGATAGGACTTTTATTGTGTAAAAATCTGGATTAGCCACCTCTGAATTAATTTTGTAACACAATGAAACTCCCATCCCAATGAAACTCTGGCCTGTCTGCATGGTGGCTCCTGTTCCCAAACTAAGTGAGGTTTCACAAGTTGCCATAAAGTCTAAAAGCCTTATGTTAGAGGCCACCCCCGTACATTTTTTCACAAAGCCATCAAAGAAATCTGCTATGAGTAAATAGGTTAATATTTAACTGTTAATAATTGAGCAGCTTTACTCAAGTGCATAGACCAGCATGTAGGCTACAGTCTGGTTGTATCAATAGTGACCCAATTTGGGATCTCTGAGCCGAGGGGAAAACAGACATGACTTTCCAAAAGAAGCCGCGGGGTGGCGTAGAAGTTTGACTGCAGAAGCCAGACAGATGGCCAACTAGTATAGTGAAGTGCATGGACCGCAGATTAGTGCGACAAAAGCAGCATCAATTGGGAACGATACATTCTGTGTCGCGTGTTGGTTCGAACACTGAACACTGTTATTTTCACGAGGTGGCTGAAACAGTTTGCCAAAGTTCGATTCTACTAAGTTAACGTTATTTTCGGATGATTGATAGGCTATATTTCTGTCGTCCTACACACCTAGGGTAAGTTAATTAGTTGTAAAGGTACACGTGTCAAAATGACTTTTCTTAGTAGAAGTTACTCTAAAATTGAGCATTATCTTTTCTGTAATAAAAATGTGTTACTACATACTACTAATAAACATGTGGCTAATTGTAGCCAGCTGTCCCTACACCAGTTACATTTGCTGTTACCTTTAGGGTAGGCCTAACGAAATGTACACTTTGACACAGGTATTATGTTTATTTTTCATCTGTCATTCTCAGTGTCTTTGTGAAGCCGTTCAGGAACTCCAATATTTTGCCTCCACTTATTTAAAAAAATAAATTAACGTTAAGCCCAATACCCTAACACCACATTTCTGCAATGGCATCGAAGAGATCTCTTCTCGACGAAAATGGTAAGCCAAGCTAATCATCCATGTTACGCCACCAACTTTTAACTAAACATACACTGTCTATCTGAAAAATATTAAAACTAACTGTGAAATGTGCACTACGCGTTGGTTACATTGTCTATAATCATCCAGATACCACAACAGCAAGCAAAAGAAACAGACATTCAGAGTCAGATGAAGACTTTCTGTCAAGGTAAAACGTGTTTATGCAAACTGTAATCTATTAATTATATGAGCCAACACATCACTGCAGTTTTGTATCATTCTGTTTTACCAACCTACCCACAGGGAGACCTTTAGGACCATGATTCACCAGTTTGGAGGTAGGCCTACACAAGAGCTCACACAGGCACACACAAAAGAGACTACCTAACCTCTTTCATTGAATCTTTGTTACCAGCATGTCTCAATACTACTCTATTATGTTTTGACAGCTGATGTGAACAAGGCCTTTATGGCCAAGAGGAAACAGTTTCAGAATTTCACAAGTTCATCACTAAAAACCAGCAGTCAGAAAATGGCTCAGTTTTGGCAGAATCAGCAGAAAGATAGGTGAGCATGCTTGTTTTTAGCCTTTACAGGAGCAGGTTTAGAAGAACACTTAAGTTGAATTGTTAAAGTGAAAAATAAACACTGTTGTCTTTTAGGAGTCAGCTTACTGAAGACTATGCTTCTCAGTTCAATGCAGTGTTTCAGCAGTGGAAGGCTGATTTGCACAAAACCAAAGATATGGATGAAAAGCTTGAAGTAAGAGACGTTGCTGTACAGATACAGGTTATGTCCTCCACCATTCTGTAGGCCTAGGAGAGAAATATGGCTCTGTATTTGTCTCTTTCAGAACATGTTCCACCATCAGCAGAAGATGTTTCAGCATATGAAAGCAGCACAGGGGCAGAGACTGAAGACACTCAAACAACTTTTGGAACAGTACATACAGGTAAATATAATGATGAGGTTTATCACCGTTTCCATTACAGTCATGAGGGTTGTGATAGTTATTATTCTATGAAGGAGTGTCTGTTAAGTGTCTACACTAAATGTAGTCCACAGTCAATTTCTCTTGTTAACAACCATTATTAGACAACAGTTCTGTAAAGACAAAGGATTTCAGTCCACAGCACCTAACAGTGTAAATCATTTTGTTTTGGATCATTTACATTGTAATTGGTTGGGGGTTAGATCACACATGTGATGACAGTGTATAAATAAATAATAGTATATGGCATACTAAAGGTGTCAGCCCTAATGTTGAGTTGATCAGCAGATGTCACAGAGGTCATAAGACAGTAAATACATCTTAAATACAGTGCAGCGGAGTAATGGCTACTGTGTTGTTATATCAGGTAATATAGTAGCTTTGGTCAGTGTTGTGAGCTTTTAGTCTTCTGTGTTGGAAGGGTTTACAGGAATTGGACAAAACCCATGATGAGGAACAGGGAGCTCTTCTCAATGCCTTACGCCAGGACATGTCAGTCCTCCAGAAGAATATGCTCATGGCCAACGTGAGTGCTGACTTGTCACACTTTTCCCTTTGACCTCCAGTGCAATGTTTCATACCATCAGTTGCAAATTCAGTGCATGTTTCACATCCCTGTATCTGTCTGTCCAGTGTGTGTGTGTCCTAAAAGTATCTTTGTTGTGTGTGTAGTCATGGCTCTGTAAGGGATAGTGCCCAGTGGTCAAATTCAGCCTGACACTGTGCCAGCTAATCAACACATTGCTTCAGGCACACAGAAAGGAGGGGTGCAATACGATTGGCCATCTAATCAACAACCTTTCACCAGAATGCAACAGTAAAATAGTGTATGTGTGACTGATGGTATCCTCTCTTCCCTTTTTTCCAGCAACAACAGGAGATGGCATCTGTACGCAAGTCCTTACAGTCCATGCTGATGTGATGTCCTTAAGCAGCTACTCTGTGTTTTGTATTGAGCACTGTGTTTATATAAGTTTTTTATTATTATTATTTATTGATTTATTTATTGTCTCGTAACGGATCATCGTGGATATAGAGGTCTAATTTTTTTTGTAATTTTATATAATTACTTCTAGTGTGCAAACAGAGTGGCATTCCTTTATTCTTCAACACATATTTCAGTAATAAAGGTCAGTTGTCATAACAAATGAAACGAAGTCATGTATTATCATAAATATAGCCATCTTTATTTTTTACAGGTGCTTTTAATTCCAAAATGAGAGAACAGCAATTCTTACAAACCAACAGAGACAGAGAAGTCAGCTTGCCATAGTTCGCCAGAAACAGTCAGCACACAATGTAAAGTAATTTTTTTTAAAAGGAAAAGCTGTACACAGAAGTTATCTTTGCCCTGCCAGTGCAGACAGGCTTTACGAGAACACCTAAACATTCTGTGATGTTGCCATATTTTTGATTCAGTAAAAGACTCTACAGCAGGCGACAACGTAGGTGAAACAGCCTACACACTCGAGCACTCAACAAACAGCCTTTTTATGTACAACTTTACTTCCTTACAGAATATTTGGCCTCTAGAAACAGAATATGTTACGACAATGACATAAGAGTTAGCCCATTCTGTAGTAGCTTGTGCCAACAGATCATATTTTAATTGTTATTTTAATTAAGTGAAAACGTTTTTTTTTTTTAAACCCACAAAAGAAAACTCAAATTAACAGATATAGAATTTAACAGACAGTGGGCAAGCATTTCATGCAAAACACAAATGGAGGAATTCTACAAAGAAAATTTAGCTGGTTAATGCCACTCCATTACAATGGCTAAGTTCTACCGACATTCCCCCAAAAAGGAAAGGAAAAAAACCCTATTATTTCCTGGTGGGTGTCAGAAGCATATAGACTCTTTATCCAAGATACTCAGGGTACAGGTCTGCAACAGGCATATTTCTCAAATCAGTTTGATCAACCCAACATTCATACTTAAACCAGTAAGATACACATCATAGGCATTACATGTATGAGGCAGAGAAGTATGCTCACAAACAGACTGAACTGGGCAGGTAGCAGCATTTGCAAACGGACAGGGAGAACAGCACTACTGAGCTATGGTTAGGATTGTCTTTTCCTCTCAGAGACAGGGACAGGGGCATGCAAACAGAGCTAAGCATCCTAGAGTGTTACCTGAGCTTGTCCATCTACGAAAAGAAGCGGTGGTGGGGGAGAACACATTCTCAGTACCGGCACAGGAATACTAACCAACAAGTCTGTGCAAGGTTAAATGATAACCCAGGAGTCGGGGATAATTCATGACTACATTTAAGGCAACAGTTATAAGAAGCATTGCTCGTGTTGAAGTACTGACCAGCAAGCAGCAATACACAAAACAACACAATGCACCCCCCACATAGGTCATCTCACTTCCAACACAACAGCTTATAATCACACATATGGTTCAATTAGTCCTGCCAGTGTGTAATTACACATATGGTTCTATGGTTCAAAGCGAGAGACGAGCCACGCGACATTCTTCTTGGGATATTTCTGGCTAAGCAATGTGCGTATGCGAAGGTTAATACAAGACGTCGACACACGGCTACTGCAGCTTTAGCTTACCTTACACTTTACTTTTCTATGTGCCAAAAAAGATTTTATTTTCTTGTTGGACATTTCGATGCTAATGCTACAAGCAGCATGTTTTTACTAAAATATTCTGTAACAAATAACAAAAGTTGGGGCTTGCACTTGAAAGTGGTAATGAAAAAATAACATGCAGTATCAGAGACACGACAGATGAGAGAAAAAGCTTCTGGTTCTTGGAGCTGCATGCTGAGACATCAGTGCAAATGTATTTTTTTTTTTTTAATCTCCTCCCATACCATCTGTTCATCCTTACAACAAATGTTCCCATTGACAAAATTGATAACTTAACAAAGGAGTAACCAAATTAATATCTTAAAAAATAATTTTAGCAACAATGATGCTCTGCCACAATATTTTTGAAACTTTTTTAAAGTAGTGTAGGCATAAAGCAGCAGTGCAACATAAAGTCAGGCACGCAAAGCAAACAAAAAACAAAACAAAACAAAAAAACATGAGAAAAGGTAGCAGGGGCTAGCAAACAAACTGGATACCAAGACTACAGCAGCACTAACTGACAATGAACAGAATACATTATTCCATCTGAAATACATTACGCTGGGAAGGGCAATTTGTGATATATTTACATGTCTATGATTTGTGGCGTTATCGTGATAATTGATAAGTGTATGCAGTAATTCTGGTAGAACCTACACATAAAATAACAGGACCTGTCTACAATACGTGTACAATATGTGCCTTACAGCTCTGAATATGAATTTAGAAAGCAACACTTATGAAACCCATAGGAACACAGACAAAGTAAAAGATGTTACCTGGTATAAAAATCAACTTGCATTTGAGAAATAGGGAATCAAATCTGTCACATGTTCTGTTCATCAGGAGGAAAAAAAAGTCTTAACACCAGCTGTTAAGATGCTGTGTAACCAAGTCTGAAATGGACAAATCTTAAAAGAAACTAAATGATACTGATATGAGAACAGTAAATTTGGTTTGTAGACTCTGGCATTCTGTGACAGTTGTTTAGCTGACAGATATGCCACTCCAATTGGAGTATTACACATTCCCACTTAGTAAAGGCAAGCTTTAAAATATGGCCAAGTGAAACCTACACTTTTGTTCGCCAGAACAATTACAAGCAGATTATGGTTAGAAATGAATAACATTTAGCACCTAGTTCGGCCAGATCCTTCCTATACATGTACACCGTCATCATTATCTGCATTGAGGCGGCTGCACAATAAGAAATCTAAAGGGCACATATGTAAATTCCATCGGTGTTTAGGTAATATTGTGTTTTCGTGATATACATGTGAGGAGATGACAAATCAGTAACACAGATTGCACGTAACAGTGACAGAAGAAATAAATGACACAATCTAACATATTCCTCCTGGGAAATTCTTCTTCATCATTAATTTGCATTAAGTGTGCCTATTCTACCCTGTCCTGAACAACACTGAAGGAAACAGAGCCAGAGAAGGGAGGGGGTCATCAGAAAGCTGGCAGTGGGGCGCTCACTGCATGGCTGCAGTGCTCAGTGGCTTGATCTTAAAAACAAAGATGTGGAGGTGGGAGGCGATCTGATTGCACACACTGACACAGTAACGCACCAGATCAAAAAAGGAGAGAATCTGCCAATGGAGAAGAGAGTGTTTGGCTTTATTCCTCTCATGTAATTAAAAACATGTAATAATTCATTTCAAAAGCACTACATTGTTGCTACTGATAAAGATACAAATCAACTAACATCTTTCACATGTGTAAATGTATAAGCTCCTTCGCAATACTGACTATATCCTTCGCAATTGTGGCTATAAAGGCTGGATAGAGCACTACTACTCTGAGAGGAAAAAAAAAAAAAAAAAACTTACCAGGGCGATCCACAGCACCAGGTATTCATCTATAAAACTGTTGAAATACTGGTCCAAGAACAGAAGCCCAGGGCCAAGAAATGCTACATCATGAAGATGCATTTCACTTTTTGTCATATGAGCAACCTACAAAATTAGCATTGATATGGTTATCCTTTGCATACTTTTACACTCTATACACTCACTGTGACAATAATAAGCAGAATGTGAATATAAATCCAAGCATCTGAGCCCAGAACAGAAGCACTTAAAATATATTTAGGAGGAGGTTAACTTACCACTAATTTGTTAGTGATCTTGGCAGACACAAACCCAAATGCCAATATGTAAAGACATGGGTGTTTTTCAAAGAGTTGAATAGCAGACTTTTTATATATCATCATAGCCAAGATTATTACAGAACCTATGTGGAGGACTGGGGAGAGGACACTTGTTCCCTAAAACAGAAGATAAATAACAAATGTGTGGCCACACGGCAAATCAAAGCCCAACCTTGTAAGTAAACATAAGCAAACACAATAACACAAGGTAAGGACAGCTTAATATGCCACTTACCGCTATTGTGGACCCGTTTTTGCCCACACCCCCGGTAAATATAACCCGGAAGTAATTAGTACAGGAAAAGATCACCCCTACAAATGTACACATGACGGGAACTATTTTCATCTGAATGTTAATTATAGGAATCTGTAAAAAAAAAATGAAATATGGAATCAGTTACCCATCAGTTGGCATCACATAGAGCTGCTTTATGTATGTATTCAATAAGAAGAATTGAACACTTTTAACCTCGTGCAAAAAGAAACAAGTATAAAGCAACATTGTTGTCTTCTAACAATGTAGTTTGCACACTATAAGCAGTGTTACGTTTTATCATTAGCATGGCACTGTTAAGTGACTACACCAGCAATCCAAGAAAGCTTATGAAGAATCAAAATACTACTTTTCTCGGAAGATGTCAGAGCTAGCGAGAAGAGCGCAGAAATTACCGGAGACTGCCAAAAAGCTGATCCTCCAATGGCAGCCAGCAAATACGTGATAATAATGAAGATTTGCACCTCAGTCACATCAATGCTGAGCAGGTAGGAAGAGCAGAGGGCGAGAGAGAGCATGGATTAGAGCAGTAATTATATCTGTCCATAAGCACAAAGCAGCCCAATCTACACACACTGGAACACCTGTACTGCCATCACATTAGACACAGCCTTCCATTACACACAGAACCTCCATTCCAGCACCTCGGCCAATTACTCCAATCAAAACGCCAAGCAGCACAATCGTGTGATCTCTTTAAACACAATTTCAAGACTAACAAATTAAACATTGGTACTTCAGCACATTATTGGCAGTGATCACAGAAAAAAAAATGTTAATCTCTGATTTCAGGCAAGAATGGCTTGACTGCCATGCAGAGGTGGTTGTGCGTTGGACAGGGCAGGCTTATCTGCTTGCGTCTACTAAAGCAGGCCACAGGGAGGCGCTAGACCTTTACCGTCATGTTCCAGAACCTGGGGCCAACCAGAGCTGTGAACATCTGCAACAGGGCTAGACAGAGCTGTGCCTCTGTCACATCAAATCTGCCCAGTGTACAAAAGAGACCGAGTCAGAGTAGCATTCTCTCTGAAAACCCCCAAATAGCAAAAGGGAGTAGGAAATTATGAGCTACATCTTGACTTTTACAACAGAGAATGTAGCTTTTAACCCCAGTTTACTGAGGGTTTTGGCACTCAACAAGCAATGCAATAAACTACATCAACTAACATTTCCAACACACACTTCTTCCAACTTCTGAGGAGTTCGCAGTGTTTTCAGGTGGTGTAATCCTTCATTTCCCATGGCCCCCATAAAAGGCAGGTTATTACACAAATACATGCTTACATAACCAGCCTAATGTTTTTAATAGTTGTGTGTGTCATTTAGGTGACTATCACCCTTACTTCACGTGTCCCTAGTGTCCATACTCACATGCCAAAGCGCAGGGTGCCAGAGACGTAGGTCTGCCAGTGGGCACAGTAGAACATGAACATGCCCGCGAAGCAGCAGAAGAACATCCAGTCAGGGTTGGTGCCCAGCTGCAGGGCGATGCTGGTGCCCAGGACCACAAACACTGGGGAGGGGCAGAGAGGTTAGCTTGGGGGGCCTGCGTCCACAGCCACTCACCTATGCTAGTCCTAGCACATACATCTATACAATCCTTTAGACTGCAGCACCAGTGGACAGGGTACAGCAGTACCTGTGGACAGGGAGTCGCAGCCATGATCGAAGAGCTCCCCCAGTGGTGAACTGCTGTTAGTGCGCCTGGCTTGCTTTCCGTCAATGGCATCCAGTGACTGGTACACAAACAGGCCCACAGCACAGAGCAGATATGCCCACAGCGGAGCCTGGAGGAGAATGGACAAACACAAAGTATGACACATCAACAACTGTAAATTCATTCCTGTGTTTATTAGAATTTTTGTGTAAAACTGAATTTCTGTCCTGTTTCTGTCAATTTATACAGATGAAAGCTGCTAGCACTCTACAGTATGTGCTGCCTAACAAAGGATGGTACCAAAGCAATGTTAGAAAATGGGCAATAAGAGGGATTTGCCATTGTCATACTTCATCCTTTCACTAAATAGTTGCCATGTGTTTTGACATGGCGTGAAGGACAGTTATGTAAGCCATGAAAGAGGGCAAATATGCAACATGTGCCTGCTTATTTATGAGGGCAAGTCACTGAGCACAGAAGCAGGCCAGGAAACTCTAGCTGCTATCACACCAGATCCTCAGGGCAACAGAGGGAAAATAGATATTGACCACCATAGATGTTTACCAGCATTTCCAGGGCACACTGAAGCAGAACAAGGCTTCTGAAAAGCCTCAAAAGCATGCAAAAACAGAAATGAGAAGTACTGAGCATATTGTATGAGATATCGGCCACAGATCAGATTCCTCATGTGTGACAAGCCTATTTTGGGTACTCTGCTTACAGATAAACTTTGACCTATAAATACAAGAAGCGGCCCTCCTTAACTCAGACAGCTTTTTTAAAGATTGTGAACTTTTTTAAGTTTCCCAAACATTACCCTTTACAAACCCTGTTTAAAAATCCTCCAACAACTACTCTCTTCCTGTTCATAGAAAATCTAGTTAGATTATTGCTCCTTTATTAAAACGTCTTAAAGTATTTAGCAGATGAGAAACCACTGTGGTTAGCACACATGCTCTGTGTTGCATAAGGTTTAATCTTTGCAGACCTAAGAGGTACAGAGCAGCAAAGTAGCACATTCCTGGAAACTAGAGAACTTTTTTGCTTTGCTCTTTAGGAGCCTCAGCTACCTCAACCTTTGTCCTACAGAGGAAATGTGGGGGGCGTCCTGTATGACATGCCATGGGGTTATTTTTAGAGGTCAAAACAAGTGATGCAACTAAAATGCTCCAGGACTTTACTCTAGGTCATCTGGATCCACAGACCTCATCTGACATTATGGGCAAACTCCACAGAACCCCTACAGAGAGCTTGAACCCTTCTTGAGGTCAAGCCCACCTACCAGCTTGCCAAAACCAACTCCCTCCTTCCCCTGCAAAAACTTTATAAGAACCATTAGTGCAAGAACTCTGGGCCAACGAATGATGCAGGCCATGGTGTTCAGATCAGATTAACTACAGTTCCAAGCAGTTTCAACCTGGTGGTCATCCAAAAATGATCTCACAACACAAAAATGACATTATTTTTTCATTTACTGATGGTGTTTGTTGTGGCGTTTAAAGGTTACTTGGGTTCGCTTAACCACAGAAATCCCACATGCACCGTGTTTCAGATATAATAAGTTGCCATGTTTCAGGATTCTCTTGAGTGTAGTGCATTACGTGATAGGTTGCGCCCTCAGGCTGGCCCTACAGTATCAGATGTAGACTGTGTTTGCAACCTGAGAGGTGGGTGGGGGGGGTGCAAGGGGTGGTGTCCAGAAAAGAAAGCCTGAGGTATTTTGGAGGCTCTCACCCCACCACAGCAGAGTAAACAAAGTAGATAATTTGTTGAGGGAAAAAAAGAGAAAGAAATCAATTCAGTTTGCAGAAACTTTAGAAAATTGTTGGCAGAAACAACAGCTTATCCCAAATTTCTGAAATACTAAACAGGGCAAAAATAGCCACCTGACAGCCCTGAGACCAAAAGAGATTATCACACCTACCCTCCTCACTTAGTAAAAGCAGAATCTCAAAGCAATATCATGTGTGAGACTGAACACAACAGCAGGTTCTCTGAAATATGATTAGACGCTCAAAGTAGTAATCTTAATTGAAGAGCTTTTGCCTTGGACTATGTTTTTCCACAAGCGAGACACTGGTGTAGAGAATTACTGGATATTAACTAGAAACTATGAACGTGATGTAATGTAAGGAGGATTAGGTTTCTGGACAGCCACACGCTAACATACTAAGATGACATGCAGTCTGATGGCAGACCAGCTAGCAAACAAACTGCAGGGTTGATTTTGTAATATCCAGTGCAAGCTATAGAGCCTAACTGCTGAATCACTGCTAGTTTTGCACGTTTTTTGGGACTGCTAGTTGTTAGCAAGCGATAGGCCTAGTGCATTCAACAAATATTGACTGTTTCTTTAATAGCAATAATCAAATACTTCACATTATATCACACTATATGTAATGAACCCAAGCTAAAAAAAAGAAGAAAAAAAAAGAGTTCAGTTTCAGTTCAAAAACACTCAGGCTCACAACACAGGTTTCCACAAGCCTGAAGGAGGTTTCTTTCAAGTTAGAGCCAACACACTACATATCAATGTGACAAAACAGATCTTAAACTGAACTGTCAGAACAGTACAGATTTCAGAACTGTAACTGTAAAAACCTCTTGAATACAATCCCTTTTTTCATTGAGACATACCCCCTTAATAGTTGTTTACTAAAAAGACTGTTTTGTGCAATTCCACACTGACTGGCATAGCCCTTACTTCCATGACCCAGCTAATGGTAAACAAGTACACAAACAAATAAACAAGGACCTGTTCGGTGGCAGTGGGGCAGTAGTAGACGAGCACCAGGGTGGTGAAGACGTTGGTGGCCAGGCCCACGACGGTGATGAGGTTGGGTGCGATCCAGGCGGGCATGCAGCACACCAGCCACTCCCAGTAGCGCTGCATGAGGGGCTCCAGCAGCGAGCGGCCGCAGCTGCGGTAGCGGTGCTCCTCTAGCCGCTTCAGCTGGTGGCGGGACAGTGGCGGCGACGGCAGCTCCACCAGGCGGCGCAGGGCGCCGGGAGCCAGCCAGCACGCGGCCTCCATGCCCTGCTGGTGGTGCAGCGATGACTGTGGCGGCTCCCGCTCCCGCCCACGACGGCTCCGCAACCCGGCCCCGGACCCCGCACCGGCCCCCGCCTGCCCACTCATGGCCCTGCTATGCTGCTCTGCCTGAGCCTGCCACCACCCGGTGCTCCAGTTGGGGCTCCACAATGGGGCTCGACACCACCTTCAACACAGCACACAAATGCAGAGCATGGGTAAAATATGGCAACAGTTATGGGCAGCCAGGCTTGAAAAGCTACAATCCAGTGCATGTATGTCTTCCAACCATACACTAAATCAGTACATACTCTCCAATAGTACTCCTCGGCAAGGTAGAGGAGTTCAGTTAGTAAAATCACCTGTATTAATTGCACAGGTAGAACCAGGTAATTTGAAATATGTGATAATAGATTGTAGCTTCTGAATGTAGGTTGTCTATAACTGTACCTCAGCACATGGATGTAGGACATGTTCTTAGAAGCTAGAAGTGTGTGACAATGCTTTTGAAGAAGATGCTCTACATCTGAACCAAGATCAACATAGAACTTTACCTGTTCTCCCACTTCTGAGTTACGCAGCTCTCTGCCACACCCCTACGCTGACGTGACAGAGCAGGGCTGGATGGATCTTCCCTGGGGTTATCGCCACCTACTCCCTGTGAATGACAAATCCCAGATACATTTGAATAGTTTTTTTACCGGGACAGGTTGACTACATACACAAGCTGCGGTCAAACATTTCTACAGGATTAAGACATATAGGCATACTGCGTAAGACATATGCATACTGCGTTAAATGAACTTACTAGAGAAAGACACTTATGACTACGGTGACACGAGTGGTAACAGCACAACATTCAAGTCACTGACTTATGATTCCTGCTCTGACCGTGCTAACCGCTTCATGTTAGACGATATGTGTCACAGGCAAGTTTCAACGTCAATTTAGCAGAACACTAAATCAAAACACAATCTGGTGACTATCTCGACGTCAGGACCACCACACCGGGTTGTTTACCCACTCTACTACACAGGTACTGGATAACGTTACCAACGTGGTTGTAAACAATTCGCCAAAAAGGACGTGTTTGTAATGTAATTGACCACAAAGACGACATGAAAGACATGTTGTGATTAGCTAGCCAGCACTGATACACTGAGCAAGAAGCAGTACTACTGTGACTACTTGAGTAAACATGCAGGATGACCACCGTGTGGTTACTGCGGTGATAAAGCAGGTTTTCTGCATTTGTTAAATTAGGCCTATACAACGACTGTTATAGAGACCACCCACCCATAACAAAGCATTGGCTAGCTTGCTTGCAATGTTAGCCAGATTACATATGGCGTAAATATTTACAGGCTAACGACCAAGCCAATTAGCCATGGCTAGCTAACCTACCTAGCTTGCCAGGTGAAGAATCCTTTGAAATGCCAGCTAGCTACCGCATCTGCAAAGGAAACAAATTATTCCATCGTTTGTGAAACGTGTATGTTTTACACAAGCATTTCACAATCTCAGCACTTATAATCCCTTCACAGTGGGCAAGTTAGCTGTATTAGCTAAATCTACGGCAGCACAGTACTTCCCCACCACATGACACCAGAGTCCTACTGTCACTGACCCGACAAAATATACAGCAGTGCTGTCCAAAATGATCCGACAGTCGATGAACGCAAAGGAAAAGAGTGTAACTCCTTGATCAGGTATATTCCACAGGGTTGGTCTGAGACATGGGCAGACGGAAAAGCCCAAATCATGCACCAAGGTTGGAATCAACAACACAACGACATCGCAGTAGCAGTTGCTACCTTCGCTTGAAGAACACCGGTCACTTCCGTCGCAGTTGAAGACCTGAGGGCGATGGTCTTCGGCTTCAATTCAAGGGCATCATATATGCGCATATTTTAGTCGACTTTCAGTCAATAAAGTCTGCGTTTCGATTTTGCAGAAAAGTACTTCTGTGAACATGTGAACTGTACACGTAGATTACCGAAAAAATGTTTTTAAGCATGATTTTTCAGAACAAACAATTTTTTTATGTAACGATAACTATTACATAATGTTTATGGACATATGAAAATAAATGCACAGACCACAAAACAAAACCACCAAGGAACGTAAAAATTGAGTCCAGCCATTAGGTGGCGTTAACATATGGCAAATGAAAGCCTCAAGTCAAACCAAATAGTGATTTTATATAAATATTTATGTATACACTCATTTCATCAATCCGTGCTTCTTTTACTTTCACAGGTCAGTGGACCAAATCTGAATGGCCGAGATAAGACTTAGGACAGTTTATTGACAGATGTACTGTAATATTGTGTAAAAAGACTGTCATGACCATGATGATTAGATGTTTGAGACTATTAAAAAGATTTACATTACATGCTGGAATTTATTAGATTAAGTCTATGTGGCCCTTGAAATCTTACCACAGACAGGTATGGTTGAACTAAAGCTGATTCAGTCGGGAGGCTCTTTGATGGGTGGGGAGGGGCGTTTTCAGTAATTCTGGTGGATATCGTCATCACGAAAAAGGGAAGTTGGCTACAAGTTTAACAGAGTTTAACGAGCGTGAGATTTTTTGAGGATATATCAAATTCGTTATGTAGTTATATGAGATATCGAAGTTTATACAACGGAGAGGTATTTCTAAGTACCTTGATAGTTTGCAGAGTAACATCGTTGCTCAGGGAAGTTGGCAACAATCCACTGTTTCGTGTAACGTTAGCTCGTTGACATTTTGCTTAGAACAAAGCACCATACGGAGCTCTCCATCTCGTTGCGAACCTTGACCGACGTTACCCATATAGGTATGTTTCAAATCCGACTAGCTACAATATGACACGTGATATTAAAGGTTATAACTTTAATATCAAAAGTAGTGTTCTTTTTGTATGTGTGAAAGAAAAAGCCTTTGATTAACTTAGTCATTGTTTTTTTTTTTTGCTTGGGTGAAGAACTGTATTTAGGATACATTAAATGTGAGATGTTCAGTAGCCAGCTAAAACTCAGTGGTATTTTATGGCCAGATAACGTGTGACCATTTTGTCATATCACACATTTGCCTGTAGTTTAGCGGAGGTGCGTATGGTGCTTGCTCATCAGTTGCCTGCAGTAGGCCTATCCTTTAATTCATAATGATTATTCTGCCCAAAGTATTGTTATGGTTATTGTTTGATCTGTTTAATGTTGGTTTATAGTGCAACTGAAGTCGTTTATTGGTTGGAAATTTTTATTTAAAGTAAGTACCAGTGAGGATGTGTGATATAAGATTAGTTTTCTCAAAAAAAAAAAAAAAAAAAATCAGTAGCATCGAAGGTTTTTGGACATTGCTAGGAAAGGCCTCAACAACATTCAGTACTCATTAAGCCTTTTCGTCTTGAAATTCCGTTCACTCCCGGAATTCTTTTTCTTAAGGAGTTTCTAAAGTTAGGGATAATTGAATGTCCTCAGCCGAGAATTTCAGACCACAAACCATGACTTTTGATTCTGGAAACGGTCTCTAAACCTTTTGTAGCATATTGCCTTAAGCCCAGACTATAGATTTGCATAATAAAATTGTATCATCCTAGTCGAAGGGACAGCTGGAAGTGAACTGAAATAGACGCACGGTCAAAACGTGTTCTTGGACCGCCACTCTGCTCACGCCCACTCGATTTCCTCTGCCAAAGTCAAAAGACTTGAGGAAGGCTGCAACATTCATCCCAGTCTGATTGACTGAGTGAATTACGCAATCCCTCAATCTTCATGGCATTCAGATCTGTCTTTCGGATGCCAGTCCAGGACATGTGGCATCTGCACACAATCAATCTCGGTCTTACTGAACACCATTGTCCAGTAGGTCTTGGCAGTTCTTCTGTTTACCCAGATCTTGAACCTGCCTGTTATGTTTTACAGAAAACCATGGCGACTAGAGGTCACACCTCTGGCTCCTCAATGAGTAACCACACCAAAGAGCGAGTGACCATGGCCAAGGTGACCCTGGAGAACTTCTACAGTAACCTGATTGCCCAGCACGAGGAGAGGGAGATGAGGTATGGCCCCGCATGGGAGGAAGCTGGGGAATGCAAATAAATGCCCCACAAATTCCAAGCAGTCCTCCCTTGTTTACCCAGGAGGGCATATACACGGCAGTGCGGGTGGCAAAGCCCACACACTCTGCTATCATGACCCACCTAACTTTGCTCTATGGAAGTTATTCATGTGTGGAATGTCAGTTACTGGCAAAGTGGGATTAAAGTATATGGAAGTATTTGAAGTGGATTACAATGCAGGACAGTGCACTGCAGTGTGTACAATGTAATATGGAGAGTGATCAAAAATTGCCTTGACATTGCAGATGACATTATCTTCCACCATTCTTTCATGTCCTTGTCAAATTTGAGAGGTCGCTTAGCTTTCCAGTTTAATGCATTTTATCTTGTCCAGGTAAATAAGATTTGGTAAGATATACCACATGTGTGCATAACAAAATGTGGAACTATTTGTGAGTGTTTTAGTGCAGTGTTCTTATAGAAGTTGCTGTTTCGAATTTGGAAAATGGCCTCTTTGAGGTAACGTATGGGAGCTTAACAACCTGATAGTGTCTGTGTTATGATAACTTGATTAAAAGAGTATACACTTAATCAAGAGTGAAACCTGTAAACCTGCCTATAAAGTGTCAAGCTGTCTCAATAACGATGTCCCAAATTACATTGACATTTGAAAATACATAATTTACCAGATGATTTTAATATTAACATTGATTAACAAGATTGGTTAAAGCTTGCTCATATTAATGACATATGTCATATCGTGGTTATAAAGGTTTCATTTCAGTGTCACACTCCTTCAAATGAAGTGTTAGCCTTCTTGCACTTGCAGGCATAACTCTGCTTACGCTTTCGCAACTATTATATGCAAATGCTGACTGTAGCCTTTGAGAAACTTTCTCTGCAACATGAAAGGAAATGGGATGATGGCATGCATGTCTTTATAAGGCCTCTTGAAACCAAGCTAGTGTACATTGAGTAATATTTTCTGTGCCTTAACCATTATACGCTGGTACTATAGCTGAGAACTAATGTCATGGACTACAGTAATGTGGTTTTTCATGAGTGGAGTTTTCCCATTTCCTCCAGTCTACATCCGAGTCTGCATTATTTGTGCCTTGTTCTATAACATGATGCAGGGACATTTTGCACCCAGGTTGTTCTGTTACATACGGGGACATTCGCAGCCGGGTTGTTCTGTTACATACGGGGGCATTTGCAGCCGGTTTTCCCAGGCTGTCCTGTGTCTGCAGGAAACCAGGCTTCTTCTGCTTCCTTATCCCATAAATGAAGCGTAATGTAAAATAAACACCCACTCCTGTCTGAGGCAGTTTGGCCCGAAGGGGAACTGGCAGACGGTGAATGCAGCCCATGTTGCTGGTACGCTGGAGCAGTGAAGCAAGCCAGCGCTGGTTTAATTATGAAAGCAGCTTCTGCTTTTGAGAGGGGAGGAGGGTGGTGAGTGATGTGACGAAACTGACTGTCAAATGTGTCCTAGGCAACAGAAGCTGGAGAAGGTGATGGATGAGGAGGGGCTGCCAGAGGAGGAGGTTGGTGGATGCTGACACAAAGTGATACACACACACACACACACACACACACACACACACACACACACACACACACACACACACACACACATACACACACACACACACACTACAAAGACAAGCAGCACACCCCACACACATTTAGCTTTCATGTGTGTGTGTTGCAGAAACGCATGAGGCGTTCTGAGCATGCCCGTAAGGAAACAGAGTTCCTGCGCCTCAAGAGGACCAGACTGGGCCTGGATGACTTCGAGTCACTGAAAGTGATTGGACGAGGAGCTTTTGGAGAGGTATGTGCATCTGTCTTCACTTGTTCACTTGTATGTGAATGTTTGCATACGGGTTGGATGGGCCGGTAAATGATAAAGGCGGTATGTAACGGGTGTTGTGTGTACCTATGTCTGCATTAACTTGGATGGCTGATTTATGTCACAATATTTTTTTGTTTGTGTGTCAGCTTAGTACATACATACACGTACATGTATGTTTGTAACTGACACGTGGCCCTTGTTAACCTCTCCTCCTCAGGTGCGCCTGGTTCAGAAGAAGGACACTGGTCACGTGTACGCCATGAAGATCCTGCGCAAAGCAGACATGCTGGAGAAGGAGCAGGTGGGAACTCCGGGCTCTGGCTATGCCTGCCACAAACGATGTTTGTTTAATTGCTATCGCGTCTTTGCCCTGTCGTACTAGCACCTCGCTCTGTTTACACACATTCCTGAACATACACATCACCCGTGGTGCTGGTGGCGATGTAATGTTTACATACACATAAGGCAGACTTTTGAGTTGTGCTTCTTACAGTCTGCTTGCAGCTACAACAAATATATACCTATATTTAAAAGGAGATGATTAAGATTTTCTGGGAAATTTAACTTTCCTGAAGCTTAATTTTAAAACACTTCCACTTCCACTCATCATACAGTGTTATCAAAATACACAGAATAAATAATTAAAGAGAAACTTAAATATATATAATAATAATATATCTATATAAATAAATATATGAAAAAGAAATTTGAAAAAAAAAAAAACTGTCTGTCAGCACGGATAATTGTTAGCACGCCAGGCGGTGAGGTTTTGAAGTTTGAACTTTTTGATTTATAATAGTGACAGCATACATAAATAAACATTAAACGCAGTGTAAGCATACAGAGATGTTAGCCATAGGCTAATTTACATACCTGCGGGTAATGTACTGAGCATGCTTGTGCGGGTAATGTACTGAGCATGTTGGGTGTGAGACCGTGTTGAGCGTGCTCCTGCGGGTAATGTACTGAGCGTGCTCCTGCGGGTAATGTACTGAGCATGCTCGTGCGGGTAATGTATTGAGCATGCTCCTGCGGGTAATGTACTGAGCATGCTCCTGCGTGTAATGTACTGAGCATGCTCGTGCGGGTAATGTACTGAGCATGCTCGTGCGGGTAATGTACTGAGCATGCTTTTGTGTCCTTAGGTGGGCCACATCCGGGCCGAGAGGGACATCCTGGTGCAGGCAGACAGCCTGTGGGTGGTCAAGATGTTCTACAGCTTCCAGGACAAGCTCAACCTCTATCTGCTCATGGAGTTCCTGCCTGGTGGTGAGTGTCTGGGAATTACTTACTAAACTGGTCTTGAGGAGGACAGGGTCTGTTTGCTTGGCAGTTATGCTGTATAATAAGTGTAATTATAATATTATACAATTATAATGTAAGTGTAATTATAACCCAAGTCTGTGAAGATTCTCATTCAGCCAAGTCACGGTGGTCAAGGAGCTAAGTTGAAGTCCAGTTGCTTACAACTCAGCTCCTTGAATTATAAAACAAGCCATCTTCAGGCACTCTGCGTGGGTCTGCCTGTGTCTGGGCTTGTTTATTCTTAGGCTTTAGAGATCCCTGCCAAGATGTACTCCTTAAGCAGCTCAGATTCGTGCTGTAGTTTACTTCCTAACAATCTGAGAAATCAGCTTTTCATTGTGCATTTTACTTGTTTTAAACTGGGCTGCCGTGTTTTGTGTGTGTGTTGTGAGTATGGAATTTCAAGCGTGTCACACTTGCCTGTTTTTCTTGGAAAGATGTAGCATCTGATTCATCTGGGAAAAGCTGGGAAAGTTGGCATTTGGAAATGACCATGACTTGAGTCACCGTCTTGAATGCTGATTAAGTTAAAAGCTTTTAAAGAGTGACTAAATCCCATAAACAGATTATAAATAGTTGCTCTGCATTTGAGCCATTCATATTTTATATGTGTTGTACTGGTGGGCAGTGCCTAACTTAATAAATATAGTCAAAGGAGCTAAGTTGTAAGCAACTGGTCTTCTTTTTGGAGCTTGAAGACATTTCACCTTTCATCCAAAAGGCGTCTTCACTAACTTAAGAAATATAGTTGTCTGAATGATTTCTAAAAGTCTTGCTATTCTCTTGACAATTCTGGACTATTACCATGTTAGATTTGCCATCGGTGCAGTTGCTGCATTGTTTTTGGAGAGCTGTAGCAGGAAGTGAGAATAATATTAATAATAATAACAACAACAACAACAACAACAACAACAACAATAATAATAATAATAAATGTTATTTGTTACGCAGCGCCTTTCAAAATACCCAAGGTCACCTTGCAGAAAATAAAAATAAAGAAATCAACATTAAAAACAATAACCAGAGCATTAAAATATTACAGCAAGTGAAATGGCTCAGAGCTCATATGGCAATTTAGAAATGTATGTTTTCAGTGCACTTTTAAAGGAGAACTTCGGTGTAAAATGAAAATTGGCATGTTAAAACATCATACCGAGTTAGTATGTGTACTGGGGAGCAAAATTGATTTAGCCTGTTGCATTCAGAGTTTAACTATTTTTTATCGTTTGTCCCAGAAGGCTAACAATGGAAGTGGTAGGTGCCCTCAGATGAAGCATGACGAATATGCTATTTTTAAACCATTAAAACAGCTCGAAGAAACTCCACACTCCATCGGTAGTACAACACAGGTCCTGACATTAAAAACGAGGCACTGAGAACTTTGTAAGTGTACACAACATTTATTAATAAAATAGTTTTGACAGGCAGTACCTTGCTGTAGTTTCTCGTCGCCGCCATGATGAAAGTCCGCACGAGTCGATTGAGGAATACGAACCAGCAGGAAGAATAGGAGAAGAGGTAGTACAATCGACTTGTTTGCACTTTCATCATGGTACTGCCTGTCAAAACTATTTTATTAATAAATGTTGTGTACACTTACAAAGTTCTCAGTGCCTCGTTTTTAATGTCAGGACCTGTGTTGTACTACCGATGGAGTGTGGAGTTTCTTCAAGCTGTTTTAATGGTTTAAAAATAGCATAGTCGTCATGCTTCGTCTGAGGGCACCTACCACTTCCATTGTTAGCCTTCTGGGACAAACGATAAAAAATAGTTAAACTCTGAATGCAACAGGCTAAATCAATTTTGCTCCTCAGTACACATACCAACTCGATATGATGTTTTAACATGCCAATTTTCATTTTACACCGAAGTTCTCCTTTAAAGTGTGAAACAGAGTGCAGTTCCTTAATATAAAATGTGGCTCTCCATCCCTTGGACAGCTGATCCAATACCAGGGCTTTATATAGCTGGACCCCCCACCCCCGACACACACACACCAAGTTGATCAGTTGGCAGATGGAACGCATGCTTTTTTTTTTGGAATTGACATTTAACTAGAGGTAGCATCATCTAATTATGTGAATGTTGGATGAAGGCAAATGGAACGCTCCATTTATGTGGTCTTAGAAACAGGCTAGCTGATTAGCCGTGTTGCGTCTCTCACAGGTGACATGATGACACTGCTGATGAAGAAGGACACGCTGACGGAGGAGGAGACCCAGTTTTACGTGGCGGAGACCGTGTTGGCCATCGACTCCATCCACCAGCTGGGCTTCATCCACAGAGACATCAAGCCAGACAACCTGCTGCTCGACTCAAAGGTTGGTGTGTGTGCGTGGAGGGGTGTGTCTGTGTGTGTGATTGTCTGTGTTTGTGGGTGGAGGGGTGTGTCTGTGTGTGTGTTTGTCTGTGTCTGTGTGTGTGTGCGTTTGCATAGTAACTAGTTGGCAAAACTATCATATTTCCATGCAAACGTAATGAATGATTTATGTAACTTCATGTAATTCAAGAACCCTTCTGAGCACTTAACTTCATAGGCTTGTTAGAGAGGCCATACACACAAACCTTCACAAACTCTAGATAAAGTACTTCAAATACGCAATGTGTATGTAATGTAATATATGTATGTATATGTGTATGTGATGTAACAAATATGTGTGCAATGCAATAAGTTCCTGATTTCCTTTCCAATATGAAATACAAACATATCAGAGCCGATTCTGGGAATTACTGGCCAGTAGACAGTGACATCATGGTTTTAGTGTCCTCCTTGGGGAAGTCAGCTTTCACAAGCACAGCCTGGTTGGTCCCAGCACTTCCTAAGGAAGCAGAACTAGCACACCAGTACCTATAAATATAAATATAAGTACACAGATTCGCGACGGTGATGACATGTGAATAATACTTTTGTAAAAGTATGAGCATGATCTGTGTTGTGGGTATTATTTTTCACTTCCCCTTTTGCGATGACTCTGGTTCTCCAGCCTCTGAATCATCAACTGTTTATTTCAAAGCCACTTTGTGTGTGTGTGTGTGTGTGTGTGTGTGTGTGTGTGTGTGTGTGTGTGTGTGTATCTGCGTGTGTCCTGTTTCAGGGCCATGTCAAGCTGTCAGACTTTGGCCTGTGCACTGGACTCAAGAAGGCCCATCGCACAGAATTTTACCGGAATCTCAACCACAGCCTCTCCAATGACTTCAGTATGTGACGTCTTTTCAGCTTCCTCAGACAGTGTTAAATGTAAAAGAAGTTAAAACTGTAGTCTTGTTGGCTAAACACCACTCCCCCTTTTTTCTCGCTTGACCACTCCAAGAGTGACTTTAATCTCCACACTATGCTGAATTAGATTTAGCTTTATAGCGGCTTTAAAAGTATAGGTACAATGATAGATTAGATGCGATCAGAATACCAAAAAAAGACAGAAAGAAAAGAAGCAGCACTGCTTTTTTATCATTCCTATTATGGCATTTTGTTATTAAGTTTAAGTGGAGAATATGTTAATGTTTATGTTCTATCACGGTTAATATGCATACTATGTATACAGTGACGTGTGGTGTATACATATGTATCCAGATGTAGACCTTCACATGTAGCTGGGTTGAGGTAAACTGGAGAGTATGTGGGGATAATTGTCATGTTTGGAGCATGAGATGGCTGTTTTGTCACTGGGTGTGTTGATGTTACTGCCCCTCCTCAACAGCGTCACAGAACATGAACTCCAAGAGGAAGGCAGAGACCTGGAAGAGGAATCGTCGACAGCTGGTAAGGTGGAGCGGAGGAGAATGACTCATGCTAGTCCTGTTTAGTTGACCGTTGTACAGCAACAAGTAGTTGTCCTCTTCGGTCGCCCTACAGGTTGGAAGTGGAATTGTCTCTCATTTAAACTACAGAGAGGCGGCCCGCTCCTCCAAACTTACTGAGTGTGGTTATAGCCCATGGAGGGCAGCAAAGCAAATTCAGTAGTGCCTTTCACCCTGTTACAAGTTGATGAACCACTCAAATGACTTTGGAAACATTATTTAAAGGCTGAAAAAACTACTCAGTGTTGCTTTAAGGGCTTTATTGAGTTCCACAGCAGCACTGAATGGGCAGCTCCAGCCTTGGGCTGGTTTAATGTGTACCAGTGCTACCAGACACACTGAAGCGTTTCAGAGGACAACTGAATTAGTTCATCCTTGTGCCTCAAGGATTTCTACTGTGCCGTCATTATGACCTGTTAGCAGTTAGTCATGATCTAAAGACAATATCACAATATTAATGTTACAATGGTTTGATATGATAGGTCTGCAAAATCACTTGTACTACTGTTGTTTTCAGTGTTTTACTGTGATGTCAGTGATTATGTGTTCTTAGGTGATGATTAATTGTGACTCAAAGTTCTGTATGTGATTGTGAATTTAGTAGTGCTGTTTGAACTCAGTGTCTGTGTCCCTCCAGGCCTTCTCTACAGTGGGCACGCCCGACTACATCGCCCCAGAGGTCTTCATGCAGACCGGCTACAACAAGCTCTGTGATTGGTGGAGTCTCGGTGTCATCATGTACGAGATGCTCATTGGTGAGATGCTGATCTCTTTGCTCGGTTAATGAATTAGTTAATATTTCTCATATTTCTAATTATGTATCACACTGCTGTTTTAAGTTAATATTTGTCATATTTCTAATTATGTATCACACTGCTGTGTTGCATGTGTGTATTTATCAAAGCTGAGTAAAAATAAGTCTAGCCAGGAAGCAAATTTGTACACTCTGACAAATGTCTACTTGGTGAGGAAGGCTACACGATGCGCAGTATGCCTAAAGTCGCTTTTGTCGGACCGTACAAGTATTTTTTGACTACACTGAATATTAGAGAGCAGCTCATGCTCAGTAGCTGAAAGTATAACAAGCATTGTCTGTAAAGCCAGCAAGCTGTCTTGGTGCCAAGCTGTTTGCTGTAGCTGGATAGTTCTCATTAAGTGTAGGTCGCTTTGGATAAAAGGGCTAAAAAAGACGCACTTCATCAGTCTCTGTGGGTCTTTGGCTTCGACTGGAAGCTCACCGCACCAGTGAACATGACGTGTGCACTGCACTCCGCCCAGATCGCCACAGCTCCTTCACATGCTTGTCTTTGCTTGGCTGCGTTGTCACGGCGACCCTCTCCGCAGGCTACCCTCCGTTCTGCTCGGAGACGCCGCAGGAGACCTACAAGAAGGTGATGAACTGGAAGGAGACGCTGGTGTTCCCGCCCGAGGTGCCCATCTCCGAGAGGGCCAAGGCCCTCATCCTCAGGTTGGCTCCAGCCCCCTCAGGCCCTTCATGGGCCACACCTACACAGTGTGACACAGTAATTAAAGCTGTTTATGAACCAGATACTCATAGGGTAATAATGGCATTTATGAACCAGATAGTCAGAGGGTAATTAATGGCATTTGTGAAATAGATAGTCAGAGGGTAATTAATGCTATTTATGAACCAGATACTCAGAGGGTAATTAATGGCATTTATGAACCAGATACTCAGGGTAATTAATGGCATTTATGAACCAGATACTCAGAGGGTAATTAATGGCAGTTATGAAATGGATAGTCAGAGGGTAATTAATGGCATTTATGAACCAGATAGTCACAGGGTAATACTGGCATTTATGACACAGATACTCAGGGGGTAATTAATGGCATTTATGAAATAGATAGTCAGAGGGTAATTAATGCTATTTATGAACCAGATACTCAGAGGGTAATAATGGCATTTATGAACCAGATACTCAGAGGGTAATTAATGGCATTTATGAAATAGATAGTCAGAGGGTAATTAACGGCAGTTATGAAACAGATACTCAGAATTGAGGCTGAGTAGTTGTCCAAGAATGTTTTTGTCCAGAATTTTTGTAAGTGACACAGATGCATAACAACTGATTTTTTCAGTGCGACCAGTGACCATACTGAGAAATACTGTACTTTTGGTGTACTGGTGCTTACTGTACTTATGCTGCTTCACTTATCAAGCAACATTCATTTTTATATCTCAATATTATACCTTCTCAGAACTACAAGTTTACGAGCTCTGCGTTTTTACAGGTTCTGCTGTGAGTGGGAGCATCGCATTGGTGCCCCGGGTGTGGAGGAGATCAAAAGGAACCCCTTCTTTGAGGGGGTGGATTACGACCACATCAGGTGGAGCAAAGCTGTTTCTCTCTCTTTCTTCTTCTTCTTGGTCGCTGTCAGATGAACATAATGGCTAACACTAAGAGATAGGGAGCACAAGGTGGCACACAGTATCCCAAACTGTAAAATTCAATAAAGTATGTTTTCTGAATTCTTGGGTATACTGATATTTTTCAGATGTTCATTCTTTTATCTACCGTCACCAGTTGAACCGTTTGCTCATATTTACCGGTGATATTGATGTCCTCCTTTGTGGTGTTTTCTCTGTCTTTGTTTAGGGAGAGGCCAGCCGCCATTCCTATTGAAATCAAGAGCATCGATGACACGTCTAACTTCGACGAGTTCCCAGAGTCAGACATTCTGCAACCCGCAGGTTGGTTGGCACGCTAACACTAGCTCTGGCTCTACCCCTGATTGCTCGTTGAAGACCCAGATCTGGAGTGAGATGACAAGGATTAACTTGGCATACATCTGCAAAGCTCTGTTTGTGTATTATTCTTCTAATCGCGTGAAGGAAATGGCAGAAGGATGTTCCTGCATGCACCGTGTTGACCACTGTAGAGCTGGGAAATGGCAGAGCAAAAAAGGCCCAAAGCATAAAAACGGCGTTTTGTGCACACGCGCCTGCAGTAGCTGAACCGCTAGCCAAGCGTGGCGGGTTTAAAAGTAGTATGGTTACTGAAGCAGTGACTGATCTAAAAATAGCGTTGACGTTGCCTTATGCTTGTGTAGATTCAGAGGAAAAGATGATAATTAGTGCCCAGGTTTGAGGTTTTGTAATGCTTCAAGATGGGACATTTCAGTTGAATATGACTTAAGAAAAACATTTTCTGGCTGACCATACTTTCCCTTAATGTAGTGTTTTGCTCTGCATATTTACATTCTACTCTCATTGCTTTATCTGAATAATATTGCCTTGTGTCTTGATTTGGTTTCAGCCCAACATCATTGAAAAAAAACTTTTAATCTAGACTTCTAGGTTTAATCCATGTAGGATAACAGGCTTTTTTCACATACCAGAAGCAAGTCTTAACAAGTCATAAGTTGTTTTCTGATACCAGGATCCTGATCCATGTGTGACTGATCCTGATCCATGTATGACTGATCCTGATCCTGATCCATGTATGACTGATCCTGATCCTGATCCATGTATGACTGATCCTGATCCATGTTTTTGCAGCTCCAGTAGTGGCAAGCAACCATTCGGAGGCAGACTACAAGAACAAGGACTGGGTCTTCATCAACTACACCTACAAACGCTTCGAGGGCCTCACTGCCCGCGGTGCCATCCCCTCCTACATGAAAGGAGGGAAAAGATAGAGGACCAGCCCTGCCTCCATTCCACCTCGTCTTCCCTCTACGGACCAGCCCTGCCTCCTTTCTCCCTTCCCTCTACGGACCAGCCCTGCGTCATTTTCGCCTCCTCGTTCCTCTATGGACCAAGCCCTGCGTCATTTCCGCCTCCTCGTTCCTCTATGGACCAAGCCCTGCATCATTTCCGCCTCGTCTTTCCTCTACGGACCAATCACTGCCTCCTTTCTCCTTCTCCCTTTCCTCTAGGCACCAATCACTGCCTCCTTTCTCCTTCTCCCTTTCCTCTAGGCACCAATCACTGCCTCCTTTCTCCTTCTCCCTTTCCTCTAGGCACCAATCACTGCCTCCTTTCTCCTTCTCCCTTTCCTCTACGTACCAATCACTGCCTCCTTTCCTCTACGGACCAATCACTGCCTCCTTTCTCCCTTTCCTCTACGGGCCAATCACTGCCTCCTTTCTCCTTCTCCCTTTCCTCTACGGACCAATCACTGCCTCCTTTCTCCCTTTCCTCTATGGACCAGCCCTACCTCCGTCCCGCCTCATCTGTCCTCTACGGGTCGTTCCCGCTGCGGACTCCTTTTCTTTAGGCCCTCTTCCGTCCGGCTCCCTAAATCCAGCAGAAGCTTAGTGACTGAGTCCTCTCTCTCTCTGTCTCTCTATCACTCTCTCTCTCTCTCTTTCTCTCTGGCTGTCTCTCTCTTTCTCTCTCTATTTCTCTCTCTCTTTATCTCTCTATCTTTTTTCTTTTTATCTCTCTCTCTCTCTCTCTCTCTGTCTTTCTGTCTCTCTCTCTCTCTCTCTGCCTCCTCCTGCCAGCTGTCTGGGTTATACTCTGGTGCTTTGACCGGTTGTGCTGTGGCTCTCTGTGTGGGAATTATACCTTCTGGTGCCTTGAGCAGAGCTGTTGCTCTGTGTGTGGGGATGTATACAGATCGCAGAGCTGTGGCTCTGTATGGGGACGTATACGGATTGCAGTGGGTTCATTTGTATGAGCGCCACAGGCCTCCACAGGCCTCCACACGGCCGGTCCTCTCTCTCTGTGAGGCCTCCACACGGCCGGTCCTCTCTCTCTGTGAGGCCTCCACACGGCCGGCCCTCTCTCTCTGTGAGGCCTCCACACGGCCGGCCCTCTCTCTCTGTGAGGCCTACACACGGCCGGTCCTCTCTCTCTATGAGGCCTCCACACGGCCGGTCCTCTCTCTCTATGAGGCCTCAGGACCAGCAGGGACCCGTGGAGCGCACACACACAACAACAATGGACAATGGCTGGCGCCTGGCACTGTGTGCCACAACTGTTTAGCTTCTCTCCTCCAGCTTCCTTTTTTGTTGCCGTTTTATTTTTTTCATTTTCTTTTACTTTTTTTCAGAGGGTGTGGGTGAGGGGAAATGTAAGAGTTTCCATTTGCACTGTGTGTCCCAAATGGCCCTCCTTACATGAACGGTTTGCTCCTTTATCTCTCTGTGCCCTCACCTCCCCTATTGCCACTATGTGACTCCTCGGAAGGGTGCTGCTTATGCGCGTGTGTGTGTGTGTGTGTGTGTGTGTGTGTGTGTGTGTGTGTGTGTGTGTGTGTGTGTGAGCTCTTGTTGTGATCTGGTTCTGCACTGAACTGTACTCCACCCTGAGGAGGCTGGTTTCTCAGCCCCACCACAGGAAACCACAGACAGACCTGGCAGAGAACAGCCTCCACTCTGATCCTCCTCCACTGCTGCTCTTGCGCTTGCCTGTATGTGTGTGTGTGTGTGTGTGTTATATCTGGGCTGATGAGATCACCACGCCTGCCAAAAATGGAAAGAACCACCCCCTTTTCCAGGAATAATTTGTGTATGTCTCGTGGAGTCACATAGTGCTGGACTGGTGAATCAAGTACGCCATTATTACACTCTCTTTGTGTAGTTAATACAGCACTACCACACGGTGGTAGTATTTGTTCCTTTTCCTTGTGAAACATTTCCGTAAGCTGAAGCAACACAACTTTTTTATGATTATTGCTGGATTTTACCCAAAGAACAGATATAGCTGTAGTTTATATTTTTATATTATGCTGGTAGTTTGATAGTTATAAAACAAAAGACAAATAAGACAAATCAAGGCTGATGCAGAACGTTTGATAAAAAATAATATATATTTTTGAATCAGCTCTTTTTTTCTGGTATGCTTTTTTACTGTTATACTGTTGTGTCTTGCCCCATCAGTGAAACCCCTTTGCATTACTAATGCAGAATTAAGAAGGGTCTCCTAAGTTATTCTTCTTGATATGCTTTTGTTAGTGACAGCTGTCATTTCCTTGTTTTAAAGATGGGAGTGGAAACTGCTTTTCTGTTTTGTGAGGTTCATGAACACTATTCAGGATGCAGCATCAGGGAAATATGGAGAACATATTTAAGGGGATTCACACATTCTCAAACTAGCTCTGTGTTGTACTCTGTATCTTTTTCAAAGTTTTGACTACATAATTCTTTTTTGAAAGGCACTTTCAGCATTGTTTTGTAGCTGGTGTATTTATGAATATTATATAATATTATCTGTTCTCCGTTTATCTCTTTTGCTTATGACATGGACAGTCGAATGGTATTGGATTATGTGCTTATGAGGCTGTAATCTTTTGACACAAGTCCTGCTTTTTGTTATTATTCGCGGGAACCATTTTGCCTTAGCAAGAGCACCAGTGGTTGGAGTGGTACTCGGCATAGGAAAGCGGTACGGTAAACTCTATGCGATCGTCATTGTGGCTCACACTTTGGTAGTTTTTATCAAAGCCTCTGTGAGTTTGTTTTTGATGTGTAAATAAGTACATGAGTTTTTGTTTCACAGAATGATGTGAATTCTGAGCTGAACTTGTGTTAATTCTGAGCTGAACTTGTGTTAAAAGCACTTCAGATGAAAAAGCGATGATGTTGTGTATCATCACCAGTGTTTTGCTCCCATCTGATAGATTTTTATCTGTGTGTTTTGATTGAGGGGTGTGACATTTCATTGACTTGTGGGTCATGGGTTTTTGTCAGTAAAAGTCACGAGTTCAAGGAACGTTCATGACTTCCAGCCAGCTATGGTCTCTACTTCATAGAATTTGGCATTCTTTTGTCATCATCTGCCATCCCAGTGAAGCCGTTGTGAAACCGTGTGGTGAGATAATTTAAGCATTCCGAATGTGTACACGTGTGTGAGATATAAAAGACCTGAAGCTGGTGGTTGAAATCTTGTATTCTTGTGTGAATACACAAACTTTAAACCAAAGGCATCTTTACAGTGTTTTGCTAGACTGAGTTTGCATGCTTTATGAATGGTCGAGTAGGTTTTAAAATGTAAAAGTATTTATGTCAGTTCATTTCTTAGCCTTTGATAGATGTGGAAAGATCCATTTCAGCTTGAACAATATGCATTACAGAGTTAAATAAACTTATTTTTCACCATCATGATGTCTTATTGTCTTACTTAAAGTTTCTAGACTAAAGAGAGGACAGAAAGTCATTTGGATGGGGTGTCACATTGCAATTTTAATACATGAATAGTCATTAATTTTGTCTTTTGAACTGAAATTTTATGACACATTGGTTTATCCATTTGACAGATCTTGTCCCTGGGTTGAATACAAAATATATTTACAAAAACCCAGATAAAGCTATTTATAAAAAATGAGGTATACTTACAAAAAACACAGAAATGGGCATAAAGCGTGCCTTTGTCTGAACTTTCCTTTTCATGGGTTTAGACTGGACACTAGGGGGCGTTGTGATGCATCAGTTGATATTAGTCACGTTCACTCCTACATTACAGTTTTTCTCAATTGGTTTGGTACATTTCTCACATCAGAGAGATCATGGGGATTATGGGAATCTATCAAATAGTCTCACTCCCCAAAACATTTAGGCTATAGTTCATCATATAAGTCTTCACATGCAAAATGATTTACCATCATAATATGTCAAGCCTGCAGAGGTGGACAGTAATTAAGTAAATTTACTCAAGTACTGTACTTAAGTACAATTTTCAAGTATCTGTACTTTACTTGAGTATGAAACATTTTGGCAACTTGTAACTTTTACTTCACTACATTTTTAAGACAAATATTGTACTTTTTACTCCACTACATTTAAAATGTGCATGAAGTACTCATTACATTGATGAGAGGTGGATGTGCTCAACTCTTGTTTAAAAAGTGTGATCAGTACAGTAGTGATTTTGCAGTGATGTGATAGATCATATCTGATGTATCTAGGTCTGAAGTGTCTTTACTTTCAGTCACTGAATTTGAACTTGGTAATGATCATGATGGCAATGGCAGATAATGACAAATCTTTTTCAAAACATTTGTGACTATGATAAAGTTGGAATGAAAAAAGACAACCACTTGACGTTCACCACACATCTTTGCAACTAAACATTACATTTACCACTCCAATTGAGTTATGGGCTATGTTGACTGCAATTATCCTTATTGAAGTTGATTTACATCTAAAATATTTTATATTAGGCTAAAATATAGTATAGTTGTATAGTTAAACAAATTACAATGTCAGGTAAGCCTGGAATTTGAATATAGTGCGAATATAATATCAGAATATATACGAATATAAGATCAGGTCAAGTTCTAGTGACCTGTCTGTGGCCCCACATTATCAAAAAAGAAAGAAAAAAGATACTTGTACTTTTAATACTTAAGTATTTTTAAAAACAATTACTTTCATACTTGTACTTGAGTAGAAAATTGGCATAGCAACTTTCACTTGTAGTGGAGTAATATTTGAATAGGAGTATCTATACTTTGACTTAAGTAAAGGAATTGTGTACTTTGTCCACCTCTGCAAGCCTGGAGGTGGAAGGTGTATGACCGTGAGCCACACACACAAGTAATCCTTCTGGCTGCAATGGATGTAGCATGCCAAGACATAACAGCAGATTCCTGCAGAGCATGGATTAGGCGACCCAGAAGATACTATCCACGCTGCCTTGCATGGGAGGAAATCCGGTGTGACATGGATGAAAATGTGTGGCCTTTCAGACAGGAATGTGAAGAAACTGAAGAAGCTGAAGATTACCAAGAGAAGGATTAGGATTCAGAATTTGGGGAGATGTTCATATTTTTTGTTTACTTACTGTATGACCTATGTTTATATTTTTGACCTATGTTTACTTACTGTATTTTACCTTTGTTCTGTGCAGTGCTGACTTTTTTTTCTTTACGCACTGCAATGTCAATGTCTGCCAATAAAGAAGTCATACTTGTCTTGTCTTTTGCAATCAATGTCACACATATACATTATATGAGGTCAAATGTACAACACTTGTCATCACACCTAAACCACATTTTACATCAAAATCTCCCTTTGAAGTGCACTATTCAATTGCCAACATGACTAATGAATTTGACTGTCTTATCCGTACACATTGACACAATGACTAAACATTCTGATGGCACTGACACGTATATTGACACAAAAACATGCTTTTGAGGGATGAACTAAGGATTTTAAGCAAGAGACTGGATTTTGCAGGTGATCCACGGTGTTTTGCTATTTGTCCAAACTGTTTTGAGAAATGCACTCGATCTTCTGCAAATTGCAAGAAAGATTTGAAAAATGTACCAAAGCGATAGAGAAAAACTGTAAGCCTCATTTTAACTAGTCATGTCATGAGACTGTTCACTCCTAAACACCCGCATGAACTGAATGTCAATCTTTTTCATAGATGCATGTCATTTACAAAATCTTTTTCAAAATGCTGTGTGATCTGTGTATACCTAAGCCCGAGGTTCACACACTGGTCATGGTAGTTTATCAAACAGTCACTGGTATTACCAGTACCGTGCTCCGTTTCCTCCTCAAAGACACACGTGTCCTCTTGCGATGGCTCAGCACTCATAGCTGGGCACCGACACCGCCGTTGGCTGAGGGGAGGGTCCGTTCAGGCGGTCCAGTTCGTCCACCTGGGGCGTGGGCGTGGCCCCGGGCCGCGTTGGCCCCTCCCCCAGGGCGGCGGTGAGGTTGGGCACGCTCTTGCTGCGCACGCACTGGAAGTCCACGTGCCGACTCTTCCCCTCCTCCTTCTCCCAGGACATGTGGATGAACGGACGCTGCACGTAGTTGTAGATGACCTCTGACCTCCCGCCTGGACGCCGCTTCACCTTCTCCTTGCACGTGGGGTACCCTGTGATGTCGGACGACCAGACACAAAATTAAAAGTGACTTCTGCTACCTGGAAGAGTAAACCAGTGATCATGTTGAATGCCTTTTTCTCTTTTTTCCCTTTCTTTAACTAAGCTTATTTTTCTGCCTTTACCTCATTTGACAATAGTATTTAAATGTCCTGTGTTTTACGCCCCGTTACACAACCACGGGTTTGTAATCTGTTGCAACAGAGCTTAAGTAATCTTTGGTTGCATATGACAAGTTAACATTTTATGCCTGCACCAATCACACCCTATATGGTGTCACCACACTAGCTCCCACTCATACTACTGCTAGACTCATACTACTGCTAGACTCATACTACTACTAGACTCATAACACTGCTAGACTCATACTACTGCTAGACTCATACTACTGCTAGACTCACACTCATACTACTGCTAGACTCATACTACTGCTAGATTCATACTACTGCTAGACTCACACTCATACTACTGCTAGACTCATACTACTACTAGACTCATACTACTGCTAGACTCCCACTCTGATAGACTCATACTACTGCTAGACTCATACTACTGCTAGACTCACACTACTGCTAGACTCCCACTCTGATAGACTCATACCACTGCTAGACTCATACTACTGCTAGACTCATACTACTGCTAGACTCATACTACTGCTAGACTCATACTACTACTAGACTTACACTACTGCTAGACTCATACTACTGCTAGACTCACACTACTGCTAGACTCATACTACTGCTAGACTCATACTACTACTAGACTTACACTACTGCTAGACTCACACTACTGCTAGACTCATACTACTGCTAGACTCATACTACTACTAGACTTACACTACTGCTAGACTCACACTACTGCTAGACTCATACTACTGCTAGAGTGTCACCTTCGATGCCGATGCGTATGTTCTTCAGGCCTCGTTCCTTCAGCAGGGCTTTGGCCACGTCTCTGTTCTCGATGTACTTAAAGAATCGGTACAGTTTGGTGCTGTATATGACTGCAAACAAGATATAGAGTCTGGGTGAATGTGGTTATGAAAGTGTATGTTTCCACAGTAGTTTAGACCTGAAACATGATGACATCATGACCTCATGTTTAACTTCCCCATTCTGTCCTATTTTTGGCATATTTGGAAGTTACAGACGAAACCTATGTGGTTACCAACTAAGTATCGCACTGATTAATATAGTTTTTGAGGAGTCACATTTTCCATGTATGGGTTTAGATTTTGGTCAGTATGTTTACTATTTGTAAGGTCCTTGATTGTGAATGTTCTCACACTCAACCACTGTGTTACTTTAGCAGGCAACGTGTATATAAAATGAAAATAAATAGATCTGGGGCCTGAAGAAGAGCCATACATTTTTATATTTAAGAAATGTATGTCACCCTCCCATGCTATGTTGTTTTAGAGGTGTTGTGTTTGAGGGTAGAGTGCATGAGACCAGCAGTGAGTAGTTAGGGTGTGGGGTTGCACTGAATTCTTTAGTTGGCTTACCGGGACTTAAATTAATACCAGCATACTTAAAAATGTTGTCCATTCATTCTTTCAGATTATTCACTCTTTAAAATATGTCAGCCATAGGCTGCGCCTCCACTCCATAGGCGTAACACCTACTCTGAGAGTACTCCTCTCCCATGGGCGGGGGGTTGTCATGGTCCCAGTCGACAGTGTCGTCGTCAGTAAGCACCACGATGTGGCACTCGCGCTCCCCCTCCTGCGCGCTGGACACCATGGCAGGCACAACCAGCTCTTCCAGGTAGCCCTCAAACTGCCTGCGAGCGCCGTCATTGGACAGCTCGTGGAGTAGGGCACCTAAGGGCAGCCAATCACAGCAGGGGAACAGTGACTAGGCATTCCAAAGCTACTAATGTGACATGCTCTCAGTGATAGGTGTAAAGGGGTTTTACAGCAAATCACACAACATAAGCATGGTGAAGAGTAGCATTACATGTATTACCCTTAAGAAATGCCCCTATTTCAAGTTTGTTTTGGCCAAAATGGCATGCCCGAGTTTTAATGTAGTAGAAAATAATAGTGAATCGTTCTGCTAGCCTAGAAAACAAACGACTACAAGTGACCTATTTGGGCTCATACTGATCATATTCACGCATGCAAGCTTTTGTTCTCGTTTCTAGACTTTGAACTCACTGAGGTCACGGCATCTAACGGTGTTGTAGTCAAAGTTGATGCAGAGGTAGTCACAGGCCTCCCTGAGTTCTGCCACAGAGATGCCCTCTGGGCACTGCAGGATGCCCCCTCTGTAGTAGTCCTGATTGGACAGCAAACAATCACATGACCACCAGCCAGAATAGTACATTGTGCATTGTGATTGGTTAGTTACCTAAAAGGTAGCTGACTATACCAGTGCTATTAAATATAAATTAAGAAAAACGTTTTTTTTTTTAAATTATCACATAAACCATTTACTACATATGATCACTGTATAAAATGCTGATGCAGTTAACCATTTATTAACTAATTTAATCACTATAATAAAAAATATATATAATTATTATTATATTATTGCAGTGAGATAGATTTTTGTTGGGGTAACCATAGTAGCCCACTCACCAAGATGACATGGAAGATGCTAGCATTGATGCCCTCCACTATCTCATATTCGCCCTTGGCATTCGGCCGCGTGAAGTTATGCTGACGAGCTGGACCAAACATCCTGCCAATGATGGTCAAGATACTCAGTTAATGGAAGAATTATATGATTTCAGCACTCATACACTTGAATGTTTTGTTTGATGTGTCTATCTACTTAAAAGCAACCTGTCCATTCTTTGAAGTGCTGAGATTCCTATTTGGGCTGGCCTGTGTAGTATTAAGGATCCTGTTTGTGTTGGAAGAGACTTGTGTGTTTGCGTACACATGCATATTTTGAGTTTAGACCTTTTCTTCTATCACTGTTATATAATTTGTTCATTCAACTGTTATATGATTTGTGTAGTGTTGGAAGAAATAAGAACCAATAAGACATATGTTTGTATCGACCTTATGTAAACTAGCAATATCCTCCATGTATGGACATCAAACAAGTCATCTGACAAAAGTGCCCTTCTTGGCTAGCATTACTGAGTGATTTCAGTCATCATTCGGGAGAAAAATATTACAATAAAATATTCTACATGAATTTGTACAGTTTGATACAAATATTCCTTACTGATTACAAACCACTACTGCAAACAATATAGGTCACATCGCTATATCCCACATGGTTAATAAGGCAAATATGACACTGATAGATTCAGTGTCTTAATGTACCCAATTCACTGCAAATAACACCAAATACAACATGATACAAGCTTCTTAGGGGCATAAACACGCAACAGGCCGTTACCTTCCCAGCATGGTGTCCGGGTGGGCGGTAAATAAAGCTGGATCCACCACGAAGTGTGTGCCGTCCACCACCAGAGTGACCCGCTCGGGCTGCAGGGTGGATATGCGAGAGGAGGGCTCTCCCACCGACCTGGCCTCCTTCCCTTGCCTGCCCTCCACACCTGTCCTGGTCTCCGCCAAAGACGGGCACTCTGAACCCTCAGACATGCTCCTGCCTGAGCATTACAACAAACACAAAACAGCCGCTCAATTTCGTTGTGAACATAATTTTGATTTGACCTCATTACCCCTGACAGGTGCAGGTGTATGTTACTTTGTATAAAACACATGGGCCTGGCCTATTTCTAAGTTATTATTAGCTATTAATACAGAGCTGTACAAGGTATGCATCAATTCAGTGAGAACAGAGTTGCACTAAATGTAGGAATGTATGGATTCAGCTAAAAAAAAACATACACAGTACCGATATTATGGCCAAACAGTATTGAAACACGTACCTGAGTTATTTATTATTTAACAACATACTACACTACAGTATGTGATCAATATGAGAGTTTGAGTTAATCCTCCATATCTTCTGCCACACAGTGGCCATGCCGATGTGTAACTCACCGAACATTCTCCCCTCTGCCATGTTCGCCACTCTTCCGCTCCTATGGTCCTTACCTAAAACACACACAGAGCCAGAAACGTGTGAACGGTGAAGATGCCAAAGCACAGCGAGGACGATCCATCCCACTCGTTGCGTCCGCAGTGTCGCAGAGCAGCTTTCCTGAGTGAAATCCTCGGGATTCTCTGCACACTGGTGTCTGTGTTTGCCCCAGTCATCTGATTTAATTTCGGCCAACGGCCCCATGGGTCTGCTGGCGCGCGAGCAGTCACCTGTGCTGCCCTACATAGTGGACCGCGCGCCACTCTGGACTCAAGTGTTCTCTTGGTGCCACCTAGAGGCCAACAAAAGCAACAGCTCCACTGCCACTCAGCAGTCCAATGAGCCTGGTGGCATTAGGCCCTGGTCGCAGCCTCTGTGAGTAATATGTGCAGTAAACGTAAACTGAGAGGCCAGGATTACACTCAAATCAGTAATGGGACCTTCTGTCCAGACGAAAAGCTCTAATACATGCAGTTTGTGCAATGTCAGGCTCAGCCATCCCAGTTGAATGGTGGCGGGAGTAGAACTTACTCTTGTTACTTCTGTCCAGGGTGCTGGATCAGACACCTCACCAACATGGCCACATTTTTATCAAATATAGAATGTCTATAGGTAATAAGCCCTAACATTCTTGATACTTAAATGTTTCGCTTCATTTCTTTGCAGTCAGTCGTCCCCAGTAGACATACATACATACTAAATTGTTCAATCAGTACAGTCTATAATGTTGTTCTGAATGACTGTAAAAATGTAAACATGACATGGGAACAGTGTCAAAATATGCACTTAACTTCTTTAATGTTCTAAAACGTATGGTCAGATTTCTTCCACCAAATGATTTACAACATCATGTTGGATTATACCTACCAGTGCAAACCTTCATTTTTAAAAAGCCTCTCACATATCTGTCAGCTAGCCACAGACGCATCATTGTCATTGGATAAAGAACATATTTTCTACTTCTATTTCTCTGTGTAGGTTTATTTTACAGTAAAGATATATAATCCTTTAACTGACAACAGACTTAACTCTTTATTTATCTATCAAGTCTACAAAGAATTTAAATATTAATATTTATTCTTGAACCACTCAACAGAAACTGGCCAGTAGAAGTGTCCCAGGAGTGTTGTTTAGAAAATTTCATTTTAAAAATATGAGTAGCCTAGGGAAGTGTCATGAAACATGTCATGTCACAAGTCATGAAATTAGTAACTTACCTCAGCATTGACAGAGAAGCACCGGGGAAGTAGCTGAGAGAAAACAAATCAGTCGTGCAAGCAGCATTCCCCCCTCAGGTAAACATGGCGGAGAGACTGTGTGTATTGTGTTTGTGGGCAAGGCTGCTCCAGAAGGTACCAGCGGATAAAGCAGCTTAGATCCCATTAGCCGCTAACAGCAGGAAACACTGCGACTCACGTGAGAAAATCCCCTCGCGGGCCAGGGTGGGCTATGGGATCAGACAGACGTCTGTAGAGCTGCGGCAGAGTTTAGACATTTGGTTGAGCAAACACCTGAACTGGAGGGCTCTTAGCATCTATAAATACAAAAACACTTTCGACAAATGTGAATGTTCACCATGAAAAAAATACACAGGGTTGATGGGTTTGCAAATAGTTCAAATAGTTTATTTCACATTCTTGCCATTTAGTCATATCACAGTGAATACAAAGATTGTTTTTCTTGGCTTAGAAATAGCCTAGCTTGCTTTAAAAAACAAATGAAATAACTTGTTACAAAGTTATCTGCTGAAATGCAAAAATGACCAGGCTCAGAATACTATTTACTGAATTACTATTTACTGCCTCTAAACCTAACAGTACATTTTCGCTGGAGTTACATGTACAGTATCTTATGCATCTATGAAAAATATGAGCAGTTGTCCTGTCTAAAAAGCTATTGCAGCCTATGCCAGTGATGACAAAATAAAAACGCAACGCAAGATTTAGTCGCAAGAGTAGCCTTGTTTTCATGTTCAGAGACAAAAAAGAGAAACGGGAACAAAATATTTTGTTTTGTGCTGGCCTTGTTTAGCTTGAGAAGATGCTCTCAGCGACACAATTCGTAACACATTTCTGTCAAGGTGAGTAGGCAGCTACCACATCCATTATTCGTTAGTGTACTTTGGACCCATTAGAAGGGTATTTGGCACTAAGCCATCCAATTTTAATTTCTAATTCAATTTCGTGGTTAACCTGTCCAGAATGCCTTTTCTCTGTATTTCTTCACAAAAATACACAGAACCAAAGACCAAAATATGTCTGGTACAGCACGTACTGAATTTAAAGTGAGCAGTATGTACTTGGGGCTTTCTCACTATCAAGCCATCCTGCTGTGTCACTCATGTTTAATTATGAGCCCAAGTACTCTTCTGTCTCGGGCCACTGTCTAAAAAACTGCACAGCGGAGAAAACATCACTGAAGCCTCCATTAGGGGGTGCCCATTTAAAAAGGGGGGTTCAGTAAACCAGTACCGACCCTTCGCCTTTCTCCTGATGTTATCCAGAAAAGGGGCCCACAACACATCAGGTGTTTGCTTGTCATCTACAGGTGGATCAACCTCTGTTCAGACATGCGGCTAAAACACATAACATAAGCCCCGGGGTCTAGACATGAGGGTCTGACTCAGGCCACTGCCTCTGAAAGCTGATTGGATGCTGTTCCCTGTCTCCAGTCATGTGACCCTGGTAATCATTCAGAATGGTGGCAGCTGTGCGCTCCATGTCATCCAAGTGCATTTGTAGGGCTTCTGCCACGTCCTGCTTTGTTGCAGACACAAACAGATGGTCCTCTGCCAAAGCCCCCAAGCCACTGCTGACAAGTATCTGAGGGGACACAGGGGGTTAAATGGTGACTGTAGACCAAAATAGGGAGTTCCTTATGTAGTTGTTTTTATGAACAAAATTTAATTCTTTTGGGACAAGCTATGCTGGTGTACATTACAGTGACTACAGATTACATCTTTGTGCAACTGGCAAAACTTGATTTATTGTGATAGTTATTTTCATTTCTTTCAGTGTCAGGGCAACACCGCTTGACTAGTGAACATAGTGCATAACTATTTTATATTACACTGACCAAAATGTTTGGAATACGTCATTTCAAAAACCGAGAAACCACATTTCAATTCTTTTCTTTTGAATAACCTGCTTTCCTCCCCTTTTAACTTTGAACAATCCCCTTCACCAAGTGTCCTCCATCACCTCTCTGTTTAATTTCTCACCTCCTTAATCAGCTCATCAGCAGTGTCTCCTGCATTCTGGTTAGAAGTTACTTGTGAATGGGACGTCTCTGTGCTTCCCCTAGTGGCCTGGAAGGAAAACAACGTTAATAAATTGTATGCTTGCTGAGGGAGACAGGTGGATAGATGTCATAAAGTAACTGAAACCTGATCTTACCTGAAAGCCTGCCTTCTGTTGAACACCACCTACACAGGTTAGAACAGACCGTAGTGTAACATAAAATAGCAACACACAGTATAGCAATTGCACCTTTAATTACTAGTACAAGTATGCACTGAATACTGAATACTGAATTTTAAATTCAAAAATCAAACACTGTAGGCCTATCTAACTTCCACTGAGTTCTACTTTGACTTTGCTGAAACTATGTTCCTTGACTCTGAGACTTATGTATCAGTTACAGAAATGCACTCCATTTTTTAAACAGACCTGATGGGATGTGTTGGCCATTGAGGCTAACCAGCAAACTGACTGTGGAGAAAGCGACAGCTTCATTCTCAAGGGCAAACCTGGCATGCATACAACAAGAAACACAGACATCCTCATCAGCAGTGCTCTAGCATGCAAACAAAGGCTTAATAATAATAATAATAATAATAATAATAATAATAATAATAATAATAATAATCATAATAATCATAATAATCATAATAACAATATATTTTATTTTTCCAGTGCTTTTCTAAATGCTTAAAGACGCTTCACAGCAGATAAAACTGATAAAACAGGATTAGAAGCTGGACCACTCTGGCCAGAGAGCACCATACTCACTCCTCCCTGTTGTTGTTGTTGAAGTTGCCGTTGTGCGTGTTGTTGTTGTTGCTGTTGGAGCGGTTGTGCAGGAAGCCTGGGGACTGTTGCCCCTCCTCCGGCCTCTCCGCTATCTGCAGAGGCCGCATGCTGGTGCCCTGGGTGGCGGTGGTGTTGCCCGTCTCCATGGCGAAGGGGTCTACGTGGTTCCCAAACAGCCCGCCTGTCCTCTGTGCATAAAGGAGAGAGTCAGGACCTAATTCAGTGCCTCTGAACTCCTTTGTATGAAGTATGCTTAAAAACATTAGCCTGTGTGTGTGTGTTTGTGTGTGTGTGCGTGAGTGTGTGTGTTTGTGTGTGTGCGCGCGCGTCTGTGTGTGTGTACTGTGTATTGAATGTGAGCAAGTCCATGTGCAAAACAAAATGACATGTTGTAGGTGTACATGTATTTGTGTGTGTGCATGTGTGTGTTTCCACAAACACATGCAGTGCAACCCTAGTTCAGCTGTGTTCCTGTTACCCTGAAGATGCCCTCCTCAGCCGCCTCCTCCATGCCCCGGTCCATCTCGTCCTCGTTCATCAGGTCCCCTGAGATGGTCCTCTGCAGCTCCGTGGTCCCCTCGTCCTCGATGCTCCTGAGGCCAGCCTGAGACGGGGACGGTGGAGGGCACACACACAGAGACACACACACACATGGGAAAGATGAGTTACAAGATGGACAGCACACAGAGGAAGCAGAGGAAGAGATGCATGGACAAGGAGAGGGAAAGAGGTGAAAGAAAGGGGGAAAGAGAGGTGGTAAAGGGAACAGAGTGACAAATAGAGGGGTGAAGGACGAGGGAATAGAAGAAAAGGGAAGGCAGGATCCAATGTGAAGACTTCAGTCTCCCGAAACAAATACCTTGAAACTTGGAACTTACAAGCTTGAAACAGGATATAGCAACATTCAGCAATAGGAGAGAGGATATAAAATAAAGTGAAACGCAGAATAAGCCTAATAGGCGGAGAAGACGCCTGGGAGAGGTTGTCACCTGGATTTCAGCGTTGTTCTTCTTCTTGGTGGGCCGGTAGCCGTAGTACTCTTCCTGTCTCTTCAGGAACCTGCGGAAGTGGTCCTGGATCAGGAAGGTGGCGTAGAACTTCCCCACAGTCACCTCATCATCTGAAAGTGACAGTTTTCACATATTACAGACTTGCAGTAACATGCACATAACTGACTCTGGCTCAGATACTTGTATGGATTTTATGGATTCCTCACCACCAATAGGTGGAATGACCTGGTCCAATAGCTTCATGCTGGTTCTCTTCCAGATCTTCTTGATGATGGCCCTGAGCTCCTCATTGGCCTTCTCAAAGTTACCTGTCAGATAGGAACATTCCATGAACCCTCTGTTGTAAGCATTTACTTATTTAATCCAGTTACTTGTATGACAGCAGTACAAAAACACCTAAACATTTAGACAATCACCAGATAATATCTCCAGTCATGACTGACTCAGTTGCCCTGTAATTATGCTCTAAATTGCGACTTAATGTAAAAATTTGAAAGCATGCATAAAACACCTGTGCGAAATCCAACCGGAGTGATCTGCTTTACAAACAATGTCCACGTGAGGATCGTCTGGTAGTCAGTGTTTGACGTCAAAGAGGTTCCATTATATTTTAGCATTCTATTGAAAACCTGAGAGCTACAGGCCGACTGACCTTCGGTCTTGATCTTCAGGCCCGTCCTGACCAGGCCAAAGAGGGTGGCGTTGAAGGTCACTGTGCCGTCGCTGTTCAAGGGCATGTTCATGGAGATTAGCCTCTGCAGGCATAACACAACCATGGGTCAGCAAGGCTAGTTAAACACAACCATGGGTCAGCGAGGCTAGTTAGGCTAGCGAGACTAGTTAAACACATGTTGATGGAGATTAGCCTCTGCAGGCATAACACAACCATGCAGTAGTTAAACACAAGTGCCAGACTGACATTACATTTAGCTGACATGCTTTTCCAGAATGACTTAGGTGCAGGGACAATTCCCCTGCAGTAATGTGGGGTTAGATGCCTTGCTCAAGCAAACCTCAGCCATGGATGAGGGTGCAGGAGAGCACTGGTGATTCACTCCCTCACCCACATTTTTGTTATTGGAGGGGGAATCAAACATCTCTATCCCAAGACCACTTTGAGCATTAGACCACAGCTGCACATATTTTTAAAACACCTTTTAGCTATATTCATTCCTCACCTTGCAAGCCACCAGGTGAGGGCAGAATTTCCCAAAACCCAGCGGAGGCTGAATCCTGCGCAGAAGTGTTACCACGTCCAGATGCTTGATGCGCCCACTGGTAGAAACAGAGTAGGAACACACGCTTTGCATTAGCCAGCTCATTACAGTCACATTTGAACATTTTAACTTCATAATTACAACTGTACTTCAGAATGGATATGGGCTTTCATAATGCCTTCCTACACTCAGTGAAAGCTGGAACTTAACCTAAGTTAGCTATAAGGTGTCAGATTGAAGATCTCCACTAAAACTGGCCAAAAGATAAGTGATGTTTGTATGTATCATTACTGTGTAAGTGGTGTTTGTATGTGTCATTACTGTGTAAGTGGTGTTTGTATGTGTCATTACTGTGCAAGAACTGATTGTACTCACGTTGCCTCAGGGTCATATTCCGCCCAGATCTTTTTAAACTCGTCCAAGTGGTGTGGCCCAAGTATGGACCAATCACGAGTTAGGTAGTCAAAGTTATCCATGATCACAGCCACAAATAAGTTGATGATCTGTAGTAAGAAAAATCATACGTTCATCATCCTGTAACTACACCACCATCTAGACACGAGTGTGTGTGTGTGTGTGTGTGTGTGTGTGTGTGTGTGTGTGTGTGTGTGTGTGTGTGTGTGTGTGTGTGTGTGTGTGTGTCTGGGTGTGTGTGCACATGTGCATATGTGTGTGTGTGTGTGTGTGTGTGTGAAGGCACACAGCATGTAAAACCTCATGAAGTAGAGGATGGTGATGCTTGAGTTCAATGTGTTCATGTGCACGTGTACGTGTGTGTGTGTGTATGTGTGTGTGTGTGTGTGTGTGTGTTTGTGTATATGTGTGTGTGTGTGCGCGCGCGCGCGCCTGTGTGTGTGTGTGTCTGCTCACCAGGGAGGTACAGAGCATGTACTGTAGAAGCTCATGAAGTAGAGGATGGCGATGCTTCAGTTCAATGTGTTCATGCGCACACGTGTGTGTGTGTTTGTGTGTGTGTGTGTGTGTATTTGCTTACCAGGAAGGCACACAGCATGTAGAAGCTCATGAAGTAGAGGATGGCGATGTGTGTGTGTGTGTGGGTGAGTTTGTGCATGTGTGTGTGTGTGTGTGTGTGTGTGTGTGTGTGTGTGTGTGTGTGTCTGCTCACCAGGAAGGCACACAGCATGTAGAAGCTCATGAAGTAGAGGATGGCGATGCTGGAGCCACAGGTGTACTCCTCCCCCGGCAGGTACTCAGAGTTGGGGTCACAGCGCTGGCCGTACATGCACCCCAACATCACCTCCTGCCACCCCTCCCCTGTGGCACACCTGCATACAGACCACACACACACACACACACACACCACAGCTGGGGCTTCACATGGCCACAACACACAACTAAACATGGATATATTCCACAGAACTTAACATGGATATATTCAGTGATCCCACATTATTCCGTGTTATTCCCACATTATTCCGGGTTATTCCCAGTGCTATGCTTACCTGAAGAGTACCAGGACTGCCATGGGAAATGTCTGGAAGTTGTTGTTGCGATTGATCTGCGTGCCGTCTATCAGTGCTATTTTCCCAAATACCTAAAACAACAACATGCATATTACGCCTCAGAAATGCATTTATATTACACCTCATAAATGCATTAGGCCAACATCTGCCATGTGTGAACCAGCTGCTTGATTGGATGATTCCATGCAGTACAGTAAATGTGTTTTTCTGCATAGCTTTATACCACAATAAAAATAAATCATGCAGTCTTACTTGCATCCCAATCACGGCGTAGATGAAGAACAACATGACGATCAGCAGAGCAACGTAAGGCAAAGCCTACAGACAAACAGAAGATCACTTCAGCTTCAAACAGAAGATCACTTCAGCTTCAAACCAGAGAAGATCACTTCAGCTTTAAACAGAAGATCACTTCAGCTTCAAACAGAAGATCACTTCAGCTTCAAACCAGAGATCACTTCAGCTTCAAACAGAAGATCACTTCGCTTCAAACCAGAGAAGATCACTTCAGCTTCAAACAGAAGATCACTTCAGCTTCAAAGGGGGGGGTGGCAAACAGGTCTCCCTCCCTACATTATGGAATATGGGAGGGGGGGGGCCCATCAGATTATCTTGTCCCAGGCCCGACAAGACTGTCAGCAGGCCTGGCCATAACACATAGTATATTTGACTAAATATTCCCACTGAAGATCAGCACGTAAGTATCAGAAAGTAAATTTAACAACAAAATTACTTAGGAAGCATGAATACTCAGCATAGGTCAACGTCTGACCTCAGATTTATTCTCTTGACGTTCTGAGCGGAGGCACTGTCATACCTGGAAGGACTTGATGAAGGTCCACAGGAGGTTTCTGATGCCCTCAAAGCGGTTCAACAGTTTGACCAGACGCATTACGCGGAACAGACGGAAGAACGTGATGGACACACTGGCATTCTCTGATTCCTGTAAGAAGGCAGTCCCATCATAAAACGCTTAAATAATATCTAAAGCATTTTAAGAATTTTTTACAATTTGCTGTTTCTGAATGAAGACTTACTGCTATAGCTTGCATCGGATTCACCTCCTGCAAGAATCAAAATCAAAATAGTTCAGTGTGTAGACTATCTATACTATATTATATTTTACTATACTTTACTCTACTATACTGCACTATACTCTACTCTACTATACTACACTACACTATACGATACTATACTATACTCTACTTTACTGTACTATGCTATGCTATACTACGCTATACTTCACTATACTATGCTATAGTATATTATACTATACTTTACTACACTACATGATACTATACCATACTATAATATACTACAATATACTAAGTATATTACACTATGCTCCTTCATGTATGCTTACTGTACACTCAGAGCTGATAAATAACCTTAAACTCACCATAATTACCTCACAACCTTAAACTCATCATATTTACCTCACAACCTTAAACTCATCATAATTACCTCACAACCATGGAGACAGTACAGCCCTCCCTGAGCAGCTAAGGCCGCCTGTGATTGGGTGGGAGAGGAAAGAGGAAATTAAATACAAAAACAAAACAACCCAACAACACAAACACAAACCACAACAACATGACAAAAACCCCACCCCAACACTGTTAATCTGCATGAAGCTCATAGATGGAAATACGGTGCCATAACACCCAGTGCTCAGCCAAGACGGTGTGCAGGTGTGCTGCAGGCTATCAGCGCGTGGTGTGTAGGCATGACAGGGTGGTGTGTAGCATGACAGGTGTCTGCATGTAGTGTGTAGGCATGACAGGGTGGTGTGTACTGTATCATGTAGGCATGACCAGGGGCGGAGCTAGGGGGTGGATTTTGGGACTGAAGCCCCGAATCTCACGTCAAAAGCCCCGAATCTTTTTAAGCTTTAAAAAATTATGACAATCCTGAGAATATGCTCCCTGTAAATTACATTAAAACTGATTAATGGGCAAATAGCCTACAACAAAACCCACATTTCCCTTATTCTTAAAATGCTGTTATTCTAACGTGACCCAACTAGAAAAATAGAATCCCACAAACAAGGGCGTGCATGTGTTCTAATTCTAAACATTAACGTCTCCTTTGTACAGTCTATGCTCGTCTGTCAGAACTCGTCTGTCTTCCTTCAACCATGGACATAATACATTTCTTTACAAAAAACTACGGGTACCTTTCATCAGCAGCAGCCAGTAAGTTGTCACACGTTTCAGGCCAGTGATTTCAAAGTTATGTTGGGGGTTAGCACGGCAGTCTTGACGTTTGGTAGGCTACTAGTAGCCACAGCTTGGCTGTCTACATCGGCTAGGTTAGGCTGCTATAATAATTCTAGCCCGGTAAACCAGCCCCTCGTACTTCTTTTTATTTTGTACAGAATTCTGAAATGAAGTACGAAGGAAGAGCTAATGAGTTAATGAAAGTGGAATGTGAAGAATAACTTTAAAGGTGTTATAAGAAGAATAACTTTAAAGGCTAGTAATTTTCTCCATTCCTGAGCTTTCATCGCCATCTAGTGGAAAGTATATGCAACAGCATACGTAGCTACAAAATCATGGGCCTATTGTTCACTAAGCACAGTGAGGATATTTTATTGTCACATGCATAGGTCTATAGTGACAGAGTGTAGAACATGCAGTGAAATTGTGTCTGTCAGTCTATTTATACCACTTCTAACATACAAAAAAACAAACAAGTAATCCATTTCTGCAGTCCCAGTTTGAATCTACTGAAAGTTAGTATCACATGAGTCTCAATTTTGCTATTGTTGTTTACATACGAATCTCTAGAAGTCAGTAATTAAGTGGTTATTGTTTCTTTCCACATTGTCTTGTGCAGGCCATGCAACTGAGAATACAGGCTATGAATTAGAATGGATTTAGGATTTGACATGTCTAACAGATCACTCTAAAATGGACTAGAATGCAGGAATTTGCAGCCCAGACCCCCCCGGGCTAAGCCCCGGATGTTCCCAACGTCTGGCTCCGCCTCTGGGCATGACAGGTGTCTGCATGTGGTGTGTAGCAATGATGACGTGTCTGCATCATGTAGGCATGACAGGTGTCTGCATGTAGTGTGTATGCATGACAGGTGTCTGCATCAGCAGTGAGGAGCAGTGGCCAGAGCTAGGAGCAAGGTTTGGAGGACATAGCAGTAGTCGAATGTACTGACCATCTGAACTGACTTAGAGCGGGACTGTAGGCTAGATGGGATTACATAAACATAAGGTGGGACAACAGATAGATAGATAGATAGATAGATAGATAGATAGATAGATAGATAGATAGATAGATAGATAGATAGATAGATAGATAGATAGATAGATAGATAGATAGATAGATAGATAGATAGATAGATAGATAGATAGATAGATAGATAGATAGAAGGAAGAAAGTTTAATATTTTTTGAATATATCAGATATCTTAAGATATTTTAATGAATAAGAATTGATTTTTTATGTAGGTAAGACTGATTACTTGCAGTAAGACTAGAAATTTTGTGTATATTGTGTTCTGTTTGAAGCTTATGAATTAAATTCACAAAGTGGATATGCATTAGATATATTATTAACCTATTAGTCATTCGATTACCATTTAAAAGCAATGGCAACGTTTGGACTTAAACAGTGGAGAGATGGATTTTGAGGGTTTAACATAAAAATACGTACATCAATCTCACTAAGGATGACATCAACGACACTGCCGATGACAATGACAAAGTCAAAGACGTTCCATGGGTCCCCGAAGTAGCCCTGTAGACGAGAGCGCCTCAGTGAGCAGTCGGCTACAGTTACTACACTGCTTCATTGCAGAAGGATGCAGAGTCTCTCACCTTGGCCTTGAAGGCCATGAGTTTTAAAATCATCTCCACTGTGAAGAGCACTGTGAAGATGACGTTAAGCATGTCGGAGAGGTGGGTCACATGCTCCGATTGGTTGCAGTGCTGGGGAACAGAAATGTATGTATGAGTTGCACTTCATAAAATGAATCAAGAAAATGATTGAAACTTCCTAAATCATAAAGTCTGAAGTATGAAACACTATTACACTATAATGTTTCCAGTCATGTGTCATAATATTAAGAGGCAAAGTAAAGGTGAATGGCACGAGCACCGGCCTTACCTGCATGCCCAGGCACATGGTGTTGAGCATGATGAGCAGGAACATGAGGTACTCGAAGTAACAGGAAGTGACGACGTACCAGACCTTATACTGGTGCGGGTTCTTGGGAATGTAGCACCTAAGTGGCCGAGCTTTCAACGCATACTGAACACACTGACGCTGTAACACGACAAACCCAAAGGTTAACATACTACTAGAGACATTTATGTAAACTAAATATATAATAATATAAACTGAATATGGGTGAAATGATATGAAATTGAAAGCAAATCTTCTCTAAAGGGCCTCTTACATCAGCTGCAACCCAAATCAAACTGAATTTGTTTTAGTTTGTTTTAAATTGATTTAGACTGACAGAATTGGAAGTGCAGTTAGGATGATGAAATTGGAAGAAAGATCTAAGTTTCTTAGGAGCAATGCAAATTTAAAGAATGAAATGAAGTACCTGATTCTTGTCTAGCTCACAGTTTTTATACTCCTGTTCTCCCTGCTCCTGAAACGTGACGATGACAAAGCCCACAAAGATGTTCATCATGAAGAAGGCGATGAGGATGAGGTAGATGATGAAGAAAATGGAGATTGCTATACGGTTGTTGTACACAGGGCCCCTGTCCTCCCTGTTTGAATCTATGGCTTTGTACAAGAGTCTTAAGGGGTGTGTGTGTGTGTGTGTGTGTGTGTGTGTGTGTGTGTGTGTGTGTGTGTGTGTGTGTGTGTGTGTGTGTGTGTGTGTGAAAGAGAGAGAGAGAGAAAAAGAGAGAGAGAGAGAGAGGGAGAGAGAGAGATGGACAGACAGACCGACAGAGAGACACAAAAAAAAAGACAAAAAATATCCATATCTATCCATATCTTTCAAAGAAACTTGCCAACAACAACTCACTGTTTCACTAGTTAAGGAATATACCAGTATAACAAACAATATATTCATCATTTAACATTATGAAAACATAATGTTTGTATAGCCAGGGAGACTTACTTTGGCCAGCCCTCAAACGTAGAGACAGTGAAGAGCGCCAGCATGCCGTTTAGCACATTATCAAAGTTCAGGTCGCTGTTCATCCATTCCCGTTTGCTGACCACCATCTCATGCAGGGCATTCTCCTGGTGCTTGATGTAGTATCCTCTGATGAGGACACACCAAATATGGGAAAAGTCAGCATGAGACCAAGAGCACCATATACGTGTGCTGTATCGCTACAGATTATCTGGTACTGCACAGCACTTCCATCACCTACCTGCAGTCTTGCTCAGTCATCATCGCAGGGTCTGTGCAGCAAAAGAATTTGCCCTTTTGCATTGATAATAAACAGAAAGGATTACTTAAAACACAATAATAAGGGTGATGTATTCATTTGAAAAATACATGAGTGGATGTAATGGTGTTGTGCACATCCAGTAAAGATGCCAGCAGTGGTGCTTACCTTGAAGAGTTGAACTCCTATACAGGAGAACATGAAGTCCAGAAGCATGGTGACGAGGACTATGTTGCCAATGCTCTTGATGGCAACAAACACACACTGGATGACGTGCTGTAAACACAAGCAAGCACGAGAGGAGGGACTGATTCAAGAGCTCTGAATCTGCCATCCAAACCATACAAATAGTCCTGATTTTAAGCTGGGTTTTAAGGGGTGTTGTGGCTGTTAAGCTGGAGTGAAGTATCTGCACCATAGGGGTCCTGGATAGCCTAAGACATCTGTAAGACAGTCTAAGCATCTGTAGCTGTGTGTGAATGAAGGCTAAAGTATCTGACCCATAGGGGTGCCGTGATGAGCAGTCTAAGGCATCTGTAGCTGTGTGTGGATGAAGGCTAAAGTATCTGACCCATAGGGGTGCCGTGATGAGCAGTCTAAGGCATCTGTAGCTGTGTGTGGATGAAGGCTAAAGTATCTGACCCATAGGGGTGCCGTGATGAGCAGTCTAAGGCATCTGTAGCTGTGTGTGGATGAAGGCTACCTTCCCCCGCCACCCCCCCAGGCCCTGCTACCTTCAGGCCCTTGGCCCTGTTGATGGCCCTCAGAGGTCTCAGCACCCTCAGCACCCTCAGGATCTTCACCACGGAGATGGCACTGGACCTGCACACAGCACACGCCATAGGTCACACTCACAGCACACACCCATAGGTCACACTCACAGCACACACCCATAGGTCACACTCACAGCACACGCCATAGGTCACACTCACAGCACACGCCATAGGTCACACTCACAGCACACACCCATAGGTCACGCTCACAGCACACGCCATAGGTCACACTCACAGCACACGCCATAGGTCACACTCACAGCACACACCCATAGGTCACACTCACAGCACACGCCGTAGGTCACACTCACAGCACACGCCGTAGGTCACACTCACAGCACACACCGTAGGTCACACTCACAGCACACGCCATAGGTAACACTCACAGCACACACCCATAGGTAACACTCACAGCACACACCCATATGTCACACTCACAGCACACGCCATAGGTCACACTCACAGCACATGCCATAGGTCACACTCACAGCACATGCCATAGGTCACACTCACAGCACACACCCATAGGTCACACATACCACAGACCCATACTGCCCTGCAAAGCCAAAACGCAGGAACTACATATTTAATGCATTTAATTAATAATTGAGTTTAGACTGAAAATTGACTTTATAACACCTCCTTTGTCTCCTGTGACTAAATATCTTGCTTCTTCCTATTAGGAAATTACTTAAAACCATCATCAATATTATTCCTACAACATGTTTGACGGGGCAGTATGACAACTTTAGACTCAGTTCTAATGTCCGTCTGGTGGGTAGAATAGCATAAGGGAAGAACTTTTGGGCCTTTCGGGCCAGGATGTAATTTAGCACACTTACTCCATTCCCATTGAGAGGAGAGAGACTCCAACAACCAGCAGGTCCAGGATGTTGAAGGAGTTTCTGCAGAAGGAGCCTTTGTGGAGGAAGGCACCATACGTGGTCATCTGACAGAAACACAACATTATTCTACCCGTAGACCAGACCAGCCGACATTATTCTACACATAGACCAGACCAGCCAAGATTATTCTACACATACACCAGACCAGTCGAGATTATTCTACACATACACCAGACCATTCAAGATTATTCTACACATACACCAGACCAGTCGAGATTATTCTACACGCAGACCAGACCAGGCAGGTTAAGGGCAACAAATGTAACCTATTTCTACAACATATGTTCATGCAATTTCACATATCAGTGTGAGCTAGATGGCGGCATTATAACATTATTGACTTCAGTGGAACCCACACCACTATCTGCCGCAAAGCAGCAAGGAGAAAGGTGGGTATGTAGATTACCTTCAGAACAATTTCAGCTGTGAATACTGATGTAAACACAATGTCCGCATATGCCAAGACCTGCAGCAGATGTTATGGGAATATAGTCATGAAAACAGTGCGTGTGCTGTAAAAGTAACTGTAAATTATGTATAAAATGACTGCACTATTGCTTTTAAAATGTAAGGCAAGGTTTATTTAGGGAAGTTTATTTGTATAGCCTGTTTCATACACAAAGGCAGTTCAATGTGCTTAACAAAAATAAAAGCAAAGAACATGTAACAAGAATTGTACTAATGTTAAGCTAATCTGTCACCTGGTTTCTGAAGGACATTGGGTCGATAGGATCCTCAGCGGCCAGAGAGATGCTGCTGAGGAGGATGAAGAGGAGGATAATGTTGGTGAAGGTCGTGGCGTTGATGATCTTGTGGCACAGCTTACGGAACCTGGAAAGAGCGAAAGACTTTGTGCTACAGTCCTTAGGGTTTGTTTTAAAACACAGGACATGACACAGGGAATACTGACATACAGTTTGGAGTAGGGTACTTGCACCAAAAGTTACATAACGTTTACAGCATGCACCTAGTATTTCAAATGTTATTATTTACATGTATGAAATTGAGCAGTGCATTTTCAATCCATTTACAGTTCCAATGCATACATTTACTCACTTATTTTGTGGGCCAAACAGAAAGAAGGAACTGGCCTCTGGCATAGGGACCGCCTTTTCTTTTAACTGGAGGTCAGCCATTGGCCGAGGACGAGGACTGAGGGGAATCTCAGGCTCCTCCTCCTCATCGTCACCTGGGCAACAGACATAAGGAGAAACTCAAGCAACACTGTTTAAATACTGTTAATACTGTTTTACCATGATGTTTTACACTGTTTTAACATGATGTTTTACACTGTTTTAACATGATGTTTTACACTCATTAAAGGATAAAATAATTTACCTGGGAAATCAGCTGGGGGAAACGGATCCTTAATTTCATTCACATTTGACTCAAATTCATCAACCTTTAGCTGTTCAAAAACACAATGTTATTAACAGTTTAAAATGACATGATAGATACACTATACTGTAGAATGAAAACTCTACATTACCCACTTTAACACAAATTGTTATAATATAATGCACATTTAACAAGGTCAGTTTTACCTTGGCAGTGGTAGAGATCCCTTCTGTCTTTGCTCTCTGGTCAGCCAGTTTCTTAGCCATGAGGGCCTTTTCCTCCTCACTCTTATCTGGGAGATTAGCCCTGCAGTGATCAACAAACATAAACACCACACCAACAACAGACCATCTAAAATACTGTTGCCCTTTGACCTCATGAACAAGTGTGTCTCTGGCTTGTTGTTAGAACATGCAACAATGCTTACTTGTTAGAACAGACACACCTCCACCAGTTTTACTCACAGATAGATCATCTTCAGCAATAACACCCACTGTTAGATCATCTCTCAGTTTTCTAGAGGCTGACGGGTTCTGCTTTTACTGCCCTTTTTTATTGGAGCAGGGCCTCATTACCAGCCAATCAAATCTGCCACTGGTGTCATCAGGGCCTCATTACCAGCCAATCAAATCTGCCACTGGTGCCATCAGGGTCTCATTACCAGCCAATAACATCTGGCACTGATGCCACCACTGAGGCACTCCCACTGACCTCATCATCTTCTTGCGTTTCTTCTCCTCAGCCCTCTCCTTCTGGGCCGAGGTCAGACTCTCAGCCTCCGCCAGGTTGTCCACAGCAATGGCCAGGAAGACATTCAGAAGAATGACTGCATTCCATTGGTCAAGGGTATTCTGAAGAGATTGTTCTGTTGGCTTACTGCAATGGGGTTTCTGTCCAACTTGTTAATATGGAACTTAGTTATTTGAATTCTTACTTGGAAACATTTACAATCTGCATTTATCTTCACCGTCTAAAGAGCTGCCAATAGTATTACTGACATGAATAACTTGAATGGACTGAACCCGACTACTGAGCTGATGCTTAGTTTTCTTTCAAATCCAGCGTGCCGTGTGACCCCCAGAGAAACGAAGGATACAGTTGCCACACACGAACAGGATGATGAAGTAGATGCTGACCAGAATGCCTGGCATGGACGGACCACCATGAGCCATGATGCCATCATACATCACAATATTCCAGTCCTCCCCCGTCAGGATCTGTGCCAACACGAAACGAGACATAAGGACACTGATAAAGTAATTACAATAATGTGCTGTGAATAAAAGAATAATTTTATAATGGAAGTAGAACATTTCAGGCTAAGCATTTTGTAAAAGTTGTTCTTCTTATGTAGTCCTTCCTTTCTAAAATCCACCAATTTTTATAAGGTTACCCAAAACTGTGCTGTTGTTTGTCTAACACCTGTAGTTGTACCAAAGAGCAGTACCCATGTGGGCCACCTCACCTGCAGTTTTACCAAAGAGCAGTACCCATGTGGGGCGCCTCACCTGCAGTTTTACCAAAGAGCAGTACCCATGTGGGCCACCTCACCTGCAGTTTTACCAAAGAGCAGTACCCATGTGGGGCGCCTCACCTGCAGTTTTACCAAAGAGCAGTACCCATGTGGGGCGCCTCACCTGCTGTTTTACCAAAGAGCAATAGCCGTGTGGGGCACCTCACCTGGAAGACTGTAATGAGAGCTTGGGGGAAGTTGTCAAAGTTGCTCCTGCGGACCCTGTGGTCGGGGAAGTTGAACTTGCCCCCGAAGACCTGCATGCCCAGCAGGGAGAAGATGACGATGAAGAGGAAGAGCAGCAGGAGGAGGGAGGCAATGGAGGCGATGGAGTTCAGCAGCGACGCCACCAGGTTACTCAGACCAGTCCAGTACCTGAGGAGAGAACCACAGCAGCATCACATCACACACCGCCATAACAGTCATTAGCAATACCCATCACCTCACACACCGCCACAACAGTCATTAGCAATACCCATCATTATTAATTAGTGTTTTTAGCTTTATAACTGTCAGCTTAAAATCGCTTTGCCATAATTTGTTTGAGTATTAGCATTACATGTACTTGCAACAGTCCTGTGGTCTATTTCAAAAAGGAATGACCAGAGAGCACAAAACAATTAGAAACAGTAAGCTCAGCTTGAACATTGTTGAACAACATGCACACATTTCAAGGTGTACTTCCATCATGTTTTCATTAATTTTGCGGTGTTCTCTAGTATTATTAATTGCCCTGTGCGCTGATTTTAATGAAAAAAATGTTCTAGTGCTTCTGTTTCAGGCTGTTTTAGTTTGGTAGAGGGGGTGGGGCCGGGAGAACGACACGATTTCACCAGAGGCACGCTCCCTGCAGCTTCCTTTGCCCCACAGTCAACTTGATAGCAGAGTAAGGTAAAGGGGAAAAGTCAACTTGACAGCGCTAAAACTGCACACAGAATGTCTACGGAGATACAGCCTTATGTGTTTGATCCTGAATCCGAAGAGGAAGGAGAGATGGCACAAGCACAGTCGCTTCCTGACCGTTTGTCAATGAACGTTTCAGAATGGTAATATTTGCATGACAAAGTGCAAGTGCCCGGCTAAATGCAGTTCAGTCATTCAACTAGCCTGCTAATCTTATGCGAGTCAGTCAAACAGGCTAACATTATTTAAAGCCCATTCGGTCAGTTTCTCTTATATGTATTTCAACGTCTACGTCACGCCGAAGGCCCTTTTCGCATTGGGTCGTTTTTCCGCCTATTGTCTTCTTTTGACTGATATAGAAAACGGGGATAGAAAAACATTTTGATATGCAGCATGCATATGCAACTCGGGGTGACCCATCATATTTCAAAAGAGCAAGTACTAAAAGGTTTCTCGTGGAAGTACACCTTTAACAAAGATATTACTACAATACATAAAAAAGTGAAAATATAAAGAGAGGAGAAAAGACAACTAGCACGTCTCCACAAATGAGCTTGTTCTCAGGGTACGGACAACACCTCCAGCTCACATACACCACCATCCTTCCCTTCCCACCTCCACAACAATCTTCTGTGACCTTCCCCGACCTTCTGTGACCTTCCCCGACCTTCAGTGCCATTCCCCGACCTTCAGTGACCTTCCCCGACCTTCTGTAACCTTCCCTGACCTTCAGTGACCTTCCCCAACCTTCAGTGACCTTCCCCGACCTTGACGTCTCTTACTTGGTGATCTTGAGCAGCCTGAGCAGCCGGATGCAGCGCAGCACGGAGACGCCGGTGAGGGACATGACGTTCATGCGCACCAGGATGAGCTCCAGGATGCCCACCGACACCACGAAGCAGTCGAAGCGGTTGAAGAGCGACATGAAGTAGGAGGGCAGGCCCAGCGCGTACATCTTCAGGAACATCTCCACCGCAAACAGCGACAGCAGCACCTTGTTCGCACTCTCTGTCCAGACATCAGAATGAGGGACGCAATGAGTTTGGAGAAATCCTTCCCTCAGTGGCATATCAGTGGCAGAAAGCTTTAGGGACTGAAAGCTCAAGTCTCCTGCAGTGTGTGTGTGTGCGTGCGTGTGTGTATGTGTGTGTGTGTGTGTGTGTGTGTGTGTGTGTGTGTGTGTGTGTTTTCATTTTACGTGTCAATCTGTCTCAAAACCCCCCACAATATCTAGGAGGGCACTGCATCACTCTAAACCCTACACGTATCTAGATGGGGATGGAACAGATGCATATGGATTGATGGATTGATGAATTGATTGGTTGATCAGTCCTGATCTATCCCTGCCATTACTGCACCTTGTAGGCTGGTGAGGGACTCTTACTACACCTTGTAGGCTGGTGAGGGAATGTGACTGCACCTTGTAGGCTGGTGAGGGAGTGCGACTGCTGGTGGTGCTCTGTCGCGATGGCCAGAGTGTTGAGGAACACCACCAGGATCACCAGCCAGTGGAAGAGACGGGACTTCACAAAGGCGCGGCACTTCCTCCGGAACACACGGTTATACTGCTTAGCACGTTTCCTGGGTGAAGCAAAAACAAAACAAAATCAAACTTAACAAAACTTTCATAGTCTATAGTATACTCTAAAAAATAAACTAATAAAGAACAGCACTCAAAGTTTCAATTTACTTTAACTTCTCAGACAGATGTGGAAACTCAGTGCTGTTCTTTGTTTGTTTAATTTGGTTACACTTTAGTAAGAATCCAGCACCCTGTTGACCATAATCCAGGTGTAGGACTGTAGAGCATTTGTTAGTTCATTCACAGTCTACACTATACCTGACATGATAATCCAGACAATAAGGAAACAAACTACATTTAAACTCAATGTAGCAGATGTGTGAATGTACATCTACTCACAGATAGTAGAGAAAGCGCTGAAAGCCCTCCATACCATACAGACTCTCTAATTCAGAACCCTCCACAAGAGGCAGTAGCCCTGGACAAACACAGCAGATCAACATTTTTACTTTTAAACACTTAACGGGCACTGTAGTTGCAATAGCAATGCTCATGCCACACGACTACTGGATGCTAATGGTTAATTAGTCATACAACTGTTTGTACACAGATGGTCAGGCACAGGGTATGTTTCTGAATTCCTTCCTCAATAACATGAGATTTACATTAGGACGATGATGACCATGATGATAATAACAACAATAATGATGACCCATCCAGGGGCGGTGTGCTTGCACACACATACACCAAGTGCTATGACTTCAGCAGCGCACACACACACACAAACACCCGCACACACACGTGACAATGGTAGGCTATGCATGCTTGATGGTATGGGTAGTATGTTGATGGTCCAGGGGTGAAATGTTAAGCTACAGACACACACACAAACACACACACACACAGCCACACACACTCACAAACACACACACACACACACACACACACACACACACACACACACACACACACACACACACACACACACACACACAGTCACAGACAGCAGTGACTGACCTTTTCCCTCCTAGTCGTTGTCCATGATCTCGGCCTGGGTGATCCACTCCATGTAGGCGTTCAAATCCACACACACACACAGCCACACACACACACACACAAACACACATACACACACACACACACACATACAGCCACAGACAGCAGTGACTGACCTTTGCCCTCCGGGTCGCCGTCCATGATCTCGGCCTGGGTGATCCACTCCATGTAGCCCTTGAGGTCCTCGTCCAGCTGCTGTCGCTCCCGCAGCTTCTGGTACTCACCACTCCTCGAGCTCTTCTCCCGCTCCTTAGTAAACTCACTGCACAGGGCCACACAGGAAAAGGGGAAAGAGAGAGACACAAAGAGAGAGAGAGGGAGAGAGTGAGAGAGAGAGAGTGAGAGAGAGAGAGAGGGATAGAGAAAGAGAGTGAGAGAGAGAGAGAGAGAGAGAGAGAGAGAGAGAAAGAGAGCGAGGGAGAGAGAAAGAGAGTGACAGACACAGTCACAGAGACAGATAGAATTCTGACTTTGGCATTTGCATTTGATATCAGAAAAATATTGTTTGCAAAGAGAGAGCAAGAGAGGCAGCGAAGGAGAGGCAGCGAAGGAGAGGCAGTACCCGCAGAGAACCCCCAGGACGAGGTTGAGAATGAAAAAGGAACCAAGAAGAATGAGGGTGACAAAATATATCCAAGGCCACTCGACTCCGATGGCATCATTTACCTATGAGCACACACACACACACGAACAGAGAGAAAGAGAGAGAGAGAGACAGACAGAGAGACAAAGTTATTTGCACAAGCACACAGATGCCCTTATAGACATACATGTGCCACAAAATCTTGTCACTATTAAAGTGTCACTATCAACATATTGCAGTGATTGTAAAGGAGGTATGAGAGACACTCACCCAGTACAGCACATCGGTCCAGCCCTGCATGGTGATGCACTGGTAGACGGTCAGCATGGAGAAGCCCAGGTTGTCGAAGTGTGTGATGCCGTTGTTGGGCCCGGGCCAGCCGGCCTTGCACTCCGTGCTGTTCATCTGGCAGCGGCGGCCATTTCCCGCCTGAGCGCAGGGCGAGGCCTTCTCGTTCTCCATGGTCGCAATAATGCCTGTGCAGAACATGCAGCACCAGCAGGGGGCGCCAGCTCAGCAACACTTATAGTACCACACAGCAACAAGTACGTATAGTATACAGTCACACCATACCGCAGAGCAACAAGTACGTATAGTATACAGTCACACCATACCGCAGAGCAACACGTACGTATAGTATACAGTCACACCATACCGCAGAGCAACACGTACGTATAGTATACAGTCACACCATACCGCACAGCAACAAGTACGTATAGTATACAGTCACACCATACCGCAGAGCAACAAGTACGTATAGTATACAGTCACACCATACTGCACAGTAGCATTAAATACTCAGTCACAGCATAGTAAGTAATTATGGAAGCTCACTGCATTCACATGAGTAACAAAAATCACCTCATCTCATAGTTATGAAATTGTTATCTAGTAATAACTACATAATTATCAGATATTATGAGATAACATGATTTTTGTTTTTTTACTCATATGAATGCAATGAGCTTCCATAATATACTGAGAAATTATAAGTTTTTATTCTAGTCAGGCAAATGGTCACAGACTGAGATTTCAAAATCATGCCTTGATTCTTTATGACACTGTTTCCCTTGTACTCATTTAAGGTCAACATCAAACATGTTGTGGTTACACAGTATTAACCTGTTGATATCGACTGAATGTTGTACTGAAGCAGCTGCTTTAAACACTATGTGACATACTTGTTCCTGTGTAGTAGCAAGTCTTGTGCATTTTGCATTTGAATAGGTCCAGCCCAGCGATGGCATAAATGGTGACCATGAAGAAGACCAGCAGAGAGATGTGGAACATCGGCAACATGGACTTCAGGATGGAGCTCATCACCACCTGCAGGCCTGGAGGGAAGCAGCAAGTGTTCTAAAACTGATTCATCACTAACACAGGAGTGGTGTTATGGATTCTCTTTTTTTGTTTTCGTTTCAGTCATGCTAGTTAGCTTTTACCCTTGTTCTCTCCATAGCATCTACATAATAATCTTCACTGTGGAGTGGCACTATGGACTCGGTTTTAGTTTTTTTTTGTTTCTTTGTTTTTTTGTTTATTTTTTTTTTTCGTTTTTATTGATTTCCCCCTGTTCTCTCCATCAAAAAAGAAATATTACCAGAATTTAGTGGAACAGATGAAAAAAATGAACTGTTCAATAAAATATTATTTCACTGGCTTGAGGCTCATATCATTATTGCTGTAGATCTGTAGTATCTACATAGTAATCTTCCCTGGGAGATTTCCTGAGGAACAAAAGCAGACATGCTTACTGGGCACCCCTGAGACGAGACACAGAGAGACAGAAAGGACACGTCCTTACTGGGGACCCCCGAGACCAGACGCAGGGGCCTCAACACCCTGAATGCTCTGAGGGCCTTCATGTCAAAGCCCCCCCCCTTCTGCTCCACCGGGGCCTCCACGCCACTGATGTTATTGATGAAGTCCACTACGATGGTGAACAGCCTGGTACAACAGCAAGGAAGCAGAGCAAGACAAACAAACACAGAGGTTATATATGAGTATATGACATGATGGTTAAGAATATATTAATCATATTATATCATATAATCATATTTGCTATGTCCATATTGATTGTGACATTTATCGGTAGAGTATGAGTGTATGCTAATGTACTGGTTTTAATTGTAATTTGCTGGTAATGATTCTTATTTTACTTATAAAATGTTTAAAAGGTTACAATACTACATTACATTACAATATTATGTAATATTATAATTTATCTTGAAACTAAGATATTATTACCCCATGGTGACAATGACAAAATCCAGTATGTTCCAACAGTTGCGTAGGTAAGCATCTGCATGGAAGAGTAGGCCATATGCAATGATCTTCAGGAAGCACTCCATGGTGAAGATGATCAGGAAGATGTACTCCAGGCTTTCCTGTACAGCACAAACAATCTGTGTATCACAGCTGCACACATGCTGGAATCCAGTTGTGTCAAAAATGCTTTAAGGTGACCATTTAGCCCTTGGGTGAAGATCTGGCTTTGGTATACAAACTGTCCCATGTATGTCATCCATTTTTACAGTTTTCTGTGGCATAAGTGGAAAGTAACTTCAATTCATTTTAATTTGATTGATTTATTTACAATTTCTAGAATTGAATTTTAATAAGTGCATAAGGTGATTCACAGAGCCCAGCTTGAACTGGAGCTTGATCTCCCTAGAGCATCAGTGTCACTGAGAAATTTCAGCTTGCTAACAGCTCCAATCAAGTAATAACTACTATTGCAATTTTTTTGCATTTTAAGATTATTTCTGTGTTGTTGTTTTTCATGCAGAGAAGAACAGGTCCTGCTTAAACTGTCCGTCTGGTAGCCAAGCCCAGCTCCTATGACAGGGCAGGAATGTCGGGAATGGATGGGGGGGGGGGGGCAGTTGAGGAGGATAGGGGCAGTTGAGGTGCTAGGGCAACTAGGGATGTTGGCCTGATCACTCACCCGATCATATTCCCTTTCATTGTGTCTCTCACACTCACACACTCACATAGAGGCGCACACACGCACACACACACACACACACACACACACACATAATCACGCACACACACACACACACACACACACACTCACACATTACACATTACACACACACACACACACACAGGGAGGAGGGGGCAGGAGCTGTTTGGCTGATGAGAGAGCCTGTGCTCAGAAGAGAGTGTGAAGGCTTTGTTCTATTCTAGGCGGCATTACTGCCATTAGGAGGGACAGCAAACATTAGGAGGTATTGTGTGTGTCTGTGTGTGTGTGCGTGTGTGTGTGTGTGTGTGTGTGTTGGGGGGGTGTAAGCTTCACTAACACACACACACACACACACATAGTAAATACACTGACACAGCTCCATATGCCATACAATAACTACACATCACAGGCAAACACATGTTGGCCAATAATATCATCATTACACACTACAACTGGAACACGTGTCCCCTCTTTCTCTCACACACTGTCTGTCATGCACTATACACACTATACTATATATATATACTCACTATACATACTCTATATATACTCACTACACATACTCTCATGTACAGTAGCAGACACACTCTTAAACACTCCCAAGCATGCAGCCTTAGCCCTCCTCACACACGTATTGCTTACGGGAGGGCGCTGTGGCGTCACCCTGTGCTGTCCCTGTGTGCTGTGGGCTTCGGTCTGGCTCTAAATATAAAGCCTATTGGATGCATAGGCCAGAGGACTGCCGTGGGCACCTGCTCCACTCAATCACCTGGGTCAAGGGCACAATGGACTGGCCTTCGCACGTCACACACACACACACACACACACACACGTGCGCACACACACACACCGGCACCACAAAGGGGGATCTGGTAAGCCCCTTGGCAAACCCTGGGAGTGTGAACAAAGTCTTCCTGCCACCTCATTTGTCAAGATGTGGGTCAGGAGCCAGAGGCTTCTGTGACGGTACAACTACCCCTGGCTGCCCTGGGCCGCCCAGCGCATAGCTGTACGAGTACGGCTACTCTATTTTATACTCTAGTTTAGCCATGTCTAATAATCACATACCTGTACTCTATTTTATACTCTAGTTTAGCCATGTCTAATAATCGCATACCTGTACTCTATTTTATACTCTAGTTTAGCCAGCTCTAATAATCGCATACCTGTACTCTATTTTATAATCTAGTTTAGCCAGCTCCAATAAGAAATCCCTCTTTGCTCTATAGAGGTGACACTCCTTATTTGAGGGCTTGTTATTTTATGGAAGACCATTGTGTTAATCAAGGCTTTCTGCTTTCATACACAACAAAGACAGAAAATCCAACTATCCCAGAGGAAAACTGTCTTGACTTTTTTTTAGAAATACATAAGATCTTATACGTACGTACTTCTGCGTAGCTGATGTGTTATTTTTTCCTCTTGAGGTGCTTTAAGAGAAACAACTCTTGGCCATAAGATGCGGCCATAAGACCTGCTCTGATACGTCCCACGTTAAATTCTTAAGAAACAGTGGGCAGTGAAATGTGATGTTAGTCTGATCTAAGTTCACCCTAAGATCTTAAAACAGTCTTACAGTCAGTAAGATCTTATACAATTTTTAAAGACAAAAATAAGAATGTTGTAAGCAGTAAAAATTACTCCCTCTCCCTCATTTCCCCCAAAGAATACACATGTATTTCTCTTAAAAATAAAAGTTTTTTTCCAGTCTACCCTTTTCTTGCTTAATTTCTCCAAAGAGTCCCAAAAGAACAGGTGCAATGCAATTTCAAATGTTGTTTCCCCATAGGTCCATTTATGCTTAAACATAATTTTCAACATTTTCTTTCCACTGAAGCCAAGCTCTTAGGGCACTGATTTGTTTGGGTAGCATGCTACAGTCCACACACCCAAATACTCAGCCTGGCAGTGACAGGTCAACTAAAACTGCAGTGTACCTGCATTAACAAAGTCTAAAGGATTACTAAGATGGCCATACAAGATTAAACACACACAGCTATAATTAGAACTACGTTGGCACTGTAAAAGTGTGAGATTTCAAAGTTCATTAAGACTCAAACTATAAATTGCAAAGCCCCCTGTGAAAATGTCATCTCCTTCGATGACTGTTTGTGGGTAAGTTCTGAGACATTTGATCTGGCTAGTCTCGTGCGGGACACGTTGACTGTGATGGATCACTGTTTGGATCTCTCCACCACCAGAGTGTTGACCTACCCCTGCTGTCCCTCACTGTCTGAGCTTTCTCTTTCTTACCCCACATGCACTTCACTGACCCTCTGTCCAGGTTGGGTTCACTATATTTCATCAGCTGTTTAGGGCAACCAGCTGTGCTGACTGCTGTCAGCAGCTGCTGAATAATTCCGAAAGACTAAACAGTTTTACAATAGGTTAAATATGTAAAAAGGAAGGAGACTTTGAAGGACATTTTTGCATTGTAGCTCCCACATTTTGGAATTTCAGCCTATTCCTTTTGGAATTTCAACTTATTCCACAAAGTCTGTGAATCTCATTCAGAATTCTACTTATAAAAATATCATCACAAATGAATTAGAAAAGGCTGAACAGTTTTACAATAAGTCGCATATGTACACTTCTCCAGGTTTTGTTTGGTAAAGTTATTCTATTAGATTTTTTGCCTTTTACCCTTTACTCCAGGTTTCTGAGGGAATTCTTGCATTGGAGCTTCTTCATTTTTTTATTTTAGTAGTAACACTTTATTTTATAGTTCCTTTTTAGTGTACCTCCATGTAACAAAACTGTACATACCTAACACTAACCCTAACCCTAAGGTACAGTGTAAGTACATAGTGTTACATATTGATGCAAACTTTGTTACAGTGTATCTAATTGATGTAGCAGGGACAGAAGTGTAACCATTTCAGCGTATTCCTCAAAGCCTTAACGCGCGAGTTTCAGTGAGCATTCCAGCTAGACAAATATACCGCCCTCTGGTCATGTTGCAGGTCCCCTGGGGAGCAGGGGTCAAAGGTCAGGCTGCTCAGCTCACCAGGTTGCTGTTGGTGTTGTTGGTGTCCTCCTCTGGCATGGGCATGAAGACGGCCAGAGCCACACAGTTGGCGAAGATGGTCAGCAGGATGATGATCTCAAAGGGCCTTGCATAGATGGTTAAGGAAAACTCAGGGCCAGATAGGCTGTACAGAACTGTGATCGCTACAAGCCATTTGCTGACTTTGGCATAGCGCTTGGGAAGAATTTTATGTCGTAAGATCTTGGTTTATTTTTGGTGACAATGGTAGCAATGAAGTCCCATGCAAAAATACATAATTGGTACTGACAATATTGTTAGAATTATTGTGCATTTCTTACATGGATAGGCTCTCTCAAGCTCCAATATACTGTATACATAAAACGACCTCAAGGTGTTCATGTGCACAGTAAACAAGGGAACATGCCAGCTATTATTCTTCTGATATACTATGTCTGCACATCTATGTATCTATGTGTGTGTGTGTGTGTGTGTTTGCATGCGTCCACCTAGAGGCTGTTGTGTGACAGATAGCATTCTATCAGCTTAGCGTAGCTGTTTTTAGGCTCTGACTCTGTGGACAGCTGTCCCCCTCAGAATACACGGGCATGAAGGCAAAAATCTCACCTTTCTTTTCCCTTAAAAAGTATAAAAATCAGTCACAATTTTAATTCTCTTGATTAACTCTCTCTTCTAAGATGTTTACATAGGTCAACATAAAACAGCATCCTCTAATACGTAAAACGTTTTCTGGCTCTTGATAATTGTATAACTTCTTATTTTCCTGATTTTAGTTTTTGATTTAGTTCATTACTTTCTTTCCATTGTAGGCCTTCATAAAATGTCAAGACACTACAATGAATGTTTTTGGCTGATTGTCTCACTGATGACCTAATCTTTCAATTTGTGAAATTTTACTACAGTCCTTCCTGGCGTAATCCCTAATTTCCCTGCCATTAACCCATTAGTTCCCTGCCATTAACCCATTAGTTCCCTGCCATTAACCCATTAGTGGTCTGCGATGAATGTCTGAGTTAGTGAGTGAACGAATGAGTTAGTGAGTAGGTGACAACAACGTAAGTGCCAGACTGACTCTGCTGCTGCTGCTGTGGTGGCGGCTCAGGTTGTTACAGTAGCTGCTAAGCAGGTGATACTGTGTGAGACACTAAGGATACTTCCACTCCACGATCTGGATGCAGGCCTTGCGGAAGGGGTTCTTGAGCGTGAGGAAGAAGAGCGAGCGCACGGGTCGGGGGTTGCCGCCGGTGGCCTGCAGCTTCTTCAGCTTCTCGCGCTGCTTCCTCTTCAGCGTCTCCTCGTCCATGATGAAGGACTTCAGGTTGGTGTCGTTGCCACCCTCCATGCTGCTTCACGTTTAGGAGGCTCGCTTCGCCGCTGTCTCTCTCTGCGTCTCTGAGGCCGCCTGTAATCCTGTCTGATTAGGATGAAGGATGTCCTTGACCACCTCAAAAAAGACCACAGCTCCCTGGGATGTTGTAGTCCAAACAGTCCTTGTATTCCCAAAGGAAGAATGTCCAATAAAAAAAATAAAATAAAAGTAAATTTCCCAAAACCCTTTCGTCTCTTGATCACCCACTTTTTTGCTCCCTCAATTCACCTCCCTAGCCAGTTGCCCTGTGTCTCCTTGCTCTCCTCAGCTCCTCTCTTCGCCTCTCTCCTCCATTCCTTCCTGCCTCCTGAGCCTGGCTGGGTGGCTGACAAGTCCTGAGCCTGGCTGAGACTAACTGACTAGTCCTGAAACTAACTGAGTGACTCACTAGTCCTGAGACTAACTGAGTGACTGACTAGTCCTGGCACTGGCTGGGTCACTGACTAGTCCTGAGGCTGGCTGGGTGAGGGGACTGCTCTTGACTGTGGTCGTGAGAACAGTTGCTCAGCATTGAGAAATAAATATAGACAATAAGTGTCAACTGGTTGGTGGTGGTGAGAGGGCTTAGAGTGTGTGTGTGTGGTTGGTGGGGGTGGTGAGAGGGCTTGGATTTTTTGTGTGTGTGGTGGGGGTGGTGTGGGGGACATGAAAGGCTAGCTGTAAATAGGGACAAGGGGTTGAGGGTTAGCTGGATATGTGTGTCAGTGTGTGTGTGTGTGTGTGTGTGTGTGTGTGTGTGTGTGTGTTTGCTGGCCTTGTGTATGTGCATGTACAGTATATGTGTGTGTTTGCTGGCCTTGTGTGTGTGTGTGTGTATGTGTGTGTTTGCTGGCCTTGTGTGTGTGTGTGTGTGTGTGTGTATGTATGTGTGTGTTTGCTGGTCTTTTGTGTGTGTGTGTGTGTGTGTGTGTGTGTGTGTGTGTGTATGTGTGTGTTTGCTGGCCTTGTGTGTGTGTGTGTGTGTTTGCTGGCCTTGTGTGTGTGTGTGTGTGTGTGTGTATGTGTGTGTTTGCTGGTCTTTTGTGTGTGTGTGTTTGCTGGCCTTGTGTGTGTGTGTGTGTGTGTGTTTGCTGGCCTTGTGTGTGTGTGTGTGTGTATGTGTGTGTTTGCTGGTCTTTTGTGTGTGTGTGTGTGTGTGTGTGTGTGTGTGTGTGTGTGTGTGTGTGTGTGTGTGTGTGTGTGTGTGTTTGCTGGCCTTGTGTGTGTGTGTGTGTGTGTATGGCAATGGGGTTGGGGAAGGTAAAGTTGCCATGTCAAACCACTAGTGTTTTGTATTCTTTTTTAATAGTAGGCCTATAGCAATATACCCTGCATTTGTGTCATTAGCAAGACAAAGAAGTTTATGCCAATCAGCTGGCTAATCACTGGCCTGTCACTGCACTGGCCACTCAAACCATGGTGTCACCTTACGGCAGAAACTGATCACAGCCTTCTGATTGGCCAGTCAAGTCTCAAAGACATGTCTGACTGACCACCAAACACTGCACTGCACACTGGCCAGTACCAGAGGAATTTGCTGTGCTGTCGCACTCAGCGCGAAGACCACATTCCACCCACAGTACGTGCTTAAAAGGGCACAGTTGGTAATTAAATTTTGGCTAAATGTGTGTCAGCTTTGCCAGGCTTACTGGGCCATCTGAACCATGCCCTAGAGAGCATCAAGTGATCCCATGTTGCCTTTGTCAGGGGGGATAAATCTGGCAACAGCTGCTGCAAACGCTAAATAAACACTGAATGTAAGTTTGTACATCATCACACCAGGATCAGTCTGGCGCCATATTGAAGAATACCTTTAAAAGTTCTGTCAAGAATGCGTACTCTCTCGCGATCATTGTGTGCCCTTGACTGTAGAGGTGAATGGGAACCAGCTGATGGCAGTGTTACATCACATCTTTTAGTTTTATCACAGCTTCTCAGAGGAGGAAAAAAGGGGAACGGCAAAAACACTTGTAAAAGTATTTAATTTCTGGAGACTTTTGCAAAATAATATGTTGACTCAAGTGACATTGATAACAGTATTAAAAACAACACAGCAAAAGCCAAAAGGCACAGCACTCAAACTTGAAAAGCTGTCTCAGTACACAAAAACAATGTCCAAATACAAGCCCCCTGTTCAAAAGTAGTCTATATCTTTGCATAAGTTATCAAAGTCAAAGGAAATGTTCATTTGAAACTGTTTTGTGATTTTCATAAACCCTCGGGTCAGATGCACTTTAGTTATATTCCCCCCTCGGTATCTTCGCAGTAAAGTCCAGGAGATGAGGGCAAGGACAACGACCGTGGTGATCCTCCATCGCTGTTCCCCGACACGTCCACCCTTAGGTGGGAATTAAACTTCTCCCGGGGTCCATCTCGTCGCTCTCCGTCCACCAGCCCTTGCAGGTACTTGATGTAGCGGATAGCGGCGCGAAGAGTCTCCACTTTGCTCAATCGTTTCTCTCCGGTACTACCTGGTAAATGGTCCCTTAGCTTGGCGTATCCTTGGTTAACGCACTTGACCCGCTGACGTTCTCGTTCGTTACGTTTCTGAATGAAGGCAGGTTCGAACGGGCACTCATAAACCCCAAATCGCCCGTGAAAAGGGGGTAGGTAGGGAATGAGAGCTGGAGAGTTTCGGTATGAGTTTTCATAAAAGCCGGGGTCTACACCTGTCGGATAGAAGATGAATGGCACCGAGCGCGCGAAAACCTCAGTGCTGGAATGAGAGAGTCCAGTGTGAGCACTAGGGGGAGACATACCATACTGTAGACCGGACTTATTCAAGAGCTCAGGTCGCTGCTCGAAAGAATGCGAAAAGGTGTTCATGTTGACAAGTCTGGTAGAAGGTCCTCCAGTGTGTATACAGTAGGCCTTGCCTGTAGATTCAGACTGGTGTTTGTCTGTGGGTCTATGCTGTTTCAGGTGAGTTCATCCAAACGTACAGAAAAAGCATAATGACAAACAGCTATCACAGACAAAGAAAGACATGGTACTGTTTTGTGTGTGTTTAAATCATAAGACCTTTCAATGGCTCTTACAATAATTACAGTGGTTTACAAGGTTTTATATATTTTCCAGAGATGCTGTGATGGCAGAGGTCTCCTCCCTCCAGTGGTGTTATTTATGTTGAAGAGAGAACTGAGTGCTGACTGTCGTCATGGCTCCCATGCATGGTTGTTTTGGACTGCAGGCTGCTGCAACACATCAGAAAAGAAAAGCCCCTCACTGTTAGCGTTTCAAGAGTTTTAGTCATGGAGTTAAAGCAGCAACAGTTAAAGCAGTTAAACCACAATCCACCAAATATGCAAACCTGCCACTGAGCAAACACAGAACTTGCTTCAAGTAATAGTAGTAATTAATTACAGAAATACCCTCTGTCATAAATAAGACAAATAAAGGCCTGTGGAATATGGGGTGCTTCATCTGGATTAGAAACATAATGCTGTGTATCATGACTTCTGCTGTTATCCACGCAATCAACCGTGTCTTTCCAAATTTCTTCAAAGGTGCACTTGAAAGAAACAGCTTAAATAGTAAAGTTCTAAAGAGAAGAGTAATTTCCCTTGATAATCTTTAAATGAGTGTTAAGCTCTCTCTTCTCCACCACCTCTCGGCCAGGGAGCCACCCTTGGCTGCCAAAGGGATACAAGGTGAACGAGTGGAATTCCCCTCCTCTTTTAAAGGGGTGTACGGTTTCTCTCACTCTGAACCCCACAGTTTTTAATAGCGAAAAATAAATCACAGAACCACTTCACAGGCAAATACTGTTTGGTTGACATTTATTTTATGTGTAGTCTTTGAAGACTGAGAGCATGAGTGTTCTGGGAGAGCTTGCTAGGCTTCAGTGTATGAACTGGGACGCACACAGAAAAGTCAATTTTTGTACAATATGTGCAAATAGCAGGTTAAAGGTGTAAGGCATATCATTCGTAACCGAAGAAATCAAAAGTAAAAAAAAGGCGACATCACATGGTGTGCGCATTTGTACACATGCATGTAAAGTTGGAACAGTGGAAGATGGAAGTTAAAACTGGATCTTACCTAATGCAGGTGTGAATGTGAGCACATGGCCTCGGTTTAGAGAGGAAAGGGAGGTGAAGCAAGGCACCTTGCTGTCCTGAACGCAGCTTTTTTGGAGCCCAGACACACCTGCTACCTGCGCCTGTCTGATGTGTTCTCCACCGCAGTGCTAAGTGCTGAACCTTCTTACCTGCTGCCCTGAACAAGCCAAGACACACACACCTGCTACCTGTACCTGCCTGATGTGTTCTTCACTGCAGTGCTGGGTGCTGAAGCTTCTTACCTGCTGCCCTGAACACACCTTCTACCTGTACCTGTCTGATGTGTTCTTCACTGCAGTGCTGGGTGCTGAAGCTTCTTACCTGCTGCCCTGAACACACCTTCTACCTGTACCTGTCTGATGTGTTCTCCACTGCAGTGCTGGGTGCTGAAGCTTCTTACCTATTTCTGTGCCGCACCACACCCCTCCAGACACCACGTCAGAGGGGAAGTGTTTATGTTTTTGTCTCTCTGTCTCTCTCTCTCTCTGTCTCTCTCTCTCTCTGTCTGTTTCTGTCTCTGTCTGTCTCTCTCTGTCTCTCTCTCTCTCTCTCTCTCTTTCTCTCTCTCGCTCTCTCTCTCTCCTTCTCTCTCTTTCTCCCTCCCTGTGTATGTATGTGTGTATTTGTGTGTGTGTATACGCTGAAAAACAAATGAGTTGTGTGTGAGTACAGTGTATGTGCACTCATGCACCTAATGCACAGCTGAGTGTATGTGCCTGTGTCACCGTATGTATATGTTTGTGTTTGTCTGTGCATGCGTTTACATGTCAGTGTGTAAGTGCATGTGCTTGTGCCACTACATGTGACTGTGTGACTGTGTGTATATGTGTGTGAATATGCAGATCTACTGCCAGTGTCTGTGTATTGAGATATGAGCCTGTGTATGTGTGTGTGTGTGTGTGTGTGTGTGTGTATGCTTGTATTTGTGGGTGTAAGCTCACAAAGAGGGAATCTCTGTCAAACAAAAAGTGGTGTTTCATCTGTTTAAGTCCAAAATTACAATCTAAAGTAAAACAGTCATCCACAAAGCACTATGAAGTGAAGGCATACCATTAGGGATTTCCGGTTACTGTTTATGATTAAATTAAAAGTTGGTTTTAAGCATCTCCGCTAACAGATGTAAACATCCCATATGGGAAATACTCAGTAAGGTTCTGTCTTGATACAAGTGGGAAGTTTAACATTGTTTCAAATATTATTTTTAATTTTTAGTTTTACAATATAAGCAATTAAAAAGGCATTTACTCTTTGTCCCATCTCTCAAATATTGAAGAAAAGCAAGACGACGAAGCTACTTACATGTAAAATGCCTTTATTCAATTATTACAAAATGTTCTTGCAATCAAAGCCTAGCCATGCTGAAAGATAACAGAGCATCTAGATTACATTTTGAGAGGAAGTTTTCCCCATTAAACACTTTGTCAAAGTTTGGGATCAAAGCAGGAAGCTTGAAAGGAGCTAATATATGTTGTGGCCGTTTTAATGAAGACCTTAAAAGATTATAAAATGAAATAATGGCTTGACTTCAGTAGGAACCCCGCCCTCAATAATCTCTTGTCTGAGTGTCTGAAATCCAAGGTAATAACAGATGTGAAGCGAGCTGGATCAGAGGAGGGTCTCTCCTTGTCTTGCTCACAATGGCTGGATGACAATCAAATGAACGCCTTAAAAAACAATACATCAGTGATGGAAACACAGCTTCCTAATTAAGAATAGAAATTTTAAAAAAGTTAGCAAGTTAGCAAAAGTTATGCCCCAAACATTTTATGTCACACAAATGTAGTCTCTGTCTTCCTATTTTAGTGTGAGGTGACAAGCTTGCTTTATCTGCAGAAATGTTGACATAAAATTACATTTATAAGTCATAATGACAGTTATATATTATCTGTCATATCTATTGATTATCTGGTATTTATGGCAGATGTACAGACTTCTGCTGCAGTCAAAGCATAGTAGACAACCATTAACCCACATAAGGCATAATTTAATTTTGCTGTTTGGCAGGCATTCACACTTTCCAGTTGGTACCCTTTTACATTTTTTGCCCATTGCTTAAACACATTTTGCAAAATTTGGCTCGCTGTGCCAAAACTCTACACCCAAGCACATAGGACACAGCACTTGGAAATAAACTATTCACATCTATGTCAAATTGAAACTCTGCAATCAAAACCTAACAATCCTTTGTCAAAATGTCACTCTCATGACAAAATTGCACACACTTGTATCTTATGAAAACACTGTCACATCAGCACCAACACACTAGTCTACTTTATATAAAACACTGTTTTTTGTATTTTGAATAGATGTGTTTTGCCAATGATACATCGGTATTTCATTTTTGAACGAAGTGTCTTATGTATGAAATAGTGTGTAGTGTGCAGGAGCAAGGGTTTTGCAAAAAGGAGCAAGTGTGTTGCAGAATTGCAACTGAAGTGTAAAGCAGCGCTTTTGTTTAAGGTATGGTTACACTGTGTTTAAGGCATGGTAACACAACTTCAAGTTATGTCACTTTGGTTTAAGCATATGTCTATTGCATTCAAGCAGTGGGCAAAAACTGTAAAAGCTCACCATATTTTGTCTGCATGTTTTTACAGTTTTTCTCAATTGCTTAAACACATTTTCTGAAAACATGCCTCATACTCTCAGAACTCTACACACAAGTGAAAAAACACACACACAATGGGCAAACCCCATCACTTCTCTTGCAAAATGAAACTTTGCATTCAAAACAGTATTATTTCTTCTCAAAATGCTATTTTGTTGTCAAATGACACACACAAACCATCATATGAATAGACATTTATAACAACCAGTTGAACCCTGATGTGCTTAATGTAAAACACTATGATAAATGGAAAACACTTCTTCTCCATTCATCATAATGATTTAGGCCTTTTTTGTTCAGTGTTACACTTGCTACAGACAGTACATACATAAGAGTGCTATATTTAAGAATATTGTTTTTATACTCAGAACACACATATGCATTGTTACAAATATATTTTATTTTTCCCACAAAAACAGTGTACACACTGTGCATCCCAATCAACACAAAGCTGCACCTACAGTGGTCTACATAAAACACAACAGAAGAGTTTACTGTAGCCTATACAGTTACAAAAAAAAAATTACGCTGCATCCTTTCTTCTGTTTTGGTGTGGCCACAGCACCTCATCCACATCACATGTAATGTGTTTCCTGGCCTAGCAGCGAATCCATCCATGAAAAGCATCAATTGCTATATTTCCACATGCGTCTTCCATAGCTTAAAGAAAGGGTACACGCATTTGTGGATTTTGGTCATACACTTTCATCTCCAGTCAAAAAAAAATCCTCAATTGGGTTGAGGATTGCAGAATATGGAGAGAGATACAACTAAACAACTACTGTAAAATAATTTTGTTGACTAAATGGTCAACCAAAATGGCTCTGATCTCATCAGAGATTACGGTCCTTTCTCGTCCTCGTTCGGATCCTCCCTGTCCTCCTCCTTTTACTCTCACTCCTCTAGCTGTGGCTCTGCCTCTTCCAAAGCTCTGATAGCTAATTGTAAAGTTGTGAGACAGGTGTTTGCCAATGTGATGAGTCAGTGTGCATAGTAGGGCAATTGACTTTAGAATTTTGAATCACTGTGTGTTCCTTGTGAAAACAAGAGATTTTTGTCATGAAAATTGTGCCAAACGCAGAGAATTGTCTATAGTGTTTTGAAAAAAGTGTGTTTTAGAACTGCAATTTGAGTGTAAAGCAGGAATTGTGTTTATAGTTTAGCAGAATCGGTTCATGGGTTTGGTGCATGAGTTACATGTTGTGGTCATTGTGTCTGAAGTACAAGGAATTGTGTGTAAACAATTGAGAAAAATTGTAAAATTTTTACAAGTAGATTGTTAATCTACAATCTGTGAAATGCTGCTTTTCTACAGCAATAGCAGCATAAGCCACACATTGACCTTTTGCAGCAGCAGTGAACACTTTGTTTCTGTTGTTCCCCTTTGTGTGTGTGTGTGTGTGTGTGTGTAGCTGTGCGTGTGTGTCTGTGTGTGTGTATGTGTGTGTGTGTATCTGTATGTGTGTGTGTCTGTGTGTGTGTAGCTGTGTGTGTGTGTGTGTGTGTGTGTGTGTGTGTATCTGTATGTGTGTGTGTAGCTGTGCATGTGTGTGTGTGTGTGGGTGTGTGTGTGTAGCTGTGTGTGTGTGTGTGTGTGTGTGTGTGTGTGTGTGTGTGTGTGTGTCACACAACAGGTCAGGTAGGCGCATGCCACAGCACATAGAGATATTAGATTGCCCTCCTGGATGTGTCCGCCACACATCAAACGCTGCAGACAGAACTCAGACAACCACCGCCAACCCCCACCCACCCAACATCAATCACTGCGCAGTGTCAACAAATGGGGCCTTAACTGCCCAGCCCCCCAAACACAAGCAGCTCTTTGACTTACCGCCTGTCATCTTTCTGCAGTAAGACTGCCTGGTCAGTCACTGTCACACATGCCAAACATGGTGTAGTTATGAGAAAACACAAACCACTCTTTGTTGCACAATTACTACAGTTTTTGCCCATTGCTTGAACGCAATAGACATATGCTTAAACCAAAGTAACATAACTTGAAGTTGTGTTACCATGCCTTAAACACAGTGTAACCATACCTTAAACACAAACGCTGCTTTACACTTTAGTTGCAATTCTGCAACACACTTGCTCCTTTTTGCAACACACTTGCTCCTGCACACTACACACTATTTCATACGTAAGACACTTCATTCAAAAATGAAATACCAATGTATCATTGGCAAAACACATCTATTCAAAATACAAAAAACAGTGTTTTATATAAGGTAGACTAGTGTGTTGCTGCTGATGTGACAGTGTTTTTATAAGATGCAAGTGTGTGCAATTTTGTCATCAGAGTGACATTTTGACAAAGGATTGTTAGGTTTTGATTGCAGAGTTTCAATTTGACATAGATGTGAATGGTTTATTGCCAAGTGTTGTGTCCTATGTGCTTGGGTGTAGAGTTTTGGCACAGCGAGCCAAGTTTTACAAAAGGTGTTTAAGCAATGGGCAAAAACTGTAATACACAGTTTAGTTATTATAGTCAGTTATGTAAGGTACTTCAGGGTGTTGCAATCAGCAAGATCACATTATCACAATACCAAACTCCTGTGAAATTTGTAAGACAAAAGGAAGGGGGAAATAAACAGTAATCCATGAGCTAGTTCCTTGAAGTGTGGTCACGTGCTTAATGTACAGGGGCAGCTGTGGTCTAGTGATTAGGGAGTTGGTCTTGGGATTGGAGAGTCACAGCTTTTAATCGCACCCTACCTATGGCTGTAATGCCCTTGAGCAAGGCATCTAACCCCGCACTGCTCCAGGGACTGTAACTGAAACCCTGTAAATAACTGTAAGTCGCTCTGGATAAGAGCGTCAGCTTAATGTTAATATAACCACCAACACATGCTCTCATGGGCATGTACATGTGGAATCACCACCAACACATGCTTTAATGGGTTATACATGTGATATAACCACCAGCACATCCTCTCATGGGCATGTACTACATGTGGAATAACCACCAACCAACAGCTATTACAGTTTTTGCCCATTGCTTGAACGCAATAGACATATGCTTAAACCAAAGTAACATAACTTGAAGTTGTGTTACCATGCCTTAAACACAGTGTAACCATACCTTAAACACAAACGCTGCTTTACACTTTATTTGCAATTCTGCAACACACTTGCTCCTTTTTGCAACACACTTGCTCCTGCACACTACACACTATTTCATACATAAGACACTTCGTTCAAAAATGAAATACCGATGTATCACTGGCAAAACACATTTATTCAAAATACAAAAAACAGTGTTTTATATAAAGTAGACTAGTGTGTTGCTGCTGATGTGACAGTGTTTTCATAAGATGCAAGTGTGTGCAATTTTGTCATCAGAGTGACATTTTGACAAAGGATTGTTAGGTTTTGATTGCAGAGTTTCAATTTCACGTAGATGTGAATGGTTTATGTCCAAGTGTTGTGTCTTATGTGCTTGTGTGTTGAGTTTTGGCACAGCGAGCCAAGTTGAACAAAATGTGTTTAAGCAATGGGCAAAAACTGTATTAGTGTCACTGAACATCAGTGTAACAGTTTTGGTTATGTGACATTACACACACTGTAGATTGACATTCTCCTTTTGTTTTCCACAGAACATTACTTTAGCTTGGCACAGAGCATCTCTGTGGTGTGTATGCTACCTATGTGGTGTGTATGCTACCTGTGTGGTGTGTATGCTACCTGTGTGGTGTGTATGCTATCTGTGCCATTACAAGTTGTTGAATGTTCATTTGTGTGCAGAGTTTCACCACCCAATCTGTGCCATACTCTGATCCATTCTGTCTGTGCAGAGCAGGCCGATGTAAGCAGACGCACACAGAAGGAGTGAGGAGAGTGTGTGTTGTTGTGAGGGATGGTGAGGAGAGTGTGTGTTGTTGTGAGGGATGGTGAGGAGAGTGTGTGTTGTGAGCGACGCTGCTACCAACCAAGCAACCACACCGATCCAAACACAACCACATCATCTGTTTATGGGTAAAGAGGGACACACACATTTGAACACATTCAATTGCTTAAACACACACACACAAACACATATATGTACACGCACACTTGCATGCACACACACACACACACACACACACACACACACACACACACACACACACACACACACACACACACACACACACACACACACACACACACACATCAGCTTGTCTCTCAACAGTGGTGGATACAAAAACAAGGAAATGTTTATGTTGAAGAACAAGCCAAAACACACCGCACAACACCCACACCCTCACCCCCACTCCCACCCTCACCCCACCTTCAGTCAGTCCATGCCCTGACTCCTCCATCTCCAACCCCTCCAGCCCCAAAGCCAGACCCAACGAGTGAGCCATCTCCATGTCTGTCAGTCTCCAGGAAGATTGGTGTTATTTTCCAGCAGCTATGAGCCTCTATGGAGAGAGGCAGCCCACAGCTGCAAGACAGGCCAGACCCAGACTGGGGATCCTAGAGGGAGCAGAGAGCATGGGGGGGGGGGGGGGGGGGTGGTTTGGTTGGAATAGGAGTTAATGGGAGGATGGGAGGTGAAACTGACGGCCTGTGGATGCCGGGTTCATGTTTTGTTTGTTGGCGTACAAAACATAGCGCTATGGCAGTGCTAGCTTGGCTAATCTACAACGATCTACTGATTTGTTGTTTGTAAGTTTAGCTGTAATGTGAAAAGACCATTTTAGAAAGGGTATATAGTTATAAAGTGTTTGATTTTGCAATAGATGAGATATTCTGTATTTTCTACATACATTTTTGGGTTTTATTTCCAAAGTTTTGACAAAACGGAAACTAATTTCAAACTTTTGTATCTTTGCAATTGCAAAAGAAACTGTAAATACTGTAAATATAGTTTACTTTACTTTAAGGCAAGGCTGTGCAGTTACATCAAAATGCTGTGGAAAATGTATCTGATCAGTGAGACTGAATGTTTTTTTTTAATGTTCTGAAAATATGCACCTGAATAGTTTACCTTCTGACTTCCTGCCAAGTTTTTATTGAAGGGGCACTTGAGCTTCTTACGGTTTCCTCCTCATAGTTGAGCGTTTGCGTGTCCGTGCAGCGTCGGGTGTGGGGGCAGGAGATGAGTGGGGCAGGGCAGAGGCAGGAGGCTCCACTTGACTGGATGACAGATTAAACAGCGTGCCAGCGAAAGGCTATCATCCAGCTCGCCTAATGTTTCTGCGTGCATGCACGAAAGATGGTCTCTGCAGGTGTGTGTGGAGTGGTGTCGCAACTCACAACGCCACAGAAACACAAACACACACCTCCGCTAAAAACAATGTCACAGACAGACAGACATACCCCCCCCCTCACACACACACATACACACACACACACACGCACATACACACACACACACACACACACACACACACACACACACACTGACATATTTGTACATATACATTTTACATACCTTTCTCTCCTCTCACACACAAAAATGTGTGTGGTGATGTAGGTTTCAGCTGACCAGTTTGTGTGTACATATGCGAATGTTTTTGTGTGTCCTTGTGTGTGTGTGTGTGCGTGTGTGTGTGTGTGTGCGTGCGCATGAGGATGTGCGTGCCTGCATGTGTGTGTACATATGTGTGTGTGCAGTGTCTAGTGACAGCACCGGAGGTCAGATCAAGGCACAGCCACCTGACAGGGTGTGGACAGGCAGCTAGTCCAGGCCCAGCGTTTCTGTGAGAGGCCTGTCACATCAGCTGCCTGCAGGGCCCTTCCACACGCAGAGGAACAACACAGAGGAAGGCCAGCAGACTCCATCAAACCCCCAAAACAGCTGGAGTGCCTTTAGCACTTGAGGAAGTTGGAAACCATCTGTGACGAAGCCGTCAGTTTGTTTTGTCATTTTACATGTCTT
>CM050211.1:10816149-10883649 GCA_027475355.1 Coilia nasus | reverse complement strand
CTTGTTTACCAGAGCAGCTTGTTTCAGACAAACTGCCACTAGCAGCACCTGTGTGATTTATTGTCTTTAGTTGCTGACTCGTCATATCGCATCTTTAACTGCAGTTAAAATGCCGTTTATGCGTCTGCCACTGCTGCCCTTTCTTAAAGTAGATTCCCCAGCCATTAATCTAAATACAATTTTAACTAGATGTTACCGTATAGTTTGTTACAAAGTTCTATTTTTCATATAATACTATTCTATTGTATGTTTTGTTATTGTAAGGGGTTGTTGTGATTATAACCGTTTAATCTGTGTTACTAAAGTGGCCCTTGTTGTCGCAGGTCCTCTCCCACAACCTGTGCACCACTCTGTGCATCGGACACGATAAGCAGGCCCTGGAGCAGCACTTCAGGGATGACGATGATGGGCCTGTCTCAAGCCAGGGATACATGCCCTACCTCAACACCTACATCCTAGATAAGGTGCTTTAAAGGACATGTATACATCCTACCTCGACACCTACATCCTAGATAAGGTGCTTTAAAGGACATGTATACATCCTACCTTGACACCTACATCCTAGATAAGGTGCTTCAAAGTACATATACATTCACATCCTACATCCGTGATAAGGTGCCTTAAAGGATATATATACATTCACATGCTACATCTTAGATAAGATGCTTTAAAGGACATACATACACCCTACCTCAACACCTACATCTTAGATAAGGTGCTTTAAAGGACATACATACATCCTACCTCAACCCCTACATCCTAGATAGGTGCTTTAAAGGATATATATACATTCACATCCTACAAACTGACTGTAAATCTTATTAAGCGTATTTTGGTCTTTTTAATGTAAATTCTCCTTGCAGTTGTAAAGAAGGAAATGAAGTCTTAAAAAGTGTGTTTTGTCTCTATTTAATAATTAAGTTTGTTTTATGGTAATGAGTACAAAGTGCCTTGAAATGCCATTAAGCTTGCAACATTGTGGCCATGTAGACATTTTTAGAATGTAATCTTTTAAACAGCTCTTCTTAATAGAACCTTTATGAGTTCTTCCATGTGGAAAGACAAAAACATCTTTATTATAAGGCCTTGTTTTATGGGAGCTACTATAACTACCAGATTGGCATAAATGTATGTGAGCTCGTGCTTTGAATAAGAGGTTTAAACCCCGTTGGCAAGAATGATAACGAGATATCTCAACATAACTGTTGATCGGGCCGTTCTGCCACTTTGGGTCCTGGAATATGGTTTAGTGGAAAGCTTGTGAAGCTTGTGATGTCAGTGCTCATGTTGGGTCATTTCTGTTGTTAATTTTGCTTCATTTGATGTTATGACCATTTAATACAAGTGCCATAACTGGAAGCACATAGAGTAGAAACAGTATGCATGGGCAACTGCTCTCAGTTGTTTTACAAAAGTGGAACAAGCTACAGAGGCTTTCCTCTCTAGTTTTCAAGAGGCTCTTGAGGGCACACCTCTGTCAACAACACTTCCTATCTTATCAGCTTTCCCCAACACACAAACTTGCACCTACTTCTCCGCTTGTCTGTTATTTCCAGAGCGTAAGCACCCAGTCCCAGCATCCCCTTCTCCTCTGAATCTTGTGTTTTGCTCTTCACTTCTGAGTCGCTTTAGATAACAGTGTAATGTGCTGTCATGTTATATCAGAAGAAAGGCTGAACGCCTCTTGACAAATTGTCATATTTTTAAAAATGGCACTGTCGGGTCTTAGGCTGTGGAAGGGACTTTTAAGAAAGAAGAAGTTGACAGGCTTTGCTGGACGCTATGTTCAACGAAGAACTACCACCCTGAAAGACATGGCTCCAGCGCATTATCTAAGAACGATGCCTTCCACCTCTGGTGTCTGTTCAACTTCCTGTCTGAGGACAAGTACCCTCTGGTGCTGATGCCTGAGGAGGTGAGTGATGACAGAAGTCAAAGCGAATTAACTGTTCAGCACTGTATCTTCCCTCTGTTAGCACACAATGGATGGCAGTGTGAATGTACAAGGGCATTATACATTATACCGTGGTGTTTAGTATAGCTGTGGTATTGTAATGACATGATTGTTATGATTTGATGCTGTAGATCATGAATGGTAACACAGTATATAACTCCAGCAGTCTTTGAAGGAGTATGTACAAGATTTTAAGCACCATAAAATAGACCCATGGACACATGTTGATTAGACTTAAACTTTACTCTCAAACATAGAAACAGTATTTTGATGCAAACTGTGCAGATGATGTGATAATACAATGATAAAGGTCATTATGTCCCATGATGGTCAAATGACATGAGAAGTAAGAGTGATGGTATGGTGAAATGTGACTATGTGCTATTCAGGTGGAGTACCTCATCAAGAAGATCTGCTCAGCCATGAGTGTGGAGCCGAACAGTGTTGACATCGAGGACTACATCTCCCAGAATGCCATGCAGAGCGGCGTCAACGCATGGGCCTTTCTGGACCTGATGAATTCTGGCATGGTCACAAGAGGTGTTGACAGAGATTCTGTTACCATGGCAATTGAAGAGGTCTATGGCGAGATAGTAGGCAACACCTTGAAAGAGGTAATGCACCATAAATCACATACTCCGATGCCTGTAGGATACTAATCTGTGTTTCAGGTTTTATAGACATCAGATTTTCCTGTTATTCATGTGATTTACATATTTTTGATGTACCTGATATTCTGTCTGTTTATGGATAGCGTGACATATAGTATGCGGACTTGGCTGTGTAAAAGCCCCTGTGTTTGTCTGATTGTTGGTCTACCTGTGCTTGATTGGATGCTTGTGTATGTGGGTGTGGCTCTGTATCTAAAGGGATACCTGTGGAAGAAGGGTCACCTGCGTAGAAACTGGACCGAGCGATGGTTCTCGCTGAAGGTCAGCACCTTGGCGTATTACACCTGTGAGGACCGCAAGGAGTGTAAAGGCGTCATCGAACTGGACCAGAACTGCTGTGTGGAGGTACCTACTTTTGACATTATATTGTGAAAGTGTATGTTATTTGGATACCTCATTGAAATGACACTAAAATTAGTTTTTTTGTACAGTATTACTATAGATCTATGTCTGTTATGTGATAAATGTGGGATATCTCATTGGTTGGCAGGTGCTTCCAGACAGAGAAGGAAAGAGGTGTATGTTCTGTGTGAAGACACTCTCCAAAACCTATGAGATGAGTGCCCCTGACACCAAACAGCGACAAGAGTGGACAACAGGTTTAAAAAAACTACAAGCCTACAAATCCCATAGTTCTTTGGGCTTTCATCATCTCATCACTGAAGTTTTCTGTCACCTCTGCATGGGGATATCCCATAGAACATTTGACATACACATTGGATGGATTCACTACAATTTTGCATCCTCTCAACATTTCTCATTACTCTGGAGTAATATAAAAATCTTTATTTTATTGCGACACTGACCTTGTCTTCCTCTCTAGTCTTCTTTGCCAAAATCTCCTGGCATCTCTGAAATTACATCTCTTCCATCATTCTTCAATTTCTTCTTCATTTTCTGTCCCTTTCTGCTTTTCTTCATCTCTTACTGTAAATGGGGAGCATTAGTGGCAATCCCCATTGCACTGCTCCTTGTACCTTTATGCTTCTGAATACTACTACTACTACATTACACTTAGCTGACGCTCTTATCTCTGGATTCTCTGGAGTGACTTACAGTTGCAGTCCTTGGAGCAGTGTGAGGTCTGATGCCGTGCTCAAGGGCATTTCCGATCCCAAGACCAACTCCCTAACCACTAGACCACAGCTTCCTCTCTCTGTCCCTGTCCGCTCAGCCATCCAGACGTCACCTCACACCCTCCTCTCTCTGTCCCTGTCTGCTCAGCCATATAGACGTCCCCTCACTTTTTTCTCTCTCTGCTTGTCGCTCAGCCATCCAGACGTCCATCCGGTTGTGTGTGGAGGGGAAGACGTCTCTGCACCGGGAGCTGAAGCTGCGGCGGCGGGAGCTGCGCGAGGAGCGCGAGAGGAGGCGCGCGGCGAAGGAGGAGGAGCTGAGGCGTCTGCGCCTCCTTCAGGACGAGCGGGAGCAGCGTCTGGCGGAGCTGGAGCTCCTGCAGGAGGCGCAGAGGCAGGCCCAGGCCACGCAGCAGCAGGAGGAGCAGAGGAGGCGCCAGCAGCACGAGCAGCTCCAGAGAGCCCTGCAGGAGCAGCTGCTGGAGGCAGAGGAGGTGAGGGGGAGAGCGGAGGAGAGGAGAGGGGAGGAGTGGAGGGAGGGGAGAGGGGAGGAGAGGAGCGGAGAGGAGAGGGCAGAGGAGAGGAGAGGGGAGGAGAGGAGAGGAGAGGGGAGGAGGGGGGAGGGGAGGAGGGGAGAGTGGAGGAGAGGAGAGAGGGGAGGAGAGGAGAGTGGAGGTGAGGAGAGGAGAGGAGAGGAGAGGAGAGGGGGGAGGGGAGGAGAGGAGAGGAGAGGGGGGAGGGGAGGAGAGGAGAGCAGAGTGGAGGTGAGGAGAGGAGGTAAGTAGGAGAGGAGAGGCGAGGAGGTGACAGGTGAGGGGTGAGAGGAGAGGAGGGGAGAGGAGAGGAGAGAGGAGGAAAGGAGAGGAGAGGGGAGGAGAAACATGGGGAAAAAATCTTGTGAGGAAAGACAGGAGTGGATATGGTAGAAAAGTAGAGGAAGGGGAAGACGGGACATCAGGAGAAGAGTGGTGGTCTCACTTACCTGGGTACAGTTCCTGCAATTAAAATTCAGACATTGGTACAGGGCACAGTTTGGTGGTCATGTGCGTGTGTGTGTGTGTGTGTGTGTGTGTGTGCGTCAGGCGCGGGCGAACATGCAGGTGGAGATGGCGGCGAAGGAGGCGGAGGCAGAGCGGCAGCGGCAGAGGATCCGTGAGCTGGAGGCCATGCAGACGCAGCTGGAGCAGGCCCTACGCCTGGAGGTCAGGGCCCGGCAGGACGAGGAGGCCTACCGCAGGACACAGGCCAGGTACACACACACACATACACACACACACACATACACACACACAGACACATACACACTCACTCATATTCACACACACACACACTCACATTCACATTCATACACACACACTCAGGGCCAGGCATGAAGAGGAGGCCTCCCACAAGACACAAGGCCAGGTAGGGACCATGCACACACACACATAAACACACACACATGCACGCCCACACACACACACATGCATACACGCACGCACACACACACAGACACTCACAGTGAGGACACACTGCTGCTCAGAACTCTCTCTGTCCCTCACTCTCACACTCTCTCTCATTCTGTCTCTCTCTCTCTCTCTCTCTGTCTCTCTCTCTCTCACCTTCTCTCTCTCTGTCTCTCTCTCCCACTTTCTGTCTCTCTCTCTCTCTCTGTCCCTCACTCTCACACTCTCTCTCTCTCTCTTGCTGTGTCCCACACATGCTACAGTACTTCTGAGAACACACATATACACACATACACACATACAAACACACACACACACACACACACACAATTAGACACACAATTAGGACAGACAGCATATAGATTCCTTTCATGAGCATGCATGCTCTCATTTCACATGTATACACACCGAAAACTAACTCATGGGACAGCACACATGCAAAGGCCTATTTCCTGTGAGCACAGCAAACTACACAGAGCTACAAGTCACATGGGCCTGGAGGCTTTCACCCACAAAGCCCACACTTCCAGCCCTTGGCTCAAACCAGAGCATCCGCGTCAGTAACCGGGTTTCCATCCAGCTTGTAAATGCACATTTTAGTCATTACCTCCGCCAAAGAGGTTATGTTTTTGCCGGCGTTTATCTGTTTGTGTGTGTTTGTTTGTTAGCAAAATAGTCATGCTCAAAAGGTCATGAACGTATTATTTTGAAATTTTGACAGTATGTCGGTATGGACAAAACCTCCAGATGATTCATTTTTGGTGAAAATTGGTTCATTGGTTATCTCACAAAAAAATTGGAAAATTACGTAACATGGGAAATCCCATTGACCAAATAAAAAAGGACTGCCGTGGGAGTGGGTGGATTGGTGCAGGGGTTTTCAAAGTGGGGGCCGCGGCCCCCTGGGGGGCCGTGAGGGGGCGCTAAGGGGGCCGTGGCAAGTTGGAGGGAAAAGTAGCAAACCGAAATAAATACTTGAATAAATAAAACCAAAAAATATTCCCATTTGTTTAAAGCTGCAATATAATAATCTACCGGATATCTTAACATTACTACTATTACCGTTATTATTTTTATTAGCCATCATCTTTCTAATTGGCTGGTATAGAACACATCCGGGTGATCACGTACACACTTTTCATCTCAGGGGGGCCTTACCTGGAATCTACTGGTCTATGGGGGCCTTGTCATGGTAAAGTTTGGGAACCCCTGGATTGGTGGACTGCTTGGTGGAGCTGCTTGGTGGAGGTCTGCACACTCAGGTGCATTTCTAGTTGACTAAGGAATCTTCACTGATGGGCGATGGGCGCCTGGTGACTGCTGGCGCCCATCGGCCACTGCTAATGGGCGCCTGGTTAAGCTATACTATATAATCACTATAAATGTGCGTATCTGACGGGAGTAAGTTGATTACAAAGCCAATTACTGTTTGAATGTACTGTATGCATTTTCCCTCTCTTTCCAGTCTTGACTGCCACACAAAGCGCTGGCCAAGAACTTGAGCTACCTGTGTCACAACAACATGACAGTAGCCTCTGTGTCTATCTTTCAGGAAATGTTGTCTTTTTTTTTGTTGTTCGCTGTCTCGAAGCGAGTGACGGACTGCGTTTCCTGTCAGGCTCTCTGTGGTCTGTGCGGGCTCTCCAGAGATGCACATGACATTTAACTATGTGACTCACAGCATGAAAACACTAGAAAGAAAGTAAAATATAGCTTACCAAGATAAAACATAAACATTGAACATTATGCAATTACTGGATTTCTTCTTATTGTTGTTTGGACTGAAATTGTGTCATCCAGTTATGGTGATATTTAATCCGATGTAAGAAATGTATTTACTGTATGCTTCCTGTCCTCAACACAAGGCCACATATGGTTATTGGATTTATTGTGAACATCCTTCAGTAGCACAGTAGCCTAAGCAAGAATATGTTAAGAGAGTGTTTTTGTTAAAAACAACTGTTGTGTATGCTGGAGAACCACACCAGATGTCAGTACATTGTCTGTACAGACGCCACTACCGAGAACACAGTGCATGGGGGACAAAGTCAGGGCCAGGACAAATACAAATAGAGACATACACAGAAACACACACACACACACAAACACATACACACACACGCACACACACAAGACACACAAACACACCACACACGCACTTAATCAGATGTACGCACACACTGACAGACACACACTCACACTCGCTTACTCGAGCCCTAAGGACTGTTCACCATGACTCTTACTCCCCAGGCTGCTTGAGTCCTAAGCACTGTTCACCATGACTCTTATTCTCCTCGCTTACTCGAGCCCTAAGGACTGTTCACCATGACCCTTACTCCGCAGGCTGGTCGAGCACTAAGCACTGTTCACCATGACCCTTATTCCGCAGGCTGCTGGCGGAGGAGGAGGAGAAGATGAAGGCCCTGCTGACCCTGCAGGAGGAGCAGGAGGAGTTCATCGTGCGTACCCAGCGAGAGAAGCAGGAGCTCAGGCTGGAGATGGAAAGCAAGTCCAAGGCTTTGGAGGAGGCCCAGCAGCAGCTGGAGAAAGTCCGGGCCACTCGCTACAGAGTAGACCAGGACATCGCTGTAAGGCCATCTACTGTATAGATGCATTGTCATCGCTAACTGTCGCGTTGTTCCAGTTACTGTAACACCATATTTGTTTTTGTATTTATTTTGTTTTGTTTTTTTTTTTTATTGAAAATATTACACTTACAGTTATATTACAGAATGAGAAACACTATAATCTACACTACTTTTATTTTGTTGACTTTGGACTTGGAACTTTTTCCTTTGATGGTTGGAAATAATATCAGACACAGAAGGGGTTTAACAAAGCCCAAAATAAATCCTTTTTTCTTGAGTGGTGATTGTATCAGGCCCAGACACTGAGGTTCTGCTGGTTGTATCAGGCCCAGACACTGAGGTTCTGCTGTTTGTATCAGGTCCAGACACTGAGGTTATGCTGTTTGTATCAGGTCCAGACACTGAGGTTATGCTGCTTTTTGGTCTTTTGATACACCCCACTGCAGGCTGCACAGAGGAAACTACGCCAGGCCAGCACAAGTGTCAAGCACTGGAACATCCAGATGAACAGACTCATGCACCCCATTGGACCCGGAGGTGTGTGTGTATGTGTGTGTGTGTGTGTGTGTGTGTGTGCACGTGTTTGCGTGCATGTGTCTGCGTGAGTGTGCGTGCATGCATATGTTTGTGTGCATGCGCGTGTTTGTGGAACACCCTGTTGATCTCCAAACGAATACCATTAAGTCCCCAAAACGTCAGAAAAACCCTGGTTCCTATGTTTTGCGACAGGGGAAGGTAGAGTCCACCGTCTTCCAAAACATTAAACATGCATAAATTTTAGGGACATTCCAGTGTTGAATGGTAAATGTTATTGAGTTACATACACATACACTTTTTTGTATTAAAAAATCTTTTCTTGTCCCCAAGAGAGAAGATCTTCGGTTGGGGGAACCCCCACCCCTGCAACACGCGCACCGTCCCTCAAAGATTCGGGGCTGCGCCTGTCTCAGAAGAATGTGGAAAAAGAGCAAGACAGAAGACTGTCTCGGACGTGCTCTGAGGGTGATGCCAGGCTTGTGGAGGGGAGTGACCTGTCCAACAAGGACACGCGACTTCCTGTGCAAACCCAGAATGGAAGCCTAGAGTCTACCAACTGATTGTCAGATTGTCAGTAATGTATAGTGATTTGTCTCTGTCGTTTTTTTTTTTATTATGTAGCCTATATTTCAGAGTTAACATGAAAAGCATGACTCTTCCAGAGCCTCTTTAAAAGACTACAACTGTAGTGGGATATAAACTTATGTCACAAGGTTGTGTTTATTGAGATGATAAATGAAATATTGTTTTATATGACATTTGAAGGAATTAACAAAGACATAACATGTAGGACTTACAAAGAATGAAAAAATGACTTAATGTCACCCACTTCCTGTTTGGTTTCCTGTTCAACGAAGAAACAGAAAATGATTTATTTTTCAGTGTCAGGACTCCAGCAAAGCAATACAATGCAATGATTACAATGGTTGAGTTTACATCATACACAGATAGCAATGATAAAACTGTAACTGTGTCCTGTTATATGTTAAATCTAATCAGATAGTGAAAATAAATATCACCCTAATGTGAAGTACACCAACAGTGCCAAATGGAGGAGCTGAATTAAGATGAATAATTCTGAAGTATCAATCTGATTTAAGTATGGAGGAGTGTTGATCTGGTATGTAGCCTAAACCCAATTTTACATGTGTATGTTTTAATTACTTGTGTTTACAATGTGCTGAATTATCTAACTATGTGCATAATGTACCTATGTGCCTAATTTGAATTAATGATTGACGAATTGACAATAATAAATAGACAATGATCTGATTCCAGATTTTGGTGAAACTGCACCTAGTACATGTAGAGGAAAGAAGAAACATTAAGGACTTCAATTGGGGTTTCTAAACTGAAGTAATTAAGCGCATTTTGGGACATAGAGCCTTGAGCCTGTGACAAATGGTCTCCTATTCCCTGTGCATTTTATGTTTCTAGAGTCAAAGTAAACACAACACTGAGTGAAGGGAGCCATCTTGTGGCGCTGCACAACAAAACATTCCTCATAAGGGTGTCGCCATTCCTCTTACTTTTCATAGATTATGTACCATGGATTTCGGTAAAGGCAGATAATATTTGAATTTAGATTAAAACTAAGAATTCTCGTCAAACTGTTATTGTTTATTGTGTCGTTATTAACTGTAATATTTTCTAAAAAAAATACTTCAGGTCATTTCGGCTATTTTTGTGACGACACCATAGGACGACACCATAACGTAGTCTACGTAACTTTACGGCACGGTGTGCGTGCGTGTCGGATGACAAACAGGGACAGATTTCTGACAGTACGAACTACAAAGTGGCATACTCTACGATGGCTATTCCAGGGTGAAGAAGAAGTAATTAAAAACTGATGGAGTAAACTGATTTAACGCGTAACACGTATGGTTACAAACAGGGACCAGCGGCTCGTCTGTATATAGTTAATATTTAGTAGACTCCAAAGAGAAGATACACAAGGAGTCGGTACACTATTATCAAAGGGGGAATCGGGGGCGAGAAACTGGAAAGTATCTGGGTCTACGAACCAAAAAGTAGTTGAAATGTCATCGTTTTAAAGGACTCAACACGCCTTGAACATAACAAGACCATATCACATTGGACTACTAGGAGTTTGTCTTTAGTTAAGGTGAGTTGAATTCTCATTTACACTCATCCCGGTTTATTTCCAACACTAATGAAGCAACACGACTATGATGTTTATGATGTGGGTAGAAGTCTGCGATTGTGTGCGCGCGTGTGGACGTGTGCGCGTGTTCCAAATGCTGGAGTAGGGCCCCCTAAAGAGGGTAGGAATTTGGGGTTATACATTCTTTAACACTCAACAGTTCGCACAGGCAGCGAACTCAAATCAGGAAACGGTTCGCGTCTATCTTAGTTTTACCACTATATTATGTGTATGAAGATAGATCAGACAAAGGCATGTTGTTTTTGGTTATTGTGGATAGCTGGGACGTGTATCACGTGAGGGATTAGCAAACCAGATGGCTACTGTAGCAAGCTAAGCAGTTAGCTTTGATGTTGATCAGAAATAGATTGGGGTCATTATCATAAATCACTGTTTAGCATCCTCGAAAGGCACTCACTAGCACAGTGATTCTAACAGTGCGCAAAGGCACGTCCTTTATCCCTTGGTTGTAACATAGGTATAAACCATTACTTTATTTCACATTTGACAGGTATCACGGTCATTTAAGTGTAATTCAGCACCCCAATTTATGAATCTTATTACAACCACAATCCATGATTACAACCTAAACTTCAAGCTTGCGCTAAATACTCCTGCTTGATGCACGTGTTTTTACTATCAGTCCTTTAGTTTCTGGTCGATGGAGGTGAAACAAACTCGTGGTGGTCATCGAACTTAGAAATGTGCCTTTAGCCCTCTCCCCTGACCATCAGGTCACCGATAAAAAAAATCAAAATATTTGAATGCTTGCTGAACTTTAGACTAGTTGTCTCATACGCACTCCCCCACAAGTGTATGATAATATCTATCCCCATTGGTCACTGGGTGAAAGAGCGGTGTTGTTGACTGAGCTTTTTTTTAATCAAACAGCCATAACCTCCGGGCTGTGAGCAATAGATTTGTCATTATTTTACTTTTAATGACACAAACAAATTCATCATAGTTTTTTTAAAATCATTTTAACCCTATTTGTAATAGTTTACAGCATTTTAACCCTATTTGTAATAGTTTACAGCGGTCTGATTTGAACAGAAAAATGCATTTCCTACTGCTGTACTCAGTATGTGACAAAGCATCTTGAGACTGAAACTGTGAATGTGATTCTTCCACATGTAGATATGTGTGTGTAATCATCCATGAAGTTGTTGGAGAAATATCCACAGTGTGCTGATATGAACCCTACACATAATTCATGCTGTTTTACTCTTGTCTGCAGGAATCTTGTGTTTATTAAAATAACTAATTCATGGTTTTCCGAACTTACAAGGATTCAAAGGAAGACCTGTAGTTCCTGCTCTAAGTTGACATGCAGTGCATGACACTTTATTGTGATCTGAGTGAAAGACTCAGATTTGTCTCTGCTATTATCTGTATAGTTACTTGCTGAGGTGAACTTGCCTAGTACCTATAGGCTACTCAGTTTGGTAAAAGACTAAACTAGGTCACTGTAGTCACCTTGCATTGACATTGTCCTGTACCAGTGAGACCGCCAAAGGAAGCATACAACCAAGGAATGACTAAATCCCAAAGGTGCATGAAAGGAACAGCAAGGCTGTAAGACAGCCTGACTAAATCAGTGCGTAACATACTGAAGTTTTAATATTGCATCGGTATGTCTTCTTGTTATTATGGTATAACTGCTCACTATTTTGTTTCCTTACTTCTTTCTTTGAAGAATGTAGCTCATACCTCAGCACTTCTTACTGTGTCTGTAGGTCTCAGGCCGACATAGAGATTGTGAAATAACCCAGGCTATAGTCATCTGAAAGTACATAAGTGGCTTTTGCAGTCACGTAAATGCCACAGAGGTCTTGGGGCTGCTGCGTCATCAAAGCTAAGCGCTCCCTCCACAGAGGCAAGGGATAACCAGGGCCTCGTTTACACACCTCTGCTATTCAGGTTTCATTCGTGGGCATGTACAACAAAGCCTTCCCAGCCTTTCAGGCCCTAAAGTCAACTGAAAAGGGCCTCAGCATCCAGCATCAGGTTGACCTAACCTCAGCACGTGTAAGTGTGTTTTGGGCAGTTCCTGGGTTATACCAGTATACCCTTCATGTCACACCCATGACACATACAGTTATAATGTGTGTTATAGAATTGTATCTAATATCCCTTTCTGCATTGTAGGGTAAACATCAGTTTTCTAATGGTTTATTTACTGTAGCATAATAATATTTCCATGGCTTTGATGCTAGTTTCTTGATTGCAATCTCCTTTGCACGTGCCCTTTGATCCTGACACGTAACCCTAACCACATTTGTGTAGAGTAACGGTCGTAGATGTTGAACCAGACATGGTTTGCGCGGCTTGCGAGGCTGCTCCTCCCTCTCTGCACTATAATTGCCTTTTGCTTAGTTTCTCTGTTTCGCTGTCTAGCTCAAGGAGCAAACCCTCTGTCTGTCTGTCGAGAGGTCAGGACTGCAGCTTCCTTCCTACTGTCTGGCATGCTCACATGCGGTGGTTCACACCATTCTGGCTGAAGACGTGCACGCACCTCCCCCATCCACCCCCCAGACAACTTTGTCTTTCTTTTACTTTAATGCTTTGCTTTCACTGCAGACAGTGTACACCTGTGTTTCCATCAGTTTGAGGTGTAGCTCTGAAAGTGTTTTGGTCACAGTAACTGTTTTTTGTTTTGTTCTGTTGCTAGAGGCCTACACATTGCCTTTGTGCTCTTACTCAGACAATACATTACATTACATGACACTTCGCAGACACACATTAACCACTGCATTGTAGTCTTTAGATCTACTGAAAGAGTATAAACAGTGCATTTATCATAACACTATAAGCATATTTAGGACAAAGAACCAGTCGACTCATCTTAACACTTAATAGTGCCATAAGTAACGCAGTGAAAGCAACATGGTGACTGAGTTCGCTTAAGTTCCTTGTATGAAATAATTTTTATAGCAGTGTGCCTGTCATGATCATTGTCTTTTAAACTGACAACAGGTTTCCAGTACCCACGAGTGAGGCTTTGTAGTAAAGCAGCGCTGATCTGATCTATCCAATTAAACCATTAATCAGTTCACGTAGCCCATAGTGGCCTTTCGAGATGCTTCGAGCCGCTTAGCAGAGGCTGAGACCCTCTTGGATTGGACACCAGGAGTTAGCCAAGTAATGTCTTAACTGATGAAGTTGTCAGTGCTCCTGTTGCCTAGGAGAGCTTGCGCGAACGGTTGCTATATGTGGTGAGGGGTGGGGTGGGGGGGGGGGGTGGGGGTGGAGTGGAGGTGGAGTGGAGGTGGGGTCGCCAGCTTTGGAGTACATTTCTGACCGCTTTCTCATTGATAATCCACTCAGATTGCATATGCCTCGGCATAGTGTCCCCCGCGGACTATAACTTGAGAACACTGACAGCGATAGGAGTGAATATCTACAAAAGCAGCTAAATTCACTGACAGGTCAGACCTAACAACCTGTGCATACTGTACAGTCAGTGCTTCTGAAGAGTCAGTTGTGTCAGTTATTGCTATGGGGAGCAGGACTATCTCTCTCTCTCTGTCTCTCTCTCTCTCTCTCTCTCTCCCCTCTTGCCTCTGGTGTCTTGCCTCTGTGGTAAGAGTGTGTGTGGTGCTCACGCTGTCCTCTCTTCACTGGTAAAGATGAATCATTCCTTGACCACAGTCCCTGTTTCCACCTGACATCAGCAGCCCACACTGTTGGGGCTGAGCAGTGGTGGCGAGAGTTTCTGCATGTACTCAGCATTCATGTTCCACACGTATGCAGCACACATGTACTCAGCACTCATGTTCCACACGCATGCAGCACGCATACTTCATGTTCCACACGCATGCAGCACGCATGTACTCAGCACTCATGTTCCACATGCATGCAGCACGCATGCACTCAGCACTCATGTTCCACACGCATGCAGCACACATGCACTCAGCACTCATGTTCCATACGCATAAAGCACGCATGCACTCAGCATTCATGTTCCACACGCATGCAGCACGCATGCACTCAGCACTCATGTTCCATACGCATAAAGCACGCATGCACTCAGCATTCATGTTCCACACGCATAAAGCACGCATGCACTCAGCATTCATGTTCCACACGCATACGGCACTTATGTTCCACACGCATGCAACACGCATGGACTCAGCATTCATGTTCCACACGCATGCAACACGCATGGACTCAGCATTCATGTTCCACACGCATGCGGCACGCATGCAGCCATATGTACTCAGCCCCATGTTCCACACACATGCAGCACGCATGTACTCAGCATTCATGTTCCACACGCATGCAACACGCATAGACTCAGCACTCATGTTCCACACGCATGCAGAGCGCATACTTCATGTTCCACATGCATGCAGCACGCATGCACTCAGCATTCATGTTCCACACGCATGCAGCACGCATGCACTCAGCACTCATGTTCCATACGCATAAAGCACGCATGCACTCAGCATTCATGTTCCACACGCATACGGCACTTATGTTCCACACGCATGCAACACGCATGGACTCAGCATTCATGTTCCACACGCATGCAACACGCATGGACTCAGCATTCATGTTCCACACGCATGCAACACGCATGTACTCAGCATTCATGTTCCACACGCATGCGGCACCCTGCCTCACGTCACGCATGTCATGCTCACAGGTCTTATTCAGCTAAATGCATCACTGGGGCTCACTGTTACAGCCAGTGGTGGTTGTAGTGCTTTGAGTACCAAACTGAGTTTTAACTGGCACCACCTACCTCAATGCTTGGATCAACAGAACTCTGCCTGGAGGTTTTCTCAGGTAGCACCTATAAAAGAGACCTGCAGGTTTGTTAATTGTCAAATGAAAGGTATTGTCTGATAGCATGGAAGGGGTGTAAAATGTGCAGGTTAGCATCATTATGAAGATATGACTCCCTGATAAAGAGAAACAGTGCATGCAGCCCATTGTAGAACCCAAGCTATCATCTGATGGGAAAGCGATCCTTACAGTGACTGTAGTGAAGACAACAGTAAAGATTGAACCCCCCCTCCACAAATGCATATTGCTTTTGGAGGCCCTCTGCAGTGCTTAGAAATGTACCAGAGACTTTGCGCATGGCACATCTGCCTTTGAATAATGTTTCCTTGCAGTTGGCCTGCCACATGTCTCCAGTTCAAGATTAAGTTCTCATTGAGTACTTAAGGTAACAATGGAAGCAGACAGTTTTTGATGCGTAAGGATTTGATGGTCCCCAATAGACCTACAACAAGGCATAGTAGTAGCAGTTTACGTGTCATGATGGGTCATGTCCGGTAACGAGCTAAGTCGCTTCATTGTCTTGTTAATACATCCTGAACTGGATTGGAGTGACTCAGCCAACAGTGCTTTGCTAGACTGGCATGGAACTCTACGTGGGTGTTTCTGTTATGCAAATGGTCATAAGAAACGCCAACTGTTAGAATCAAAATGTCAAAATAGCTTTCCATCAGTAGCACTATTTGTTGTCAGGGCCTTTCTGTTTGAGTCCTTCTGTCCATCATTAGGCATTGCTGTGATGTATCTGAAGGCATACAATGTCCCTTGAGCATTTTAAACTTAATTTGAAAATTGAAACAAGAAAAATCCACAGATATGTAATTATGGGACACCTTGGGAGTTGTTACTTTGCCTGACAGTTTCAAAATGGTCCTTCAGTGGTGCAAGATAGCTACTTTTTATGTGCCCGTATGCATTCATTTGTTGTTGCACTTAGGTGGGATCCTTCAGGCTTTCTGTCAGACCTACTGAATGCAACTTCACTCCTGGGTGATAATTGGCTACAGCAGCAGTTCTCTCACTCTGATCTACAGCTTGACTGCTTTGTGCTTTTTTATGCACCCCTGGGAAAATGCACAGTGTTTACTTTGTCTCTCAAACCACCTTGTCTCAGCAGATGGATGAAGGGCTGTGTGTGTGTGTGTGTGTGTGTGCGTGTGTGTGTGTATGTGTGTGTGTGCATGCATAGGTGTGTGTGTGTGTGTGTGTGCATGCGTACGTGTGTATGTTGGTGGTGGTGGGGAGGGGGCACACACACTAAAGGCTGCAGCACCTCTGCGCACCCTCTGACCTGGAAAGACCTTTCTTGTGTGTTCGTTTCCACCACTTCCAATCTGTGCTGTAGTCTGAGAGTGGATGCATCGCTGTAGAGAGTGGATGCCTCGGTGTAGAGAGTGGATGCCTCGCTGTAGAGAGTGGAAGCCTTGCTGTAGTCTGAGTGTGGGTGCCTCGCTGTAGAGAGTGGATGCCTCGCTGTAGAGAGTGGATGCCTCGCTGTAGTCTGAGTGTGGGTGCCTCGCTGTAGAGAGTGGATGCATCACTGTAGTCTGAGAGGGGATGCCTCGCTGTAGTCTGAGAGTGGAAGCCTCGCCGTAGAGATTGGAAGCCTTGCTGTAGAGTGTGGATGCCTCGCTGTAGAGTGTGGATGCCTCGCTGTAGAGTGTGGATGCCTCGACCAGGGACTGTTGACGTCACTGCTGCAGTCATAGGCAGCCGCCTAGACCAGGGACTGTTGATGTCACTGCTGGAGTCATAGGCAGCCGCCTAGATCAGGGACTGTTGACGTCACTGCTGGAGTCATAGGCTCTCTTCGTTATACATTACCCCCCCACCCCCACCCATGCTGGTCTGTGACCATTACCAACCAAGTTCGTCCCTCTTCTCAAACCAAATGAACCATCAGTGTGACATGTGACAGCCTCTGTGAGTCAGACCAGTTCCAGTAAACACTTCAAACACTGGGGGAGTGTGACATTTCCCAGCATTGTTTTTCTACTCCTTGAAAAATGTGAAACCTTCAGGCAGAGTTCTGCTAATCAGAGCAGTGAGGTAAGTGCAGCCAGTTTAAACTCCACACAGCATTCCATCAAGGCTTGCTTGAGCTGTCCGTCAACTTGCGCTCCCCTCGGACGAGGCTTTCAGGAATCCCTGCCGCTCCCCAGGAAACCTCTAGATTCCAGCTCAGTCTCTGGGGCTTAAGCATCTGAGATGTTGACAGTCGGCGAGATGCTTTGTGGCCACCTAGTAAAAGCTGTGTGATGCCGCCTTCAACAGAGACTGTGCAGACAAAAGACAGACTCTAGCGCAGGCACACCCCAAAGACTGACTGACTCTAGCTGGGGCGCAGGCGTACCCCAAAGACTGACTCTAGCTGGGGCGCAGGCGTACCCCAAAGACTGACTCTAGCTGGGCAACAGGTGTACCCCAAAGACTGACTCTAGCTGGGGCGCAGGCGTACCACAAAGACTGACTCTAGCTGGGGAACAGGCGTACCCCAAAGACTGACTAGCTGCAGCCCTGGTGTACCCTCAAAGACTGACTCTAGCTGGGCCCAGGCACACCCTGAAGACATAGAGGCCCCTATAGGAGAGGGTGCAGTGAGCCCGTCAAATTGTAGAGTGGTGCTGCATATTTAGCAGGAAAGCTATTGTAGAGTGGCGCTGCGTATTTATCAGCCAGTCACATTGTAGAGTGGTGCTGCATATTTAGCAGGAGAGATACAATGCCTGGTAGCTGCTCAGATGTTCTCTAAAATGATTGAGGAACTTTCTGGAAGGGTCAGGATTAGGTGACCTGTGAGAAAAAGAGTTGAGTCAACAGTTGTGATGACATCAAGTCACCCTGATGCCTTGACGTATGGGAGGATTCTTTTTATTTTTTAGCAGTGATTGTGCTCCACTGCAAATGCACTCCTAAATTTGCTGCTGCTGATGGGATGACGTTCTTGGTTGAACTCCCCCACAGCTTACAACATTCATATAAATGGAGAAGATGTAACTGTATCACTATTCACCCATGTCATAGACCTCTACCAAGTTTTATAAAAAGAACAATTTTTGCCTAATCCCTCTGATAAACAAAGAAACTAAAGACAGTGATCATCTTCGGTGGACTTTTTGTTCAATTTTATATTTCTGTATTTTGCAGTGATATTTTTATCTAAAGCCACATGCCAAACATATTTGAGGAGTTGAAACGTAATAATTACAGTAATTGTTTTCAAGAGGAACCGTTACTTTTGTTGTTCGGCAAGGACGTGGTGGATGCTTTGACTTCCTAAGGGCACTGCCAGTATGGAGTAGGGAGTACTTATTGCTGTTTCCCACAGAAGGCATTAAGCAACAAACTTGAGCCCATTCCCCTGGCCCCCACACACCAGCCCCAGCCCCCTGCTCGCATGAACCCTCTTCCCCTGCACTCCCAGCCTAGTGGGGGCTTTGTTTTCCAAGGCCTCCCCTGACCTGCCCTCCCCTGCCCTCCCTTCTCCACACACCTCCCCTCTTCGCACACCTCCCCTCTCCGCACGCCTCACCTCCCCTGCCCTCCCCTCACCACACGCCTCCCCTCTCCACACGCCTCCCCTCTCCGCACGCCTCCCCTCTCTGCACGCCTCACCTCCCCTGCCCTCCCCTGCCCTCCCCTCTCCACACACCTCCCCTCACCACACGCCTCCCTTCTTTGCACGCCTCCCCTCCACTTCTCCAATCACAGCTTTGCCACCTCCTCCTACAGAGCCTGGAAAGGAAAGACTGTGTGGATGTGTGTGTGTGTGTGTTTGTCTTTGAGAGAGAGAGGTAGAGAGAGAGATAGAGAAAGAGAGTGTGTGTGTCTGTGTGTGTGTGTGTAATGGTGTGAATGTATATGAGTGTATGTGTGACTGTGTGTGTGTGCGCTTGTGTGCATGTGTATGTGTGTGTGTGTGCGTGTGCACACGTGTGTGGAAAAGTGAGTGTGTGAAAGACTGTGTGTGTGTATGTGTGTGCGTATGTGTGTGTATGCGACTGTGTGTGTGTGAGTGCACACGTGTGGTAAAGTGTGTGTGTAAGAGGCTGTGTGTGTTGTGTGTGTGTGTAATGGTGTGAGTGTATGTGTGTATATGCGCTTGCATGCATGCGTGTCTGTGTGTGTGTGCGTGCACGAGTGCTTGTGTATGTGTGTGTGTGTGTGTATCTGCCTGTGCTGCTATGACTGCTGCAGTGAGGCAGGGAGTGTGTGTGTGTGTGTGTGTGTGTGTGCATATATGAGTGTGTGTGTGTGTGTGTGTATCTGCCTGTGCTGCTATGACTGCTGCAGTGAGGCAGGGAGTGTGTGTGTGTGTGTGTGTGTGTGTGTGCATATATGAGTGTGTGTGTGTGTGTGTATCTGCCTGTGCTGCTATGACTGCTGCAGTGAGGCAGGGAGCAGCTCTGTGTGTGTGTGTGTGTGTGTGTGTGTGTGTGTGTGTGCATATATGAGTGTGTGTGTGTGTGTGTGTGTGCCTATATCTGCCTGTGCTGCTATGACTGCTGCAGTGAGGCAGGGAGTGTGTGTGTGTGTGTGTGTAGGTGTGTGTAGGTGTGTGTGTGTGTGTGTGTGTGTGTGTGTGTGTGTGTGCATATATGAGTGTGTGTGTGTGTGTGTGTGTATCTGCCTGTGCTGCTATGACTGCTGCAGTGAGGCAGGGAGCAGCCCTGTGTGTGTGTGTGTGTGTGTGTGTGTGCATATGTGAGTGTGTGTGTGTGTGTGTGTGTGCCTATATCTGCCTGTGCTGCTATGACTGCTGCAATGAGGCAGGGAGCAGATCTGTGTGTGTGTGTGTGTGTGTGTGTGTGTGTGTGTGTGTGTGTGTGTGTGTGTGTGTGTGTGCATATATGTGTGTGTGTGTGTATCTGCCTGTGCTGCTATGACTGCTGCAGTGAGGCAGGGAGCAGCCCTCTGTGGGAAAGGTCACGTCTGATAGCTGATCCGACCCTGGGATGCGCTCAGACAAAACCAGACATGCTAGACCACGGAGACGTGCTAGACCTCAGAAACAGGTGTCTATCAGCAAGTCCTGTTTTCCCCTCCTTATCTGACTTCTCCTCCTTCAACTTTCTCCTCATTCCCTCCTCCTCTCGTGCCCCCTCTACTCTTTTCTTCTTTTCTGCTGTGACCAGTAACACATCCACTTTTTTGTCTTCTTTTCCTCATTTTCATTTTCATTTGTTGTTCTTGCCCCCTCATACGCTGGAGCATTATTTGGTCTTGGCCTTTTTTCCGCCCCAAACCCAAATATGCTCGTGTGTGTGTGCACATGTGGAGGAGGTTCCAGGCGTCTAATGCCCCCCCGGCCTCTGCTCAGACCCCCTGCTGCTGGTTCACCTTCCCCTTTCCCTGCCTTAGATTCGCCCCTCCTTGGATCTTCCTCTCCATTACTGGCCTCAGGATCAGGCAGCTCTCCTCCCCCGCCACCCCCGACTCTCCCAGAGCAACCCCCACCCCTTCCCATAAGCCTCTGGGGCCACACACATGTCTCCCCACTGCTCCATCTGACCTTTTCCTTCCCCAGACATGCGTGTCCTTGGATCTTCTTCTTCAGTACTGGCCTTGGGATCCTGCCTCTCTCCAGTGCACCCCCCCCCCCCCAACACCCCCCACCACCCCCGACCCTCCCCAGCCCTTCCCATGAGCCTCTCTGTCCGCACACATGTCTGTGAATGGCTGCACGTGTGACAATAACCTGAGAGTGTCGGGTTCACGGCCCCCACTGGGCAGGCTGGTGTGGTCCAGAGCTTGCACAGCTGAGGTCTACTAGGAAAGAGGGAGATCGCATATCTGCAGCGCTGCACCTTGTTGTTCCTCCGAGAGCTTTGCTTTCAGAGAGGCCCTCAGAAATGATAGCTCTGCAAAAGCTCGCAACCTTTTGAGGTAACGGGGCAACCTTTTTCATTAGCGAACAGAGACTCAGTAGAAAAAAAGCAGACTTGGCTGAGTAAATAATGTGAGTGCGTTGACACATGTGTTCCTTGTTGTGTCCAGCAGGGCGGCGATGGAGTGGGCATGACGGGCGAGACGGGGTCCAGGTAGCGCGGGCACCGCTACAGAGCCATGGAAGAGTCCTGGACGTCAGTGCTGATGGCCAATCAGAGCGAGGGCGCCACCAAGCTGTGGGCCAGGAGCGGGCGGGGCCGGGGCAAGGGGAGGAGCAACGGGAAGCTCTCCCAGTCTCCCCGCAGCCGCCACTCGTCTCCCGGGCAACCCGAGGAGGACAGGATAGAGCTGGGCACGGAGTACAGGATGGAGCTGGGCAGCGGCGGAGAGGAGAGCAGCTGGCTGGAGGCCTCGCCGGACGAGCAGGGCTGGGACAGAGACAGAGACAGAGACAGAGACAGAGACAGAGAGAGGGAGAGGGACAGGGACAGGGACAGGGACAGGGACAAGGACAAGGACAGGGGGGCGGCGAACCGGCAGACGGGGGGCGAGGAGGACACGCAGGAGAAGGGCGGCTCCAGCACAAGTGCCAGCCACAGCACGGGCAGCCCTGCGCCCTCAAGCAGTGGCACAGGTGAGCTCTCACGTCCGTCTCGTCTCATGAGATAACAACCGCCTCTCACATCCGTCTCATGAGATAACAGCCGCCTCTCACGTCTCATCTAATCTCATGTCCGTGCAGCCACTGCCCCACACCTGAAATAATAATATAATAATAACAATAATAATCTGCATTTGTGTAGCACATTTCATACAACGTATGTAGCTCAGTGTCCTTCACATTACGACAAAAGAACACAGGACAAAGATACACATGGCACGCTTTGCTATAGTCCAGTAGCGCCAGAGACCCCAGCCAGCCACACCTTAACTCCAACCCTTCAACCTCCACACGTCATCCAGGCAGTCAGTCAGGAGTGTGCTGTGTACCTAAGTCCAACTGTTCTCCTAACTCCTAATCCAGGCATTCAGGCAGCATTGTGCTGTGTACCTAAGTCCAACTGTTCTCCTAACTCCTAATCCAGGCATTCAGGCAGGCAGCATTGTGCTGTGGATTCACTCAGCAAACACTCTTATTCAAAGCAGCCTCCGGTACAGTGGTGGTGCCCGAGGGCGTGCGACCTTTGACCCATATTGCAGTAGATCTGGGGTCACACTGCCCACGTTGCATGTCAATATCAGCTGCAGAGTGCATTGATTCTCATCGATGTTAAACAACAACTCGTCTGTACCAGGGTCGAGGCAGTATGAATTCTGTAACCTGATGACATGGGTGCCAAAGTCAAAATGAACATGTAACGCAGCCGTCATGCCCACACAGACAGGGTAAATCAGGGGTAAAGGCTGCCTCCCATTGGAGTTATCATAACCACTGACCTAAAGGCACATAGATCCACAGGCTGTGTGAAGTCAAGGAGGGCCTGTGGGTTGCTGATCACTTAATGTTCTACCCACACGTGGACAGAAGTACGGGAATTTCAGATGTCTGTTGTGTATAATTATTATGTTTGTGAAAGACCACATAACTGTAAGATCAACTTGCTTGTGTGTGCAATGCTTACATTTTTCTGAATGAATAAACTCCATTCACAAAGACGGTAAGCCCCAACCTGCTCCCACCCAAATCCTTTCAAAACCGCTGTAGGTGAATTGTGACTTCACCCACTCTTCAGTTCATTCCTGTAGGTCAGTGACCATAACCCCCCAAATCACTCAGCATGGGGATGAGCCCATCTGTAGCACAGAATCTGCAGTGTGGCGCTCTGGCGCACTCAGACATGTGTAGAGCCATGACTCATAGCCCACTGCCATCAGCATCACTGAACAGGCTTGCAGGCCTGGCGTAACCCATGACCCAGTCTGCTGCAGCCAGTAGTGTCACAGTAAGTCGTGCGCATGGCCATGACTCATAGCCCACTGCCATCGGCATCACTGACACAGGGTTGCAGGCCTGGCGTAACCCATGACCCAGTCTGCTGCAGCCAGTAGTGTTATCATGAACTCTAGTCCTCTTTAACACCACAAACCAGCATCAGTGCGAATGACTAATGCCACTGCTCGCCAGTGTTACATAAAGCTCCACTGAACTAAATTGGCTATCCCAGTTTTTCAGTGTAACAGACTATTGTTGTAAGGTACAGCTAAAGACGGGAGACATTTGTATGAAACTGCAGTTTGAATTACAGTTCATAGACTTAAAAGGAAGCAACAAAATTCACTTTGAATTGATAAAAACTATTCTAAATGAGTAGTTAACCTTCTAGAAAGTAGATATTAATAGTAGTAGTAGTAATAGTAGTAGTAGTAGTATTATTGTAATAGTAGTAGTAATAGTAATAGTAGTAGTAGTAATAGTAGTAATAGTAGTAGAAGTAGTAATAATAGTAGTAGTAATAGTAATAGTAGTAGTAGTAGTAGTAGTAGTAGTAGTAGTTGCTGTTTTGCATCTGGGTCCTCTGGGGGGGGGTCATTCGATGATATTGAGTTGTTGATCGTACACTATCTTTGCCTTATAACCCTGCAGTCCTGTGTCATGTGTGTGTTGGGGGGGGGGGCTTGGCTGTGTGTCCTCTGTATGTATTGGGGGGGCATATGCTGCGTGATGTGGGGGGGGCTGTATGTGTGGGGGTCTATGTGCAGTGGGTGTGTGGGAAGGGCATAACACAAGGAGCAAGGCTAAGATGGCCCTGGTCTAGTCTGATCTAGCCCAGTCTTGGCCCTAGTTTAGTCTAGCCCAGTCGTGGCCCTAGTTTAGTCTAGCCCAGTCGTGGCCCATCCCCTGCACTCTAGTTATGTGGGCCAGAGGTTGCTGTAGTCGTGTCGGGTCCCGTCATGTCACGCTAGACCCCAGGGGCTGCCGGAGCTCAGATGGCTGTGCTGCCGGCCAAGCTGACTGAAATAAGAGCCCCCTCCTTACCCTTTGACCCACTCTCTGTCTGTCTCCCTGACTTCTCCTTTAGTGCAATCCCACAGGCTAGCAGATAGAGGACAGAAGATATAATGGTGTACTCAGGGGCACAAATATAGGTCTTTAATCGCTGTTTTCACTTTTCAGGAGTGCGTCATATACTACAGACTAGTAGGGGGAGGAGGGAGGCCTTTATAGTGGACTCAGGGCTGAAAAAATATACAGTAGTCTTTTAACTGCACTTTTCACTTAAAGTGTGCTTCCTCTGCATCCATCAGAGATTATTACACTGCGTGAAGAGGAATTAGTCTGCGTGATTAGTAATTACACTGCATGATTAGTAATTAGTCTGTGTGATTCCTCTGCGCAGAATAGGTGCTTACATTATCGCATAATCGCATATTTTGACGCTGGTGTTTGTTCCTTGCACTTTGTGTTTTCAACAGCCAATCTATAGCATCAAAGTTCTTGGCTGTCGAAGTCTGTTGTGACTGATCAACCGCAGAAGAATTGCTTTAGAATTACTACTCTTGTGTGAGGTGGTTGAATGGTATCCATGCTTCCTCCCGGTGTGTTTTACTCATCTCTGTGTAGAGTGCTGTCGTATGTAAGGGTTCAGCGTAAACATTGGGCCTGCTAATGTAAAGAGTGAAACTGATTCATGACTTTCTGTGGTGAACATGAAATGCTGTTGAGGGCGAAACTCTGCCACAGAATACTGTACGCAGGAAACTGTGTGTGGAGCAGTGCAGACACATACATGTACATACATGTATAGGCCAGTGTTCCTCTGTGCAACAAACACATGAAGACACTGAACGAATGTGTAATTAAACAAATGTGTAACTAAAGCAAAACTGATTAAAAGGTGTTCGGTAGGCATGAAGACATACATACGCCATACGAAAGTCTGTAACCCGCAGCTGCGTCTGCAAGTTTCTTTCCAAACAAATACTACTGTGTTTGTGTTCTTTTCCCTTTGTTCCAAAGGTCAGTGTAAAGAGCTGCATGTTAGGGTACATATCCTGAAGGCATCGTTCCGACTTCCTGTTTGTGGTTTGTACAGCTTATACAAATGTTGCCAAAGCCAATGGCCTCCTTTGCGTAAACAACGAACGCCCTTTGAACTGGCAACAGAGGTTTCATTGAAAAGCCTCTGCTTTCTGTGTATCACAAACGTTAGTTAGGGTCTGGCAGTTCTCTCTCATTTTTCGGGCTCTGTTTCTACCGCGGCCGTGAAGAATGCTGCCATGGTCCTCTGAGAGTCGTTGTGTTAGACAATTTAATTTGTCCTTGTCTGTGCCTATTTTGTCTTTCTGCCTCATTTTCCCACACGTTCGCGCTGACTACACCCAAGAGCTTTGGTGCTATTCAAAACTAGAGTACAACTCCCCCCGTGGCCTTCTCAGATATAAATGTGAGGCGAGAGAGTGTGAGGGTAAATGTACACATAATACTGTGACACCCATGCCCCCGGAGAGGACACACACACACACACACACAGACTCACAGAAGTACATACACACAGACACGCATACATATATACACACACACACACACACACTTCAGGTCAGTGCTTCTCCTCCGAAGCTGGCCAGCCGGAATGTTCCGGTGAGGAGCCGTGCTGTTGATGTTTGTTTTGGCTGCCCGAGATGGGCCCCCTCGTCAGCAGCAGCGGTGCCAAGACACTGGGCTAGCACACGCAGTTCAGCAGAGGAGAGGAGAGGATCAGCTTTCTCACAAACACCGGGGGGGGTGTGGAGCGGAGGGGGGTGGGGAGCGGAGAGGGGGGTGTGGGGAGCATGGAGGGGGGGTGATAGGCAGTGTTGTCGGGGCAGCGGGGACACACACATGGCTAGCTGGCAGGCAGTAAAGGCTGGGAGGTCAGAGGGCCCGAATGGGAATCCATCAGTGTCGCTTGTCTAAAGAGGAAGGGAAGACCCTGGAACATTCAGCGTTCGTGCCAGATGTGCTTGTGAGACAGGAGGGGTCTAGACAACAGCGCTTGCTCCCAAAACCGAAAGTATGAAATGATAACAATCGACGGTAGCTGCCTTTCGCTGTGCATGGGGGGGGGGGCTCGCAGAAGCTTTCCACTTGAACTTGTTTGCGTGTGCGTGCGAGAGGGGCCGTGGTGTATTTTTGGCACCCCGTTTCATGTTCCGCCGCGCGGAGAGGGCGTGGGAGGTGTCAGGTAGTGGCACGGCCGCCCCGTGGGTGCCTCCGCAGAGCCGTGACCCCCTGCTGACCCCAGGCTCATGTGACAAGTCCGTCCTCGTCACTGGCCTGACGCTCTGGGGAAGGACACGAAGCCCGCTGCGCATCCTGCTGTTGTGTCTCAGGCCTCTGAGATAGCGAGCTCTCAAGGTTTGACCAGCTGTGATCCTGGCCCACTGCACACAGACATCTCAAGGCTGCACCATGCCATAGGTTTGACCACCTGTGATCCTGGCCCACTGCACACAGACATCTCAAGGCTGCACCATGCCATAGGTTTGACCAGCTGTGATCCTGGCCCACTGCACACAGACATTTCAAGGCTGCACCATGCCATAGGTTTGACCAGCTGTGATCCTGGCCCACTGCACACAGACATCTCAAGGCTGCACCATGCCATAGGTTTGACCACCTGTGATCCTGACCCACTGCACACAGACATCTCAAGGCTGCACCATGCCATAGGTTTGACCAGCTGTGATCCTGGCCCACTGCACACAGACATCTCAAGGCTGCACCATGCCATAGGTTTGACCAGCTGTGATCCTGGCCCACTGCACACAGACATCTCAAGGCTGCACCATGCCATAGGTTTGACCAGCTGTGATCCTGGCCCACTGCACACAGACATCTCAAGGCTGCACCATGCCATAGGTTTGACCACCTGTGATCCTGGCCCACTGCACACAGACATCTCAAGGCTGCACCATGCCATAGGTTTGACATCTCAAGGCTGCACCATGCCATAGGTTTGACATCTCAAGGCCATAGGTTTGACCTTGGCCCAGTGCACACAGAGCTGTCAAGGCTGTACTGTGCCATAGGTTTGACCAGCTGTGATCCTGGTTTCAGAAAGTAATACCTCTGTCACATTTAGTCAAACTATTTTCTGAAACAGCAGATCCTAATGAGCACACAAATCATCAGACAGGTAGATCAGCTAATTAGTGAAATCACCTGTGTTAGGTGAAGAGGCAGAACTAAGGCAGGTTTGTACTTCATGAACCCTGGATCTCCAGCTGTGGGTCTGACACAGGGAGGGGGTGGTAGAGTGCCGCCATATGCACACACAGGGAGGGGGTGGGCAGAGAGCCACCATATGCAGACAAACATAAGAATACACATTCCTTGCCCGATACCAACAGGCACTTATTGTCATGCAAAAACATATAATCATGCTCACACAATTACAGATATGCATACATCACGCCACCCAGTATTCTTTTCCTCATATGTTTCTATATCCATGCACAGAAACACACAGTGGACATACGTACACACATGTGCGCACACACACACACACACACACACACACACACACACACACACACACATTCTCGGCATGCCGCAGGCCCGTTGGGAGAGCCTCTATCACCCCCGCTCTCGACAGTAACGGGCCGGATCTATTTTATGTCCTCTCCCTGCCAAAGCCTCCCTCTCGCCCAGTAAATCTTCTGCGCTCCAGCGCTGTTTTTACAACTCCTTCTAATTTTACTGCTGCTAGACTTCCTCCAGAGACACGCTGCTAATGTTTTGGGGTGGGATCACACGAGTCACCAGAGTTTAACAGCGACGCGTTAATGATAAGTTTAAACCCTGTAATCTCTTTGGTGATCCCCAGTGCTATTAGTTTGCATCCGTGATGACTTGTGGATGCAATTGGAGAGAAATGATATACAAAAAATATAAAAAACAGAATGTACCAATAGGAAAGTTTCGCCTGGCGTTAGTCATATCCTGCACAGCATAAAGCATTGTGTCATGGCTGCTTTGGCCTCATCAGGCCTGTCTGGTCGTAAGTTATTCTTCAAAGGCACACACTTAGGTGTCCACTGATTTCCACAAATGACTGTCGGAAAGTGTGACAGTAAATATATCAAATATATCATAAGTGTGTGTGTGTGTGTGCTTTATTGTTTGTACGTTTTGGTAACTGCAGAAAGGCGGAAAAGGCTCTTTTCCCTGATAATAATTTTAAGATGCTGCAGGGGTATTTATAGCTATAAGCCACACACAGTTTGCATGCACACTGCTATGTCCACGTGTGTGTGTGTGTGTGTGTGTGTGTGTGTGTGTGTGTGTGTGTGTGTGTGTGTGTGTGTGTATGTGCATGCACACTGCTATGTCCACGTGTGTGTGTGTGATACGTAGAGTGTCGAGGGTCACAGTGTGTGTGTGTGTGTGTCTGGGTGCATGCACACTGCTATGTCCACGTGTGTGTGTATGTGTGTGTGTGTGTGTATGTGCATGCACACTGCTATGTCCACGTGTGTGTGTATGTGTGTGTGTGTGTGTATGTGCATGCACACTGCTATGTCCACGTGTGTGTGTCTGTGATACGTAGAGTGTCGAGGGTCACAGTGTGTGTGTGTGTGTGTGTGTGTGTGTGTCTGGGTGCATGCACACTGCTATGTCCACGTGTGTGTGTGTGTGTGTGTGTGTGTGCATGCACACTGCTATGTCCACGTGTGTGTGTGTGATACGTAGTGTCGAGGGTCATAGTGTGTGTGTGTGTGTCTGGGTGCATGCACACTGCTATGTCCACGTGTGTGTGTCTGTGATACGTAGAGTGTCGAGGGTCACAGTGTGTGTGTGTGTGTCTGGGTGCATGCACACTGCTATGTCCACGTGTGTGTGTGTGTGTGTGTGTGTGTGTGTGTGTGTGTGTGTGTGTGTGTGTGTCTGGGTGCATGCACACTGCTATGTCCACGTGTGTGTGTGTGATACGTAGTGTCGAGGGTCACAGTGTGTGTGTGTGTGTCTGGGTGCATGCACACTGCTATGTCCACGTGTGTGTGTGTGTGTGTGTGTGTGTGTGTGGGTGTGTGTGTGGGTGTGGGTGCATGCCCACTGCTATGTCCACGTGTGTGTGTGTGTGTGTGTGTGTGTGGGTCCACATTAGCATTGTTTTGAGGCCTAATATGTTCCCTCCGGAACCTTAAACTTGTAGTGAACATTTGAGCAATCAAGTTGTCATAGTATTACTTGTACAGTATAATTTATTAAATATTTATTTTACATTAAAGATTTTTTATCAAGTAACACAATATATTTTGATGCAGGAAGTATCAATGCATCTGCACTTGGCTGATATCGGCTACTACACATACACAATACTTTATCCTTTATGTAGAGCTCATCTGCACCTGTCTGATATCAGCTACTACACATACACAATACTTTATCCTTTATGTAGAGCTCATCTGCACCTGTCTGATATCTGCTACCACACATACACAATACTTTATATGTAGAGCTCATCTGCACCTGTCTGATATCTGCTACCACACATACACAATACTTTATATGTAGAGCTCATCTGCACCTGTCTGATATCTGCTACCACACATACACAATACTTTATACTGTGTGTAGAGCTCATCTGCAGAAGAGCGTGAGCATGGGGATGAGCTCCTGTGTGTGTGTGTTTGGCAGACCTGTCTCAGACGTCTCCTCCGTCGCTGTCGGACCAGCTGCTGCTGGGTCGGGGGGATGCCGCGGGGATCAACGTGGAGTGCCGTATCTGCGGCGACAGAGCCTCAGGCTTCCACTACGGCGTGCATGCCTGTGAGGGCTGCAAGGTGAGGCCAGAGCAGCTTCCTAAATACACACTATGCATACGTACAGTTCACACTGTATACACAGCAGGGATAAACGTGCAGCGCCGTATCCCTTAAATACATACTAGGCATACTTACTGTACAGTATACACTGTATACAGTATACTCTACAGTATACACAGCAGGGATCAACGTGCAGTGCCGTATCCATTGAATACATACGTGGCGCGCATGCCTGTGCAGAGGACTAGCAAGGATGGCAAGGTAAAGGCTTCCAGAACAGCTTGTGAAATGCATACACAATTCCAGTATATGCAGTACATAGACGTACAGTGTCCACTATTTGTAATAAAGTGTAAAAGTTCTCAGGTCTTTAGGTTGACTGTGGAACACTGGTGGTTAGAGGGCACATTTGTTTAAAAGAGTGTTAACTTCTTTTTGTAATCGGTGAACGTGTGGTTGCTAAAATAATTCATTAGAAGACCACTACTTCATTCAAGCCACTCTGTCCTTTTTTGGCCCTCACACACTTTTTCATTCACTCTTCATTCCATTCCTCCCTCATTCATCCATGTTTCGTCTCTTATTCCTCTCCTCCTCTCCTCCTCTCCTCCTCTCCTCTCCTCCTCTCCCCCCTCCGCAGGGCTTTTTCCGGCGGACCATCCGGATGAAGCTGGAGTATGAGCGCTGTGACCGGAGCTGCAAGATCCAGAAGAAGAGCCGCAACAAGTGCCAGTACTGCCGCTTCCAGAAGTGCCTGTCGCTGGGCATGTCCCACGATGGTGAGGGGGGGGGGGGGGGGGGGCAGAGAGAGAGAGAAAAGAGAAACAGAGAGAGGTGAAGAGATGAGAAGAAGTGATGAGAGATGATAGAAAGCAAAAAGAGCTAGACACAAAGAAAGAGAGATCAGGCAAAGGGGAGATAAAATTTGATCAGGGAAAGGGGACAGAAAAAGAGATGGAGACAGTGGGACATGACAGACATCAGGGATGGGGGACAGAGAGAGAGATGGAGACAGTGGGACATGACAGACATCAGGGATGGGGGACAGAGAGAGAGATGGAGACAGTGGGACATGACAGACATCAGGGATGGGGTGGGGGATGGAGAAAGAGCCTGAGAATGGGATGGAGGGAGAATACAAAGAAGCTAGTGAAATGATAAAATTGGAAAAAGAGAGAAAAGAAGAAGAGAGGGAACAAGGAGAAGAGAGAGAAGTCTGTGGGCAGCATGATCAGAGGCAGCACATCAGGGCCTACAGCAGGCACCGGTGTTTACTTTCGCAAAGCTGTATATCTCTTTGCTTAAGCACACAGTAATTTCACCCATGAGTTACTGTGTGCATGTGTAAATATTGTGGTGAGAGAATGACCTCTGTACAGAGCGATGGAAGGTGAACCTCTTCCCAATCTCTCTTTGTGATCTTGTACACTCTCTGCATGTCTCGTTTTTTGTTAACTCTCTCCCTCTCTCTCTTTCTCCCTCTCTTTCTCTCCTCTCTTGCTCCCTCTCTCCCACTGTCTCTCTCTCTTGCTCTCTTTTTCTCACTCTTTCGCTCTCTCTCTCTTTCTGCCTACCTCTCCCTCTCTTTTTCTCTCTTCTCCCTCTCTTTTTCTCTCCTCTCTCTCTCCCTCTCTCTTTCTCCCCCTCTCCCTCGCCCCCTTTCCATCTCCCTCTCTGTTTCTCTCCTCTCTCTCTCTCTCTCTCCATACCTCAGCGATCCGGTATGGCCGTATGCCGGAGGCGGAGAAGAGGAAGCTCGTGGCAGGCCTGCTGGCTGGGGAGGCGTGCAGCCAGAACTCGGGAGCCTCGGACCTCAAGACGCTAGCCAAGCGCGTCAACAACGCCTACCTGAAGAACCTCAACATGACCAAGAAAAAGGCCCGAAGCATTCTGACAGGCAAGACCAGCTCCACCACGGTAAGAGCACAGCTGTATCATAGCCGTCATCCAAAACACACTCTACATTGCACATCAAACATCCAGTCATGTTCATTCACATATCAGGCACGCTAAGACTTCGTGCATATTTGAAATGATGTTGTTGGTGTCATTTCCTTTTTCCAAACCATAGGGAAATGAGCTAGCCAAGAGAGCTGCATGACTGCATGATCTGATACTTTAGTTGTTTTGTGTGTTCATTAGTGACTTTTGATTTGTGGTTAACAGTCAGGTTGGAAACAGCAGCACTGGCTTAATAGAAGATCAGCTGACTGACTGACACATTGTTAACCATTATGTATGAAAATGATCTACAATTAATATGTTCATCTGTGTTCATCAGTTCATATTTCAGGATAATTATTATTTATGTGTTTGGTCCGCTCATATTTTCAGGATGAGTATTATTTGTGTGTTTATGATGATTATTATTTGTGTGTTTGGTCCACAGCCGTTTGTGATCCACGACATGGACTCACTGTGGCAGGCGGAGAATGGGCTGGTGTGGAACCAGCTGGTGAATGGTTCGCCCCCACACAAGGAGATCGGGGTGCACGTCTTCTACCGCTGTCAGTGCACCACTGTAGAGACGGTGCGCGAGCTCACCGAGTTCGCCAAGAGCATCCCCGGGTTCGTGGACCTCTTCCTCAATGACCAGGTAGTTATTCTGTGAGGGGCCTGTGAAATCCCCACCTTACGACACTCACACACAGCTCTGTACCTCAGCAGCCTACTTCTGAGAAATACCACAGAGTCAGGACTGATGTGAAGTATGAACCCTTAGAGTCTGGATTGACGTTAAGTATGAACCCTTAGAGTCCGGATTGACGTTAAGTATGAACCCTTAGAGTCTGGATTGACGTTAAGTATGAAGCCTTAGAGTCCGGATTGACGTTAAGTATGAAGCCTTAGAGTCCGGATTGACGTTAAGTATGAAGCCTTAGAGTCAGAATTGACATTAAGTATAAACTCTTGGAGTCAGAATTGACGTTAAGTATGAACCCTCTTTTGGCTGAGCGGCAGAGTTTAAATGGTGCTGGAGCCCTCCAGAGATCATCTCCACCTCCTGACCTAGAAAACATGGCCAGGGCAAAGGATCGCTTCAGACCAAACTTCTCATTTCAGTGGTGTTCCTCTCCTCGTCCACTAGGTGACGCTACTCAAGTACGGGGTGCACGAAGCCATTTTCGCCATGCTGCCGTCGCTCATGAACAAGGACGGGCTGCTGGTGGCCAACGGCCAGGGCTTCGTGACGCGCGAGTTCCTCCGCAGCCTCCGCCGGCCCTTCAGCGAGATCATGGAGCCCAAGTTCGAGTTCGCTGTCAAGTTCAACGCACTGGAGCTCGACGACAGCGACCTGGCGCTATATGTGGCAGCCATCATCCTTTGCGGGGGTGAGGAAGAACGAGACATTTTGCCTTCATTATCTCTTTGCGCCATGTTTTTACAAACAGAAGCAAACAGCATATCAATGGTACACATTTCTTGAATAATGTTAGTTTTGCAGTAATGAAATGATCACATATTAAATAATAAAATATAAAATTCATGACGCATGTTGTCTTATTTGTTTTTGAAGTTAGTTTGGTAAAGCACTTTTTAGAGTCTATTTGTGCCTTGTGGCCAGGCCCACTGACAGTCTTGGCTGGGCCCGGGACAAGATAATCTGATGGGCCAGGGACTCTATATTTCATAATGTAAGGAGGGACCAGTTCTGGAACCCCCTTTTCTCAGGGCTCGGGACAAGAGACCTGTTTGTCCCCCCCTATCAGCAGGCCTGCTTGTGACTTGTCACTCACTGTATACGTATCTGTGTTCCTCCAGACCGACCAGGGCTGATGAACATCAAGCAGGTGGAGGAGATCCAGGACAGCATCCTGCAGGCCCTGAACCAGCACCTGATGTCCAACCACCCCGACTCCTCCTTCATCTTCCCCAAACTGCTGCAGAAGATGGCCGACCTGCGGCAGCTGGTCACCGAGAACGCACAGCTGGTCCAGAAGATCAAGAAGACGGAGTCCGAGACCTCACTGCACCCACTACTGCAAGAGATCTACAGGGACATGTACTGAGCAAGGGCTGAGAGACCCACACAGACACAGACAAGACCCCTTCTTGATAGATGTGCACAGACACACACACACATATATATGCACACATGCACATACATCTGAACTGGATATGTGCAAGTTCTTGAGGTTACTAGCCATCACAGGTCAAAAAGCTTATTAAAGAAGAAGTCACCAACTTGATACCCCACAAACCAATGCAATTCTTTTCGCATCATACAGTTTGCGTCAGAACAGATTATGTCTATTCTCATAACAGATGATTGAGGTTTACTATTTTTATACTGCAGCTTTTTGTAGCCCTCTTCCCTTTTTCGAATCTTTCTATTGGTCAATTTTTATGGGTCCTGGTGCATTGGTCAAGTTTTACTACTGTAGATTTCAAATAAGACTATGCATATTTTGTTTAACCAAATGTTTTAAGAGGCTGTCAGTGTCAAGGATTAACTGAAACTATTAGTTGGTAATGAGAACTGTTAGTAATGAGATGTTAGTAAAAAGATAATGCAATACAGCGCAAATCCTTTAGGAATATATGCAATCACTTTGTCTCTTCCTCTGTCTCTCTTCCACCCCTCTTTCTCATGCCCTCGTGGATTTTTATGGCACACACGCACACACACACACACACACACAAGAAAACAAATTCCCCAAATCAGTGTTTATAAAGCACTTAGGAGGCGAAATGTGAGAGTACGGAACATTCATGACAAAAAAAGACTTTTTTCAGGTCAGGGCTCTGATGATGTGCTTGTTGACAGTATTGCTTCATACAACCTCCAAACCTCAGATTCTTTCTTTTTTTTTTGCTTTACGTTGTTGTATTTTGTGATGTGATGGGTCTATTCCATAGTTCTGGGAATGTGTTTAGTATCTGGGGATGGACAATACTGTGAAGGAAAACAAACTTGATCACAGGGTGTTAAATGTATCATTACCTAATTTAACCGTGTCCTCAGAATTGCAGATTTGTTATGTAGTCTTGTTTCACATCTGTATCCTCCATGTCAAGTCTCTTGTAGTAACTGTCACATTGGGTTGACCCTAAAGCTGCTGTAATTGAAATTTGCTGTTTGGAATATTCATGATGAACTGAACGTAGGTTTGAATTCGGATCTCAAAATTGCAGGGCATATTTTCCTTGATCTTCAGCGTTACATAAGTATTGATAGATCAGAAAACAGCCTTTAAGTCAGGTCCCCCATATAAGCAAGTGTTCTGTGTGCACTGCTCATTAATAGAACCGGTGGCACTCATTATTGGGTACATCTTGCTAATGTTGACTAGAACAATTTCCAGTTTCTTCCCGAGGAGAAACAGAACATTCTGATCCTGGTCCTGATGGAAATGCTACCATTTACAGTACCTTTGACTTTATTTCTTTGTTAGTTTTTGAAGCCCAACCCCATAGCTCTGTGTCCCTATCCCTGAGCTCTATGTGTCCCTATCCCTGAGCTCTATGTGTCCCTATCCCTGAGCTCTATGTGTCCCTATCCCTGAGCTCTATGTGTCCCTATCCCTGAGCCTCTCTCTCAAGCCCTGTGTAAGTGGTGCCTTGATGACGTCCAGCTCACCTCTCTCTTCTCATAGCTCTTAGTTTGCTTTTAGCTCTCACTCACTAACTACGCTGGTCGGTCTGCAGAACCCTTAGGGAGTTGTGGAGTCTTTAGACAATACTAAACGTTTACTAAATCCAGAGTGCCCTACCAACACAAACACTCTCTTTTCCAGTGGAGTTTGGACTCCGGAATATATTTTGATTAAAGCACAGCAGTCACATATGCAAAAGAGGTCCACATTTTCCCATAGTAACACACATCACCTAATCATCTTCACATCATGTAAGGTTTCGCCTCTTATTTTTCCTAATTGGTTCTCTCAAGCCAAATGTTGTCCACTTCCATGAATTGTATGAGTGCATGGGATACGGCGGAGCCGAAAGCTCTCAGTCAGTAGGGCACAGGTAACTCAGCAGCCATGTTCAGCATGCTGAGCTTGAGGCCTCAGGGCGAGTGGGAGAGACACATGAGGCCTACTCATGGTCCGTCAGTCCGGAGAGACCATTATGTCCCACAAGTCTTTGTTCTGTCATGTGTTCACCATTGTTAGTCTACATCATATTCTAGTGTAAATGGGTCTTCGTGCCTAGAAGTGGTCAGTGTCAGTTCATCGTTTTATCATGTTGTGGAACAGATCTACATGTGCCATGACACCGTAAAGAATTTCTTTTTTATTGGTTCCCAAATGCCTCATCACACCAGGGTGACGAGAAGGATGTTGACTCGTTTACTTGTCTTTGTTGTTTCATTACCATGGCGACTCCAGGGTGCTCAGACCTTGAGGAGGATGTGCTCTCCTGATCGGCTGAGTGAGATTGTAGTGTTCTGTCAGGTTTGCATCATCAGCAGTCTGACACAAAGGACCCAAGTGGACAAAACCTGAAACGTCAGCACATTTTCCACACATCCTGGACCTCAGTCTGGTGTTCCAGTTTAACACTTTTTTGTGTACCATCATTTTCTTCTTCAGTCCTATGCATATTTCTCAAACCTATGCAGTTTGTCCCAGCTCTGGATGTATCTAAGACCTAAAGGCAATACAGTGTACATTTGATTCATATACTGTCTCTTTGCGGGTCTCTAGATGTCTGGGTGTCTTGGTATGGTGCTGCTATTTCTCGTTTGTGTTGTCTTAGCTGCCATAGTAAGTCTTCCTGTCCTCCCGCTGTGCAGATAAATCCAGACTTCCTCCACGAGCACTGTCCGTGTACAAAGGCAAAGCTGTGAACACACAGTGGTTGACGCTGTGCTGGTCTCTTATTTTGTTTGTTATTTTCCTCTGTTACTGAATAGAACAAAGTTACAACTGAAGATTACCGCAGTATAATTTGTATCCATTTTATGGAGATCTAGTAAAACTTTTTACAATCTGCCATCGCCTGGTTATCTTTGATTACTTTCTATTTTAGTTTGTATGCCACTGAATCATAAACCAATAATGTGTTTTTTCAACACTTCACAGGAGCAGCTGCAAGCGATCCATTGACCTTGTCTGGATTTAATGTTAAACTTCAGAGGCTGTCTTAAAAACACTATGCAGGAAAGACATAACAGTGTTTTGAGGTTAAAGTTTGCTTGGTGGGCAGCTTTTATCAGTACTTACTGTGCTGCTAGTGTTTTCATGCCTTTATCAGTGTTTACAGGTGCTGTTAGTGTTTTCATGCCTTTATGCAGTCAGCTTAGTGGATTTGCACCAGAGCTCCTCATTGCTGCTTCAACATCGACTTCTCTGAATCAGTTTGCTGCCACAGAAATACAGATATGCTATTAAACTGATATACGTGCCAATCCATTAATACATTGTTAATACAACACATAAATGCATTTACAAAACATAGGATGTGTGATAAAGGCATTAGACCCACTTTGCAAATATTAGGTTCTGACATTTATGTAAAACTGACTTCTTCATATGTTCCTATTCCATGTCAGTTTATTGGCATATTGTAAAGCAGTGTAAAGTAGTATGTTGCATTTTGGATGTAACACATAAATAAATAAACTAGTTACAGATATCTGAATCTGGATATCTGAAGTGGTCAGAATGCCTACAGGCATTTATAACTGTTACCATGACAATAATACTGCACATGGGTGGTGAGGATGTGTTCTGACACGCTGTCTGAGGGAGCATACGTGTGTTGTGAGATGTACAGCGTGCTAGCAGGCCTCTTGTTTCCCCTCCAACGTGCTATTTCCTTAGCGAGGTGCTGTTGCGTGTTCGAGCTCTGGGAGCCAGGCGGCAGGAATGTGTTCTGCAGATGTCTCCATCAACAATGCGGCCCCCAAGGGTCCGGCGATGACCTTTTGCCTATTGTCCTCGAGCCGGACACGTGGGGGTCTCCATCACACCAGAGCGTCCCGGAACGACGCTCCCACACTCTTTCCTTACTCCTCCAACTATCCAACGTGCTTATGCTCAAGGCCTTCCTCTGAAAAAACATTCTTTACATTAGACCTGCTGGCAATGATGGATACATACATACATACATACATACATACATACATACATACATACATACATATACCTAGGCCACTTATTCAGTTTCTTTTCGCTGTGCATAAGACTTTTGAAATACATACACATTAAAATGAGCATTTTTGAGTGTGTTCTTTAACATAAGAAGTCCAATGGTTTCCATGCTTACCTTTCAATTAAATACTGATAAATGCAAAGTAATTTAACTACCTCAAAGTTACATTATAATGTTCATAATAATGTTCAACGTCTGATGTTTTGATTATGTTTACCTTTCTTTCTGTACTGAATGTGTTTCTTTCTCGTCCAGCAATCATCCTGGAGTCAGCATAGGGGCAGCACATCCGAAAGGAAATGGCCATCAGCTCTCTGAACAACAGGGGGCAATAAAAGCTATTGAGCCAGGCTATTTTTGAGCCTGTGTAGCAGCACAATGTGTCTGCGTCAAGGACAGGTTTTGCACAATTTCATGGGAAATTTATGGAGAAACATTAACCTCGCCTCAGGTTGACATACTGTGTATGAACCAAGACCTGCAGTGGCATAAATGCACGCAGTCCTACAGTACATCCAGGATGTGTGTAGCTCTGTGCTTGAAATGGCGGTGTAGCAGACTTTACTAGGCTAATTTCATCCTGAGAGATGTGTGTTTTAAGATGTGTGGTTTTTTCATGCAATCTACTGTGCTTATCAAATCGGATTTATAACCGATAACAACACTGGTGTCCATTTATACCCACAGCAGATTCTTGAAGCAGCATACTATGCAACTTAAAGTGCTTTTTTCTCAGTGGAGCTCCCCCTAGTGTAAATTGACACTCTCGTAAAAATGGACTTTTCCCCCTTCCCTCACCCTGGGCATATGTTTTCAACTCAACTGATCAAAGTAACCGGCGAATACGAAAGTAGTCATGTCCACCAAGGTAAGTAAAGTCAGAATGTCTTCAGAATTAAATGTGATCCTGCTTCTCGCGATATTCAGGACTTTGTGATTCTGAGGGTGCCAGGATGGACACCCAGATATTGCAAGAGTGGTATTCTGAGGCAGACGGTCAAGAAAGTCTTAATTGGCCTGCTAATAATTTAGTGCAGCCATTTAGTTATCTGTCGACTTGTGAAGATCTGTTTACTGTGGTGGTACGTGCACAAAGGGAGAGAGATTTGAACTTGCGACCTCGGCTTTGCTAGAACCGTCTCCTCCTTCCAGCGGAGTTACTGGAACTCTGTTGAGCACACCCTTGAGTACAGCCACAAGGTCAGATGGAACAATAAAGCCTGTCGCTTGACCGAGGTCAGGGGTGTCCATCCCTTTTGTTTTATTCCCTCCCAGAAACCCCTCCCTTTGCTCAGGACATGCTTAGTGTTTTGCCATTATCATTTAGCTCATTTGCAGAGAGTTTTCTCTGACAGTGTGGCATTTTATGAGCAGATGAGGGACGTAGTGCAAAGTATGCAAGTGTATTTGTAGCCTATATGCCAAAAATTCCACGGTTAACACCTCCAGTGCTCTTGCTGTGCAAGATCAGCGGTTTTAATCTGAAACACCAGTGCATGTTAAAAAGGGCTTAAACAAGTACAGAATATGTGGCAAATTAACCTCCAGCATTTCTTGGTTTATCTTACAAATATTAAAGTTCTTGTTTGCATGCATGCTTGATGAATGATAGCATGTGAAGTGTGGAGCAACTTCTGACCTCAACTTTGTTCATCTGTCCGCCATGCTGATCTCTAAGGGTCCGTTTGTCTGTTGCTATGGCCAACACTAATACAGCTGGTTTGCACGATCATCATCTGACAGGCAACTTCCCCCGTTCAGCCTCAACTTCCTCTTCATTCTTCTGCGAAAGGAAGCATAGCAGTAAGTATCACGTCAGAAAAACTTGCACGCAACAAATGCCATTCGTTCATTCATTCAGTCATTCAGTTATTTAGTTGGGCCTTGTATTTGTTATTCTGCCCCAAGACAGTTACTGTGAAGTGGGAAGGCCTCTCTCAAGGTCTGTGCTACTAGTTTGTTAGTCTACCTGACTCTTGCCAGATTCAGTTGATATGGAGGCTACATTAAAGGCCACTTCTGTCATTTTAAATAATAATGTGATGAAATAACGGCTTGCTCAACTCATAATCACATCATGAAAATAAAGAGAAATCCTCCAGTCAGTGGTAACTTGGTTAGATATCCACGCAGCAGTCTTTCTCCTCCTGCTGTTCCCACACATATTATTACACACATATCTTTTTTGTGCTTAATTTTGAGGCCATAAACAGACCTGCAGCTTTGTGTGAAGTAATGTCAATGTGCTTGGATAGAAACGTCTTGAAACGTTTGCACTGTGTTGATTTTTAAATCAATGCAAATGTGTTTTAAGTTTCTGCCTTAACACTGAAAGGGACATGCCTGAGGAATCAACAGCACCACACACTGGTCACTCTTAAACTGATTGTTATTATTAGAAGCTCCTAAGAGTGATCAGCGTGTGTGGTGCTCTTGATTCTTCAGTCTTGTGAGATATTTACCTGCCTTACACCTGCACCTGCGTCACAAAAGGCTTGTGCACAGGGACACCTATGGATACTGACAGGGACATGCCTATGGTTACTGCTGTAATTTGTGCTTGTGGCATGTTGGAGAGCTTGTCCTAGCAGGGCAGAGCAGGCAGGCAGGCAGCTTGTGGGGGCCTAATGATTATGACTCCTAATAGGATTATACAGCTGACTCTTGGTCTTAAGTATATGGTGCCTTAGGGTGGCAAGTCGGCAGAGAACCACACAAGCAAGGGTAAGACAACCTGCATTTTTTATTTTTTTCATACCTCCACTCGCATAAATGTTAGCCACTGCCTACAGCTATGTCCTGTCAAGGTAAGTCCATGTAATTACCTCCAGAAGACGCATCCAGTGTCAGAGTAGTAGTCCAGTCAAGCCCAAACTAATCTTCTCAAGGGTATTGAGCCGCTCAAGTCAGCCTCAAATGTAAGAATTGTCAGTTTATGCACACTCAAAAGGATTCATCTCTATAGTGTGAACCAATGTGAAATCAGATAGCCTCCTTGAGGGCTTACAAAGGGTGCAATCAGTCTATGGACGCTCAGTTTAACCACATCGATCCTCCATTTGGTGAATCAGGTGTTGCTACAAACTCTTCAAAAAACTCTTTTTTTAATGATTGTTAATAAGTGTGTTTCCCCTTAAAAATAAACACACATTTGAAGTATGTGTGGGCTTGGCTGCAGTCTGTTCTGTCTTTCGTCCTCCTCTGGCTATACTCCCCAACATCAACACGCTTTTGGGCCATGTTCCCCTGGCTGCGACCCGCCTGCTGCCCGCCTGCCTGCCGAGGAGTGAGCGATGGGGCCTTGCAGAGAACACCCAGCTGGTGGGAAATCAGACAGCTGTTTGGGGAGGACAGACAGGGGCTGTGTGTGTGTGTGTGTGTGTGTGTGTGTGTGTGTGTGTGTGTGTGTATTCCTGGTGTAAGACTGCTGTAGGCGTATATCGCCGTAGCACTAAGCCACAGCATATCACAAAAACGTACTTGGTCTTGGACGCAATTTCATGTGAAGGAGTCAAGGAGTTTTTTAAACACTGAAGTGTGGACAGTGTCATAGCCCAGTAGGTAAGTCATTAGTACTTCTGTTCATCTGCACGTATTGCAGCATGAAAGCAGCTCCTGTGATTTGAATGTGTCTAATCTGCCTCTAAACCAAATGTTGGGCTTTTGTACATAACCTGCTGTTTCCTTGGCACAGCATTTTTAATAATGTATCAAAATAGTTTGTATTAATAATCTGCATGCATATGTTTTGTTGTTGTGTATTACAACCAGTGTAGCAAGCTAACTCAAGTGTCTTGGCCCATACATGTATAGGCATGTGTGGGCATGTTTTGTAAATGTTTACTGTGTAGAGATGCAGGAAATCAGAAAGTCCAGAGGAAATGACTCGCTGGCTCATAAAGAGGAGTATGAGACTACCCCCCTCCCCAGTCTCCCCCCTGCCAAACCACACAGAACCCACACAGGAAATTCCTACCTGTTTCACGGGCACAACACAAACACGTGTCCTTCATGTTTTTAACATCACTATGTATAGTCTCTCTCTCTCTCTCTCTCTCTCTCTCTCTCTCTCTCTCTCTCTCTCTCTCTCTCTCTCTCTCTCTCTCTCTCTCTCTCTCTCTCTCTCTCTCTCTCTCTCTCTCTCTCTCTCTCTCTCTCTCTCTCTCTCTCTCTCTCTCTCTCTCTCTCTCTCTCTCTCTCTCTCTCTCTCTCTCTCTCTCTCTCTCTCTCTCTCTCTCTCTCTCTCTCTCTCTCTCTCTCTCTCTCTCTCTCTCTCTCTCTCTCTCTCTCTCTCTCTGTCTCTCTCTCTCTCTCTCCTCTCTCTCCCTCTCTGCTCTCTCTCTCTCTCTCTCTCTCTCTCCTCTCTCTCTCTCTCTCTCTCTCTCTCTCTCTCTCCCCCCCTCTCTCTCTCTCTCTCTCTCTCTCTCTCTCTCTCTCTCTCTCTCTCTCTCTCTCTCTCTCTCTCTCTCTCTCTCTCTCTCTCTCTCTCTCTCTCTCTCTCTCTCTCTCTCTCTATCTGGCTCTCTCTTTTTCTCTCTAACATCATCCAGAAAATCAGGGCAAATATTGTCCTTGGAGAGATTCTAGGGGTTTAAACAAGCACAAACATATAGAATCCCATATTGCCCTATTAAGCGACTTGATTTGTGGCTGCTTTTTCAATATGGCATCAAGCAAAACATGGGGCTTAGGGCTTTTTACTGCTGTCTGCTCAGCGGTGTTTCGCGCAGTCTTGCTGCCTACTAACACACTGCTGGTGTCCTCTGGTCTGTGCACAGATCCCCCCCATAGGCACCTATGTGTTTGCTGGGCTGGGCGATGACAGTGACAGCAGCGATGAAGGTACTCGTGCTCAATGTTATGGATTTGTGCTTGTCTGGAAACTCCAGTTTGCCAGTTTGAACTGTTACTCGATAGAGAAGTGATGTGGGATTAACATTTAATGTAAACTTTTACTGGATAGAGAAATTGTGTGAGAGTGACAGTCAATGTAAACCTGTACTGTATAGAGAAATGGTGTGGGACTAACAGTCAATGTAAACTTTTACTCGATAGAGAAGTGGTGTGGGATTAACAGTCAATGTAAACTTTTACTCGATAGAGAAATGGTGTGAGAGTGACAGTCAATGTAAACCTGTACTGGATAGAGAAATGGTGTGGGACTAACAGTCAATGTAAACTTTTACGCGATAGAGAAGTGGTGTGGGATTAACAGTCGATGTTTGTGGGCCTCCAGAACCGAGGCCAGAGGAGCTGCTGGCTGCCTCCTGGGAGGAGCTGCCCATCCTGGAGAGACTCGGCCTCAGCAGGTGGGTCTGTGTCCTGCCTCAGCAGGTGGGTCTGTGTCCTGCCTCAGCAGGTGGGTCTGTGGTTGGCCTCAGCAGGTAAGTCTGGTTGGCCTCAGCAGGTGAGTCTGTGTTTGGCCTCAGCAGGTGGGTCTGTGGTTGGCCTCAGCAGGTGAGTCTGTGTTTGGCCTCAGCAGGTGGGTCTGTGGTTGGCCTCAGCAGGTGAGTCTGGTTGGCCTCAGCAGGTGAGTCTGTGTTTGGCCTCAGCAGGTGGGTCTGTGTCCTGCCTCAGCAGGTGGGTCAGTGTCCTGCCTCAGCAGGTGGGTCTGTGTTTGGCCTTAGCAGGTGGGTCTGTGTTCTGCCTCAGCACGTGGGTCTGTGTTCGACCTCAGCAGGTGGGTCTGTGTTCTGCCTCAGCACGTGGGTCTGTGTTCGACCTCAGCAGGTGGGTCTGTGTTCGACCTCAGCAGGTGGGTCTGTGTTGGGCCTCAGCAGGTGGGTCTGTGTTCGATCTCAGCAGGTGAGTCTGTGTTGGGCCTCAGCAGGTGGGTCTGTGTCCTGCCTCAGCAGGTGGGTCTGTGTCCTGCCTTAGCAGGTGGGTCTGTGTTGTGTGGACAACCTCCTGACAGTTTTTCAAATTAGTTGTTGCTTAATGGTATGATTGGTGGTTGTCAAATCATTCCTTAAAGGAGAACTTCGGTGTAAAATATCATACCAAGTTGGTATGTGTACTGAGGAGGAAAATTGATTTAGCCTGTTGCATTCAGAGTTTAACTATTTTTTATCGTTTGTCCCAGAAGGCTAAAAATGGAAGTGGTAGGTGCCCTTAGACGAAGCAGGACAACTATGCTATTTTTAAACCATTAAAACAACTCGAAGAAACTCCACACTCCATTGGTAGTACAACAAAGGCCCTGACATTAAAAACGAGGCACTGAGAACTTTGTAAGTGTACACAACATTTATTAATAAAACAGTTTTGACAGGCAGTACCTTGCTGTAGTTTCTTGTCGCCGCCATGATGAAAGTCCACACAAGTCGATTGACGAACACGAACCAGCAGGAAGAATAGGAGGAGAGGTAGTACAATCGACTTGTTTGGACTTTCATCATGGCGGCGACGAGAAACAACTGCAAACTACTGCATGTAAGAACAGTTTTAACGTGTAAATAAACGTGTACATTTACAATATTCTCAGTTTAAAAATAGCGTAGTCGTCATGCTTTGTCTAAGGGCACCTACCACTTCCACTGTTAGCCTTCTGGGTCAAACTACAAAAAATAGTTAAACTCTGAATGCAACAGGCTAAATCAATTTTGCTCCTCAGTACACATACCAACTCGGTATGATGTTTTAACGTGCCAATTTTCATTTTACACCGAAGTTCTCCTTTAACAGATAATTTTTCTTCATTAGTGCTGATGCTGGAAAATGTATCCCTAATAAGCAAAAGAGTTTTAATGCTCAAACCAGCTCCAAATGGATTGTGGTTGGTGCACATTGTAAAAAACTGCAGTTAATTCTTTTTCCATCTATCTGTTATTGAATGTTTCTATTTTCATTATTGTCTCTCATAGTTGTGAGGAGATGACCGAAGAAGAGGTTGAGGTGAGACATTACGTGTGAAACGTTTCTTTTATTGCACTACTTGATGTATAAACATCACCATCCTACCTGCCAAGCTATCTCATCTCATTTGTTCAGTCATAATCTGCTTTTGCATTCACTGTGTTGATCACACTGTGTGTTGAACAATGTGTTTTTTCTTGTACATTACTGTATCTTTGAGCCTTAAAAAGATAGATGTTAATACATGCACCTACTCCTATAGCTAAAACAAAATGAATGCACATGTGGTCCATAAGTAAAAGATCATCAGTTAGCTGAGATGGCACATGGCAGGCATGTGTGCTGTGTCCATTCATGGAAGCTCCATTGAGGTGTAGGATATGTATGTGAATGTATACATAGTATTTAGTCAGTACATTTGACATTCAGTGGCAGGCATGTGTGTGGTGTCCATACATGAAGTCTCCATCCAGGTGTAGGATATGAGATATGTATGTGAATGTAAACACAGTATTTAGTCAGTACATGTGACATTTTAGTGGAAGCACTCATTCACTCATGGGCCAAATTCAAAATGTTAATCTGTGTACTACTTGGTGCATTACGTAGGGGACAAAGCGATGTAAGTTAGACCCTATATAGTACGCTACATAGTGAATGAGGGAAGATGGAGGACATGGCCGTGGATATGGTGATGGTAACCCTGGTAATGACATATCCCCGTCCCTCCCCTCCCCAGAGTGCCTTCTTCCAGTTCGCCATGGCGTTCCGCTGCGACCAGTACACCCTTCCCCAGCGCCTGCAGGCGGAGGAACACGGCCGCGCAGTGGCACAGGACAACCTGCAGATGGAGCTCAAGCACACCAGAGACACCCTGCAGGTCGCCACCTCACCAGTCCTTTGCCAGAGATGACACTTACTCTAAGCTTCACAGTCAAACACACCACAGACACCCTGCAGGTCGCCACCTCACCACAGTCCTTTGCCTGAGACTGCACTTATTATACACTACTTAAAACAATTAAGGGAGCAAGCAGAATATATGTATATTGGTTACAACCAGGAACCACAAACTCAGCCATATAACCATCCAAACTGCACGCATGTTTGCCATTAGGGTACAGAATGCAACTGTGAAACAAATGTGGGCACCTTGCCTTTATATAGGGCCTTGCTGCTACAAGGTTTGAGCACACAAGGTTCCATATGATTCCATATGATATGGCTCAAACTCACCAATTGACTCACTGAGATACATTGCTAGTCAAAACTAAAGAAACAGTTCTGGTAATACACTCTAAGCCTCACAGTCAAACCAGTGCCTTATCCTTGAGGGTACAGCTATCTTATAATGTTACAGTGACAGCTGTGATTTTTGTCTTGACCCCTTCTTTAGTAGCAAAGACAATTAGGCTACAACAGTCTCAACTACAATGCTGGTGCAGCTTCAGAGTCAAGAGTATCATCAAATGTGGTAAATGATAGTGTGGACGAACACAGATTGAGGTCTTTCAAGGTTATGTGGAAAAAGTATTTAACCACTTCCCAATAAAATAAAAAACCTCACCCTCAAATTTAGCTTCTTAGTTAAGTGATGTAAACCTTGTTCTTTTATTTAGATACAGAGTGGCCAAGTTTCCCGGGGTTTTGCGGTGTATGGAACACGGGTTAGCTGAGCATTAGACACCATTAGATTCAAGAGGTGTATACATTTAATGTTAAGTCAGCGGGTAGAATCGGGACCTCTCGCCACTTTAAGCCAGAGATACGGGTCAGTTCTCTGAGGTTCTCTCCTAATGGTAAGTGGCAACAGCCAGTTTATTATTATTATATAACAGTCACCCATAAAAGGATCAATATGTGATTATTACTGTATTAATTTAACTGAGCATTAGTCACCATTAGATTCAAGAGGTGTATACACTTAATGTTAAGTAAGTGGGTAGAATCGTCTTTAGAACTAGCATTGGCAGGGTTGTTTGTGTAATGGCATATGCGTTAGTGACTGCAAAGTGATAGTATTTGTGGTAAAATGGTGGTAAAGTGCAAATATTCGATAATAAGTCCTAATTAGTAAGTAAGCAGGTCATTTTGGAAGTAAATTGTGGTGGTAGTTAATTTTATAAGTAAAACTTTGGAAGTCGTGCAAACAGGTGGTAATGAACAGTAGGTAGTAAATCTTGGAAGTAAACTTTGGTTGTAAGTGAATTGAGGAAGTACATTTTGGAAATTTGGGTAGCAGGTAGCTGAACTGTGGACACACACTAAAGGATTGATCACCTTTAGTGGGGCCGCCTCAGGGGAGGGTGTACAGTGAATAAAGGCCCGAAACACCCGTTGATCCTGAGGTACACTGCTGAGGATGTGTCCCACATAGTGTATGGATAATTGTAATGGCTGTAGTTAGGAAAGCCTGAAGTGTGGTACAATGGGTGCTCTCCCCACATGTGCAAGTGTCTTGTATTTTTATGTATTCATCTAGTTATTTTAATTGTTAAGGAAATGTTGGAGGAAACTGCAAAGGCTTGCCAGTGGTCCTGGATGAGATGCATGTTGTTGGCATGGTGAAAGCCATGGGGGAAAGCGATAGGTAGGTGCTGCTGAGTGGATCATGTAAACGGCCCCAGCAGCCCCAGTCACTGTAACGGTAGCCGGCTGGTTCAGGTTAACCCTTGTTGAGCATCTGTCTGTACGGCTCCAGTTGGCCACCCCCTCAGCTGCTCTGTCCTGTACAGCTCACATGAGGTTGCGTGAATAGCTGTAGTCAGCGGCCAGTTGTGCGTGTTACACCTGGGAGTAGGGACTAACAGCCTGAACTATTTACTTGATTATAGATAGTGTAGGGGTAGGTGTAATAGCTATAGTTTCTCCCTAAGGTGCTCTTCCTACATGCACAAGTACTTTGTGTTCTTTGTAAACTATCTTCACAGACAGTCTATTCAATGTATAAATTACGCTATCATGATATATCATCAAAGCTTTAAAAGCCATTAGATGTATACACCTCATACATAAACATAACTTTTCTGCATGTGATGGATGTTTTCTGCATGTGATAAAGTAAAATAAGTCAAGACCTTTCTCTTATGTGGTTGTCCGATGGTGGATCAAACTACCAAAACTACCAGTTTATCAAACTACAAACTACCAAACTTACCAGTTCAGGAGTGCAAGAGCAGGTCATCCCTTCATGTTTGGAAGAATTTATCAATCAATGTATCTCTTGATAACCCTTTTCTTGTGAGAGCACTGCCTGACCTAACAACTCTACATGACTTATTACCTACCCTTGGCTGCATGCACTACTCGACCTATATCCCCTACTACCTCTCCTACACCTACACCTACATGCAGTACTCAACTTATATCACCCACTACCTCTCCTACACCTACACCTACATGCAGTACTCAACCTATATCCCCCACTACCTCTCCTACACCTACACCTACATGCAGTACTCAACCTATATCCCCCACTACCTCTCCTACACCTACACCTACATGCACTACTCAACCTATATCACCCACTACCTGCCCTACACCTACATGCAGTACTCAACCTATATCCCCTACTACCTCTCCTACACCTACACCTACATGCACTACTCAACTTATATCCCCCACTACCTGCCCTACACCTACACCTACATGCAGTACTCAACCTATATCCCCCACTACCTGCCCTACACCTACACCTACATGCAGTACTCAACCTATATCACCCACTACCTCTCCTACACCTACACCTACATGCACTACTCAACCTATATCCCCCACTACCTCTCCTACACCTACACCTACATGCAGTACTCAACCTATATCCCCCACTACCTCTCCTACACCTACACCTACATGCAGTACTCAACCTATATCACCCACTACCTCTCCTACACCTACACCTACATGCAGTACTCAACCTATATCACCCACTACCTCTCCTACACCTACACCTACATGCAGTACTCAACCTATATCCCCCACTACCTCTCCTACACCTACACCTACATGCAGTACTCAACTTATATCCCCTACTACCTCTCCTACACCTACACCTACATGCAGTACTCAACCTATATCCCCCACTACCTCTCCTACACCTACATGCAGTACTCAACTTATCACCCTTGCATTCATCACCTATCCTACACTGACATGCACTACTTGCATTTGTTCTGTTATATTCTATGCTCACTGTAGCTTGACTGATTTCCACAACTGTGAGTGGCTTTGTATAAAATCATCTTCATAATGTAGTGGAATATAATATAATGTAATGGAATATAATATAATGTAGTGGAATATAACATAAAGTAATGGAATATAATATAATGTAGTGGAATATAATATAATGTAGTGGAATATAATATAAAGTAAGACGCAAGTTGTGTTGGCAAGCAGATGCTGAAGGCGCGCTGTGAGAACAGTGAGGCTGTGGAGACACTGGGCAAGATGGAGGCGTGTCTGAGGGCACTGGGCAGCGCCATGAATGATGTCATTACTGCTGCCGAGATGCTGGGGGCTGCCCACCAGGTGCTGTGTGTGTGTGTGTGTGAGATATGTGTGTGTGATGTGTGTGTGATATGTGTGTGATATGTGTGTGATGTGTGTGTGATGTGTGTGTGATATGTGTGTGATGTGTGTGTGATGTGTGTGTGTGAGATATGTGTGTGTGATGTGTGTGTGATATGTGTGTGATGTGTGTGTGATGTGTGTGTGATATGTGTGCTAGTAAACCAGAGGCTGTATATACAGTAGTAACCCTACAGCCAGCACCATCTTCCATAGCTAGCACATGACTATAGACTATGTGTGATATAGAGTTTGTTTAATGCAGAGTACTAATTGATGCAGGCAGTGCGAGAGTTTGTTGAATTTAAATCACCCGTACAGTTTACCCACGTCCTTTATAGTTTACCTTCACATGCTCATTTACCGAACTTGTGAATCACGTGGGATGTAAACATTTGCAGAACAAGATAAAGTGCAGTAAAGGCTAACCAAGGAAACTCTTTCCTCAGCTTGGCTTATTTGTTCTTCTTTTGCTCAATTTAAAGGCACAGTTAGTGCCAGCTGTGAAAGAAATTAAAATGTATCTGAACATGCTAATGATGTTGGAAAAGTGGTCTAGATCCTCAACAGATTGAGACTCTCAACAAAATATACCATTAACTGCAGCTTTGAATAAGGAGATTTTTGTTTGTCTTAAAAAGGGCCTTTGGTTTGCAGGATGATTCTAGAAATCATTGTGGAAGTTGTGGCTAGTTAGTTACTCACATTGAACTCTAATAGCAATTAATCTCTAGAGATCAATCTCTAATAGAGATCAATGGTTACTCATGCTGGCTTGGCTCCAGGAGGCGCGTGTGAGCCATGCGGTGGAGCTGATGTCTGTGCACGTGGACCACCTAAAGCGCCGACACATCACGGACAGCGCAGAGCTCCTCGAGACCCGGAAGATTCTACAGAAGACCCGCGGGCGTCTCATGAGCGACACGGGTGAGTACACTTGTGTGGTGATGCCAACACCTCATAACTTAAGTAGAGACGAAGGAGTCACTTGCACTCGAGCCTTTCTGGTGCTCATGGAGCAGGAGTGCAGAATCAGCACACAGCCCTAGGCCACTCCAACTCATAGGCCACTTCAGCCCTAGGCCACTCCAACTCATAGGCCACTCCAACTCATAGGCCACTTCAGCCCTAGGCCACTCCAACTCATAGGCCACTCCAACTCATAGGCCACTTCAGCCCTAGGCCACTCCAACTCATAGGCCACTCCAACTCAGGCCACTCCAACCCTAGGCCACTCCAACTCATAGGCCACTCCAACCCTAGGCCACTCCAACTCATAGGCCCCTCCAACTCATAGGCCACTCCAACTCATAGGCCACTCCAACTCATAGGCCTCTCCAACTCATAGGCCGCTCCAGCCCTAGGCCACTCCAACTCATAGGCCACTCCAACTCATAGGCCGCTCCAGCCCTAGGCCACTCCAACTCATAGGCCACTCCAGAGGACTGAACCCAGGGGAGCCCCAGAACACTCAGATGCTTCTTAACTGAAGGTTTTTATTAGGTGCAGACAAGATGAACTCAAACAGATTCCAACACTATAACTTAAGCTTCTAGTAGGTTACTTGTACCCTAATTATAGTCAAAGGATATTGTAATTGGGGTTGTCCAGTAGGTTATTTCCTGGTTTTGTGATGATGTCACATAACTTTGTAGGTTTTTTTTAAGTCTTACAAGGTAAAAGGTCCCCATATCCCAATCCTCTAACATAATGACAACATTTACATCAGGGTCTGGATGCTGGAGCTTTAAAAACATTCTAGCCAGACAATTGTGTACCTTGCATGTCTTAATGTTTTTTGAATTAGTAATTCCAGTTAATACCCACACAGACATATGTAAAGTTAATACCCACACAGACACATGTAAAGTTAATACCCACACAGACATATGTAAAGTTAATACCCACACAGACATATGTAAAGTTAATACCCACACAGACATATGTACGGCCACATGGCTGCTCTTCTTATAGCCAATGTATTGTGTGTATTCATAAAAGCAATAAAATGGACTGTCATGTTTGCCCAACTATGCACTGCATTGACATCCTCTATTTCCTCTTGTGTAGATGACGCTGATGTGAGAATTGTGAGGCAGTCATCCCAACAGGTAATAAGACTTTCACAGATGCTGGGTGTAACATACATCATATATACTAATATTCCCTATTAGTGTAGCATACATGCTAATATTCCCTATTAGTGTAGCATACATACTAATATTCTCTATTAGTGTAGCAAACATACTAACATTCCCTATTAGTGTAGCATACTAATATTCCCTATTGGTGTAGCATACATACTAATATTCCCTATTAGTGTAGCATACTAATATTCCCTATTGGTGTAGCATACATACTAATATTCCCTATTAGTGTAGCAAACATACTAATATTCCCTATTAGTGTAGCATACTAATATTCCCTATTGGTGTAGCATACATGCTAATATTCCCTATTAGTGTAACATACATACTAATATTCCCTATTAGTTAGCAAAAGGAAATTTCACAATCTCTCTCTCTCTTTCTCTCTCACTCTCCCTCCGTCTCTCTCTGTCTCTCTCTCTTTCCCTCTCTCTCTCTTTTTCTCTTGTCCCCTTATGTGCAGCATTGTGCTCGTCGAAGAGTGAGCGTGACTCTCATCCCAAATGTGGCTCAGGTAATGTAATATGCCATAATTTATATATACAAGTCAGCAGTTTATGGTTTCAGGCATAACCATTAAAACCTATTTGATAAATCTCAATCATTTATTTTATTCATTATTTACACTTCCACCACAGCTCAATGATCTTGAGGCCCGGTTCTCCGAGTCCAGCAAGGGCGGCGAGGACAATGGCAGCCAGCGACCAGAAGGGGGCAGCAGGTAGCTGAGTGGCAGTGACCACAACCAAACCACTGGGGACAAATATACCGAGTCCCAGTTTTACAGCATTACTGTAGAAGTCTAATCAGCATGGCTAGTTGGTGCTGGTTTAAAATATAAGCTTATGAAGAACTCAGAAGAACTTACTGAAGAAGTCTAATGAGCATGGCTAGTCGGTGCTGGTTTAAAATATAAGCTTATGAAGAACTCAGAAGAACTTACTGAAGAAGTCTAATGAGCATGGCTAGTCGGTGCTGGTTTAAAATATAAGCTTATGAAGAACTCAGAAGAACTTACTGAAGAAGTCTAATGAGCATGGCTAGTCGGTGCTGGTTTAAAATATAAGCTTATGAAGAACTCAGAAGAACTTACTGAAGAAGTCTAATGAGCATGGCTAGTCGGTGCTGGTTTAAAATATAAGCTTATGAAAATAAGAACTCAGTTGTGTTTTATGTGTATGTTTTACTCTGCGGAACATCTACACAGCACAAACCAAACTCTGCAATTACTTGCTCATGCAAAAGACCCAAGATGGACATCAGCTGGGGACACACACTTGTGTAACTGTAAAATGGATGTGAGAAAGACATGGATGTGGCTGTGGCCCTTACATGAGATCTAAGCTGTGGACAAGAATAGATCAGATATAGCTTCTGCTCCTTGTGGACTGGCCAGAGGAGAGTATGTGTGGAGATACTTTATTCATCCTGAAGGACATTAATGAAATGAAGGGTGTCTCTCATCAATGAAAAGCTGGTATGAAGCAGCTGCTGTCGGCTGGCTCAGGTGTCCGAGTGTATTGTCAGTGTTAGAGCTCATTTCCCAGTGCTTAGCTTGGCCGCTCTCAAATTTCCCTCCTCACAAAATAATGGCTTGTCTTTTTTTAATATTTTCTGAATAAAAATTGGAATATTTGTAACCACTGAAATTATGTCTCAGTCACGCAGACTCCCCTGGAAGCAGTTCTTCTTTGCGACCTCGACGCCACACACTACAACCACAGGGATCCACCCAGAGCCAGGAGGACTCATCTGAATCCTCTGTTGTGTTAAGGTACCAGTGGGTATTTAACAAAGACAAAACTGCTCTGTTGTGTTAAGGTACCGCTGAGTATTTAACAAAGACAAAACTGCTCTGTTGTGTTAAGGTACCGCTGAGTATTTAACAAAGACAAAACTGCTCTGTTGTGTTAAGGTACCACTGGGCATTTAACAAAGACAAAATTCCTCTGTTGTGTTAAGGTACCAGTGGGTATTTAACAAAGACAAAACTGCTCTGTTGTGTTAAGGTACCACTGAGTATTTAACAAAGACAAAACTGCTCTGTTGTGTTAAGGTGCCGCTGAGTATTTAACAAAGACAAAACTGCTCTGTTGTGTTAAGGTACTGTACCAGTGGGTATTTAACAAAGACAAAACTGCTCTGTTGTGTTAAGGTACCAGTGGGTATTTAACAAAGACAAAATTCCTCTGTTGTGTTAAGGTACCAGTGGGTATTTAACAAAGACAAAACTGCTCTGCACAGCCAGGTGTTTCTAATGAGCAGGAGCTGGTGTGTTGCAGGGATACAAACTTTAAAAATGAAGAAGTCACCACTGCACACTAGAGAGGGTTGTACTGCTGTTTTATTGAGCGAATATATATATTGGATATATTTGCCTCAACACTCTTCATTTCTTATGTGTCAGGGTGACATAAGCCAGGAACATTATGTCTCCTCCTAAGAGCAAACATACCACGTCTGAAACAAACGGCTTCTCAAAAACAAACAAACAACCTCTCAAACTTGGTATCATTTTCTTTAAAAGCATACAATTTCAAACCTTTTGAATATAACAGACTTTTATAGCAGAACGTTATTGGCAGTTTCAAGAGAGAGGAAATCCTAAACACTTCTACGTACACCTGCTGCATCAACAGGAGGAAGAGTCTAGTCTAGTCTAGAAGCAGAATCACTGAAGCAACACTGAAGTACATTTATTCTGTTTACATCTGTGTCGACTCTGACAAAGATTAAAGTAAACCCCGAAACCCTTTTGCTGGGCACCTGTGTTATATAAAAATTAAATAGTTCCATCTGTGTTGCTCTGATACTCCGTCAGACTGTATGTGGACAGAGTCCTACTTGTGCTCGTGTTCCCTCTTAGTCTGGTTGCGCCCACACTGCGCTTGCGGCGCCGATCCACGCTGGTGGAACAGGACACAAGGGGGAGCTCGGAGGAGAACGAGGGGTCCAGAGAGACGAGTGAGCAGCTCTCCGAGGTCTTTGCTCCCCCCGCCTCAGAACCGTAAGCCCTGTTTCATAGGCCCAGGACAAGCCAGAGAAGAATGATGTAATTTCTAACTACCCAACAGTATTTTTTTACTACCACACACACTTGTTCAGTACCTGGCCTTGCTTTCAAATCTGCCTTTTACACTCTATGCTTACATAAATTCGGGCCCTTGCACAAATATAGCAGTTGACCCTTATAGTTTAAAGCAGTGGTTCTTAAGTGGTGTGGCCTAGGGCCCCATAATTTCCCAGCAACAGAACCTTTGTGTCCCCACCCACCAGTTAAGAAACACTGGTTCACAGTATCCAGGTGAAGGCGAAACACAAACATCCCTGTTCTTGTCCCTGTAGGCGCAGCAGTCATCCTGTCCAGCGCTCCGTGCCTCTGTGGGTGAGGACCAGTCGTGTTGTGATCAACGTGCTCTCGCTGTCGGCCATCTTCTGCGTGGTCTTCCTCTGGGTGCTACTGCTCATGCTCAAGACGCAGCTGACCTGATGACCTGCTGCTCAACAGGATGTGTGAGGACATGCGAGATGAAAGGGGTTATGTCTGACCATTAGGATGACAAACCATGTCAGGGAATGACAGATGACACTTGTAATGACGTTTTGACGACAGTTTGTATAATATAAGACCGTCCGTTTCCACAGAAATACTTCACCATACATGAGAAGCTCCTGTATTTCTGTAGTTTTGATGTGTTTGTTACTTTAGGTAGTTTGCTACTACCTGATTTAGGAGGAACAAATCTAATGCACATCAATCTACAGAATACCACTCCTCATTAAAAATCAGAAAAAAAAACACTTTTTTGTTCTAGTCTTTGTATTATTTCCAGTATAGTGTCTGTTCAACACACATTCACAGTGTGTGATGTGCACTGTTCAAAGATGAATGTAACTACTACCTCATAGTATAACATACGTAGAGGAAGAATGTAGGTGTAGTGTAGGTGTAGGTGACCAACCAGTGGTGATGTAGGTGTAGGTGACCAACCAGTGGTGGTGTAGGTGTAGGTGATCAACCAGTGGTCATGTAGGTGTAGGATACCAACCAGTGGTGATGTAGGTGTAGGTGACCAACCAGTGGTGGTGTAGGTGTAGGTGATCAACCAGTGGTCATGTAGGTGTAGGATACCAACCAGTGGTGGTGTAGGTGACCAACCAGTGGTGATGTAGGTGTAGGTGACCAACCAGTGGTGATGTAGGTGTAGGTGACCAACCAGTGGTCATGTAGGTGTAGGATACCAACCAGTGGTAATGTGGGTGTAGGTGACCAACCAGTGGTGATGTAACATTAGGCAGAGCAGAACAGCTGTGTGGGGGGAGAGAAGGTGTAGGTGTAGGTGACCAACCAGTGGTGATGTAGGTGTAGGATACCAACCAGTGGTGATGTAGGTGTAGGATAGCAACCAGTGGTGATGTAGGTGTAGGATACCAACCAGAGGTGATGTAGGTGTAGGTGACCAACCAGTGGTGATGTAGGTGTAGGTGACCAACCAGTGGTGGTGTAGGTGTAGGTGATCAACCAGTGGTCATGTAGGTGTAGGATACCAACCAGTGGTGATGTAGGTGTAGGTAACCAACCAGTCGTGATGTAGGGGTAGGATAGCAACCAGTGGTGATGTAGGTGTAGGATACCAACCAGTGGTCATGTAGGTGTAGGATACCAACCAGTGGTAATGTGGGTGTAGGTGACCAACCAGTGGTGATGTAACATTAGGCAGAGCAGAACACCTGTGTGGGGAGAGAGAACATGTGATTCAGAGAAACTTGGTACTAAAAACATGTTGCATGTTAAGCATAATAGGATGATGTTCCATGACAGCCAATGTTCTCCCAAAATTCCACCTACGATTGACTGGCACTCACGTCTCAAGGTGAGAATACAAAGAGCTTTTTAAGCAATGCTGCCAAGATACAACATGCTCATGACAGGCTCCTAACTTTCTGATTGGATGACCACATCAAGTTGCAAGCTAATGCTGTAAGGAGCCCTGATGAAACTGTATTGCATAAAGCCAGTTGAAATGTGCCAAAACAGCATCTTTTAGTGACGTTGCCTGGCAACATTGCCCTTGCATCATCACCTTGGCTTTACCCCCTGACCTTGTGTCTGAATGATGCCTGATGTTTCTCAGGCCAAGTCCCCTGATACCCACCCCGGCCTGCTGCTTCACAGGGCTGAGCGCCATGGCAACGCTGTCCTAATCTGACATGTGCTTAGGGCTGTTATGTAAACACGGCTGCCTCTCAAGCTGCCCCGTGGATCTCCTCATCCCTTCACAACCCTCAGCAGCTGCAGAGTCCTGCAGTAAGGATTGCAACAGTGAGGTCTGCCCCACAATAACCTATTCTATTCTATTCTACTATATAAAATAGTTAGAGAAATTTCTCTCTCTCTCTCTCTCTCTCTCTCTCTCTCTGTAAAACTGGTTGCAAGACTGGTTTTAAGTTTCCACAAATATCTGATCTGCAGTGCACCAGCTTTAGACATGCTTGCTTTGAATATGCAGTTCTCCTTAAACCAGAGGGATTCCAGAGGTAAAGTGGTTGAAAATGTTATACAATAGGTGATTACACGTTAGCTGATTAGACATTAGCTAACAGCTCAGCTGATTTGTGAGGGTTTTGGGACTAAGAGGGCTGGTTGCCCATGGAAGCTGGCAGCCTTAAGTGCAACATGCAGGGAGCAAACAGCTGCCACTCAGGTGATGTCTTAGTGAGCTGCGCCTGGCAAACAGCTACCCCTCGGGTGATGTCTTAGTGAGCGGCACATGGCAAACAGCTAACCCTCGGGTGATATGTCTTAGTGAGCGGCACATGGCTCTCACTGAGCACCATTTAGTACACCAACACAAGGAGGAGTGCAGGGAGAACCGGACTGTCAGGTCAATAGTAACACTATTAGAGACATATAGTTTATATCATATGGAGACATATAGTTTATATCATATGGAGATATATAGTTTATAATGAATCCTTCCATCCTTGAGTTATTGTTTGCTAGTGCCCTGGTAATGCTCCACCAACATTTTCTGCCTGGCCACAGCGTTAAAAACTGCTAGTACACAAACGTAATAAAGCACACTGATTTGATTACATACAGTGTATAGTAACAGTCTGCCAAATAGTTTAAAGTGGAAATGCAATTATGTATACTAAAGAAAGAATGACAAAAACTGTTTAAATTAAACTGTTTAAACTGTACTAAACAAATGTGTGCTTGGGCATTGCTAAACAAGATACGATCCTTAACAAAGGAACGCATCTGTTAAATATCTTACCCACACCTTTCTCACCATGAGGACCATTTGCCATAGTGTCCAGTAGTAGTGGTAGTGTAGTTGGCTCCTCTTTACATGGCCATTCAAATGCAACAAACACATCAGTGGTGGGATAACATATTGGATGCATACCAAATATATTCAGCATTTGCCCATGAACTTTGCTTAACTTGCAAAGTTAAGCAAACCTTTTCCCTAAAATATTTTGTAAAGGTGTCTGTTTCATGACGTGTGTGAGACTCATTTTTCATCCTAACGGATGGTCTTCAGATTCTGCAAGAATATTCTATGCATTCGCACTCCTATAGAACATCATGCGTATGGCGAGAGCTGAAGCCGTTCTTCTGCATGCATTCCCTGAGCACTAACTGTATACATTGTAACAAACGTGACTAACTGTATATACATTATAACAGATGTGATCGTGCAATATGCTAGTGCGCACGATCTGATATCACCATATAATTTATATCATATGGAGACATATAGTTTATATCATATGGAGATATATAGTTTATATCATATGGAGACATATAAACTATATATCTTCATATGATATAAACTATATGTCTCCATATGATATAAACTATATGTCTCCATATGATATAAACTATATGTCTCCATATGATATAAACTATATGGTGATATCAGATCATGCATGCTAGTGCACATGTATTTCGAGTAGACGTTTTAGCAGCTGTGTGTGTGATCTGTCATTCGGCTACTTAATGCTAGACAGAGGTGGACAGTAACTAAGTAAATTTACTGAAGTACTGTACTTAAGTACAATTTTCAAGTATCTGTACTTTACTTGAGTATGAAACATTTTCGCAACTTGTGACTTTCACTTCACAAATATTGTACTTTTTACTCCACTACATTTGAAATGTGCATGAAGTACTCATTACATTGATGGGAGGTGGATGCGCTCAACTCCTTTTTAAAAAGTGTGATCAGTACAGTTCCAGTACAAGTTACATTGAAAGATGGCTTTGAAGTGATTTTGCAATGATGTGATAGATAGATCATATCGAAGTCTGAAGTGTCTTTACTTTCGGTCACTGAATTTGAACTTGGTAATAATCATGATGGAAATGGCAGATAATGACAAATCTTTGTCAAAACATTTGTGACTATGATAAAGTTGGAATGAAAAAAGACAATCACTTGAAGTTCACCACACATCTTTGCAACAAAACATTACATTTACCACTCCAATTGAGTTATTCTGTTTGTGTTTAGGTGTTTCAGATTTGTTAGTAGAGAATGAATAACAATAGTAATTCTATTGATGGTTTTAAACATGGACTAGGAATTACACCCTCTCAAAGATTTTTTTTTTTACTACAGAGCTTCCCCAAGTACATATTGTGTTGTAATTTACACCATTATCTTAAATCCCTGCAACTATACATGGACCTACTTAAAACGCAAAGGATAGAAACCAGCAATGATCATTTTCAAAGAGCTAGGCTATGTTGACTGCAATTATCCTTATTGAGGTTTATTTGCATCTAAATTATTTTATATTAGGCTAAAATCTAAAAACCTTGTTTAGTTCAACAAATTACAATGTCAGGTAGGCCCAAAATATGAATATAGTGCAAATATAATAACATAATATGAAAATAGTGATGTTGTGCATAAAGAACTTAAGGTCAGGTCAAGTTCTGTGGCCCCACATTATCAAAAAAGAAAAAAAGAAGATACTTGTACTTTTAATACTTAAGTATTTTTAAAAACAATTACTTTTGTACTTGTACTTGAGTAAATGGCATAGCAAACTTTCACTTGTAGTGGAGTAATATTTGACTAGGAGTATCTATACTTTGACTTAAGTAAAGGAATTGTGTACTTTGTCCACCTCTGATGCTAGACAATGACAACTGTGATCAGATGTTCAGAGTGTTGGTAAGTGTGCCGAGCTGTTCTCATCCTGAGCAAGGGAGAGATGATCTCCTTAAGCCTGCTATCAATATCTATGTAACTGCAGCCGCGGCTATAGTCCAACAATGCATTATTAGGCTACATCTTGGACTGCCTGTGTACTCTGCAACAGGAAGACACAGTTAACTTCTGGACCTTACGTTTTTTTGTCGTGTCTGTAAGTCCCCTGTACACCAAACCACAAAACCCCAGCTGCAAAAAATGATTGTTAGATAACCAAAACTTGTTTTCATTATTGCAATGCAGAACAACATCATGTTTTGTTTCTCGTACTCCGTGTACTGTAGATTAGCAATGCCTGGTAATGCAGAATAATTCATAATTAATTATTTGTATTTGAATGCAACCTGTGTTCCCACGAGGGGGAAATCACATTACCTTTTAACTAAATTAGCGCATAAATGCAATCCACATAAATTAGCCCAAATGCAGTCCAGCGAAATGTTAAAACTTTCCCACGATACAGATGTTCCTGCTCCTGTAGACTATTTTTGTCCTGGATTAGAGGCGTTAATGTGTACCGGTCACCGTTTGATCAGGGATGCGGTGAGATCACAGTCGCAGGTGAGCCGATGTGATAGGCTCCGCCCCCACTCAGGCGGAGAAGAGGCGCTGTTAGCAGTGGAACCTCGGGCAGTTCCATCTCGATCCTGCCTCAGCCAGCGCCGCTCCTTCACAACCAAAGGTACAGGCTTCTTTCTATTTTAAGTACAGTAGAGTAAGTTCAGATAACCATGGTGTATGTTCATTATACCTGCTTTCTAGTAGTTTTTATCTGATTTATTGCAATTTTATACGATCTGGAGATGTTGAAATCCATAGACTATTGGCTTTTCCATATATTAAGTTTGTGGCAGGCCTATGTCATGTTTGAATATGAAAGAAAGGTTTATGCAGTTAGATAGTAATTACTGTTAGATGGTCTCATAACAGTTTCTCTTGTTAAATGATAGCAAGGATGCAGGCACAATATGTTGATATTTTGTGAATGCTTTTATACTGTACTTTTTATAATTTAGCCATGTAACTTTTCATTAGGATGTTTTAAGTTCCTGTGCTGTCATTAACTCACCTAAACAGACCTAAAAATGACATGAAGTCTTTATTTCTAAGGATAAACATGCTTGACTGGTTGGTGGATTTATCGGGTCATTGACTTGATATCTTTGTTTCAAACTGGGAGGGAGAGTCAAATATGAAAGGCTTATCTGTCCTTCTTTCCCATCCTAAGTGACCGGTTAAATTAAGCTTACTGAGTCCCTCATACATGACCTTATATAAGATGGAGGACCTGGGACAGATGACCTGATTGCTAAAAATATAGTTAAGATTACAAGGTTAGCTGGGGTATGTAATGGGGTCCCAGAGCGGTGAGGTTTTGTCTCCAGATGTGAATATCAATCTTTGTCTTACTGTAGGTCTTTGACCACAGACATAGGCACAGCATAACACAATGATCTGGTGTCACGCACCATGTGTTTCTGTTCCTTGCATCATGCAGCAACTTAACACAAGACTTTCTTACTGCAGGAGTCAAAACTTATCTTTGAGCCACAATGGGTCGTAAGGAGATTCAGGGCAGCTGGAAGAAAGTAGTCAGCAACATCAAAGACATCTTTGACTTCAGAGAAGTGCTGGGATCGTAAGTACAACGTTTTTTTTACTTGAGGCCCTTTAGTCAAAAGCTCTTCCCTGGGTTTTCACACAAGCCAGTGTATTTACTGCACTTCTCTGTAATTTGAGAGCCTTCACATTCCTGGAGCTTTAGTCATCAATGTATTCATTAATAGCTAATTGTTGTGGTCTGCAACAAAAGGTCACAAAAGAACATTAGCAGATTGGCTACATTTCCATGAGACCTATTTCAACCTGTTACAGGATAGGAGCACTCATTGGCACTGGGATTATCCCCGGTGGGGGCTGTAACTGGGATTAGCAGATTACAGAGTGTACACAAGCCATTTTTGTCAATGAAGTACTGTGTTGACCTATTATGTCAACCATGCTGAAATACCTATGAAAAAGAATATATAAACATGCTATAGATAGATAGATAGATAGATAGATAGATAGATAGATAGATAGATAGATAGATAGATAGATAGATAGATAGATAGATAGATAGATAGATAGATAGATAGATAGATAGATAGATAGATAGATAGATAGATAGATAGATAGATAGATGGATGGATGGATGGATGGATGGATGGATGGATGGATGGATGGATGGATGGATGGATGGATGGACTTTATTGATCCCAAGCTGAGAATTTAAATAGATGTTGCACCAGTTTAAAATCATATCAGCACTGCTTCTTAGCAGTCCTTCCAGCTGAAACAATGTTTTTGTGCAGAAAATAATAAAGATAGCTAAACTAGTAGTTAAATAGCCCTACACACTATCAACATTTTAAAGAGTAAAAGCAAAGCTGCCAGCAGCAGGGATGTTTACTACTGTACTGCTGGATTGTAGGCTATCCGTTACAGACAACCCCACTACCAGTACAGCTGGTCCCCAGTGTGCCCTGGCCATTCAGGTTCAGACGGTCTGAAAGCTGTTCATGTTGCTCTGTGTTCAGGTTCAGACCGTCTGAAAGCTGTTCATGTTGCTCTGTGTTCAGGTTCAGACCGTCTGAAAGCTGTTCATGTTGCTCTGGCCATTCAGGTTCAGACCGTCTGAAAGCTGTTCATGTTGCTCTGGCCATTCAGGTTCAGACGGTCTGAAAGCTGTTCATGTTGCTCTGGCCATTCAGGTTCAGACCGTCTGAAAGCTGTTCATGTTGCTCTGTGTTCAGGTTCAGACGGTCTGAAAGCTGTTCATGTTGCTCTGTGTTCAGGTTCAGACCGTCTGAAAGCTGTTCATGTTGCTCTGTGTTCAGGTTCAGACCGTCTGAAAGCTGTTCATGTTGCTCTGGCCATTCAGGTTCAGACGGTCTGAAAGCTGTTCATGTTGCTCTGGCCATTCAGGTTCAGACCGTCTGAAAGCTGTTCATGTTGCTCTGTGTTCAGGTTCAGACCGTCTGAAAGCTGTTCATGTTGCTCTGTGTTCAGGTTCAGACCGTCTGAAAGCTGTTCATGTTGTTCTGGCCATTCAGGTTCAGACCGCCTGAAAGCTGTTCATGTCGCTCTGGGGTCCAAGGTGATGGCCCCTTCCAGCCAGCTTAGTCTTTTTCTCTCTCTCTCACACACACACACAAACACACACACACACATACACACGTACACAGCACCCCACACACAAACACAAACACACACGTACACAGCACACCACAAACACACATACACAGCACACACAGACACACACAGGGCTGAATGAGAGGCTTGGCCTATACTTGGCCTGGACTGACGTCAGTCAGGAAGAGAAGAACATCCTAGCACTACTAAAGAGAGGGATTACAGCGCTCAGATGCTGTGTGCTGCAAGTGTGCCAGAACGCATCTGGGCATGACTGTAGAAACAAAGGTGGTGCAAATGATAAATCATCACTGAACGATACATTATGATTAGCACTGGTCGTCTGTGCCTTTTTATGTTCCTATTGTGTTGTGTTTGTGTGTATTTCTGGCATGCTTCTCTGTGATGTATCCATTAGTACAGAATCGCTTCTTAACCGAGGAACAGAAAAAAATATGTAAATGATTTTAGGTCATCCTTTTCGTCAAATCAGTACTCACTTCTGCCATTTTGATAATACCTGAAATCATTGACTGTGTGTTCATGACTAGACTAGATGTTGTTTTGACTGGAACCCAGGATTAGGAGATTGAACATGATGGAAAGCAGCAAAGCAGGCCACCGCTCCTGTCTGTCTGTGAATGAGAGTCTTGCCCAGGGCTGTTGGCCTGTTAAGTCTATCTGAGGTCAGCTGGCACGGCCAAAACAGCCTCACTGTACAGTATGTGCACAAAACAGAGGAGTTAAGCCTAAGAGCAACATATGCGGTCTGGTCCGTGAGGAGCTGCTTCTGTAATATAGCTGGCCTTGTGCTAAAATACAACAATGGGGATGCCTGGGTTGTTGTATAGATGTATCTATGAGAGAGGAAGAAACAGAGAGAGAGAGAGAGAGGGAGTGGAGAGAGGCAGAGAAATTGCAAGATTGGACATACTGTAATTGGATATGGATTTTTTTTGTGATAATTTTCTATAGATGTGTTTACTTTTGTGGGTGTGTGTTTGTGTGTGTGGGGGGTGGATGGTTAGGGGTGGTTAGGGGCGGGGTTTGGTGTGTTCCACCCTTAGTGACTTTTTTCGGGCTGTGAGCAGTGTTCCTACATTTAGGATGTAATTGGCATGACTACAGATACCTTTCAATGTGATGCACTGCTCAACATAACAACATGACCTTCATGTCAGTATGTTTACATGGCACTAACTGACACTAGGGGTTGTGTGTATGTAGGTGTCCTGCGTGCAAATCCTGACCCCACCTGGGCCTTCCTGTGGTCTTGCGTAACGGACTTGAGCTCTAATCTGCCCTTAGGACAGGTAATCACGGCCATGACCCGAGATAGGATCAGGCTCGTTGGTCCACTTGTCTGGAAATCATGTCACAATGTCCCCACAGGAGTCAGCAGACACGCAGCATGCCCAGGGACATGTGTCAGGCCAAGTCAAGGCAAAGAAGCGCTTTCATGTTTATATAACCTGTGTAGGGTGTTTTCTTTACTTGCAGTGGCTAAGTTGACAACTGGCTAGATAAACTGACGTGTTTTAAGAAATCACTAGAAAAATACTAGTTGCAGTATTAATGAGGGCTGTTTTTAGTGTCATGACTTACTGCTTGGCTAGTGTCCTGAAAGGTGGACAAGCATGTGTTCAGATGGATGAGGATTGAGGACAAAAAGTGATTGCCGTTTCCTAGACAACTGTGAGATATCATGGCTCTTGAAGACGTTAGGGAGTTGGGACCCACACAGAAAGAGCAACATTTTAAAATACAAAAGTATTATACAGTGAAATTTGAAATTAAAATAATAGATATTATTGACATACCCAAAACGCAACTGTATTTTTGATATAACTGCTGCAAATAAGCTGAATGGAAACTCGACTCTTTGGTTCTACCTGTTCACTTAAAGGAGAACTTCGGTGTAAAATGAAAATTGGCATGTTCAAACATCATACCGAGTTGGTATGTGTACTGAGAAGCAAAATTGATTTAGGCTGTTGCATTCAGAGTTTAACTATTTTTTATAGTTTGACCCAGAAGGCTAACAATGGAAGTGGTAGGTGCCCTTAGACGAAGCATGACGACTACGCTAATTTTAAACCATTAAAACAGCTCGAAGAAACTCCACACTCCATCGGTAGTACAACAAAGGCTCTGGCATTCAAAACAAAGCACTGAGAATATTGTAAATGTACACAACGTTTATTTAAAAAACTTTTCTTACATGCAGTAGTTTGCAGTTGTTTCTCCTCACCGCCATGATGAAAGTCCAAACAAGTCGATTGTACTACCTTTCCTCCTATTCTTCCTGCTGGTTTGTGTTCCTCAATCGACTTGTGCGGACTTTCATCATGGCAGCGATGAGAAACTACAGCAAGGTACTGTCTGTCAAAACTGTTTTATTAATAAGTGTTGTGTACACTTGCAAAGTTCTCAGTGCCTCGTTTTTAATGTCAGGGCCTTTGTTGTACTACCGATGGAGTGTGGAGTTTCTTCGAGCTGTTTTAATGGTTTAAAAATAGCGTAGTCGTCATGCTTCGTCTAAGGGCACCTACCACTTCTATTGTTAGCCTTCTGGGACAAACGATAAAAAATAGTTAAACTCTGAATGCAACAGGCTAAATCAATTTTGCTCCTCAGTACACATACCAACTCGGTATGTTGTTTTAACATGCCAATTTTCATTTTACACCGAAGTTCTCCTTTAACAGAGGTGATTTCACAGATAAGCCAGAGACTTTACACAAGATAACGCTTTGGTAGAACGTCTACACACTAGAACACCTTGAATTAGCTCACCTTCCCCAAGAGCCTGAAGAGTTTTATTTTACAATCAGCTGGTCCAGTGAATGGCTGGAATAGATACATGTTCATGGATATTTCCTCTTACTGATATTTCCTCTTATGGATATTTCCTCTGCTGTGGGGGGTTACCTACCTCTACTTCCAGTGCACAGCTTCAGGGCATCGTATAAGTGCATTCAGGGTACAGACTGTGAACGAACAGTGGGGAGCACATGCTAGCAAACTGATTGTGTGTGCTTGTGTGTGTGCGTGTGTGTGTGTATGTGTGTGTGTGTGTGTGTTTGTGTGTGTGTGTGTGTGTGTGTGTGTGTGTGTGTGTGTGTGTGTGTGTGTGTGGGTGGGTGGGTGTGTGTGTGTGTGTGTGTGTGTGTGGGTGTGTGTGTGTGTGTATGTATGTGTGTGTGTGGGTGTGTGTGTATGTGTGTGTGTGTGTGTGTGTGTGTGTGTGTGTGTGTGTGTGTGTGTCTGTGACCTTGTGTTTGATGTTTGAGTATCACAGTGATCACCTCTGATTCCTTATGTGGCTCTGTAGCGGCTCCTTCTCTCAAGTCTTCCTGGTCCGAGAGAAGAAGAACGGAGATTTCTACGCTCTCAAGTGTGTTAAGAAGAAGCTGCTTCATCACAGCAACCTGGAGAACGAGATCACTGTCCTCAGGAGGTAAACACTCCCTCGACCCCCGCAGCCCCCGAACCACTCATGTCTGTTCAGGTGTGATGGTTCACAAACCATACAGAAGCTAATATGTGGGGGACTGACGGGTGATGATTTGTTGTGTTTCAGAATCAAGCACTCAAATGTCATCGGCCTGCATGATTTCTATGAGACTCGCACACACTACTACCTGGTCATGGAGCTGTGAGTAGTCTTCATTGCAGCAGTGGAGTTGACATTAATGCGGCACACGACTTTCACATTTCACCAGAAGATTAAAAGTTTAAATCCTCACATTTCCTTCACTGTGTCATTGAAATAATAAAAGACCATGAGATTAAGCATCTGTCCCCCCTCCCCCAACACCACAGGGTCTCCGGAGGGGAGCTGTTTGACCGGATCATAGACAGGGGCATGTACACCGAGAAGGACGCCAGTGACGTCATCAGACAAGTGCTGGAGGCTGTGAGCTACCTGCACCAGAACAGCATTGTGCACAGAGACCTGAAGGTACAACACACACATCACACACACACATATGCTTCTGTCTATCTGTCTGTCTGTCTGTCTGTCTGTCTGTCTGTCTGTCTGTCTGTCTGTCTGTCTGACTGACTGACTGACTGACTGTCTCTGTCTCTCTGTATCTCTCTCTCTCTCCCACACACACACACGTGTACACACATACACGCACTAATCCCTGTTGTTTGTATGTTCACAGCCAGAGAACCTGCTGTACTACAGTCCAGAGGAGAATGCAAAGATCATGATCAGTGACTTTGGCCTGTCCAAGATGGCTGACCATGGGGTGATGTCAACTCGCTGTGGCACCCCTGGATATGTTGGTGAGGAAACACTGCACTTTGAGGGCGGGAAATAAACACATTACAAAAGAAGATCTCAGCAGCACAGCATTTTCTGAACAGTGTCTAGCAAGATTACAGTCTAATGTCTTACAAGTTACATAGTTACTTGGTAGTTCACCTGACCCGTTTGACCTTTCAACTCTACAGCTCCAGAGGTCCTGGCACAGAAGCCGTACAGTAAGGCCGTTGACTGCTGGTCCATTGGAGTCATAACATATATCCTGTGAGTGATATATCCTTCTCC
>CM050211.1:10698649-10813649 GCA_027475355.1 Coilia nasus | reverse complement strand
AGACACACAAGGGCCTGTGCCCGCTCAAACCCAGCCACACGGAGCCCATGCACTCCCTGGTCGTCACGGAGACCGGCAAGCACGCCTACCACTCCGAGTCTGACCTGCCCTGTGCCAAGAGGTGAGGCTTCGCCCCCTACTGGTCTTCTCAATAACTGCATTTATTTACCATCCCGTGTACATGAACAGTGTGTGAACAGTGTAATTCTCCTTTGACAAACTATAGCACACAGTATTGTAACAGTATTGCACATTGTCACATTTTAAATCTGTGTTGTACCATATGTCTTTGGTAAATTGTCATCTATCTCCCCTTGCAGAGGGACAAATAGATGTGGTCAGCCCATACAGACTGGGATATGCTCTGTCATGTGATCGCGGACAAGAAAACGGGGTCATGTGATTTGATTGACAAGCAGGTAGTCTCACACTTCAACTTGTCCAAATGCATGTTAGAGTTGGATTTTACCTAAATTTTATTTACATTTTACATTTTAATAAAACACAGTATAAACAATAGTAGTATTATTAACTCATTACACCCATCTATACTTCCTCATGCTTTGCAGTTTCTAACAACTTTCTACTGTTTTTGCAGCTCCTGTCTGAGCTGGATACGCCTCTGAGTGGGTGTACATGCTGAAGGTGAAGATGAGGACTTCTAGAAGACTTCACTCAGTACAGACACCTAGTATGACTTCCAGCATCTACAAGAGTCACTCACTCCAGTGCTGTCACACAGATATCCACAAGAGTGGCTCAGTCACTCCAATGATGTCACACAGATACGCACTTTATAGTGTGAGTTGTCACACACGTTTTTAGAGAAATATCAAATGTACATACAGCTCTGGAAGAAATTAAGAGACCACTGTAAAATTGTCAGTTTCTCTGATTAAACTTTTTATAGGTATATGTGTGAGTAAAGTCAACATTTTTGTTCACCTTACTGACAACATTTCGACCAAATTCCTCATTCAACTGACACCGGAAAGGAATGTCTGTCATACATGTAGAGATGCTGATTTTAGGAAATTTTGCAGTGGTCTCTTATTTTTTCTAGAGCTGTACATCATCATCAGCTGTATGTTGGTGTCAATGCAGAAAAAGGGAAATAGTTTTTTTTTTTTGCAGTGCTGAACAACTGAACATGATATAAATACTCAGTAGCAGTCGGGTGTGTGAAATGGCCTGGAATGAAAAGGTTGTCTGAACTGGACGGTGTTCACCCATATTTTGCACAGATCATTTATTCTACTGATGCGTTAAGGACTGTTTCCATGTCCGATCCTGTTTGGTGTCCTGTTGTCATGTTGACACATGTCCCTGGGGGAGCTACTGTAATTCTCCTAGCAACAGCACAAACACACACACTACATAAAGGGCTGAATGTTTAGTCATGTCCTCCAATATCTGTCATCCTGTTGGGCTTGTGACGTGACCTCATTTACGTAATGACACAAACTTGCATACATTTAATTTTTGTCATAAACATTTGTTTGCTTTGTTACTCACATATTTCTTTATTTGTGTACATACACTCAGACATGAAATGCTGTAACTGTTGTTTTGTCCTAGCACTGTCTAAGCACAGCATAACTCACTGACAAGTCTGAATGTAAATAATGCAGTTGTGTGTGCACTGGGAACTCTCTTGTGTGAGAGTGATGCTTATATTCTCACCCAATGGAGGGGGGTGGGGGGGTGGGGGGGGGGGTCATTAAAAACGTGCCACTTCTACAGTGGAGACTGCTAGATCGCTGTGTACAGAGACTTTGCCCAGACAAACATCCACATGGTTTGAATGGACAGTTTATGTGCCGGCGCACAACCTGTGGATATCTACTGTAAGCTGTGTGTGTGTGTGTGTGTGTGTGTGACAGAGAGTGAGAGAGGGAGAAAGAGTGAGAGGGAGAATGTGTGTGTGTGTGTGTGTAAGAGAGAGTACGAGAGACAGGGATAGGGAGGATGTGTGTGTGTGTGTGTGTGTGTGTGTGTGTGTGTGTGTGTGTGTGTGTGTGTGTGTTCGCTACATGTTGCTAATGTTCACGTCAGTATTTCTCACATACCTCTTCGTCGGCAGGGATGCACTGGTTGAGAGTGTCTCAGTGGCACTCTGAGGGAGGCAGGACTTGTACTGGAGCATTCCTCGCAATGTGATTGGAACAATGTATTGAACTATTATTTTTTGTCATTAAAAAAATCCTACACCTACATTCCCATGACTGTGGGCTGGTTTATTGGTTTAATGGTGCCACAAGGACAGCTACATTATTTTATCCACAGTGGTAATGCTCCTCTCATATTCATTACCCTATCCTGTGAGATGCTTGTTTTATCTTCAGCTAGATGTACTTCACAATATTAGCAGTACTTAAAGCTATCCTGTGTAAGATTTACTCCCATCTAGTGGTGAGGTTGTATATCACAGTGAGAAATGCTGTATTTTCCTGGTGTTCTGGTTCTCCTCTGTGGACTTCTACAGTCACAAAATGGCAGCACAGCATGGCATCCACCACTGAGCTCACCAACTCAAGTATATATATAAATTACAAATGTAAAGTTGACAGGAACACTTAAGTTTGCTGGTGGAGGTAATTATTCATTAATAAGTTTATACTTATGAATGAGAACAAGGTTGTTGTTAATAAACAACCTAAAAATCACACAATGTGGCTTTAAATTCTTGTCTAAGCAGTCTTCTTAATAACTTAGGATGTAAGTGTGTCCTAAGCCTTAAGAACAAACGTTATTGAGCCAAAGTGTTTTTAATTACAAGATCCAGAGTAATAAACTTATAGCCATATTTGTCATATTAGGAGGGTCTTAGACATGAAATGATACAATGACAAAACCAAAATGAGTGATAACCATTTATTAAGGGGTTCACAAGCCGCTTACATTACAGATTTCACATAAATACAAATCATATTGATTCCAAAGTTGTACAGAGGTAACAAATACTGCGTGTAACACCTGAATGCTGTCAGTGGTCATTTAAAGTGACAAAATATACTTAAAATGGCAATGTAAACAGTAAATAGTTTTCATTATTTTCTTTGAAATTCACAACAAATGCTGTAGACATAAATAGCCGATAACTCTTTCTATCATAAATGGCGTATTAAATAAGAGACAGTGAGGCCAGTCAACCATAGGATGAGAGGCAGAGGGCTGTGCTGTAGTTGTGCAAAGGGCGCCATCTAGTGGCTGTTTGAGGCCTAGCCCACATTGGGCCTGAGCTGGCACACCCAACCGACCCAAGGCAGGGAGGTCAAGGTGGAGCTCATCCGGAACAGCTGCTGTGCTGCTCTGCCTTTAGTCGGATGTCTGCAACGAGCTTGTGGAGCTTGGTGTCCAGCCCGTTCAGCAGCAAGGACTTCTCCATTATATCATCCATAGTCTGCCTGATGGAAGACTCTTTCTCTGGAGGGAGTAATGATAACAACGGGACAGGAAGTGAGAAAGGGAAATGGGATTGAGAAAGAAGTGTGCCCTACACAGCATGGCCCCAGCAACCATCTTTCTTGTACATTATAAGACACATGAAGCAGCAGGGCCAGCTGTGTGGTGTCTTATTCATTAATCATATCTAGCTAATCCTGGCAAAGTCTCAAAATAAGTGATCAACAGCTGTGAACATTAATAATAATAATAATAATAATAATAATAATAATAATTATTATTATTATTATTATTATAAACAGGTGTTGGATCTAAAGAAAAAAAATCCGTACATTTCAGCCTTTATTTAGGCTCCCCCGAGCGATGTGCTGTGCTAGCGTAGCTTACCCTCTAAGGTGTCCATTATGGCGGATGTGTTCTGTGCTAGCGTAGTTTACCTGCTAAGGTTTACATGATGGCGGGTGTGTGCTGTGGTAGCGTAGCTTACCCTCTAAGGTGTCCATGATGGCGGATGTGCTCTGTGCTAGCGTAGCTTACCTGCTAAGGTTTACATGATGGCGGGTGTGCTCTGTGCTAGCGTAGTTTACCTGCTAAGGTGTCCATGATGGCGGATGTGCTCTGTGCTAGCGTAGCTTACCTGCTAAGGTGTCCATTGTGGCAGATGTGTTCTTTGCTAGCGTAGTTTACCTGCTAAGGTTTACATGATGGCAGGTGTGTTCTGTGCTAGCGTAGCTTACCTGCTAAGGTTTACATGATGGCGGGTGTGTTCTGTGCTAGCGTAGCTTACCTGCTAAGGTGTCCATGATGGCGGATGTGCTCTGTGCTAGCGTAGCTTACCTGCTAAGGTGTTCATGATGGTGGATGTGTTCTGGATTAGCTTTCCCACATCATCCTGGAGCTTCTTTAGCGTCGCCCCGGCCTCTGTGGCGTCCCCAGCATCAGCCGCTTTCTTCCTCAGCTTCTCCAGTTCATCCTCCAAAACCACAAAGTCCTGCATTTAAACACACACACACACACACACACACACACACACACACACACACACACACACACATGCACAAAGCTGAATTAATGCACACATATTTATAAAATGTACTTCACCCTTGACCTTTGTGTCTTATGACCTCTTCCTCACCGCGGTGATGCCATCAGCTTCATCTTTGGCGTTAAGGGCATCATCAAGTCCCGTTTGTGCCTGTTCGCTGTTGGTCCTGACCAGATCTGTCAGATCGTCAAGCTTCTCAGGGATATCGGTGCCAACGGTGCCAGTCACGTCACCGAGTGTGTCAGCAGACTCATCCAAATCAGATGTAATCTGCCAGGGAACAAAATATCACAGTCACTTACATTCCACAATTAAGCTGCCACTCATATCCAAAGTAACTCTCGGTACACATCTACACTGGCATACGTACACAAATATACAGGATATGTCCTGTACCAATCACTCCACAACTTAAGTCACATAGGGGTCAATGAATGCGATTGCTTTTTTATCTCAAAATCATCTTTAGTTAAAAATGGCTCAAAACCAGGGCCTTCAGATGGTCCAGGGGCTGCCATCTCTCACCTTTGCAGGGTTGAGGCTCTTCAGGATGTCCATGGGGCCCTTGACCTTCTCCTCCATCTCCCCCAGAGACTTCTCCACCTCCCCCAGTCCATCCAGCAGCTCAGACACGTCCTCCTTCACCCCCAGAGCCGCCTCCCTGGACCACAGCGGCAGTACGGCACAGTCATTTAGGATTATTACATCATTACAGCACAGTCATTTAGGATTATTACATCATTACAGCACAGTCATTTAGGCTTATTAGACCATTAGGATTAACTGGCTCCGTACAGCACCAAGGAGCAGAATATCTATCTCTATTATTATTAGGATTTCTTTACACACATACTTACAATCTCTCTTTCTTTCTCTTTTTCTCTCTTTCTTTCTTTCTTTCTTTCTTTCTTTCTTTCTTTCTTTCTTTCTTTCTTTCTTTCTTTCTCTCTCTCTTTCTCTCTCTCTCTCTCGCTCACACACACACACACACACGCTGATTTTTTTCTCCATATAATCAAACAATTTGGTCACTGCCAAAGATAAAGTAAACACACACACACACACACACACACACACACACACACACACACACACACACACACACACACACACACACACACACACACACACACACACACACACACACACACACACACACAGAAGCAAGTACATGTGGCACACAAGGTGGGTCATTACCTGGCTCTCTCTGCCTCTTCCAGAAGTTTCCGGGCCTGGTCCAGTTGGGGCTGGCTCTCCTCCAGAACCCGGGGGCTGTCGGGCAGACCAGCAGCTAGCCTCTGGAGCTCGTCCAGCTTCTTCTTCAGGGCGTCCAGGCTGAGGGGCAGCTTAGCATTCAGGATCTCCTCACTCACCTTCTCAATCTGCTCCGGGTCTGCACTGGGGTCTACAGTGGACAGTGAACATAGATAAATACATGGACAGACAGACAGACAGACAGACAGACAGACAGACAGACAGACAGACAGACAGATAGACAGATAGATAGATAGATAGATAGATAGATAGATAGATAGATAGATAGATAGATAGATAGATAGATAGATAGATAGATAGATAGATAGATAGATAGATAGATAGATAGATAGATAGATCAAAAAGTCATACCAGACAGAAACTCCTTGAGCTGCCTGATGAAATCTCTGGTGTCCTGCAGATCTGCCTCCAGCTCATCACGAGCCTTTTTGATCTGATTGGTCTGCTCGTCAGTCGCCAGGCGCACCTGATTGGCTGAATCCTGGGTTTCCTGCATCTGCAAGCCAATTAATAAAAAGTATTGGTTATTTAACAATTTATTCTCATATGTTAAAACTTAATTGCATTATTCATTTTTAACAATGCAGTGCAACCCAAAAGCCTGTTTTCAGCATGATGTTACGACATTCATATCACAGGGTTTTTTTATTTTATTTTAAGTACAGTTCAAATATAGTTTTTCATAGGCAGTGTAGCTGTTTTGTGTATATATTGTGAGTGGGCTAGGGTCTGCTCACTACAGCTGATTTGTGCATATGATGTGAGTGGGCTAGAGTCTCTTCAGTAGAGCTGATTTGTGCATATGATGTGAGTGGGCTAGAGTCTGTTCACTACAGCTGATTTGTCCATATGATGTGAGTGGGCTAGAGTCTGTTCACTACAGCTGATTTGTGCATATGATGTAAGTGGGCTAGGGTCTGTTCAGTAGAGCTGATTTGTCTATATGATGTGAGTGGGCTTGTTAGGATTAGGGTTAGGGTTGTGCTCTATCCTGATACCCGAGTGGAGGGTGGCTAACCTACACTGAGTATTCGATAAGTCTCAAGTAGTAAGTCAACCACACACGACTCGACGTCTAATCTCAGCTTTTTTACTGAACTTCAACAGAGAACATCTTACACACACATCAGAGCAATCGACAACACCCTCTGGTGGTGATCTCTCATCAAGGAAACCCAGTAGAACACACAGTGCAGAGTGCCTACTCTAAATCCACCACAGGGCTGGAGTCACTAGAGCGGTGCGAGGTAAAGCGTGGCTCAGCTGTGTACTGGCCTCTGTAATGAGGTAAAGCGTGGCTCAGCTGTGTACTGGCCTCTGTAATGAGGTAAAGCATGGCTCAGCTGTGTACTGGCCTCTGTAATGAGGTAAAGCATGGCTCAGCTGTGTACTGGCCTCTGTAATGAGGTAAAGCATGGCTCAGCTGTGTACTGGCCTCTGTAATGAGGTAAAGGATAGGCTCACCTGTGTACTGGCCTTCATAATGAGGTTAGGATACAGTAGGCTCACCTGTGTACTGGCCTCCGTAATGAGGTAAAGTGTGGGTCACCTGTGTACTGGCCTCCGTACTGAGGTAAACTACAGCTCACCTGTGTACTGTCCTCCGTAATGAGGTAAAGGATGGCTCACCTGTGTACTGTCCTCCGTAATGAGGTAAAGGATGGCTCACCTGTGTACTGGCCTCTGTAATGAGGTAAAGGATGGCTCACCTGTGTACTGGCCTCCGTAATGAGGTAAACTACAGCTCACCTGTGTACTGTCCTCCGTAATGAGGTAAAGGATGGCTCACCTGTGTATTGGCCTCCGTAATGAGGTAAAGGATAGGCTCACCTGTGTATTGGCCTCCGTAATGAGGTGAAGGATAGGCTCACCTGTGTACTGGCCTCCGTAATGTTCTGTCTCAGCTCCTGTAGTTTTGCCTTCACGTCCTCTGTGTCCCTGTGGGCTTTGCCTGCCGTGGGGAGAGCACCCACACACGTCGCCCCCTGCAGGCAGGACTCGGCAGCGTCTGGAGAGCACAGCTCACCGTCACACTTCTCTGGGGTGCAGGGCTCAGTACGCTTGCTGCCGCACACCTGCACACACACACACACACACACATACACACACATACACACACAAACACACATGCAAACATACACAGACACACACACAGACAATATAAATATTAGCCTTGCATTAAAATGAATTAAGATAATATTTATCACATACTACATATGTCATATAGAGTATATAGATTATATCATACAGCACTAGCAGAAGCAAGGGGGTCTGACCTTCACAGCTGTGGGTGTCAGGTTGGGCTTGGTGGCCAGCAGGTTATTGAGCTTGTCCAGATCTTTGGTGTTGTCTGGCTGCACGTCCTGCATGTCCAGAGCGTCCTGGCGCAGGTCAGCTGACTCATTCACCTTCTGGCCTGTGGCCTCCGCTTGCTTCACAGCATTGTTGGAGTCCTCGTAGGCCTTTCTAATGGCATCAAGAGCGCCTGTAAGGGAGGAGGGGGAGTTTAGTCATAGCGAGATTCCTACTGTACGCATCATGAATCCATCTGCAATTGCTCATCTAACTATGCGAGAGGTGCACAGTCGCTGAGCTTCATTTCTTCCTTTTATTAAAAACTCATTTTATTTTTCATTTTGTTTTCCATTTTATCTAACTAGGGGACAGTTATTGTAATCACTTTGAAGTAAGGGCTTTTGGAGGCTAGTCTGGCAAAAACTGTGAAGACCAGAAGGACACTTTAAGCCTTTAGACTATTTAAACTGAGACATTTCATCCTAGATTCACCCTGTAGTAACCAACCCCTCACGCTGACCTTTGTCGTTGGCAGACACGGAGTTGACGAGGGCATTTTTCTTGGCGTTATAGATGACGTTGAGGGCATCTAGCAGGCGCTGGAGCTCGTCCAGGTCGGGCTGGAGGTTGGTGGTCTTCCAGGGGTCAGAGACGTCCACACCCAGCCTCCCGGCCTGCTCCCTGGGGAAAGGGGCATGAAGAAGGGCCAGATTTAGGGAGTCACCGCATACAAATAGTATCAAAATGCTGCCACAGGGCTTAATATCCACGAACAGATATACACTAAAGTTACACACAAGTTGTACATTTATAGAAATATGTATTAACCAAAATATAAATATTCACTGTGTGTACATGAAATGTGACTGCTTCTCTATGTGCTTGTACTACCATCTACCATCATCACTAGACTATGTCCACTGCAACCAAATCATCTCCATTCGATTGCATCTGCTGTCTTTTAAAATCATGTCGCTTTGCCCTATTGCTACAGCAAATGTACAACATAAAATAAGCAAGAGGGCACTGCCTAAATTTGAACCAGTCAGAGATAACCAGCACAGCGCTCACCTGAGTCTGGTCCTAAATTTGAACCAATCAGGGTTAAGCAGCACTGCGGTCACCTGAGCCTGGTCAGCTCTGCCTTAATTTGAACCAATCAGGATTAACCAGTACCACACCTACCTGAGTCTGGTCAGCTCTGCGAGGGTGCGGTCCAGTTTGGCCGCGGAGGGCGGCGGGAGGGTGAGCTGCTCGCGGATGCCCGTCAGGGCGTCCTCCAGGGCGCTGATGCGCAGGGCCAGGCTGCCGGAGATCGGCCCCCACTGGCCCCATCCAGAGCCCCCGCCGGGCAGCTGGCCCAGGGAGGAGGAGAGCCGCTGCACGGTCAGGGCGAGGCTGCCCAGCTGGGCGTCCAGCGTGGCGAAGCAGGAGGGGCACGCGGGGCAGCCGGGGAAGGTGGCACAGCGGCCGCGGGCACACGAGTCACAGCGGGCACCCGTCACGCCCGCCTGGCACTGACACGCGCCAGTCCTCTGGTCACAGCTGGCAGTGCCCTCAGGGTCACACTGGCAGGCTACAGAGAGAGAGAGGGAGGGAGGGAGGGAGAGAGAGGGAGAGGGAGAGGGAGAGGGAGAGAGGGAGTGGAAGAATGAGAGGGAGGAAGAGAGGGAGAAGGAGAGTGAGTGGTGGATTGAGGGAGGAGTGAAGGAGTGAATGAGTAGGGGAATAGAGAATCAGAAGAGAGGGAAGAAAGAGCAGGGTGGGGAAAAGGGGAGGGGCCAGGAGGACGAATTTACCAACAGCTTATAAGCTCAACACACAATCATCACATATACACAGGGCTGCAGACGTGTAGCAAAAGTAGTGTTGCCATAGTTATATTTATATATAAATATATTATATATATTTATATATATTTATATTTATATATTTTTATTGCACTAGCCATCACTTTCACAATAACAACTACCTCTAAATGCACACACTCAGTGTTGTCTTGTCTCATCTTGTCGTCTTGACTTGTCATACCTGGTTTAGTTTTTAGCAACACTAGGTAACAGTAGCCTTAAGCAACTGCACTTTATTTATTATTTACAATAACTTAGCTTAGGATTTGTCTTGTCTTGTGCACTTGCACTTTACTGTTGTTGTTGTTGTTGTCTATGTAAACGCATAGGATAGTGAGAAACGTAATTTCGATTCCTTTGTATGTCAAGTACATGTGAAGAAATTGACAAATAAAACTGACTTTGACTTTGACTTTGACTTTTGTTACCAACCTCGGCAGCCGGTGTGTGGGTCGCCGTAGGTGAAGTCTGGACACCCTGAGCAGGTGCGGCCGGCGAAGCCAGAGCGACACTGGCACTGACCAGTCATCTGTGGAGCAGCACACACACCAGACCATAAGACCACAACATCATACACACATTATATGCTACTAGTATCATTCGCTATATTGCTGCACATAGATAGATGGATGGACAGATAGACAGACAGACAGACAGACAGACAGACAGACAGACAGACAGACAGACAGACAGACAGACAGACAGACAGACAGACAGACAGACAGACAGATAGATAGATAGATAGATAGATAGATAGATAGATAGATAGATAGATAGATAGATAGATAGATAGATAGATAGATAGATGGATGTACTTTATTGGTCCCAAGCTGGGAAATTAAAGCAGGTAAATGTTACCTCTGACACTGACACATCAAGGGGACACACAGCAGCTTCCCTGGTCACAGGTGCCCCCCATGGCGTTGGCGGGGTGACAGTGACACATCAAGTGAACACACAGCAGCTTACCTGGTCACAGGTGGCCCCCATGGCGTTGGTGGGGTGACAGTCGCAGGGCTGGCACCCGCTGGGGGAGTTGGGGTTCCAGAAGCCGGTGGCACAGCGGTCACAGTTGACGCCGTGGACGTGGGGTCGGCAGGGGCACTGACCTGTCACCGGGTCACAGGAGCCATGCAGGGAGCCCGCCACTGAACAGTCGCACTCTAAACATACACAAAATGTAAATATGCCACAAACCAAACATTTAGTATGTATAAACGCACTAACAGCCTACAAATATGTGGTGTGTACATTTTATGTGATGTGTGTCTTTATGAGAAACACAAAACTATGTGTGAATATGCTCATACATACTGGGCAAGACACATGACACACACACACACACACACATGCACACGCGCGCGCACACACACACACACACACACACACGCAGGCCTCAGGTCACATATACTCAAAGACAGAGGAGAGCACAAAGACTATTTGAGCATTTTAGCATGACTATTTGATTGTCCGTTTGTGAACTGCCACTCATAACCAGCCTATATCAAAGATTCACCACTAACATGTCCCAGTAACATTAGCCCAATTGTAAAAATATAGTTATGTGATGTGTAAATGTGTGACACTGAGGACTCACTGGAACAGCCGAGGGGGTTGCTGGCACTGAGGCCATAGTATCCACTTCTGCAGCGGTCACAGTTGGGCCCTTCCACATTGGCCTTGCAGCGGCACTGCCCACCATTGTGGCCACACTGGCCTCCATCCTCAGAGCCTGCCGCACTGCAGCTGCAGCCTGCGCCCCCCAGAGGAGTGGAGGAGAAAAGACACATGTCAGCATAACACACATCCGCACCAGAATCACCAGAATCAGAGATGTCAGCATAACACACATCCGCACCAGAATCACCACAATCAGAGATGTCAGCATAATACATATTGGGCATATTTTTAGATGTTGATGGGCACTTATCCTGCATAATATTGCTGGATATCATTTGAAATTGTGTGGGTTCAGATGATACCAGTGCTTTTAAATCGTGCCTAGAGCACATAAAGTATAGATGATGTTGTGTGATTTTGGACTGTAAGATGTTTGGTGCAGAGTTGTTAAAGTCTACTATGGGGTGAATACACTATTTCTAAAACTCAATCAATTAATCTATCTATCTATCTATCTATCTATCTATCTATCTATCTATCTATCTATCTATCTATCTATCTATCTATCTATCTATCTATCTATCTATCTATCTATCTATCTATCTATCTATCTATCTATCTATCTATCTATCTATCTATGTATGTATCTATCTATCTATGTATGTATGTATGTATCTATCTATGTATGTATGTATGTATGTATCTATCTATCTATCTATCTATCTGTCTATCTGTCTTTCTGTCTGTCTGTCTGTCTATCTATCTATCTATCTATCTATCTATCTATCTATCTATCTATCTATCTATCTATCTATCTATCTATCTATCTATCTATCTATCTATCTATCTGTGACTCACGCAGGCAGGCGTCGGGCCGGTCCATGTGGCTGCTGGGGTTGGGGAAGTAGTTGGGGGCGCAGCGCTCACAGTTGGGGCCAGTGGTGTGGTGCAGACAGCCGACACACACGCCTCCACTGCGCCTCCCAGTGGCCTCATACCGCACTGGGTCGAAGCGGCAGTGCTGGGCGTGGTTATTACAATTACAGCCTGCAGAGGGAGACAGAGAGCGAAAGAGAGAAAGAGGAAAAGAGATTGAGTGAGTGAGTGAGTGAGTGAGTGAGTGAGTGAGTGTATGAGTGAGTGAGTGAGTGAGTAAATGATAGTTAAATGGTAGAGCTTACGTTTACAAGTGTGGGGGTTGTTGTCTTCAGCTGGTTGCCAGGGCTGGTCGTTGAAAAGGTCAGCACAGCGCTCACAGTTCATACCCACAGTGTTGTGCTGGCACTCGCATCTGGCATTTACCTGCCACAATACACACACACACACACGCACACACGCACACACCCGCACGCATGCACGCACACACGCACACACACACACATGCACGCACACACACACACACCCGCACACACACACAAATAAGATTATACTGCATGCAAACAACTAAAACGGTACACTCTACATATGCATAAATGTACACATCATTCATATCATTCTACAAATTCAGACCAAAATTACCTAATCTGCACATCAAATTAACTCAATCTGGGCATCATGTCTGGCACACACTGGTTCTGATGCCCATGCTAAGTTAAGTATAAAATCTGATGCCTGATTGGTGCGACAGGCAAGAACAGTGGTGCTGTAACTAAGTGGCTTTTGAACGCATAGCTGGCCATCTGGTTTGCCAGGAATGAATACATAAAGACCTGTGTGTTGGGCAGCTGGTTGGTGTACTGTAGGATACACATACCTGTGTGTTGGGCAGCTGGTTGGTGTAGGTGACGGGCAGGCAGCGGTTGGCATGGCCGTGGCAGAGGCAGGTGCCAATGACTTTCAGCTCCCTGAGGGCGAAGTAGCGGCTAAAAGAGCGACCGGGCGTGCGCGACCCCTGGCCGAGCTCGGTGAGGTTGATCCGGAGGCCATTGAAGCCTGCTACAGCTGTGTGCACCCAGGACGCAAAAAGGTAATGCAGTCAGTTAAAGCAACACTAAGTAGCTTTTTCAACCTTAAATAATGTTTTCAAAATCATTTCAGTGTTTCATCAACTTGTAACTGGGTGAAAGGCACTTCGATTTGCCACCCTCCATGAGCTATAACCGCACTAAGTACGTTTGGAGGAGCAAGCTGTCTTTCTGTAGTTAAATAAGAGACAATTCCGCTTCCAACCTGTAGTGCTGTATTAGTATTGCTTTAAAGTCAGTAGGATTTTAATTACATCAATTTCCAGTCAGTTTGTTTTATATGGAACGTCCTTAACACAAAGGCAAATCCATTTGACATTCTCCTGACTACCCAGGAGGCCTGTACACGGGCAACACCAAGTTTGACACAGATGGCCAATTTAGCTTATCCTTCCTGTGTGGACAAAACTGGCATCTTACCTTCAATTTTTTGACTGTTGGGGAGGTTCAGTTCAGAATACTGACGAGTGGGGCTAAACTGGATCTACAGGCAGAGAAGAAGAGAGAGTGAGAATGAGTAGTGCAAAAAGATCTTGTGCCCAGGAAATACTGTAACAACACTGAATTAAAATAAACACACTATCTTTACTTCAAAAAGTTAAATCTTCAGTACTCCTTCGATAAAACATTAGCCTAGTTCCCTAATCTGCGCCAGAGACCCTGTCCCAACATCTTAGTGGTGTTGAAACCTACTTGGTGTTTATGGTCAGTCCTTTGTCCTGCTAATCTGAGATAGGTTAGAGGGCAGAGGTGAAGCTTGTCAAAAGGCAGGACAGGCAGCTGCTGGGGCCACTACAGGTCCACCGAGGGCCCACAAACTTTAAACTACAGTAGTGACATTACAGTTTTCAACAGAAGTTGTGGATTTTTTGCTTGCTGCCTCGACAGACTCTAGGTTTTAGGAGAGTGTAACTGACTTGGTTTCTGTGGTCAGCCTTCCCTTCTCTCTTACCGTCTGGTCCAGGTAGCCGTTTGAGGGTGGTGGGGAGAGAGTGTAGCAGGAGATATCCTCTAGGTCCTGGGGGCTGTGCGTGATGGCCTGGGGGAAGATGGAGTGGCAGTTGGTGGCCATGTAGCGGGCCGGCTTCCAGGTGTGTCCGCCATCTTCGGTTCTCTCAATCACCAGGGCGTCAGGCCTCGGGCCCTGTAGAGTAGAGAAGCAAAGCGTCTGTAAATTAGCGCTGTGTACTTACAACACATCTGCACTGTACTAGGTGCTGCTCTGAACCAACTTTCAACAATGAAGGCCAGTAGCTGCATGAATCTGTTTACATTAGTTTTACTTAATATTAATCTGTATTTATACCCTTCAAGGCATTTCTAAAATTAATTCAACATTAAAAAAGATATCTGAGGTCAATAACAACACTGCAATAGATAACACTGCAATATGTAACACTGCAATAGATAACACTGCAATATGTAACACTGCAATAGATAACACTGCAACTGTAGCACAAAATAGTAGCTACATAAACCGTAAGATGAAAAGAAACGAGATGGCATCAAGACCTTAGAAAAACAACTGGCAGAAATAACAATGTTACTTTACCTTGAAGGTCATGATTAGATTGTCCAGCTGAAACATGTGTTCCAGGTCAAACTGAACAGAAACAGGACTGACATCTAGGAAAAGGATAGTTAGAGTCACAGTAGAAGAAAGGGGAATAAGAATCACAAAACATCAAACACAAAATTATGGAGAATGGAACTGCACTGGGTTAAGTTGTATTCTCTATTTAATCTATAAATTGGGTCCATATTAAATAGAAAGACAGTCTGACACAACTAAAGGCAGAGGCGGACTTCCGGGGTTCGGAAAGCAAAACTCCTGCCACATATTTGTTCCAGCCAATGAACCAGCTGATCCTAATTAGCACACATCTTCAGCCAGGTAGATGAGCTGGTTAGTAAAGTCACCGGTGTTAGGAGCACAGGTAGATGAGCTGGTTAGTAAAGTCACCGGTGTTAGGAGCACAGGTAGATGAGCTAGTTAGTGAAGTCACCGGTGTTAGGAGCACAGGCAGAAGGAATACATGGCAGGACTTGTACTTCCTCAAGCTGGTTTGTCCGCCTCTGCAGGCAGGATGTACAGCATTAAACTGCAAGTCTGGAAGTCTGGAAGTCTCTCTCACCTTTCCTGGACATCCACCATCTGTTGGTGCCAGCGGAGGACAGCACATTCTGGATGGTGTGCGCATGTCTGCCCTCAGGGTTCCTGGAGTCACATGGGCAGCATTGCATCTTCCACTGAGACAGACAACATGAGAGAGCGATCAGGTGTCTCTTCAGTGAGAACATGACAGAGTGGTCAATGGTGAATGGATTGCATTTATATAGCGCTTTTCTGCTCCTCCGAGCACTTAAAGCGCTTTAAAGTATATGCCTCACAGTCACCCATTCGCACACACATTCACACACCGGTGACGGAGGCTACCATGCTGGGTGCCAACCTGCCACCAGGAGCAATTTGGGGTTAAGTGTCTCACTCAAGGACACTTCGATGTCTCTGCAGTGATTGTTGTCTGTGACAGTTTAGATCTTTTAACATAACACAAATCCTCAAAACTGGGTTTTTGAACAAGGGGGAGGATATTTTTTACATAAAAATAACACATAAATCTACTTTTCTGCATGCCGACAATGAAAGTTATGCACAATATCTTATATACAGTAGATATATGTATTTTATCATGTTTGATGTTAATCATTATTTTAACTAATAGGGTGATGAAATCTTGTTGTGATGGTCATCAGCTACCAATATGAACCCCCGCTGGGCTGGCCATGTCAGGTCAGCAGTGCTGATGGGAAAATCGTTGTGAAAGGGGCCCTCTGTGTGACCCCTGGCTCTGCTACGTGTGACCCCTGGCTCTGCTACGTGTGACCCCTGGCTCTGCTACGTGCGCTGTGCTGACTCTGCTACGTAAGCTGTGCTGGCTCTGCTACGTGCGCTGTGCTGGCTCTGCTACGTAAACTGTGCTGGCTCTGCTACATGTGACCCCTGGCTCTGCTACGTGTGACCCCTGGCTCTGCTACGTGCGCTGTGCTGACTCTGCTACGTAAACTGTGCTGGCTCTGCTACGTGTGACCCCTGGCTCTGCTACGTGCGCTGTGCTGGCTCTGCTACATGCGCTGTGCTGGCTCTGCTACATGTGACCCCTGGCTCTGCTACGTAAGCTGTGCTGGCTCTGCTACGTGCGCTGTGCTGGCTCTGCTACGTGTGACCCCTGGCTCTGCTACGTAAGCTGTGCTGGCTCTGCTACGTGCGCTGTGCTGGCTCTGCTACGTAAGCTGTGCTGGCTCTGCTACGTGCGCTGTGCTGGCTCTGCTACGTAAACTGTGCTGGCTCTGCTACGTGCGCTGTGCTGGCTCTGCTACGTAAGCTGTGCTGGGTCTGCTACATGTGACCCCTGGCTCTGCTACGTGCGCTGTGCTGGCTCTGCTACGTAAGCTGTGCTGGCTCTGCTACATGTGACCCCTGGCTCTGCTACGTGCGCTGTGCTGTCCAGCTGTCTGCCCCAGTGCCCCTACCTTCACCCCTGCATGTCGGTCACTGCTGGCTGCTGCCCACGCTGCCACCAGCGCAGGGCACTGGGCACGAATGCAGGGGAAAGGTCGTGCCTAGCCTAGCGCTTTCCACACTGGGCTGGCCTCAACCACTATCTGTCTGCCCACTCCCGCAATGCAAAGATTGCACAAACTGGACACAGGCAGTCTGCCAGTGTGTGCGAATGAATGACCCAATTGCCAACTCACCCGCAAATACACATACACGTGTATTACAGTCCATTACACAGCTACACTTTATCAAGGTCTCCTCTGATTATAATACATGTGTATTACAGTTGGTTACAGCTACACTTTACCAAGGTCTCCTCTGATTTTGTTTCAGACTGGGGTAGAAGTGTGTCAGACTGGGGTAGAAGTGTAGAAGTGTTTCAGACTGGGGTAGAAGTGTTTAGGGGTAGAAGTGTGCCAGACTGGGGTAGAAGTGTTTAGGGGTAGAAGTGTGCCAGACTGGGGTAGAAGTGTGTCATACTGGGGTAGAAGTGTGTCAGACTGGGGTAGAAGTGTAGAAGTGTTTCAGACTGGGGTAGAAGTGTTTAGGGGTAGAAGTGTGCCAGACTGGGGTAGAAGTGTCTTGGGTTTCCTCAGACGGTGACTCGACAGGCCTCGATTTCTCAGCAGCTGCTCTTGAGTCACATCCTGTTTCTACAAGACTGTGCAACTGTGTACGTGTGCGTGACCTCATGACGAGGGGAAGACCGTTAGGAGCATCACGTAGTTCGCTACTGACATGAGTTAGAAAGCTTTCTTACTTTCCTCACTCCTCAAAGAATGAAAAGGTTGACAACCTTGACATTTAGGCATCTCCGCCACAGTGACAGTCTCCAGTTGACTGGTAGCACACATGCAAAGCTCCCCAACTCTCTCCCTGTGATTTGTGTCGTCAACAATGAATCAAATGGCGGTAATAGAAAGCCCCCCCACACTGACTACACACTACCGTTGCATGGCTGATCCGGTGGAGTTACCTCCATGGGTACAAGCTTTGCAAAACAGGACATCACTGAGTCAAGTGGATGTGAAATAAAGTCCCTTCAGTAAGTCCGTTCAAAGAAGTCATCATTATTTATCAGCTAACAGCTGATCGAAATAAGCTAATCATAAACTTGCCTGACATTTGAAAGAACAGCCAAGAGAGAGTATAGGGCGAATACACCACCACTGTGCCGTCAAAGACTGGCTTTGTGTTTGATATTGGTGGTACATAGATTACATGTTAAAGGCTAAGCTGTTGGAGTTGGACAGCTAAGACAAAAGCCCAAATGCAGCATTGGGCATGTGAAAGGGAAAGACTTCACTGCCAACTCAGTTGGTCAAAGTGTGCATATGCTTGTTTGTTTGTGTGTGTGTGAGAGAGAGAGAGAGAGAGAGAGAGACAGACAGACAGACAGACAGACAGAGAGACAGAGGGAGACAGAAAGAGAGAGAGAGAGGGAGAGAGAGGGAGAGAGAGAGGGAGGGAGAGGGAGGGAGCAAACAAGCACTTGAGTGAGTGTGAATGTGTGTGTGTGTGTGTGTGTGTGTGTGTGTGTGTGTGTGTGTGTGTGTGTGTGTGTGTGTGTGTGTGTGTGTGTGTGTGTGTGTGTGTTTGAGTTAGTGCAAGCTACAGCAGCTGATGTTGGAATAGATCTCTGCTCCAGACGCATCTGTTATCTGGTGCAAGGGTTTAATGCCAGCTGAACCACCACCTTCTAGACCAGCGAACAGCACAGCATGACCCGGACCACCTCTAGACCAGAGAACATGACCCAGACCACCACCCTCTAGACCAGAGAACAGCACAGCATGACCCGGACCACCTCTAGACCAGAGAACAGCAGAACATGACCCAGACCACCACCCTCTAGACCAGAGAACAGCACAGCATGACTAGGACCACCACCCTCTAGACCAGAGAACACGACCCAGACCACCACCCTCTAGACCAGGGAACACGACCCAGCACACCACCATCTACATTAGAGAACAGCAGAGCATGACCCAAGCCACCATCCTCTAGACCAGAGAGCACGATCCAGTCCCCCACCCTCAAGACCAGCGAACAGCAGAGCATGCCCAAGCCACCATCCTCTAGACCAGAGAGCACGACCCAGACCACCACTAGAGCAGCGGACAGCGAGGCATGACCCAGGGACATGCCCAGAGACCCTGGCAAGGGATGATGCATGACTGGGGTCGGACTGGGGAACACTGCAGCACAGTATTTGGCTATTAAATCAGCCCAGTTTGTTGTAGAAATGTCTTTTTTAGGGCTGTATAAGTGCAGAAGGATAAATCTGACATTAAGCTCACTTCAACATGCATGATATTTATGTTACGATATTTTAGTAGGCAGAGAATATTTTTAAATAATAATAAAATGAAGATAAATTAATTAATTAAATGAAAAAAATTGTGTACACATTTGTGTATTTGTGTCTTGGCATGTCTTTGAGATTTAAGACATTTGAAGCATTTGAGATCTGAAATTCACAAAATTGTTAATAACTTGAAAATGCTGCTTAATTTCATTAAATATGATATACATATTTTATGAATACACAAAAATGTCTTTTCCTTATTTGTCTATAGCTCTGGCATGCCTGTGAGACATGGAAGTTGAGATACGGGCCACATTTGTGAAACTTCATTGCAGCCATATCTAAGTTGAGACAGGCTAGTCTGCTCCCTCCTGGCAGGCCAGTCTAACCTCCTGGCCCCCATCCCCATGTGTCCAATGGGACTAGGACAGGCCTCCCAGCCTCGGCCTCTGATTGGTTGACTCTGAGTAGGTCTTGGATAGAACCTCTGTTGCACTGGCACCAGGGGACCAATCAGAGGCTGCCAAGGCCGGTTCAAGGGGAGCTGGGATGGTTGGCAAAGCCCTGGTGCTCCTGCCTGACAATGCTGACCCTCATTGGTTGGTCTGTTACCACACAGCCACTCTCCAGGGGCCAGAAATTGGCTGCTCACCTATTAACCCACACTGGAGGGGCCTTCATTGCCTGCGGAGCTATTTTGGAAACACTATTTGCCAGAGACCTTGGAAAGCTGGGCCATATTTTTTTTACATGCCTTCACAGCTTGATCCTTTCTTCATCTTAATCACTACTTCGTTGACTGTGCAGATTAAACAAGACAGAGAGACCATTTATAGATATGGTATGGGCCCCTGTATTCTGTAGAAACTAAAATGCACAGTCAATCTAAGTGCAATTATTGTGGTATGTCCTGACAATAATTCTGATGCACTTAACAGGCAATATTTACACTAAAACATAATTGAATTGATGTCATCTGCCAAATAAATCGCTTCTTTCCAAGTTGAACTTTATTCAGAGTAGTGCACCCAGCAAACTAACAGGAGATGGTGGCTAGGGGCCCTGTTACTTGATGAGAGCTGAGTTTCATGATACATGCTGTATTTGCAGAAAAAAAAACGAATGCCTGAGAAGATTAGGGAAGATTATGGGGCCAAGCCTTAATGGTTTTCTGCTTTGCAAATGGGTAAATCCAGCTGCCTCGTGTTCACACCCTGAAAAGTCTGAGTTACATGCCACACACAGCGTTTGTAAACTGTCATGTGGATGGCATACAGGAATTCAGTTTGACCCAGGATTTCACAATATTACAATGTTTTTTTGTGAAACCCTTTACAAGGCCTAAAGCACAATTTTAATGGCATAATGTGCATAGGAAGCCAGCATAATACCACAATCTGATCATAAATGATAATTAGCAGGTTGTACAACACTCTTTTGCACACAAACACATGCAATAACAATAACATTAGGGCAAAGGCAGGACTTGTACACACACTACTAGTGAGAACAAGACCTATCCTATTGTCTGGGGCAGCAGAGTAAGTTGCTTTCATTGACACCATTGATGGTCATACAGTAGCCATGGCAACAAGATTCCTTTTGAGTGTGATGCGGCATGGAACATAACAGCTCAACCAGACCCAACATGCCTGTGTCCACAAACCCCACCCAACACGCCTGTGTCCACAAACTCCACCTAATACTCCACCTGATACGCCCACCTGATACGCCCAGCGACTAGGTGGGGCCTTTGGCTGCACTCTGCATGCTGGTTGTGTTTCTAGATGTATCTATCTATCTGTCTGTCTGTCAGTCTGTCTGTCTGTCTGTCTGTCTGTCTGTCTGTCTGTCTGCCTGTCTGCCTGTCTGTCTGTCTGTCTGTCTGTCTGTCTGTCTGTCTGTGCCAACAGAGTTAAACTTTGGCCAGGACTTTGGAACAGGACAACAGTTGCATCATATGAGTCGATCAAAACTCAATTCCAGCAAGTTGAACCAGCAAACTTATGGCAGTTCAAACATCGTCTCCTATCTCTTTTCCCGTCTGACCTGTCATTGTCAACAACTTTATCTTTCTATCCAAAAACTAATATTGATATTGAGCCTGTGTACTTTAATCTCCAATAAATATAAATACCAAACTAAATAATACAGATAATTGAGATGTATGAAAGAAGTAATGGGATTATTATTATTATTATTATTATTATTATTATTATTATTATTATTGCATTAAGGGTTTTAAACTATCCATCTAAATTGTGATGGAGCCAAACCCACAATCCAAAACCCAAATGATGTGGGATGTGATGTGTGTTTCTCAAGTTGTGCTTACAAAAGAACTGAGTGTGTTTAGAGATTTTCACACCCTGTTCATGTGTGGTTGCTGTGCGTTCCCTATCAGACCTTCAGCCAGTCCTCTAATACCAACAGCATCTCATATGCTTATTATTACACAGCCCACATAATATCATATAATGTCATATAAATATTGTAAGTTCATATAATCATACTTTGCCAAGAGTTTTTGTTCATAATGTGGTGTTTTTAGTGTTGTTTAGAGGAAAGCATCCGCTAAATATCATAATCATAAGCATATAAACATTTAGTTGAGCAGTGCTTACCTGTCCGTAAGGTGTGCAGAAGACCTCCGTGCCGGTGAGGCCGCAGGTGGAGGAGGCGCTGAGGTGTTGCTCACGTCCGATGAGGAGGTCTCCCATGGGGGGGTAGCAGGCCCCCCTGGAGCAGTCGTCCTGGGCCAGAGACACGGCCACCAGGGCTGGGAGGACAGGGGCGGAGTGGGTCAGATGATGGGGAAAGACGATACAATATCAACTACTGTAGGTTTCAAAGGACGTTAAGTATGGTTTGTCAACTATGCATTGTCATGGATATATAATGACAATTTTTACGAGCTAACCTTGTTTTCTTTCTCAAGACTAAGATACAAGAGACTGTTCTGAATAAATGAGTGAATGAATAAAAGCAGTAATCTTTAGCATGATCTTCAATGGAACAGAGACATATTTCCAGCCATACCTGCCACTTGGAGAACAATCCATGTCTTCATAACGAATAAAACCCTTTATAACAGAATAAAAAGTATAATTATGGTAATGATTTCAAGCAATTACATTCATGATACTGAGGTGAAGAAATCATAGTATGAAGAACAAACATCAGTATTCAAACAAAACATCTTCTACTGCAACTTACAGTTATTTTTATACATCTTTATCTTTGAAGTCAAGCCATTAAGCTAGCTTTTGATATCTGAATCTATTCAGTGCAGAGCAGTCATGTAATCAAACAGATAGGTGACATACCAGTAGTAAAATCCTTGTGTTGTTACAGCTGCAGTGAAATCTGAGGTAACAGTTGCCGTGTCAGTGAGCCCGTACCCCTATATATGCTATATATGCCCTGCCTTACCTGCGCTGAGTGAGGTGTGTGTCAGAGAGGCGCTGGACTGACGCACTCTTCTCCGTAGTGCCACACCCTTTGGAACGTGAATCAACATAGAAACACACACACACACACACACACACACACTGCGCCACACATCCGCACAGTAAGATATCCGGAATTTCACAGAGGTGGCCAAAGATATAAGTTACCTGAACCAATCTTTCTCTCGTTCACAAGATATTTACAATAATCTTTATTTTCAGAGCAGAGTTGGGGAGAGCTACATGCCTCATGGACATGAACATGGTGTGCATGGCGGGTGCTTAAACTTGCCCCAGCAGGGACAAAGCATAACAACAGGCTTACATAAGGCTCTTCATTTTCCCCTCACCACTCATATCTGATCCTTCCACTGCCTAAGTGTGTTTACAGATCTAGATTTTATGCCACTAACAAAGACAAATTTCCATTTTATATAAGTTTAACGGACATTAAAGAAGTCTGAGTTTGAGCCTGAATTACATTAACAAAGACCTTGCCTCGCAAACCCATTCATATGAACACAATTCAAACACTGAAAAATATCAACACACACTATGCCCCCTATATAATATGTATATATTGTATATATATATGTATATTTTTTTAGTTTTGTGCAGTGCTTAACAGCAGATAGTACAATATGCTTGGCTGTGTCTTAGCAGCTCTAGAGGCTTCTGGGTTAGATTAATGGAGTATGCGGGGCACATGGGATGTCAGTAACATGAAGTCTCCTTTGTAGCATTTAAAACATCCATACTGTAATACATGTAGGACCACAAGTCCACTTGTGAATGGGAGCTTAAGTGAAATGCTCAAGTGAAAATGTGAGTGGATTTGAAAGCAAAGGTGGGTAAACCAAAGGGATGAGATGTAACATGTGGTAATACTAAGCTTAATGTTTTCCAGACATGTAAACAAAATCCATACATTTTTGTGGACTGCCATAAAATGCTAAGTGGAGAGTGCCGGGCCACAGGGGGGGCATAGGCAGGTGAGAGGCTGGATATGGGTGCCCCCTCCCTCCTGTGTGCGGTGCCCACTGTCTCATACACTATGTGTAATAAACCATAGCCCCAGGCGGAGGATTCTCAGTTCTGTTTTTCTCCACGCTGGTTTGACTAACACCGCAGTCTAAGGTGTGTTCCTGAGTCACAGCTGTCTGCGCAAACACACACACACACACACACATGCTCACTCACTTACTTTCTCAGACGAGGCCAGACACGCCCATGGCGGCACTGTGAAATATCGCCGTAGTAACAGCAAACTGAAGCGTGTACTTACAGAACAAAACCACAGACCTCAATGTGCAGTACAAGTCAAGTCATCACTTTTGCAAAAGAACAAAGCACACACATTTAATTGAATCCCTGAGGACATGAATATGGTTTGAAGTTTCGAGTTTAGCTAAGTTTAATGAGTGTTCCTGACTATAAGTAAATAGGTAAATAATATGTCATTTAATAATGCTAAATTATGAAGTGAGCCGACAGTGGGCAACTGCGCATGCGTCTCCTCCTGAGTTAGGCCCAGATGCTGTACGTCTAATTAAGTATTTTTTTTACATCTTAAAAAAACTAATTTTTTTAGTTTTTTACTAAAAAAAAAGTCTATATTGTATTTTAAATGTTTTTTGTTGATAATTTGGTGTTTTTGTGCTGCACATCACTTTGGGGGAAAAGTCTGCCAAGTAACAATAAACATTAAAAACTGCATATACTTTCAGTACCATAAACATTAAAAACTGTATATACTTTCCGTGCCAAGTAACAATGATCATTAAAAACTGCATATACTTTCCATGCCAAGTAACAATAAACATTAAAAACTGCATATACTTTCCGTGCCATAAACATTAAAAACTGTATATACTCTCAGTGTTTCTTCAGTCACTGACACTGCTCTAAAGTCACTAATACGCCAGTTTCCCAGCGTCACATTCATCCTTTGTACACACACAGTCTATCAACATGGGTGCTGTTCCTCTGCCTTTAATAGGAGCTCGTTCCTGTTTTCCCCATTCATTCCCCATCAGCCACTTGGCTTCCTGGTGTCTTATCAAGCATGCGGCCCTGCTCAGCACAAACCTGAACAGCTTGTATGTTGTGCTGCACACTGACTAACACCTTATCACTGCACACCCTCACACAGCTCAGCCAGAAACACAAACAAAAAGGAGACCAAAAGGCTGCCGTATCTGTTTTAACAGAGACCTCACTACGCATGGTGCTCTTATAGTGAGAGAGTCACGAACTTGAGTGTTGCCAAAAAAAAGAGATTACATTCTGTAAATACACTTGTCAAATGAACCAAAAGTCCACGATCCTTGCCAAAGACTTTACTACTATTTGAGTTGAATAGCCAATTAAAGTACAGCCATCCCCTTCCAATGGTCCTGTGGTAGGCAAATGTGTTGATTGGTCTGATTTGAACCATTAGGTTTATTTCCCTTTTACACAGTCAGGAAATGTGACTATGACAAGGAACTCTGACACTGGGAACTGGAGTGTTTTTGGAGCAAGGCGCCAGTTGAATCAGAAGTGCTGGTTCTACTTTAACTGATAATCTTCGGTTTGCCTCTTTGTTATGAATACCTTGCCTGAGACGTAACTTTGGATACACTACTGGCAACAACACTACTGTCTGTATCCCAGTAGTGTACTGTATCACTCTGTCTCTCTACATACATCCCCCTTCCCCATTCAGGACTAGGAGTGTTATGGAATTTCCAGATGTACTTGCCCTGTGTGTGTGTGTGTGTGTGTGTGTGTGTGTGTGTGTGTGTCTGTGTGCTTGAGTGTGTGTGTGTGTGTGTGTATAGCCTACATGTATGAGGGAGTGAATGTGTTAAAGACATGTCTGCCCTTGTGAGGCTAACATCCTCAGGAAGTGTTCATGAGTCATATAAGGAAAATAAGGAAGTCGTTTAGCATTGGGGTTCAACTTGGAGAAATTATCCATTTTAGATTTTTTTTTTCTTCCACGGTGTCAGCTGTGTGTGTAAGAACTGATTTCGGAATAAACATCCATAACTGAATACATATCCATCAAAGAAATAGGCTAATGTAGACATAGCTAGCAGTTTAAAGCTAAATACAAAATCATGAAAGAGCTAAATAAGTAGCCAGCTGTCAAAGGCGCACGCTTTCAAAATAAACCTGAGTGTAGCCAACTGTGTAGTGTATACATTGTTTACACCTTTGGTTAGGCGCGAACCAGTGTCGCGCATTGGTAGCGCATGGAGAGTGGCACGTCCTTGTGTGGGCGTGGTTTCAAGCACAATCTGTATAAAGTGACAGATCTGCCCCTGTCAATAAAGCACGGCGCTGACGAATCTAACAAGACTTAAGTGTGGCTTATATCGCAGACCACATCTCTCACTCCATAGACAAGCGTTTTACAGTAAGTAAACATACTGCTCAAACGGAAACTTTTTGTACCTTCTAGCATCGTCATGGTATTTTAGGACCCTACTTGTATTTTAACTTACGTTTCTTAATGCGGTGTTGTAAAAGATACATTATCTAAGTTTAACATTGCCTCTATTAATTTCAGGTGTTTGAACTGCAAAGCCAACATGGAGACATTTCATGAACTAATTCCATTCGCCAAAGAAATGATCAACCAGAAGCCCACCCGCGGCATGCTGAAGGTTTATTTAGTGGGCTCAGCAGTGGCTGTCCTTGGGACGGTGCTGGGTTTGGTCCAGATCGTATGTCAGCCCTTCTACTCCGTGGACGAAGCGGCCCTAGATGCGGAGCTAGCCAAGATACTGCAGCGGGAACAGCGTGCAGATGAAAGACGCACAGAGCGAAATATGGTGCCGCAGGTGGAGGAGAGGACCAACCACGCCAAGCCTCGGAGTGAAGAGAGAGCTGGTGTCACTCAGAGAAGTGCCGCAACTCGACTTCATGCATCTTAAAAACACACCGAGACAGACTTTTTGAACGTATGGAATTATTCTCATCATGCCAAACCCAATGCGACGACGGCACCTCTGCTATGGAAAAGTATGGCTACAGTGTACCAGACGGCCTCGAATGACTTGCTAATGAAGGATGAACAGTAGCATACATTATCTAAAATGGGACGTCAGTCTTGATGTTCCGTTGTAAACCTGTTAAGAAGACAGGTACGGCTGCTGAGCAGCCAAAGACATGTTGAGAAGGTGTTTACACTTTTAGTTTTGTAGTCATGTTTTATATTCACGATGATAAGCAGCCTGTATTCTATGTCTACTTTGCTATGCAATAAACATTTTATATGAAAGCATGGTGGTGGAAATCTAGAACGTCCTTAGTTCCCCAGGTGTCTTTTCCTGTCAAATGTAGGCTAATATATGGCACAGACCCAAACCTAAAAACATGTAACATTAGTTTTACTGATGACAATCAAGCTCACATGTTACCTACTTTCTGAAATGACCTTCTTTGTGAGAATACGATCTAGACTTACATTTTTTAAATGTAAAATAATAATAATCAAGATAATAGCCTATCTCTTTGTTATTTGCAATGACGTAATTCATATTTAGTATGAAGTCTTTTTTCCTCAAAGATCTCGTAGATCTGGCTGGGTATTAGATGAAGTCCGGAAGATGTTTCTCGACTCCAACAATAATTCAGGTAGGCCTGGAGATCATCCCAGCCATGTCTACAGAAGCTGAGCAGCATTGTCACATTGCTTTTTGATATAGCCTACTTACTGATTTCATAGGTATAAAAAGTACAATTGACATTGAAATGTCAGTTTTCCATTTTTCTTCAAATACAAGCCCCTTCATACAGTAGGCCTACATTTGTGTCATGTGGCACGGAGCTTCATGTGGTTGAAATAGCTGCTTCAGTCAAAACACAAGGCGAGGTTTTCCTATAAACTTCTAGGTAGCCTATATCATATACTGTAATTACAGTAATTACAGTTAACCCGCAGGTTATGACGCAACCTCTTTTGTGCACAAGGAGGAGTCATACATGGTTTATTTTTTGGCCACCACTCTGGGATTGCCGCGGGTGGGCTAGAGTCCTAGAGAATCATACCTGCCATTTGGGTTCTTTCTCACAGGTAAAGTTGAAAAGCTTCCATACCAATTCATGGTTCTATCCGGAGCCCTAACTGCCACCGTTAATAATTGGTAATCCACAAATAAACACATAGGAACAAAAGCCTACATTTCCTAAACATATGCTGCAATGATATCCTGTTAAATATTTACTTCATTTCACTTATTTCACATACTTTGATTTTTTAAATTGAAAATTTAACCAATAATGTATATGCCCGCAGTAGATGCGACAGATGGGACGTAAACTAATCCAAAGAGAGGAGCGCCATCTACTGGAAAATAAGGAAATTTAAATTGACTTTCAAATCGTAATAAAGCACATTCATTTACCTGTGACGGTCAACTTGTAGAACATTTTTTCCTGTAGTCAATATACTTAGCTTACTTTTTTATTTTACATTTTACATTTGAAAGAGAATTTCAGATATTAGATAGGCATCCTAGGACGGAGTAACAGAAGTAAGGGGGAGGAAGTTGCTCTCTAGAATGAGATTTGGGCACACAAGACTAAACAGCACCTTAGCAATAATGAATAAGCATGCTGATGGAAAATGTGAGTTCTGTGGTAGCCCAGAGTCTGTAGACCATGTGCTCTGTCATTGTCCCAGGTATCAGGAAGAAAGAAAAACATGAATTGAACAGCTGAAAAGGGAAAGTTAAGACTACACATGAAGGAAATTTTACAGAGAAGTTCAGGTGACATCTGCTTCAACTTTGTGTTGAGATTCCTAAAAATCAGGCCTTATTCACAGAATTAATTTTTATTTTATTTTATTTTAGGTTATTTCTTTATTTTCTTGATTAACTACCATCCTTATAGGGGCAGAATAGGCTTCTGAACCAAACCCCAGTCCAGCAGGTACCGGTAATGCATCTTTTACGCTAACCTACCAACCGCCATAAAAAAGAAGAAGAAGAAGACATCCGACAACTCCCGGAAGCGGAAGCGCGCTCTGCAGATGTTGACTAGAATGCCTTCATTCGCAACAGTTTGGTACAGCCCGTGATTGAACATTGCCCAATCGAATTTAACAAGTATACTTATGTTTATTTAATTCGATGTATTTGTGCTGTTCTTTCTGTTTCGGAGCTTATTAAAGACATGATTATGGACAACTGGACTATCCCCCCAAATGCACCCGCGTGCATGGATAGGCATCTAATGTCTGCTCACTACAGAGCTGGTAAATGGCGTAAGATTAACATTATTCATGTAACAAAACGTCTGGCGACTTTTAATGAAGTTTGTAGTGATATTTAGTTAACTGCAAAATATTAGCTAATAGTTTGTATTAGTTCTGCTAGCACAAGTTAATTTTGTTGGTCGCGAAATGGCCAAAGCATTGCTCCCCGCCTCATGCCTTCTCACAAGTCCTCTCCTCACACAGAGCCCTCACATACCCCCCCAGGCATGCAAGACAGCCCTTACCCCCCCCCGGCTCATGCCTCCTCACCCCCTCTCTTCACACACAGCCGGCTCGTGCCACACTAGTCAAAGTTGGTGTGCTATAACAAGTTCCCCAGTAGAACTATGCTGCTACTCGTGTCTTTTCTTTTCTGCTTTCAGATGGATCTTTGCTTTTGGCAGCGTCCAGTCTCACTTACAGGACGTGGCTGGGGTCTATCTGGGTGTACACTGACCCAAAGAAGGCCCCGAATGAGGGCTTCTGCAAAACTGGGGTTCAGACTGATTCGGGGGTCACACAGGCTCTTTGGGTGTCTGAAAGAGGCATCCTCGTAGCTATGGACTCAGGTACAGCTTGCTTGGTTACAGTTTGAACACTGTCAGTAGCATCCATTTATTGACTAATAACCTTTACAAATTGCCAACATTATGCACATCTGGGCTGTCTTCCACTGCCACACATGGTATTAGCCGAGATGATTTCTGTCCCTGTGTAAAAGTAGCAGCATTAGGTTTAAAATGTTATGGATTTTAGATGCTTTACAATTTTACCCGCTTTCCTTATAGCTGGTCAGGCTTCACAGAATGTGTCTCATCATGTGTTACTTTTGATTTTCAAAATACTGAGGCCTGAGTTCTGTCTCTTTCTGTCCACTGGCCACTGCGTTGCTACGGGAATGCCACAGGTGCTGTGGAATTATGGGAGCTGGCAGAGGATGAGCGGCTACTGGCGAACCGTTTCAGCAAGCAGGAGCACGACCACCTGGTCACCAGCATCAGCAGCACAGCAGGGAGGACGCACGCGCTCAGTAGCAGCATGGACTGCAGGTTGGTGATGCACGCGCTCAATAGCAGCATAGACTGCAGGTTGGCGGCAGAGCAGAGGATTGTACTTAAAGCAACACTGAGTAGTCTTTTTAAATTTAAAGTAATGTTTCCAAAATCGTTTCAGTGCTTCATCAACTTGTAACAGGTGAAAGACACCTCTGAATTCGCTTTGCCGCCCTCCATGGTCTATAACCGCACTAGGTTTGGAAAAGCTGGCAATTCCACTTCCAACCTGTAGGGCGACCGAAGAGGAAAACTACTTAGTGTCGCTTTAAAGCAAAAGGAGCTCTAGATTTTCATTCAGCGATGCTGTTTCCTTGATATTTCAATGATCTTAGAACAGTTCTGATCTTTTGCAGAGCTTTTACAGTCTCAAATAACATGTCACTGCTCACATTCATGCTTTGTTTTGTTTTTCTCTCTCTGCTTATTCATAAAGCATCAAAGTATGGGACCTTGGTGAACAGACAGTCATCAGCACATATCGTGGTAAGATGACATTCATTCTGGTGTTTTTAATGCATCCTCTGACTGTTGCAATATGGTGATGCAAAAAATCATTACGGATTATGTCCTCACTGTGACTGTAATGCCCCTTAAAGCAGGACTGGGCACTGGGACACCAACACTAGGGAAATATGATGTTGGCCTCTGTACTTGCTGTGTTGCAACTGTATGCAGTTGAATTAAATAGTAGATGTTGTAAATAATAATAATAACAACAACAACTATAATAATAATAATCATCATCATCATCATACTAACATGGTAACCAAAACTATACCAACATGATAAACATCCACCCCTCTCCCCAATGCCTAGTGTGACCTAATGTTACCTCTGTCACCTTTAATGCCACTAATGTCACCTCTGTCACCTCTAATGTCACCTCTAATGCCAATAATGTCACCTGTGTCACCTCTAATGCCAGTAATGTCACCTGTGTCTGCAGCACATTCCAAACCTGTCACCTCTGTGGTCTGCAGCCCGTCTGATGATGCCCTCTTTGTCTCCTGCGGTCAGGTATCACATGTCTATTGGTTTAAGTTATCTGCTGGTACTGCATGAAGCTAGATGAAGGCATGTTTCCATTTTTCTAGATAATTGTGCTTTCAGATATTGGGCTGCAGAAATGTTCACTTTAAGCAAAAAGCAATTACAGCACACTGGTACATCCACTTCATACGATGTTGGCAGGGTTAAGTGTTTGCCATTCCATCCGTACAGTGTTGGGAGTGCTTGTGCTGTTCCAGTGTGTTTCACTATTTTCTAATTTGCTACTGTATTCCGTAAATACACCATCCATCTATCGAATTACTGTAATATACACATCTCACCACAAGGTGGTGTCTGTCATCCTTTTGGGTGGTTTTCTCATGTATGTACCCTGAGGCATTACATGATCCCATAGCTAAGGTGGTAATTCTCAGATCATGTTTAAAAAGAAGTGTGAAGAAACTGGTAAGGGATCACATCCGCTGTGGCCAAAAGTGTGAGATGTGTGTCCATGTGGTGGGGATCTTAGCTGAGATCTTTGTGTTGCTCTGTTGAGATCTTTGTGTCTTTGTGTTGCTCTCTCCTAGGATGGTCGGCTGATGCTGTGGGATCGCAGAAAGCCCAAACCAGCACTTCGTCTGGGTAAACAATTCCTTAATTCCAATTAAGTATCGATCATGTTATTTGCAGATTTTCAGCTAATTAATTAGCAGCAGATTACAATGGTTGTCCACATTCTAGAAGCACTTCCTATACGGCGTGATTTATTAGCGGCTAATCTGATTGGCCTGTTGTCTGTTCCGTTCTGACACCTCAAAGGCAGAACCAGCCTCATTGGATAACTCTATGCAGGCATTCAGGAGTAAGCATGTTGTAGCGTCCCCTATAGCAAGAGATCGACAGTACACCCTTAAGGACTGCACATTCATTCTTTGCCGCTTGCAGCCATGGTGTCCCCCAGCTGCTCAGCTACCTCACTGGCTTGGCACCCACAGCAGAGCAACACGGTTGCCTACGGTAAGGACGGCTGCTGCCCACTCATCAGCAAGACACACTGTTCATCGTTTTAGCAATTTAATTGATCTTACTCATGAATGAACTGCACAAATCCAGAACATTCCCAAACATGTTGATTCCCACAACACAGAATTTCTGTATGGATGCTCAGGGGATTTACACAACCTGAATTAAAACACTGAATATCTGCGTCGATGCTCAGGTGATGTACTGGGAAGGGTCACAGTGAAAGACCTGCAGACATCCGACGTCCAAGCTCAGACGATGAACACCCACAAACGCAGTGTTACTGGTTTGGCCTACTCCTCTCACAGGTATGACCCCACACTAAGCCAGACAGTCTTGCTGCGTATTTGTCTCTATTGATTGTTACCTCTGTGGTTTAAACTTTTGATTGACAGTTTATCCAGTTTATCCTTCTGTTATTGCCGAATGCTGCGACTCAGAAAGTAGCTATAGATAGGGACTGCATTTGGGTTCACCTAAGGCCGTGTGTGTGTCTCTTAAATCTTTTTAAGATTGTTGATATTTTAGATTTTTGAAATGCCTTCTTATCTTGTTCGACAGCGCTCCACTGCTGGCCTCCACAAGTGAAGACTGCTCGGTCGTGGTGGTGAACTCCGAGCTCAGAGAAATGTGAGTAAATATTTGTCCTCCCAAACCACCCTGCCCTAGCCCCACTCATTTGAAGCCCTCCCAGAACCACCCTGCCCTAGCCCCACTCATTTGAAGCCCTCCCAGAACCACCTTACCCTATCCCCGCTCATTTGAAGCCCTCCCAGGACCACCCTACCCTACCCCAGCCCTGCTCACGGCCTGTGGGTCCTGAATAAATACCCCGTGCCGGGCCTATTGTGACATGACGTAATTTGCTTGTGGGAAAAGGTCCAGTGCTTTGAGTCTGGCGACAGCTGCCTTTGCCATACTGTGCATCAGAGACTATGTCTACATAACATTTTTATCTTTCTTGTATTCTTCAGTGTTTCAGTGATTTAGTTCGAGTGCTTCCCTGTGATTTGTTTTTGTTGTTAGCTGTACTGTGGCTGTGAATATTGACACAGGGTCGATATATTTAGTTTATTTCCATCATGTCCCCCATGTCACTCACCCTCATTGATTTTTAACCCCCACCACTCTTTTTTCCCCGCTACCTTTTCTCATCTTTAGTTACAGAGACGCAAGGCACCAGGACTTTGTAGGTGGCGTGTGTTGGGCCACTGGCAGATTGACAGACACCATCACCACCGTGGGCTGGGACCACCAAGTTCTCCACCACACCATCAGCCAATCACAAACAGCTTCCCAACCTTAGAGGCGGAGAGGAAGTGGGAAGGGAAGGGGCGTGGCAAGCGTAAAAGGCACATGGAAACGGCTCTTATTCAGTCAAATTGTTTATTAGTTCAGGGATCATTTAGATCAAAATGATAGCTACCTACCAAAGGAAACGCCATACCCCAACCTGTCAATCCCATATTTTGGTGAACATGTGTTTGACTGAAATGTGGATGGGAATTTATTCTGACGAATGTTCTAGACTTAGACTATTGTTTGCATTTCTTGGTTTCCTTAGTTGTCTGGGGGGGGGCATTGTCTAGTCTCCAAGCCTTCTTCCATGCTAGTTTCAGTGACACAAACGAATGTGACTAGGCCAGCCCTTTACTTAAAAACAAATGACCCTTAAACATTAGATAACACTATCTAGTTTCGTGTAGGTATGCACTATGTCTGAGTGGCTAACAACCTCGCTTTAGGCTCTTCCATGGCATCTCATCACGGCAGTACCAAGTTGCACTTCATGATATTGTTTGTGGAAGGATACCAATCAAGCAGCATCGAGTTTCTTGAGCTACGTCTGCGCTAAGATAATTGTGGGTGCATTTCAATGCGTGCAGGTCCTTCACTCACAGTCAACAGGTGCTAAGGGACTAGGAAGCCCCCCCCCACCCCAGGAAGCCAGAAAGCATCATTCATCTCCAGCAGCCCTGATAAGAGGCTACCTGGAGACGAGGAAGACAGTCCAGCCTTTTCCCTGTTGTACCAGAGTCGAGACGAGGAAGACAGTCCAGCCTTTTCCCTGTTGTACCAGAGTCTGCTTTTGGTGCAGCTGTGGATTGGCCTGACCTGGCTCCAGGACACTGCACCATGGGAATTTATGCAAACCACTTGTCAAGATACCCACTCCACTTGCTCACAATTGCGTAATGGCAGTCTGCAGTACACTAATATTCAGTGAGAGCTCGATTGGTATCTCTGAGGTGATGACAAATTTGAACTCACTGTTAAGTTACTCACAGCTGAATGCTACCCTTTTCTCAGTACTGGTTGCTGTGTAAGAGCTCTTTCCCTTTTTATGCTGTCACACTGATCCCACTCCACAGGCAGACAGCCATGTTTAGTGGCCTTGCATTGTAAACTCTTGTGTAGCGTTTGTATCATACACATTCAGTACTGCTATTCACAGCGGTGTTGTGCATTTATTGAATGTTTAATCTTGATATATGTGCCTGTGGACGTGAGTGAGGAAATATGTGTCAGACTCTGAAATGGCTTTACATGATCAACGTAGTGATCCTCCAAGTGACACTGACCTCAGTGCTAAACAGTCTAAGAATGTTTGTTATTGTGAGTTCCAAACAAAAACAAATACAGAAATAAAATGTACACTTTGAATACCTTTTTAATCTAAAATTTCTTGTTGTAAATATACAATTACTGCTGGGAAGTCTGCAAATCATACCTGGAATGTATGTTTATTACATATGAAGTGGAGGACAGTGTGGTACCTAGCACAATACTGTCAAGTCTCAAGGCCTTTATCCTTCATATAAGTGTTTGACTATTTACATGGGTTGGCTGCGAGACTAGCATATGTACATTTTTGAAGGCTCTTAAAAAAAAGCCAGTTTCATATTAATGATAGAGATATTGGAAGATAATAGTATTGTGGCAGTAAAGGCATATGTTAGATAATTAACAAACACATATAAAATATGTCAAATTAAAGGCACTAGATATGCCTCCCTGCATTAGGGAATAGGTGACCTAACGTTAATCTGGATTAGTGGCACTGTATGGAAAACGTATTCCCATCAGTTTTTAATAAACAGTCATACATGGATATCTTAATAATTTGGACATCTTAACATTCATGTGAAAATATAGCACTCCTATATCTGCTATGAGCAAAGTGACTGGGCATATAACTACTTCGACAGGAGCAGGGATCAAAAACATTCGTCCATGGGTTAAAAAATAAGGCCGTTCTCGCTGACTGTGATAAGGCTGCTTTAACCTTCTGAAGTTAACAGCCGTGTCGCCAGAGACAAGCCTGACACAGCCCAAGGACTTTAGCACTTGAGCAGTGGCCTGGAATGCATTTGACACTGAGAGTGCAGAAGGTTAAATAACAAAGGGGGAAAAGTTCTGCTGTTTACCTCAACAGCAGACTATCGGTAGGTGACACATTCTTCAGTTCTTTATTAAAGAGAAAAGAGAGAAGTGTTCATAGCAGACCACGCTGGTCATCATAAAAGCACAGGTGTGTGTCCATTTGAGGTTTTTACTCCTAAAGCAGTCTTAGTAGTGCAGATGAGCTTCATGAATCTCCTTTACTGACAAGAGTGATTGGCTGTTTGGTCCCAGGCCGTACTGTGAACGTCATACCAAAAGGTTGCTTTGATGCTCCATTACTGCAATAATAAAGGAAGACAAATTATTTTATTTGTAACATCTCAAACATTCAATTCAAACATGTATTTGCCTGGTATACATCAGTACAAAAGTCTTCCCTGGATCCATAGGAATGGAATATGGTTAAGTTTGCTATTGGCGACAACTAGATACAGCTGGCAGAGCGCTTATTCATAGCTGCATGGGACCTACCTTGAGGGTGATTTTGATGCTGCAGCTACATTCTCTGCCGCCTTCTGGGCCACTCTAGTCTCAAGCTCCCGCATGTCAAGACCTCCGCTGGGGGGTGGTGGTGTGGTGGCCTTTGCTTTGGGAGAAGGCTTTGGTGGTACTGGAATACCCCCCTCCTCATCAGACAGCACAGTTGCCCACTCATCTGTATTGCTATCTGCCTCTTTCACTGGGACTGACAGTTTTGGGCCAATCTCCAGCATCTTCTTCTGGAGGATGCTGAGGAGAGTAGCCTGGCTGGCAGATGCGGGTGTTGAGGGGAGGTTTGAAGGAAGCTTTGGCTTGGTCTGCTGAGCCAACTTGGCTTTTGGTTCACCTTGCGAGGGTGGAAGTTGGGGTGCAACGGGGGGCTTTGGTTTTTGGGCAGTAGGAGGTCCCTTTGAGATGGGTAAAAGATTGACAGGTGCATCCTTAGGTGGGGGTGGAGGAACTGGCACCTTTGAGGGAGGATTGGTGGGTGGTACCACCTTTGAGGGAGGATTGGGGGGTGGTACCACCTTTGAGGGAGGATTGGGGGGTGGTACCACCTTTGAGGGAGGATTGGGAGGTGGTACCACCTTTGAGGGAGGATTCGGGGGTGCTAGCACTTTGGAGGGAGGATGGGGAGGTAGTACCACCTTTGAGGGAGGATCAGGAGGAGGTGTGTTGGGAGGACCCTCCCCATCCTCGGGATCCGAGTTGGCAAACTCTGGAGGGGGAGGAATGAAGGGAACACACAAGTCCTCTTCGCTGTCCTGATCTGTGGGACAGGGTGGGGCTGGAGCAGGTGTATTTTCCTGAGTTTCAAGAACCTTCTTTTTAACACTGCTAGGGGAAGAGGGTGTTGCTGTGGGGGGCACAGGAAGCGTTGGTTCTTCCTTGGCAGGAGGTGCTCTTTCCTGTGATGGGGTGGCCTGGCCTGGAGCTTTAGGCTGTGCAGCCCCCGGCTGGATTAGCTGAGCAGAGAGATCAGGTTTCTGCACAGGCAGTTTTTCTTGAGAGGTTGGTGACAAGGATGAAGCGGACTTGGGGATTACTGTAAAAGAATTGGGTTTCGATTCGCTGGGCTGAATAGTTGCCTTGGCAGGAAGCTCAACAGATCGGCTGCTCTTGGAGCTATTCTCTCGGGACAAAGACGAACGTTGGCGCTCTCGTTCCTTAGCAGCCATCAGCAGGGCCAAGGGGGAAGTAACACTTTCTTTTGTTCCTGGACTTTCGTGTGCTTTGAGTTTGTGTAATTTGTGGGCAAGTAAAGGGCTGTACTGACTGGGTACTGACTCTACTGAGTCGTCCTGTACCTTTACCTGGCTTGTTTGTTGTAGAACTGGGGCAGCTGGCATTTTTTGTAGTTTGGGGGAAGATTTAGGAGGTGTCATTGCTGGTTTTGGAGGGGTGGGAATGGGGTTGGGAGGTGTATGAGTTTTTGGTGTACTGGATGACACAGCATTTGTTTGGCCAGGTAAAGTGGCTGTCAAGTTGTCTTTGATGTCCTTCAAATCCTTTTCCAGCTGGATGCTGGAGCTTGCCCTTCGAAATGGTTTAGTTGGAGGCAATGGTGTCTGAGCTGGACTTGCTGTTGTGGAGCCACCACCATTGCCATGCACCTGGACACCTGATGAATCCTCCAGAAGGAGTATTGACTTGGGTCTCACATCTCTGTCAATGCCTCCACTCAGCAGAGTAGTCTTGGGTATACTGTAGACCTTAGCTGTGTTCTGGGGATTAAAGCTCGATGGCACAGCAGCGGGGGTTGAGGAGGAAGATGCAATATCAATGTTTGAAATAGAGGACATCCGCACTGGCTTTGGTGGGGGTGTCTTCTGAGTCTTTTGGGGCCCCAAAGGCTGCTGTTTCACCACGGGTGGTGGAGGGGGAGTGAACTTTGGACATTCAGGAACATCTGAAGGATCATTCAGAGCTGTGCTGATAGGCAAGGACGCTTTGACACTGTTTGTGCTGGAGGTGTCAGACGGAGGCTTTGGAGGTGGCATTGGTGGGGGCTTCAGAGAAGCAAGGTCAATGTCCTGGGACTGAGCTAGAGTTGGAGGTTTGGGGGCGGGCATTGGTGGTGGCTGAAGCGAAGCCAGTTCTGGAGGGACGTCACCAAATGAGAGTGGCGGAGGGATGAACGTTGGTGAGGGCGGGATGAACTGGGGTGGCGGTGGGGGTGGGGCCATTGATGGGGGTGGAGGCGGGGCCACTGAGGGAGGCGCAGGGATAAGGATTTCACCCTCCTCATCATCAGTAACTGCAATCATGCCACCATTATGAAGCTGCTGGGGGTTTCCTGTAAAGGACGACAAATTAATCAAATAAACAACACAAGGTTACCATAATGGGTGTGTGTAATGCATTTATAAAGTAAAAACATCACTGCTAAGCAGTGCCCAGATCAGAATTTTACTCGAAAACTGGCTCCACTGTGTTATGCTTGTTCCCTCTCAGATGTATGAAGGCTGTTATAAGCGAACAACAATATCTAACTATCTATCAGTTATACATCTTATGATTCAAAAACACTCAGTTTATGACTCAAGGTTTATGTTGATGTCATGGTGTAGATTTTTTCCCCTAGTCCAGTTAATTTGTCACAATCACAATGTAGGAAAATGTGTCATCATATCAGAACAGTCTTCACCTTTTTTGCAAACATATTATTTTGTTGTATTAGTCATCTACCATCAGGTCATCTCTGTGTTTTTATGTTGTCCTCTAGTCATGGTGTCCTTGTGTTTTAGTCCTTCTACCTACTTGTTCAGCACTTTGGTCAGCTGCTTCTGTTGTATTTTAAAGTGCTTTATAAATAAACTTGACTTGACTTGACTTATTAAAACGTAATGCTTCCAACAAACATTGGCATGACCTGTATCCTACATTTCAGTATCTTATATTTTGATTATTTTCTTATTCCCTTAGCATAATCAATCTCCCACATATTTTTCTTGTTCAGTTAACTGACTAAGGCTGAGACAGGGGGTCAGCTACTACTGATTTGTTTCTAAAGAGGTGTGAGCTGACCTATTCCATTTGCCTTCGGTCCGTTCAGGGAAGGAAGGACAGGCACTTTTGGCGTTGGAACGGCAAAGCCCTGCGTGGCATCAGAGGACTGTGGAATGAACACATACCAAGCGTCAGCAGATTGCTTATATTTCCTCTGGTAAACACTTCAACTAGTTCAATAAGAAGAGGACATGGAACACCAGGAAAAAGAAAGAAAGCATTTACAATTATGCCACTTTTTAACAGCCGACCTAGAGCTGAATCAGGAAAGACTGAGACATCTAGTGAACATGCAGTGATCAAACCTGCTCCCTGTGCTGTTCTCCACTCCATGGAGACAACAGGAAAAACACTATGCCCCCACACACCAGCACAACATTTCCACATATTTCACATATTAATCACTGTGCTCTACGCAATGCATACAATGGTTAGTTTTACATCATCGTCATGAAGTCACGATGATTAATACACCACAGACCGTGTGACAGAGCCACACCTAACCAACACCCGACAACATAACAAAGATTTAAGCACTCTGGAGAAATCATACATGACACTTGTATACACCCATCCGTTTTTGTTCTAATCACAAGCACGCCTTGTCTTGCTATTTCAATACTGTGAGGTCTGATCAAGACCTACTGAGAACAGTGTTCCTTTGCTGGCAATGAAGCCACATTCTAATAGCAATGCAACAAGATGTTCTTACACCCACTTGGCTTGCCAACATGTAGGACATTCAGTGGGTTTTATGGCTTTTGGTTCATTCACTCTCTGCACAGCAGTGTAGTTAACCAACCCTGGCCTTAGCTCTGCCCCTGTGTGACACTATAATGGCTCAATTCCAGTTCTTTGCATTCCCATTAGAACTCATTAGTTGGCTGCACCCTTCAACATCTCTGCACACCCGCCTCCCAAGCCTGTCATACCTCTCATCAAATTATCTGGACCCACCCCAGGCTTAGAAAGCCTGTCAGTCAAGAGATTTTTATGCTTGAGCAGATCTGTGTGAGAAGCAATGGTGAGTGCACACAAAAAGTGTTAATAGCACATTCTTCGCATACACAACGCCATTTTGGCAGACAGTATACTACAAGTATTTTTGCCCTGTGAAGATCCACTTCCTTTTAATGTGGAACGCAGCGTAGATATCAACAAAGGTTCTGAATGCCACCTCGTCCTTGTGCACCGCTTATGTAATAACTGACTTTGATTTAACCCCCAGTGTTGCTGACATTTTAACACTGATGGACAACTAGGGTACTGCAGTTCAGGCCTAAAGCAAACACACACATGACATTAGGAAAGCAACCTGTAGACTATCTGTAGCTGCAGTTCAGGCCTAAAGCAAACACACATATGACATTAGGAAAGCAACCTGTAGACTCTGTAGCTGGCGATATGTAAAGGCAGTGAGCTGAGAGCCAAAGCTAGAGAAACATACTGAGCTACACTTGGGGCCATTGCTGTCCATCACTGTCAGTCTTTTGCTCATACGTTTTAGTCCTATCAGTCTCTGTCAGCGGTCACGTGCGCAGTGTAAGAGAGGTCCTGCCCTCCTGATGCTAGGTGTGTCATACACCAGGTATGCAAGAGGAACGACACTGCAGAAAGAGAAACCGACAGCTAAGGAAACTGGGATGGAAAAGGATTAAGAGATTGAGACAAGCGTATCAACACTTTCATGAAGGAATAGTTCTCAAACACAACCCAGCTCAGAGGGCGAACAAGGAAACCTGCCTCATGTTTGGGCAGGAAAGGGGAAGGAGACGAGGAAAGAGAATTGAAAAGAAGGTAGTGGCTACCTCAGTAGTTTACAAGATGGAGGAGAGAAGGAGGGGGGAAGGCATACACAGTGCTAGAATCTGGAGAAAGAAATGGACATGCAGCTGTCTGTATAGTTGTCACCTAAACATGTAAATCTGTATTGTCATACGGTAAATTCCCATACCTATGGTGGTATATTCTTATCCCCTTCACCCATGCAACACCATCATGTCAACACATCTCATACTAAATAGTGAACTAAAAGGAGCTCTGTGTAAAAGACTACAAAACCCCTCTTCCCCATCAGTGGGTGAACCCCCAGCACTGAACCAACTGGCATGAAAAGCGAGTGCAGACACCCAAGATCAGCACACAGAGATCACTGATCACAGGAACAGCCTTCATGGGGCAGGGTGGGGGGGAGGGGGGTCTGACAAAGGGCACATTGAGGAAAACACTCAAATGCAGCTTCAGATATGGAGCTGGGTGCAGGTGTAGGGCGAAGCTTTGAAGCAAGGCTGCATTTAAAGATGGAGCTGAGTGCAGCTGGGGGGGGGGGGGGCTGAACCAAGGCTGCATTTAAAGATGGAGCTGGGTGCAGGTGGGGGGAGGGCAGGGGGGGGCTGAACCAAGGCTGCATTTAAAGATAGAGCTGGGTGCAGGTGGAGGGTGAAACCTTGAAGCATGCATTCTGCCCTGTGGCCTATCTTGTTATGTCTCAACACAGTGCACTATTAGTTACAGACAGGCACAAGCATAGCATTTTGCAACAATGCTTTAGATAAACTCTGAAACATACCCCGTGCAAGTTGAAGTAGTTAACTGTAGGTCTGGATCGGACTTTAGCTGTGCCTGATTCTGGAATTGCCTTAGCGTTCAAGACCAAGTCCAAATGATCTGAAACAGTTAGAACACACAGAAACAATGTCAATACACACGGACTGCTCTGAACTTAATGGATAAAATGGATGCCCTGGTTAACATGTCATCTTCAAGCTCATGTCCACATATTCCTCACAGCGTATGCAGTGGTTATTTGAGTCATGTATACATTTGCTTCTTAATGCAGTTAGAGTGTAGAGATCTCACACAAGACTGGCCTTATTCACTGATAACACATTGATTATAAGCTATACAACTTGCCAAATAACTCCCCATGAAAGATAATGATGCACTAGAAACAAAGACTGTAAACACTGCTGGTTTTTGCCTCTAACTTTGACTGGTGCTACTTGTACTGACTAATTAAGACCCACAAGATAACTTTACAAAGTGACAACAAGATTTGAATTCAGCGATTTGTTATGGTTTATCTTGTTTTAATGTTTATCATGTACTATGTCATTTCTGTCTATAAGTGTTTGTGTGCTATCTTTTGGTATAGTTCACCAATGAGTTTATAGTCTCTAGGTTTTAAGTGATATAACATGTCTGCTGTGGCATAAAAAATTAAATATTTCTACAGGATTTAATGGTTCCATCCCAGTGGCACAATGTCCTTGAACAAACCAGCATGAACATATTTCAGCTACCCCATATTTCACAGTGTCAACTGATACTTTGATGGTTATCTCTGTTCAATGAAGAAACCAGATTTTTACACATAACTGGTTATGTAACATAAGAGCATTTTGACACAGGACAAAAATCCCTACACAAACAGAGGGCAAGCTTAAACCAGGAAAAAGTGACTACTCAGACTTTAATATCTTCTGGTGTCCTTTCAGTTATGTTTGAGTAGGAAGTGATTTATATCATGTCAATTATTATGTTCCAATTCAGGAACATCACTCACACCAGCTGTGATGGCACCCTATTTGCATTCTAGGCAAATGTTTTGTCAACTGGCGATTCAAAGGATTTCCAGTGGAATACTATATACAAACCACATGCTTCAAGACCTTCAAGTGGACAAGAAAAAAAACTTTGGTGGGTTATCAGTGTAGGCTACCTTCAGATGGACCTCGTGCATAACAAAGCAACGCCGACTGACACTGCTTCAAGCGGCACGTTTATCACTAGAGTAGAATGTACCCTAATCAGACATTGTTCGTTTAGATGGAATTTACATTTTGTTTGAATACATACTTAAAGAATGGCATCACAGTCTACACAAATGAACCCTAAATCTAATCTGTTATTTGACGTCCTGTGGAAGATACTGATCGACCTTTACGCTTTTGACCTATATTGGTACTGATATATCGACGTTTGGCGAAGGCTCGCCCGATATACAAAAAACGAAATGCATTCGTCGTTTCAGTGAGGCAAGGTGAGGGGACGTAGCCTACAGTGCCCCAACTGGATCTTCCAACTTGGTGCGCTGCATTGTTAAAATCTTGTCAGGTGCAGCAGTCCTGCTCTCTCAGTAACATAGGCTTAGTGTTAAGTGTTAAGCCTGTGCTGGTTAAAAGTAGACAAATAAGCGACATAAAGCGGATAGAAATCATTTAAGAAGACACTTACCAACTTCCACGTCTTTCATTTGGACGTTGGTGTCGAATAAGGATTGATTCTTTCGACCCAAAAATCCTTTCTTCATTTTTGTAACCGGTTTATTAGCCTTGGTGCCGAAGAATAGTTAATGCGTCATGACTGTCGCATGACAGCGTTACTATATACCGGTACGCATAGACTACAACTCAGGAAAACGCTTCACCTCTTAGGCTATGTGAATTATGTTCAATTTCGTAGAATAAAATGGCCTCCCGCCTCCGCCTCCTCCCCTTGTTACAGCCTCCCTCCTTTGTGAGTCGACAGGTGAGGCAAACAAACTCAACGCCTTCTGAGCGCAAGAAACATTCCAGTTTTCCTGCCAAGTTGGAACACACCTTCCTAACCAATTTACTCAGCTCCGTATCCATGGAGGCAGCATATCAATATCTCAGTGGGACTCCATGTGGACAGAATGAGTTTCGATTCTGTTATGTTGACTAATTATCTTATTAAAAATGAATGTGAACTAAATTGGATTCTTATGTGACGATATTTGAGTTTTTAATAACATGAGTAATATGTGTATTTGAGTAATACAAACATAGCCTACATGTAATACAAACATACTGTACATGTATACAGGCCTACTTACGCACAAGGGCTGTGAGAATATAAAAAAGAAACCTATGTATTGAAAGCTGATAGGGAGACAACATAAGTTGAAATGTTTTTTTGTCACAAAATTGACAAAACAAAGTGACAAAATTTCCAGCGGTCTTGCAATAATCTCCTAAACTTGCTTTCTTACTCTTTACTTATTGCCACCTGGCTCTTCAGCAAAGGGTAGACTACCACAGTAAGATTTTAATTTATTAATTTGAGCTTTAATGTTGTATAACTACTAACAATAAATATATCTTACAGTACATTCTTACATTTAACCTTTTTCAGTGACAGCCTATATTGTTATAAATATACTACCTCAAATTCTAACTTAGTACACACACACACATACACATTTTATATTATTATCATCTTGATAATCTTCACGAACACCTTTGCATTCCTATATGTGGATGATGAATCCAAAATGTTTTTTTCTCTTGTTCTGTAATCCCACTGGTCAAAACTGTTCCAATGTGCATCAGCATCACTTCCTGTGTTAGTTAATCATACACTGCAACTTATGACCCTCAACCATGTGGTTGGGTCACCATGCTAACTGAAAGATCATGTGTTGAGAGGGATTCACATAAGAAGATCAGGAATCCTCTCGTGCAGATGGATATTTATGCCATGTAGGTGTGCTGACGGGATTTGGGTCACAGGGAAACCTGCTCATTTATTGGCTGGACTGAGGGAACCCTCTGGTGCGATCCATGGGGGTCCTGTGATGTCATTCTTAGGGTAGGAAAAGCTGATGCAAGGTAAAAGTTTGAAATCTTAGGGGTGTCACGATCACGAGAGAAGATGTAGACAGGCAGACCATCGAAGACGAGGAAGGAGGGAGAGAGAGAGAGAGGGAGAGAGAGAGAAAGCGAAAGAGAGAGAGAGACTCAGTATGTAATAACATACAACAGCATTTTGGTTCTTAAGATGAACCAAAATTGAAGTAACCAAAGAAAAATAGTCTCAGACCACACTTGTCGCTTTCCACTAATTTAATTTTGCTGATATGTCCAAGTTTTAAGCTAATATTATATTTAGTTATTAATTTATGAAGTTGTTATTTTATAAAGTAATTATAAACTTCTGAATTAAATAATACTGATCTGTAAGAAATCTGTTGAGGTCCACTTAATGTTTCATGAAATGTTTTGCTACACATACACAAAATAGCATTCAAGACAAGCACTCACTGACAGGCAGACAGAGAGAAATGTTGGCATACAATGTTTTCTTACTCTGCAGTTAGAGTCTGTGTGATAGAAGTGGCTTGATAAATGTGTCTTTGGGAGATATAGACAATGGCACGTCTAACTACCCAACGTTTATTTTGAGCCTACATTATGACATAAAGTTATCAGTGTGAGCGGTCAGTCACAAGACAAGAAACTGGGTTAATCTATTAAACATGTGATCAAGTTAATAATTATTTTAGTGTGTTTTTTTATTTATTTATTTTCATTTAATTAGTACATTTGACACACTGGTTGAAAAGCCCCCTGCTTCTCAGAGAGGCAAAATCATCTGAACTAAATTAGTTTCTCATCCCAAGCAGGTATGCTGTGAATTTGCACAGGGCAGACAGGGTATAGTTTGTTGCTAATTACTGTTTATTGTGTTTCATCCCATTCCGTCAGGAATGATTCAAAAACACTGCTCCTCTACTCAGATATGAGTACAGTGGTTTACATAAACAGCCACGGAATGCACTGATAAGTCCAACTTCTCGCCTGTCCCTTAGTCTTTCTCACGCTGATGAAGTAACTTAGAACACTGAGCACTTCCTGAGACTTAAATGCTTCCACCAATCTGGTGCCTTTATGTAGTCGCCCTGGAAACGGAATGCAGACTGGTCATTCCTGTTCCACTCCACTGTAGGTGGTCACCATGCCAACCGCACAGGAGAATAATCTGTAGAATGCGCAAGCAGGTGGATATCCAGACTTCTTTGCACTCTGTGTTACCTGAACCCTAGGCTGATCTTGGATGACATGTGATCCATTCCTCGTAACTTCTGCATGTCAGGACTGCCAGACATTCTTCTTGGATGGTCTCATGAGACAGCTCTTAGAAAGTCCACCGGCTTCACACTTCCTCCTTACTGTGTAGATTTTCCAGTCTGTGTCTCAGCAGAAACTTGTTTATTTATCCCTGAAGCTGTATTGTGTTTGTCAATGAACTTAGGGTTCATGTTGGGGTCTCCTACATGTAACAGAATACAAAGTCAAAGTCAAACTCAAAGTGTACTTTATTGTCAATTCACTATGTAACAGGCATTACACAGAGGACTGAAATTGCGTGTCACCAGACACCAAATGTGCAATTTGAACTAGAAACACGCACGCACCCATACACACACACACACACACACACACAGCTACACTCATGGACATGAAGTCTTCTTGGTAGCTGGTGTAGGTGAAAAAAAAGTGAAATGTGCAATATGTAAGGTGCAATAAGTGAAGGTGCAGTTGGTACAGTGCAAGTGTGAAAGCAGCATGGACATCAGTGTGTGTAAGATTGTTTTTTGGTTGTCAGTAACATGTTCATGGAATCTTCTTCATTGTGTTGATTAGCCTGATGGCCTGTGGAAAGAAGCTGTTTCTCAGTCTATTTGTGTGGCACTGCATGCTGCGGTAGCGTTTTCCAGATGGTAAGAGGGAGAACAGTTTGTGTGCTGGGTGGATGGTGTCCTTGATGATATTGGTGGCTCTCTTGGAACAGTGTCATGTGTATAGGTCTTGAATGGCTGGTTGTAGTGATCTGATGATCTTTTCTGCAGTCCTCACCACCCTCTGTAGAGCCTTCTTGTCCGCAGCTGAGCAGCTGCCGTGCCAGACAGAGAGGCTGCTGGTAAGGATGCTCTCAATAGCACCCTTGTAGAAGGTGGTGAGTACAGAAGTGTGGAGGTAGGCTCTCCTCATCCTGCACAGGAAGTGAAGGCGTGTCTGTGCTTTCTTGACCAGGGAGGTGGTGTTGGTGGTCCATGTGAGATCATCTGTGATGTGCAATCCCAGAAACTTTGTGCTTTTCACAGACTTTACGGCACTGCAATTGATTGTGAGTGGGGTGTGTGTCAGGTGTTGTTTCCTGAAGTCCACAGTTATTTCTTTCGTTTTTATGACATTGAGTTGAATGTTGTTTCTGTCACACCAGTTGATGGGTTGATGTACCACCTCTCTGTATGCTGAGTCATCGTCGTCACGGATGAGGCCCACCACTGTTGTGTCATCAGCGAACTTGATGATGGTGGTTCGAATACATTTCTCATCTGAACGGTTTTACTTGTTTTAATAGGTTTTAAATGTTTTACTGGAGTGGTAAACATTGGACTTCAAAGGCCTCTTGCATTGAATTAGTTGGGGTGATGTGAACGCATGTTTACAAAGGCCATTAGACCCACACATCTATCTGACGATAGTACTTGTCATTGAATGATCTGACATTTGCACTCCTCTTATCAACTGTCTCTCTGGAGTCAGAGGGAGGTTAATGTTTAGTTTGCAGTTATACTGACACTGTTTGCAGTTATACTGACACTGAGTCTGCTTAATCATGGCCTATAATAATAGGATTTATAGATGGAGTGTTTAAAAAGTAATTTATCTTTTGTAACAGGCCTTATTGCTGATGCATTATCTAGTCTCTCTATCTCCAAAATAAATTACAACTCTGCATGCTTTTCTGTCCCTTTTGAGGCCTTTTAGTTTAGGCCACAACACAAATAATTCTTTTTGGTAAAGATGTTTCTATACTTTCTTAAGAGTGCAACTAAGTAATATTTTGACTACTGTGAAATATTTTGGAAAAAAGTGGATGCAAGTGTGGCTTGTAAACTTTGTTTAAATGTTGTGGATGTTTGTCATGTGTCCCTACCTCCTCAGTATAAGGAAAATATGAAAGAAAACAAGTGCTGGACAGTGTCTCTGTGGTAAACCATATAAATGGGTTCTTTTAACATTCACATCTTGCTTGCATACAATATCAAAAGCTACACAAGCTATTGCCAATACCACTTTTATGAAGTGTGCGGTCACAGCAGTGTGAAGGGAATGTTGGGAGAAGGAAAAGTTCTAATGAATGTTGGAGTTCATAGAATATAATGTGGAACTTAACATTATTACATTGTTGTAGAAATGCATTGTTTTTATATACTGTTCAAAACTCACACATTTGAGAGCTATGAGTTATGGATATAGCCTATACTATTGGAATCCAAGATTAAAAATATCACACTTGTGTCAGCACTGCTGTAATTCTTCACTATGATGTCATAAATGAAGCCTGGGAGATCAAGAGTATCTGCAGGGTAGTATTCCAGTCAGCAGCTGGGGTGTTTGAGGGGCGGTCAAGGGTCAGGGTCACAGTCATCGCTTCAGGGTTGGGGTCACAGTCATCGCTTTCCATCAGGACACTTGTCCACTGTACTTGCCATAGCCATGGAGATGACGTCATGTGGACAAACTGGCCAGAGGGATCAGGTAAAGTGACACCTGTGCTTTGAGGTTCTTAGCACATGAACCAGACTATTTAGATAGATTCCTCTCTCAGTTAGAGTGGATGGGCAGGCAGGCGGGGAAGCTCACTTTGGAAATGCACTCGCAGAGGTGAACACTCAGACCTGCTGTACAAATACATCACATAACATTTGCATAAGTTATAGCGGATTATGCTAACAGTATTTTTTTTTAGAATTGCCACAGGAAACCTCCAGAGTACTGAATACAAAAAAAATTACTAGAAAAAGTAATAAATAAAGACTAACTAGTACTCTAACACAAAATATAGTGTGCTTGGAAGGTTTTAATAAAAGAAAAAATATGGACAAATCTGTGGATGAATGGCATTAGGTTATGATGAGATTTATTTACAATGCCTCTCCATGACTGAGTCAGCATTAAACACCAGGGTTTGTATTGCTACCCCCAGACCCCTGTGAACCCCATGAAGACCATAATACCAACCAATGCCAGCAGAAACAAAGTGGTGGACAAGCATCTGGATCTTTTGCTCTTCTCCTGGTGGAAGAAGCAGCAGGATGAGGCACAGCCTGCCCCCGCAACCTCTCCTGACCTTGACCAGGGACCACAAACAGCCAGCACCCCTCAGGCCAAGGAGCCACAGTCAACCCTGACCAATGTCCGCTGTAACTCTCTCATACCTTTTTACTCAGCAGCCAAGCCCACCTGTGGCTACCGCTTCTCCAGAGATACCGATCACAAGCGCAAGCTCATTGGTATCCCCGCCAGCAACCCAGTCATGTGGAGAAACAACCTTCCATCTACACCAGCACATCCCAAATCTGCACCAAAATAAAACTGCCAAGTTGACAAGGTGTTTCTTTTCCCCCCCTATAGATAGTGAGACAAATTGTGTGGTTGATTAACTGAACTGGCAATTCTGCTTCAGTGTGTTTGACAAAAAGAAAGTTGTCTAAGAGCCCCTCAGTGTCTTCAGTACACGCTCTCCTAGCGTAAAATAGTACACCACGTAGTAGATTACCTCTTCAATGGATGTCATGAGTGGCCTGGCGTTTATTTACAGCAGGGGGTTGACTCCATGCTGTTATAAAAGACGTGTCAACGGATTAGTATCCAGGCGCACGTAGCTCTTGGTCGTTGAGAAGATTGCCTCTCATCAGGACCTGACCACTTCTCCACAGTTAGGTCGCACCGTCGCAGGTGAAGGTGTCCATTAAGCGATGTTGGGTAGTTTTTTTTTGGTGACGTTGTGAGTTTGGCTCATTTTGTGTTAAGGCTTTTCGCCATATTTGTGTCAAAGAAGAGGCACTGAATATGGGGAACAACCAGAGTTCGTTGGAGGAGCTGTACTCATGCGAGAGTCATCAGTGGTACAGGAAATTCATGACTGAATGCCCGTCAGGACTATTGACTTATTATGAATTCAAGCAATTCTTTGGGTTGAAAAACTTATCGGAGTCTTCTAACGCATACGTCAAATCGATGTTCTCAACCTTCGACATGAATGACGTAAGGAAATATTTTACTTTGTTTTTTTGAGTAGGCTAGTCTACAATAGTTTGTATGTGCGGCATGGCACAGAACAGTTCTATTACATTTAATGTCTATGTCGGATATACAAAGTCACCAAATTTGTACATTATACATAACATTTTATGAAATGTTATTCTTGCGTTTGTCTGGATGGTGGTTCCTCACGTGACATGTTGAGCTTAAGGTTAGAGGATAATTGTCTCATGCTAACGCCGCGCAAGCTGCTTTATGTCAACCGAGCGCAGCAGCTTGGTGTCCAACACCAAGGCTACAACAGCTGGTCGCCTGTGGTGTCCGTGTCCGTGTGACGCACCTTTTGGAATCTTGTTTACTTTGTGGTGGACTTTGGTAAACTGTTAATAGCCTGCTGTTCACTTTTGCAGGTGTATATAAACTGCCCAGTGTGTACACGAGCGAAGGTATTTGTAAAAAATATTTTAGCGTGGGGATATCTTCAAACTTCAAACGATGATAACAGGACGACGATTACTTAGAATCAAGAAAGTATTTCAGTCAAGGTTCTCGTTTAGACAGCAGTCTATATTGTGATTAAAAATACTTTATGCGGGGTAGTAATGGTGTTGTTTACCGTAAAATGGTTATGCGGTCAGTGTTTTTATTTTGTGTGTGGCCGTATTTCTGTATATTTATTTGTTGTTGTCATGAGTGTTACAATGTCTCAATGTTAATATTTATTCTTAGTATGCATACAGTATTTATGACGTGGGCTCATGAAAATTATCATCAGAAATAGGTCAACAGGTACAATATTTGGTCCTGTCAGTTGCACTGAGTTAGGAGGTGGAATACAGGTCCACAAGTCATAGGTTATGTATGTAGGTAATCTGCTTTCTGAAGAGTGTGGGTGACGGTTTGTTAAGCCATTAAGTTGTTTGACCTAAAAGCAGGGTCATGGATGAGGGTAATCCTGCTAATATACTGACCCTAAACTCTCTGGGCCTGATGTCGGTGCAGGACATGGGCCAAAGGCTATAGAGAATATCACATGTGCCGCGGCATTTGGTCTTTAATTTCAAATTTAAAACTGTAACACATTATCATACCAGTTTTTGTGTTGACCTTGCGTCACACAGACAGACAGACAGACACACACACAGACACACACACACACACACACACACACACACACACACACACACACACACACACAATTACACACACAGACATACAAGCAGGCAGGCAGACAGACATACAGAATGAGATAGGGTACTTGTGGGAAAGTAAAGCATCTTTGTGTGTTTTCTGCACCATGCAGGATGGCTTCATTGACTTCATGGAGTACGTAGCAGCGCTGAGTCTGGTGCTGAAAGGAGGCGTGGAGCAGAAGCTTCGCTGGTACTTCAAACTGTATGATGTGGACGGTAGCGGCTGCATTGACCGAGATGAACTGCTCCTTATCATTAGGGTGAGTTACGTTTACTGTGGTACTGTTTACTTTACCTTGGGTCACATTTGCTTTTTTGTGCCTCCATACAGGCCTGCTGAGGGGGGCGGGAGCGCAAACGGGTCTCTTGTCCCAGGCCCAGGTAAAGGGGGACCCCAGAACTGGTCCCTACATACATTATGGACTATGGGGGGTGGGCTGGGGCCTCAGATGAACTTGTCCCAGGCCCAGGGAAAGGGGGGACCCCAGGGGGGGCCACATTATGGAATATGGGGGGTGGGCTGGGGCATCAGATGATCTTGTCCCAGGCCCAGGCAAGACTGTCCGTGGGCCTGCCTCCATAGCAACAGGATAGGAAATAGATTTTTTTTAGATCAAAAACATTTATTTTAAAGAAAGAACAGAGTCAACTGTAGGTATCAACAATGGTCAGAGAAAGACTTAAGTCTTCTAAGCTATAACAGGAGCATATTCACTCTAGATTCTTGCACTGCAATATTGTAGGATATGTATGAATTGTTTTTACACTGACACCTACTGGCATTGTTGTGAAGAACACATGTCTGCATGTCTATGTACAAACTCTGAATTGGTTCCACTGAACTTGTGTAGAGTACACAGGGCAAACAGAAGTTTAATGAACGATCGGCTATCAAGTTAATAGGCTATCTGCTCAATATGATAGAAACAATCCTTTTATTCATTTTGGAAAGTAGCTGAATGTGTGATAAAGTGTTTTGAAGGTGACATTTGATGTGAAGTATTGTTATGGTTAACAAGGGTAAGAACCACGAATCCAACATACTCTGACTTCAAAATCCATTTGCACCACAGTGAGATAATCCTACAACTGGTTAACTGAGGGCAGCTTTGGTTTTGATTACATAAAGTTTTGGTGTTTGTTTTGATTAGATTACAGAAGAGTCTCTGTATGCCAGCATTCTCGTAGTCATTATGCAGGCTACTAACATAAAGTGAAATAAACTATACGCAAAGAAGAAACTGGTTGTTGGGACAGTTAATCTGAGTGCAAGTAGGAGGACTTGTTGAACAAGTGTTGAAAGTTGTAGCAACTTGTTGAAAGTGGCAGGGTAGTCTAAAATATATATGTTGAAAGAAAATTAGGGTTGCCAAAGAAGTTGTAATGATTTTGTTTTTGGACAGGCACAGACACAGTCAGACAGGCCTAGTGTGGTGTACTGCATCAGTAAATGATAATAAAACATTTTGTTATATTCCAGTTTGTATTCCAGTGGGAGAAAGTTGAACTTTTGCTATACAAAGCTCCTGTTTTTGCAGTATCACAAGATCCAAGATGGTGTCTTGCATGACGTTCCCCAGTAAAGGCCAACATTAGGCCAAAAAACAAAAGCTTAAGCATACAGTATGTGACATTCCAAAGGCCCCAAGTAAACACAAGGGAATAACTTCTATAATAGAAATAGAATAGAAATAATTCTACAGAAGTCTCACTCATCTAGAAATGCCTCCCTGCATTCATGCCCATTCAGAATGGGCAGGCTGACAAATAACAGAGCATTTAAAACTGAAGCTAAATAAAGTTGCTCAACTTGAGAAACTAGCATTACATGGTTATGTCATCAAAACATGTCAGTCCCTTTCATTACACCTTGATAATGGATATTATGTTATGTTATGGACCTTTTGTTGGTTGGTTGGTTGCTTGCTTAGGTATGTAGTTTTATACAACCAACAATATTTCTACCACTGGCAGAATTTAAACTCAAATTTAACTACAGTATGAGTTATAATCTCTGCTTGTGATGTACAAACCACTAAAGGTTGCACTAGTTTCCGTCTCTAAAACCCATCTGTATTTTTCTACAAACCACTGAAGGTTGTGCTAGTTTCAGTCTGTAAAACCCATCCGTATCTTTGAGTCTAAAACCCATCCGTATCTTTGAGTCTCTAAAACCCATCCGTATCTTTGAGTCTCTAAAACCCATCCGTATCTTTGAGTCTCTAAAACCCATCCGTATCTTTGAGTCTCTAAAACCCATCCGTATCTTTGAGTCTCTAAAACCCATCCATATCTTTCCTTCATTTTCTCTCAGTCCATCCACGCCATCAGTGGGATAGATAATGGCATGTCTGCTGAGGAATTCACAAACATGGTGTTTGACAAAATTGATGTCAATGGAGATGGTATGTATGTTTTTCTTGGCTTCAGTTTTGTTACTGAGTTGTTCCAGTCTTTTCCTTTATCCCAATCAGCTCTTATGTTCTCAGTGAACGTGTGAATGCTTTAGTTAAATAATCTTGTTATTTCATTAATTGAGAACATCAGGTATTGGCTGGGTGCCGTAGCTGCTTCAACATGTCTGGTCTGAATCTATTTTGAGAATGAAAAGGATTCTTGTCAGTTCCTTCTGTGTGTATATGTGTGTATGTGTCGTGTGTGTGTGTGTGTGTGTGTGTGTGTGTGTGTGTGTGTGTGTGTGTGTGTGTGTGTGTGTGTGTGTGTGATTATTACCTGGTGCCCCAGAGGGGATTGACCAGATATTGCAATGATCCTGTTCGTGTGTGTGTGTCTGTCTGTCTGTCTGTCTGTGTGTGTGTGTGTCTGTCTGCCTGTATTGCAATGACCCTGTCCGTCCACATGGGAGACCAGGTTGCCATATCTGATTGCACTTGCTTGTGCTGAAAATGTTGGTGTCTTTTTAAACATATAATTCATCTTTATTTTTCTCTCTCGCTGTGAATGTGTGTGTGCATGTGTGTGTGCATGTGTGTGTGTGCGCCTGTGTGTGTGTTTATGTGCTTGATTCTGTTGTCCTCAGGTGAACTGTCCTATGAGGAGTTCATGGAGGGCATCCAGAGCGACCAGATGCTGCTGGAGAGATTCACCCAGAGTCTGGATCTCAGTCACATTGTCAAGAAGATCCACGGAGAGATGGTGTCAAAATCATAGAGCACACTCCCCAACCTAAACAAGACAGTGCCTCCTGCCAAAGTAAAGCAGTCCGGGGTGGGGGGTGGGGGGGGGGACAAATTAGGTTTGATTGATCAATAGATTCATATTATATATAATTAATTTATTGATTGATTGATTGATGATGGAAATTGAAATGTAGTAGCAGCAGGACATACAGACCTGGCAACCTGGCCCCCCATATGGCCGGACAGACAGACACACAGACAGACAGACAGACACACACACAGACACACAGACACACAGACGGACAGGGTCATTGTAATACCTGGTCAATCCCCCCGGGGAACAGGTAATAACAACACAATGAAGAAAAAGAGCACAACCTAGACATACTAAACAATATACAATATGAAATGCAATAAAAAGTATAAATAGTCAGTATTGGCTGTAGTGCAATACAGAAAAAAGTAAATGCAAGGTGCGGTAACCAGCTAAGGTGCAGTAACGGGTAAGGCGCATTACCAGATACATTGCATTACAGCGCAGGATAAGGCGCATTACCAGATACATTTCATTATAAGGCAGGGTAAGGCGCATTAATGGATAAGGCTCAGCGTACAGATAACTTGCAGTGGGCAATGAACTTAGTAGCACTGAAAGTGAGAGGAGGCATTATGTGTCTCTTTGCCAGAGATATGGATGAAATTATATAGATGTAATTATAAAGATGCCATTAAAAAGTTTGAGGGAATTAATGTGAAAATTATGTAGACAACCACCAAACTGCAAGTCATTACGTATTCAGCCCCAAGTAACTGATGTTAGGTACAGTATGGACCTGGTAACAGATACAGAATGAACTTCAATATATTCTGCAAAATAATGTTGTTAATTTACAATACTGAAAGTTATTGAAAGTGCACTTACTTTTGTTTAAAGTAACTTAAAATGTTGGTAAAAGTGTGAAACGTTATGTGACATTACAGTGGGGATTTTGCAGGCCCTGCGTATAACGGACTCATGTGTGTTTGAGATTGTAGTCTTTTTCTTAAACATGTAAATATTATTTATACCTGGTCAAAGCTGTTCAACGTTACAGTTTAATTTGATTTTTCGTTCATGTCATGTTTCGAGGTTTCTCTAAATAAATGTGTTTGATATGAACATCTGTGCTAGCCTGCTTTGTAAGGAATGGGTATTGTGATGGAAATTGGTGCCTTGATCCTGCGTGGTGTCCCGGACACTTGCCCGGGGCAGTTTCAGGGCGTGGTCACAACACGCGCTTACTGTATTTAGAAACAATTTGCAAGCGATTAAAATAGCCAGCAGGCCTTCAAAAAGATAGGTTAATCTGAGGGTGTTTCTGTAGCGCTAATTGGTTTTATGGAGACGAGACCAATTGTAGGCCTACACATTTAACCATCCCTTCTCCTCGTTAGTATGGGCAGTAGGCCTACTTCGTTTATTCAACCTGGTAAACAGCATCTCAACATATTCACCACCAATACATTTACACAAATTTTAGCATCCCTACCACTAATCGCATAAACATTTTTTGGCTGTTTTTATGTTAGGCATGCGTTACTTTAGAGTCTAAAAGTCAGTGCAGTCAATAGAAGTCAAAAGAGACTCGTTTGACTTCTATTAATGGCACTGACTTTTACCACATTGAGACAATACCCTTTTATTCACCCCTGCAATATTTTTATTTTATAATATTGTCTCGTTCAAAAGGGGGTTAGACGTTGGCCAGCATAACCATAACTGTCCACTGCCAAAAACTCAAGTCGGAATTTTCCTAGCTGTTCACAGCTGTGAAGGTGTGTCAGACTGAAACGCATATTACGTCATGCCTACCTGAGTTTCGGGAAGGAAAGAGGGAATACCGCGGTGGCTTGTTGCCCACTGTCACTTCGGTCACATCGTTGAAACGTTACAAACACAGGATTAAGCTCGTCGGTTTTAGATTAAACGTAAACATTTGAAAGACTAAACAACGGCATAGTAGCCTATATATTTAATTTTAGAAGTGCACCGAGGACTATTTCCCAGACTTGAGTGCTTCCTGGTCCACGACTTCAGGTAAGTTTTGTTTCGTGTGCGAGGTTGCAGGTGTTATGCCGACAGAAAAAAAAACTTTTAGCTTCGTCTGCAGATACGTTTTAAACCATTTCAACATTGTTGTTTTCTTCCTGATTTTGACAGTTTTCATGGATATTTAATGTTACTGTCGTTGTTTGTGTAGGCTATTACTCTCGGGCTGATTGGCACAGCCAACCGAAAAGAAAGATTTTTTGACAAATGACTTCAGTAAGTGATATGGCGTTGTAGGCCCAGTGCATTTGACCTAGCTTAAAATATGCCCAAATGCAGGACTTCTAAATGCACTTGCTGATATAAGTGAGCTTAGGTATTGATGGAAGACTGTTTAAGGTAGGTAGAAGAATATCATAGAATATCGAATGGCCATGTGTAGCTGTGCCGTATGCGTATAGCCTATAAAGAAAACCACTGCCAAAGCCAGTCGTCTCCTTTCACTCAATAGAAAGGCCCCAGAATGAAATTAGCTCCCAAGGCTACCGCGTTGGTCTTGCGTTTTAAAACAGGTAGGTCTAGGCATAACTTTGTGAGGGAAGAAAACATTTCATGTAGATCCGCTGTTTACTCACACGCAGCAAATATGTGACGTCAGTGGGCCCTCAGTGGGCTTTTGTGGAGCATCTGTGGTATATTTTTAGACTGTAGCCCTAGCATCATCTTGTTATTAGGCATCCTAAAGGGGTGACCCTTTTTTAACTAAATAAAAGGTCACACACGTGTGTGTTGACCAGTATTGTTTTACTCACAGGAGATATGTTGGCCTGACATGACAGTGATGTGAGAAGTTCACAACCTAGGGCAGTTTGAATGGCTGTTGTGTTGGCAGCCAATATTATACAACTGGTTTGATTCCTATACAGTTCCTCTGTATTTGTTCACCAAGTCCAGTCCACCAAGACAGTGTGCATAAATACATTATTCGGAATGTAATGTAAGCTAACTATGTTTGCGTGCAGTTGAAATGCACCTCATTTTGTGAGTAAACATTAGCTGCTGAGTAGGATACTATTTTGATACCTGAAACTATTTTACTTCAAATGTGTCATGTGCGTAATTTCTGCGGAATGTCATGATGATGATGTCATGATATTGCCTGCACCTGACATGCAAGTCAAGCTTTGCCCAAACTCACCTGTTGTGTCCTGTGTGCCCATGTCTCTGTCTCCACACCTGTTGTGTTTGGTTTGGCCAAACTCAGGTGGCCATGTCCGGTCAGCCCCGGCGCGTGCGTCTGAAGCCCTGGCTCGTGGCCCAGGTGGACAGTGGCAGCTACCCGGGTCTGGTGTGGCTGGACCGAGACATCAGACGCTTCCAGATCCCCTGGAAACACGCCACCCGCCACACCCCCCAACATGAGGAGGAGAACACCATCTTTAAGGTGAGGCCCAGTGGCATGGCTCGTGACATGGAGGATGTGAACAGTCAGAGGTATCAATCCCAGCTTCAGAAAGTACAAATACAAATCATTCGACAGGTAGATTGGCTAATTAGTGAAATCACCTGTGTTAAGTGTACAGGCTAAAGAAATACATGGCAGTGTTTTTGCTATAAAGCTGGTATTGACTCCTCTGATTACAGTGTATCAGGTGTGTAAGTAAGGTTGACGGACACTAGTGCTTTCTTAAAGTGCTCTCAAAGGTTTTTGTGTGACCAAAAAATGGATATGTTACTACAGCCCTCGTATCTGAAGGAATTAGTGTTCAGTGTTTGTTTATTGTGTCATTGCAGGCCTGGGCTGTGGAAACGGGCAAATTCCAGGAAGGTGTGGATGAGCCAGACCCGGCCAAGTGGAAGGCCCAGCTCCGCTGCGCTCTGAACAAGAGCCGCGAGTTCAACCTCATCTACGACGGCACCAAGGAGGTACCCATGAACCCACTCAAGATCTACGACGTCTGCGACATTCCACAGCCGCTGAGTAACCCCGGTAAGGAGCCAGAGTTCCCTCAGGTGCTTCGCTGGAGGATTAAGGTGTATAATTAGTGTTAAGTGTCTTTTAGGGGCCTGCAAAATGTCATTGCGATATGGTCTGCTTACAGTACAGAAATTATGACAGCATAATGGCGTCAGTAAAGTTTGCTTCAGATGCAGATGCGTTTGTGCCTCTGACGGTGTTTTGCTCCTTTGAATAAACATGACAGACACGTGTCAGTCTGTTTTCGTCCATGTCTTTCCATCATAGCCATTGTGTGTAGGTGGTTGGGACTTAACTCAGGTCATTACATTACATTACACTTAGCAGATGTTTTTTTCCAAAGCGACTTACAAAAAGAGGGCATAATAAGCTAACAGAGTTGTAGAGGAACACAGAGTAAACAGTCTACACACATACACACAAGGAGATACATGTGCCTTAGCTAAGTTTCCCGGGGCAGGGACACCTTAGACACACCCACCCCCTACACACACAGACTCATACAAGCATGAGGCACCTAGGTAAAGAGTTGGTTAGTAGAGATTAGTTTTGTTAGAAAGGGAAGCAGTTTCGGAAAAGAAGGTTTTTTTACAAGCTTTTTAAAGGTCGAGAGGGATGTTGCTGCTTTTGTATTGACTGGTAGGTTGTTCCACTATTGAGGGACAGTGACAGAAAAGAGTTTATAGTGACGTTGCCTTGTGTGAGGAGAGGGTACGACCTGACGGTTCGTATTAGAGGATCACAACGCTCTGGACGGGACCTAAGCCTTTAGTACGACCTTGAGATTAGCAGGGGCAGATCCTGATGTGACTTTGTAGGCTAGAGTCAAAGCCTTGTGTTGAATTCTGGCAGCCACCAGGAGACAATGCAGGGTGATAAAGAGCAGAGTGACATGAGCCCTTTTGGGTTGATTGAAAACCAGTCGTGCTGCTGCGTCCTGGACCATTTCCAGTGGTTTGATTGCACAAGCAGGTCAGTAGTATTTGCTGTCAGTTCCGCTGTCAAGACTCCTTCAGAAGAGAAGCACACCAAAGCAGCTAACTGGTTGTAAGGCGAAGACAAAGACCATTGTAGGTCGGTTACCAGAACCCCAGACTATTCTTTCACACAGTGACCTTTGACTTTTGTGTGTTTGCTTTGCAGGTTCCACAGGGTCTGTGCCCTGGGAAGATGATGCTGACGGAGATGAGGAAGACCTTCCCAACACCCCCGACCCCCCTCCACCCTACCCCAAACAGAATGGTACATGTATTACACACACACACACACACACACACACACACACACACACACACACTCGCCTCATACACATACATCTGCAACAGTGTATTTAATAGTAGTAGTAGTACTGCATTTGTCCTAAGTGGGCCAATTGCTAGATGAGTTAAGTAACTGGACAGCAGAAGGTGTAAAGCAGTGTTTATATCTGTTGGTTCTGCCTAATGGGTGTTTGAAATTCGCAGTGCAGAGGGTGGCTGTAATTCAGCAGGCAATTCAAAGGCATAATTTACTTTTTTGTTGTCCTAGCCTTTATTTGAATTGTACTTTTTAGTGTCAGACGGGTGAAATTGAAATTATGCTAAAGTGTGGCAGCTTCCTCACCCAGTTCCTCTCCTCCCCCATCAGGCACCAGCTCCTCCCCCCTGGCCGCGCCGGTCTGGACCCCCCCGGGGTCGGTGTCGCCCATGCAGCCGCCCAGCTGCCCCCCTCCCTCGGTGGAGGTGTGGCCCAAGGAGGAGCCGGTGGAGATGCAGGTGGACATGCAGCCCCCCCCGCTGGACATGCACCCGCCCCCCATCGTGATGAACCCCGTGCCCCCCGTGCCCGACGCCATGATGTTTGCCACGCCCGAGACCTGGATCAGCTCCCTGCCCAGTGAGTAGCCCCACACACCCTTATACATCACCACTGCCCTCCTCACACATCAGCACGGCCCAGTGAGTAGCCCCACACGCCCCCCTCATACATCATTATCACTACTGCCCACCTCATGTTGTAGGCGCCATCATTTCATCTTCCTGTTTTTCTGTGCTCCTTGTACTTCTGTGCATGGCATAGGTGCATGGCATAGGTGCATGGCATGGGTGCATGGCATGGGTGCATGGCATGGGTGCATGGCATGGGTGCATGGCATGGGTGTACAGTGGAAGGCTTTTATTGTCACTATCCAAGTGCAGCGATGTCATATGGCCCTGACTAGCTTTAAATAGTGGCTAATTCTGACTGAAGTGATGCTAATAATGAAAAAATATTTATAATAATATACAATAAAAAGAGAAGTGGCATCTGTTTTGGCAGCTCTGGGCCGCTGTGTCTCTGCACGCCGCCATCTTGAACAGTGTGATGTCATCTATGTTTTGGCCAAATGGCCACTCCCTACTTCCTATATTCTCAGCCACACAGATCACTGTGTTTAAACACAAAAGAAAGTGTGGTTTTGGGTAAAAAACATTACGCTATGTATTTTTTTTTGTTTATAGAAAAAGCAAGAAACTCCAATCCAGTGTAGTTTGGTTTAGAGGAATTAAGAAAACTTATTTTTAGCCAATACTGATGCTCCCATAACAGTAAATACTTATTAAGGAGCCATAATGAATAGTGGAAATGAATCCTCCTCATCTAAGTCTCTGTGTCTCCTGTCCTCTCCTGCCAGTGACGGACCTGGAGGTGCAGTTCCGCTACCGGGGCAAGGAGGTGTGCCCGTGCCTGACGGTGAGCAACCCGCAGGGCTGCCGGCTGTTCTACGGGGACCTGGGCCCCATGGTGAACCAGGAGGAGCTGTTCGGGCCGGTGAGCCTGGAGCAGCTGCGCTTCCCCCCCACCGAGCACATCACCAACGAGAAGCAGCGGCTCTTCACCAACCGCCTGCTGGACGTGATGGACCGCGGCCTCATCCTGGAGGTCAGCGGGCACGACATCTACGCCGTGCGCCTGTGCCAGTGCAAGGTGTACTGGTCCGGGCCCTGCGCCCCCAACCCCGCCGCCCCCAACCTCATCGAGCGCCAGCGCAAGGTCAAGCTCTTCTGCCTCGAGTCCTTCCTCAGCGGTGAGTGCCGGTCGAAGGTCGGGGGGTGGGATGGCGGGATGGTGGGGTCGGACGGGGTGGGGGGGTTGGGGGGATGCTTTTGAGAGTGTTTCCTCAGCGGTAAGGGCCAGGGGGTGTCGGTCTAGGGGGCCAGGGTTACTTTTGAGGCAGCCTGGAGTCCTTCCTCAGTGGTGAGGGCTGGGGGGGGCGTGGGGGGAACGCTGTGCTTGGGTGGGTGGAGGTTGTCAGGGGGGCTCAGGGGTGGCACAGCTTTTCAGACAGTCCTGCCTGGAGCTGGGTCAGCACAGTATGGCATATAGGATATAATAATAGAGCAGTAGTGTTAACTGGCTGGGTATTTAGATTTCAGCCTTTGTATCTGTCATGATCAGTCAGCATTGATTTAAATCAACATAAATCTAACTTATGAGGTTGAAAAAGGTCAGTGATTCAGAATTGCTGTAGGATAATAATTCTTTTGTCGTCATTTAGGTTGGCCCTCTGTCAATATTTTCATAATGAATTGCAAGTGCAGTTGTAGGTGTTATGGATGATCTTCATGTTAAGTCAGATATATAGGTAACGCATTGTGTTATTATAAACCATATTGATGTCTTGTCCAACATGATGTAGCTTGAGTTTGAGAGACTTGCATGTGTAGCGGCAGAGAGAAGAGTCCTCAGCCAGGCAGAGCAGCTGCACAGAGAAGAGTCCGGGTGCTTCTGGGGCGCTTTGAACTCCTGCTTGCTATTTAAGCGCAAATGATGATGAAGGTGTCATATTCGGGTGTGTGAAAGTGGCGTATTTGTGTGTGTGCAGCTGTGATTGCCCACCAGCGCGGCCAGGCCCCCAGCCCGCCAGACTTCGACATCTTCCTGTGCTTCGGGGAGGAGTGGCCCGACGGCAGAGCGCAGGACAGGAAACTTATCATGGTGCAGGTGAGCCTGTTACGCACGCACGCACGCACGCACGCACGCACGCACGCACGCACGCACGCACGCACGCACGCACGCACAGGAGAGGAAACTCATCATGGTGCAGGTGAGCCTGTTACACACACACACACACACACACACACACACACAGACACACACAGACACACACACACACAGACACACACGTGCCCACACACGCAGGATAGGAAACTCATCATGGTGCAGGTAAGCCTACTACACACACACCGCATATACACTACACATACACACACACACACACACACACACAGCACAGCCCTTCTCATTCAGCCACGCCAGGAGGGCAAAACAGCATACTTCAACAAAACACACTTAAGCAAAGTTACAAACACTTGTCAGGTTTCACTAACTGTTTTTATTATCTGTCTGTCCATTTAAATGTGTATATGCCCTCAAAACGCTTGTTGTACTTTTTTTTTATTCTGTAAGCAAATTTATTTATTACAAATGTTAATCTGTAGCCTTAATCATGACCCTATCATTTGCTGTCTCTCTACAGTTTCTCTGTCTACCCCTATCTTATGGGAAGAAACTCGCTAAAGGCTGATTGTTTTCATGATTTTAAAGACATTTAGGCTATGATGCACTGAATCAATGAAATGAAATGAAATAAATGAATGAAAATGGGCAGACCATCATGTTTTAAGTGATATTCATATTTCATTTACCACATGGAGTTTTGATTTGATATTTATTCTCACTTATGTGGCCTTTGTAATAAAGAGCATGAGGGGTTGTGGAAAGCTATGTCTGTACGAATGGTTCTGCACACAGAGCTGTGATTTAATGCCCCCCCTCTGCTCTGCCCTCAGGTGGTTCCAGTGGTGGCGCGCATGATCAGCGAGATGTTCTCTGGCGACTGCACCCGCTCCTTCGACAGCGGGAGCGTCCGGCTGCAGATCTCCATCCCCGACATCAAGGACAACATCGTGTCCCACCTCAAGCAGCTCTACAGCCTCTTGCAGACCCACCAGCAGCCAGGGGAGGCCTGGACCCTGCCCCCCGCATCAGCCATGCACCTGCCACCCACCCTGCAGGCCCAGTAGTGCAAGGACAACACACACGTGTACACAAACACATACACAAATACGCACACACACACACACACACGTGTACCACCCCAACGTAAACACAGTTCTCGCCTTAATTTTAGTGGTGTTAGAAGTAGGGCAAGTTTCGTTTATCCTGCTGTGTGTAGCTAAGCAGATGCCTGTACTTAGATTTGCTGTGTGTAGCTAAGCAGGTGCCTGGACAGTACTGGGAGACTGTGCTTTTCAAAAGAGTACTTAGATTTGTAAAAAAAAATATTTGACTTGTCACAGTGGTGACGCTTCTCTCTGCAAGGAAAATAGCGATGCTGTGCCTAGGGAAGCTGCATGTTATAAACGTTGGGGTCCTATTTATGTGCTATGACGAAGGTTATAGGTTCTACACCGAGAGCATGCAGCAGTGGTGCAGAGGCAGTTGCAGTATAACCTTCGACAGCACTAGAAGGCTTCAAGGGTCAAAGTCCTCCGTGTTACTAGGCCTCTTTTTAAAACGGTTAATCATTTACCGTCTCTGTCCTCCATTTAGATGAGATTTCTCGTGTGTGTACTGTGGACCCTATGTGCCAGATATATACTTTATCAACGAGTAGCTTCACTGCTTTGTCGATAGTGTTTGCCTTATATCCCTAGAGTTACTGCCGCTGATTCTGGGTGGTGATGCAGAAAGTAGACACTCATGTTTGTTTTTATACTATATATTCATCTGTGGAGACGTCATATTTTGGCCTCCATTCTGGTTATTTTATGTGAGCTGGAGATGTACAGACTTTTCCACATATCTTTTTTGCAGTTTTATCATTATGCTGGTCATGTAGATCATAAGCCTGGTCGAAGCAAACCCTTGTGGGCTCTCTTCTAGAGCTTGTTTATATGCATTATAACACTAACCCTACATTTTCTGTTAGCCCTGTAGCTAATTTTATTCCCTCTGTTTTTGGGAAACTGATGAAATTTAGTGTTTTCTGACCATACAGAATGAATAGTAGGCGTAGTGTATTGGGCTAACTGCACTTTTTAAAGAGTTTGTTTTTGCTAGTTGTGAATCCATAACTTTTATCATGTAGCTGTATGTACCATGATTGCTTTTATCAAATAAAAACTACGACAGAAAAAGACTAAAAGGATTAATCTCATTATGTAAAAAGTGTAATTGTGTAAAATGTATATGGAAACAGTGATAAGGTGCACAACATTAAAAGTCTACAATAATGAATACATTTTACACAGCATGCCAACTGCTTTTGGAAACAGGATTGGAATAACTCATTGTGAAACCACCATTTCCCACTGTTGCACCAAAATAGAACAACACACCATATTTTGTACAAAGTTTTTTTTTATTAATAATCTTAAAGCATTGAATATTGAACAACTACATTGAAGTTAAATCCACTGTAACTTTCACATATTACAAAACAGCTTCATTATGAAAATACTTCAGTGCATGACATGGTAAGGCCATCTGTACAAGTAAAGCACTGAAGTAAACGTTAATAGAAATTTCAGTTTCATAGCTTAGACTTTTATATCTGATTGGCTCTGTTGTCATATGGGTTTAAAGCATCTTGGATAATCTGGTGAGGTCACTTCCTGTATGCATCTCTCTGCAAAGTCCTCCATGATGAGGTAGACCTTCTCCAGCTCCTCCTTGTTCATTGGATGATGGAACCACAAGAGCGTCATGGCAACCAGGAGGAGAACCAGCATCAGCAGACACAGGCCAGCCTGAAGGATGTGGCGCCTCTTAGTGGAGAGGAAGGGAAAGACAAGAAAGAGTTAAACAGACACTAATTGTTAAAGATTAACAGCTTATTAATCATGATAATTAAGATATTTATATGCATGGGTATGGAGATTTTCATGACACATTTGGTAAACACAGACATTTTCTTACAGAGACAATGAGTAAATCTGAAGAGTAAGGCAAAGAATGGTTTTGCTGTTGGCTAAGTATTGCTTTCACATTTGTACAAGAATAACTGAAGGTATTGAGGTGGACAGAGTAAGTACTGACCATTCCCCTGTTCTTCGGAGCTGACCCTGCCTGGAGGGCTTTACCCCCTGCCTGTGAGGTGTGATCTGTGGGGGGGTGCTCTGGTCCTGCCATGGAGATCTGTGCAGGAGAGCAAATTTGCCAGATGTAAGGGTTGGCACCAGTGAGCCGTGTGTGGAGCGTTTAGGTGCAGGCCCGCCCACAGAGATATCTGGGCCCCTGAGAGAATCCAATTATTGCCCCCACCACCACCACCACCACAACAACAATGCTGGGCATCTAATTGGAGTTCTTGTCTTCTGGTCTCAACTACTGTAGTCTTCTCATCTCTACTGGATCTCAACTACTGTAGTCTTCTCTTCTCTACTGGATCTCAACTACTGTAGTCTTCTCATCTCTACTGGATCTCAACTACTGTAGTCTTCTCATCTCTACTGGATCTCAACTACTGTAGTCTTCTCATCTCTACTGGATCTCAACTACTGTAGTCTTCTCTTCTCATCTCTACTGGATCAGTCACGACCCCTAGTCGCCTACAAATCCCTCAGTCACAACCACTTTGCTATTATTTTGTTTTAACACTACTTTTTTTTTTTTGTAAAACTGACTGTCTGATTATGGAAACAGGATGTATTAGCTAACCTGTTTTTCTTTATGCGGATGAACTTGGTCTGTGCAGTGCTGTGCAGAAGCTGTGGCAGTTGAGTTGTGCTCTGAAAGGAGAAAGGCAAATACATTATTTCTATGTGACACAAACACGGGCTATGCATGTTATTTCTATTATTCACATTGTAAGGGGAATGTAACTGCACACTGTAAATGGAATGTACTGATCTTCTGACCAAAACCAATACTGCACTGCTTATATGGTACTGCCATTATTTACAAACCAGTGGTCTATTCGTTGTTAGGTTTAGTTAACAGGGGCAATGTACATAAATGGACATCAGACTAAATGTACAAAAAATGTCCAAAAGGCAATTTTTTATGTGCTGTCCCTGGGTCGATGTTAGGAGGTCAATCTTATTAAGGCTGATGGGTCAATCTTCACCAGAAGTCAGTGATGCCCCATGCTGAGTCCTGCCCTTCCTCTCCACACAGTGCTGATCCTACTCTTCCCCTCCACACAGTGCTGGTCCTACTCTTCCCCTCCACACAGTGCTGGTCCTAGTCTTCCCCTCCACACAGTGCTGATCCTACAGTACCCCTCCCCTGCGCACACTACTGAGACCTACCCATCCTCTCCACACAGTGCTGGTCCTGCTCCAGGGGGCTGCTGTGGTCATGGAAACGGTCGTATTGGTCGTACTGCTCCAGGGGGCTGCTGTGGTCATGTAAGCGGTCGTACTGGTCGTCCTGATCCGAGGGGCTGCTGTGGTCATGTAAGCGGTCGTACTGGTCGTCCTGATCCGAGGGGCTGCTGTGGTCATGGAAACGGTCGTTTTGGTCGTACTGCTCCAGGGGGCTGCTGTGGTCATGTAAGTGGTCGTACTGGTCCAGGGGGCTGCTGTGGTCATGCAGGCGGTCGTACTGGTCCTGAAGCTGCTGCAGCTGCTCCTGCAGAAGGGACTCATGGAGGGCTGACTTCTAATGATGGAGAACGGTTCATGGTTAGGATTAGGGTTAAGGTTAGGATTAGCGTTAGGGTTAGGGTTAACTTTGGGCTAGATTGTTTTCTGCTACTGTAAGTCACCTTGCATAAAAGTGTCTGCTGAGTGTGGTATAACTTCATTAGACTGGCAGCAATCACAAGTCAGCTGCGTTACTGTTTGTTCACATTAATGGACTAAATGATGGATGGATGGATGGATGGATGGATGGATGGATGGATGGATGGATGGATGGATGGATGGATGGATGAATAGATGAATGAATAGATGGATAAATAGAATTTAAAAACTGATCAACTAGAGCATTTGCTTATATGATGTTGACATAAAGTAGGACAGTAAGGAGTCTGAATCAATAATATTACAGATCAAGGATATCAGGATTTCAGTTGATAATTAACTTTTCACCAGATTGGAAATAGTTTTGGGAATTTTTTCAGTCAGGCCAATCATCAGTTCAGCTGTAGGCCACAGGTCTGAAAAGGGCTGAAAAAGGCTGGCGTGTCCTACCTCCACTTGGCTCTGGAGGGTGTGTATCTGGTCAGTGCTCTGCTGTAAGGAGGCCCTCAGCTGGACACACACAGAGCCCTGCTCCTCATGAACCTGCTGCCAGTGACTGGACTCCTCCTGTGCGCTCTCCAGCGCCCTCTAGTGGGTACAGTCAGCACAGCAACCCACAATCACGCAGACGGCAAACAACAGTCAACAGCACATAGCGTATACCTATCACTGCAACATACTGCAGCAATCTTAATTTTTGTTTGCATAGATAGCTGTTAAAAAATGTCAACCACAAACTTTACTTCTTGCCAAGCCCTTCACAGATGTACAGATAAGGACTACTCAGCAAATTTTGCACAACTTTTTCCATGAACGTAAGACACAAATATTGGTTTAAGCCAACTTAATGCATTACCAGCCCAGCCAATATAAAGCATGAAACTCACATCAGTGACTGTCCCCTCCCCCCAATCCGCTCACACCTCCAGGCTAGCCACCCTCTCCAAGGCCTGTGCCCCCCCCCCCCCCCTTACCTCCAGGCTAGCCACCCTCTCCAGGGCCTGTGCTCTCCCCTCCCCCCTTACCTCCAGGCTAGCCACCTTCACCAGGGCCTGTGCTCTCTCCTCCGTGACCCTCTGCAGGCTGGCCACTGCCCTCTCCTCCTCCAGACGGAACTGCTCCTCCATCAGCATCAGCAGACGCTTGCCCTCGTCCTTGGAGAACCTCTGGAGGGGGGGGGGGGACACACAACAATGCTGAACCTCTGGGGGACACACAATAATGCTGAACCTCTGGGGGGGAGACAATAATGCTGAACCTCCAGATGGGGGCAGACACAATAATGCTGAACCTCTGGGGGACACACAACAATTCTGGTTATAGATCTGAAATGAGTTCCTGAAAATCCAAAATATGGACACTAAATAAAAAAGAATCCTTATTAACCTAATTAAAACAGCATAAAACTGGCACAATGTAACATTTACAGAGAATTACAAAGCAGATTTTACACCAAAAATATACAGGCTATATTAGAAAAAACAAAGCGGAAGGCATGGAACACTACAGTATATAATAACATCTTGACATGGTCTAAGCAGCCAACAGCTGTGTGTGGTGAAGTGACCCATAACCTTGCCCTTTCTAAAACACAGTCAACCTTGCCCTTTCTAAAACACAGTCAACCTTGCCCTTTCTAAAACACAGTCAACCTTGCCCTTTCTAAAACACAGTCAACCTTGCCCTTTCTAAAACACAGTCAACCTTGCCCTTTCTAAAACACAGTCAACCTTGCCCTTTCTAAAACACAGTCCTGTGCCTGCCTGTGCCAGCAGTGGAGGGGCATCCTACAGCCTAGCCGAGGGCAGCAAAGCACATGTAGATAATTATTCATATCTGTGCATATGAATGGGAAACAGATAACGATATCCCACAACACCTTGCGGCAGCAGCAGTAACAGAACAACATGACTCATGTCAATAACAGCAGTTGAATTCTCTTGGCACTGTGGCTGACTTTTAAAAGTCATAATGACATCATCTTTACATCATTACAAGGAAAAGTGGTAGCGGAGAAAAAATGCAGCAGGACTGACCCAACTGTGTGACTGCAGCCATACAAAAACAACAAAAAAACACTGCACTACATGTAGTGACACTGCACTAAATAACATCAGACTAAAAGTGGAAGCATCTCTTGTGTTGTATCTCTCCCTTGCTCAGTCATTGGTGATCTCTAAAACTCCAACAAATTTAAGCAAATAGCCTGTGTAGGCCTATTGTTCCCATGCCTCTGTAAAAACTCAGTGCGGTGTCTAATTAGACCCATGGGGACAGTTCTGTCGTATTTGGGATTATGTCACCAGAATGTAGAAGTGATGTGACATCGCTGACACAGCCTTTATTGAGTGAGCAAGCGGAACTCACCTGGCCGCACACCTGTAGCTGAGACTCCAGAGCGCCGATCTTACATTTCAACAGGTCCTCCTTGAAGCACGCCTGGAGGAGGGTGTCAAGGACGAGGGGCAAGAGAAGAGGGAAAAGACACAGAGAGGGAGCGGACAGACGGGGAAGAAGCTGTGAGATCTCCTTTTGAGGGCAAATCAAACTTGCGATACAAACTGGGTTGATGTTAGCACAAGATGTCTGTGGTTTTTCCCTTAAAAGTCATTTGTCCGTCTAGTAAGCAGCATTGCACTTTTTGTTTGTTCTACTCAAGTTGTAGCTAGTGGTGTAGCCCTCCTAGGTGTGCAGGCCAGGAACTGAGGGCAAATGGGTAGCCTAAAATAATATAGATGTGTTTTAAAATAGATAGCCAATGACAATAACAAGGTTAATTTTAAAGCAACACTATAGTAAGTAGTTTTTGTCTTTGGTTGCCCTACAGGCTGGAAGCAGAAATGTCTCTCATTCAAACTGTTAACAGTGGATGAACCACTGACATGATTTTGGAAACATTATTTTAAAGGAGAACTTCGGTGTAAAATGAAAATTGGCATGTTAAAACATCATACCGAGTTGGCATGTGTACTGGGGAGCAAATTTGATTTAGCCTGTTGCATTCAGAGTCTAACTATTTTTTATCGTTTGTCCCAGAAGGCTAACAATGGAAGTGGTAGGTGCCCTCAGACGAAGCATGACGACCGCTATTTTTAAACCATTAAAACAGCTCAAAGAAACTCCACACTCCATCGGTAGTACAACACAGGTCCTGACATTAAAAACGAGGCACTGAGAACTTTGTAAGTGTACACAACATTTATTAATAAAATAGTTTTGACAGGCAGTACCTTGCTGTAGTTTCTCGTCGCCGCCATGATGAAAGTCCGCACAAGTCGGTTGAGGAACACGAACCAGCAGGAAGAATAGGAGAAGGAGTAGTACAATCGACTTGTTTGGACTTTCATCATGGCGGCGACGAGAAACTACAGCAAGGTACTGCCTGTCAAGACTATTTTATTAATAAATGTTGTGTACACTTACAAAGTTCTCAGTGCCTCGTTTTTATTGTCAGGACCTGTGTTGTACTACCGATGGAGTGTGGAGTTTCTTCAAGCTGTTTTAATGGTTTAAAAATAGCGTAGTCGTCATGCTTCGTCTGAGGGCACCTACCACTTCCATTGTTAGCCTTCTGGGACAAACGATAAAAAATAGTTAGACTCTGAATGCAACAGGCTAAATCAAATTTGCTCCCCAGTACACATGCCAACTCGGTATGATGTTTTAACATGCCAATTTTCATTTTACACCGAAGTTCTCCTTTAAGGTTGAAAAAGAATACAGCAAAATGAAAGGCAACAACCACTTTTTTCTTTCTCTCTCTCTGTCTCTTTCTCTCTCTCTCTGCATGCATGTGTGTGCTTGTGTGTGTATGTGAACTAACAACAGGATGCAACACACAAAATTACACTTTGAGATATAGCATAATGCTGAGAATGCACCAGTTTGAAACCACACATTTCCTCCAAACAGGGCCTGAGTCGACAGACAGTTTCAGTTTGAGCTCTGCAGGAGGGCAGATAACAGCTCATCCAACCATGCTGTCTGTCTTTCTCTGTCTATGTGCCAGTCAGCCAACACACACAGTAAACACAGTAAAGAATCAGCGTGTTTTAAAAGCTTTGAAAGTTCAGTTTGCCTTCTTACACACAACAGTCAAAAGACTCTTTAACAAGAGTTAAAAACAGTGCAATACAATACAGTACACTTACTGTGTGTGTGTATGTGTGTGTGTGTGTGTGTGTGAGAGAGAGAGAGACAGAGAGAGAGAGAGACAGAGAGAGAGAGAGCGAGAGAGAGAGTGTGTGTAAGCAAAAACAGGGTTGTTTGTATTTACCCTCCACATTTTGTCGCAGTAGATCAGTAAGCTGGAGGTTTCCTGCTGCAGGAGAGCCAGCTTCTGCTTTAGGGTTTCCTCTCTCCACAGCGCCTCCTGTTGGCCAAAGACACTCAGTGAAGGACTTCGATGGGTTTGTTTTTCTGAGGAATTTTATTAATGAAATCTGAAGATCTGGGCTTAACTGAATGTGGCAGACCTGCTCACCTTTAAATACTCCCCCAGCTGAACAAGGTCCTACAAGGAGGAGAGAAGGAACGAAGAAAACTGAAGAATGTCTGAAATAATGCTCTCTTTCTCTCTTTCTCTCTCTCTTTTGAACACACACACACACACACACACACACACACCTTAAATTAACGGAATGCTGAACTAAATACATTATCTTTGCATAGCATCTTTGCACTAACATTCCATTCTGGATTTGATGCTGAACAAATGAAACTATTTACGATGTAAACATCAGCCTGGCCCATCTCTGGGTACATCTGCTTAACCGGGTCAGAAGGGGGAAAGGGACTCTAGTGATCAGGGGAGATGTCTCACCTCTTCCTTGATGGTTATGTAACCACACCTGGCAAACAAAGAAGGTGTCTGAGGTCAGTCACACTAACAGGCACTGACAGTGTGAGTGCAGCCAGTACATGTATCAGGACAAGTTATGCGGTAAACGGTCAATGTACACATTCATTTAGCATGTACATACTGTGAATATATACAGTATCTGTGATTAGACAAAGAGATGACTTACTCTGTTTGGGAGCTAAAGTCACTCACACTAATGTGCCTGCTCCTTTGATTGTTTTGAACTGTGAAGGGGGAGAGGAAATACATATTCGTCATCACAAAGCACACATGAAAAATAAGCTTTCAGTCCTCCCTCTGTTGGTGCCCTATACTAAAGGGTTTACTTTGTCACACATGGAACATAGCATTGAAAGTTCCCCTGTTCCGATAACATTTCATTTAAAAAATGTCACCAAGATTGTTTTTCATCTTCACAAGTCCTCTTCACTCCCTACACACACACAACCACCACTTATACTACACACATCTGTTCATATGTATCTTTGCATATGTTTGTGAAGTATATATGCAAATAAAAGCGCTTTTAGGTGCTGATACAGTATATACCTGCACATTACGCAGACTATATAGCTGCATAGCTGCACAGCTACGGGGAAAGCTGAACGAAGGAAGCTTTTTAAAAGAGACATCAGAAACTGGAGCCACTGTGCCATCACTTACCCCTCTCACAGCCTCTCGCACTTCTCCTCAGAGAAGCCGTGCTGGATGCAGTGTCGGGAATATTGCCTGTCATCCCTGTGTCATGTTCTTGATCTGTGTTCGCCAGTGACATCCAAGATGCCTAAATATGGCAAGCCACAGTTTATTACACATCAGTACAACTACAAACACTAACATATACACAGAAGATCACTGTAAGGCAACGGTGACAAGTTAGCCAAGCATTCCAGGAGGTTTAATGGGTTAATCTAGCAGCATTTTGTGATTACTCACGACTTTGTAAAACATGTTTAAGCATCTGACAGGGGTATCATTTGGCAAGAGGTTTCACTACTTTTTAAAATTTATTTTATGTTATGTTTAGTTCATGTTAATGAGGCAATGTTAGTGAACTGTTTCTGAAATTAAGTTATCACAATTATTATTCGTTAAAATGCCCCAACTAACTTAATATGTTTGCCTACATCAACATGCATCTTAGAGATGTACTCACCTGTGCAAGTGCATTGACGTCTGGCCAGGTGATCCCCAAATCCTGTGACGTCACCAGTGACTGCCTGTGGATTAATGGCACTTTGCGTCTGTTTCCCCTCAGGGTCACTTTCTCTTTCGGACCCTTGTCCTTACCGGAGACAGGGACGGCTGCGACGGGGATAGCCTCGTTGCTAATTTGCCTCCTCTTCTGAAATTCCCGTTGCCGTTTTCTCCGCATGTTGCTCTTCCACTCGGACTCCTGCGGCGTGCCTGGACTGCGGCAGGTGGTCACGTTGTTGCGGTCACGGAGGCACTCGTGCTTCGCGGCCCGGTGCTCCAGCCTTTGGTCGTAGCTCTCCGTGCGAAGCCACTGCCTCTTCAGCGCGTTGTCGGTTTCCATTTCAATTCTCAGTTTATATCAAAGAATTAGAGCTGACTTTGAACCAGTTTGCTACGGGAAAAGACAACAACGCCCATTTCAATTCGAAGTTATTCGTGCAGTTTCTGTTAACCTTTTCTGACAGCTAAGGTCAGGAGGGTTATCAGAGCGATTAGGGTGTATGTCTGCGCGAGCCGAGTACGGTTAGTTGTGTGCTTATACGCATCACAAAAAACACAAAGCAAGAAGTGGAACTTCTTTGTTTCAGTACATTTAAAAGTATAAAAGGAAAGCAGTATTCAGGAAGAGAGCCTACTTGTTACAAAAAAACTATAAACCTCATTACTTCAAAGTCAGAGAAAATACTTTGATCAATTCTAACCTGTATGCAAGAACCCTCACACCAGAAACACTAATGTGCAGTCGTGAAACTCGCTCGACTAATTGGAAGGAGAAGAAACCTACTATGGAGTTATCTTTAGCTTCTGGTACCTAGCAGCAGTGTGTGGGCATGAGGCAAAGTGACCACCCCCACACAGCACTGCGTGTGTGCGCTCTCCAGTCCCTGTTCACAGTGCACATAGCCACATAGTGGATGAAGCAGCCATACCTCCAACCACACGCCCAGTGCACATAGCCAGTGATGAAGCAGCCATACCTCTAGCCACACGCACAGCTCCAGAGTGGACTGCCCATGAAGTAGGGGACTGAAAGGTGTTCTCTTCAGGCCCCCACCGCTCTCAGCTGGAGGCCTCCTCTGTTCCAGTCTGTTCCCGCTCGCTCGCTCCCTCTGTTCCCGCTCTCTTGCTTCCTCTCACTTCTGGTACAGCTGCCTCAACTTCACCCAACCGTCGGCTGTCTAGCTGTTGCTGTGTTGCTCTTGACAGGAAGCAAAATGACAGAGAGCGACACAACCGCAACTCCCTCTCTCTCTCTCTCTCTCTATCACACACACACACACACACACACACACACACACACACACACACACACACACACACACACACACACACACACACACACACACACACACACACACACACAGCGCTTCCGCCTCTTATAAGCAGCACCAACATTTCTGTCACTTTTACAAACCAGCCCTGAGGAGATACGCCTCTGAGTCACAGATGACATTCGAGGTTGAGAGAGAGAGAGAGAGAGGAGGGAGAGAGAGAGAGAGAGAGAGGGAGGGCGAGAGAGAGAGAGAGAGAAAACAGGAACCAAGAGATTTCTGCTACTTCTCATGCCTTTGTTGGGCTATTCCATGTTGCTTTGCCTTTGAGAGCTGCATGTTTTTCTACTGTACACCTGTAACTCGGTTAGAGGCCTTCATCTCTACACCTGTAACTCAGTTAGAGGCCTTCATCTCTACACCTGTGACTTAGAGGCCTTCATCTCTACACCTGTGACTCAGTCAGAGGCCTCCATCTCCTCTACACCTGTGACTCAGTCAGAGGCCTTCATCTCCTCTACACCTGCGACTCAGTCAGAGGCCTTCATCTCCTCTACACCTGCGACTCAGTCAGAGGCCTTCATCTCCTCTACACCTGTGACTTAGAGGCCTTCATCTTTAGACCTGTGACTTAGAGGCCTTCATCTCCTCTACACCTGTGACTCAGTCAGAGGCCTTCATCTCCTCTACACCTGTGACTTAGAGGCCTTCATCTCCTCTACACCTGCGACTCAGTCAGAGGCCTTCATCTCCTCTACACCTGTGACTTAGAGGCCTTCATCTCCTCTACACCTGTGACTCAGTCAGAGGCCTTCATCTCCTCTACACCTGTGACTCAGTCAGAGGCCTTCATCTCCTCTACACCTGTGACTTAGAGGCCTTCATCTCCTCTACACCTGTGACTTAGAGGCCTTCATCTCTACACCTGTGACTCAGTCAGAGGCCATCATCTCTACACCTGTGACTTAGAGGCCTTCATCTCCTCTACACCTGTGACTCAGTCAGAGGCCTTCATCTCCTCTACACCTGTGACTCAGTCAGAGGCCTTGACAGAATTGTGTGAACATGAACACTGTGAACCGTCAAACGCACAGTGCAGTCAAAAGGGTGGTCCAAGGCCTAAAGTGAGTCATCGGACTGTGGGTATTATTTGGGTTCAGATGTGCACTAGGTCTACAGTGGCCCTTACATGATGTCCTGGTTTAAAGTCACTTCCCTCTCAGTAAACCACGCTCACCACAGTGTATTATGCTCAGAGTGCACTGATCTGCCTGGGAAAAAAACACCAGTGTTGGATGTACTCAAGTGTATGTCACTTTTGTGAATGGCAGGGCAGACAGACACTGCAGTAAAGAAATGGTCCAGGAAATGGCTACAGTTTTATTTTTATGTCTGAAGAGGCACACAGGTGAAAAAAAGATGAAGAAAAGCATTGTAGTGGCCAAACAATGTAAATTGAAATTGCTAAGTGAATTAATTTGATTATACTGTATGTATGTTAAGCTCTCTCAGACTTATCACTTATACTTAACAGCCTGGCTACTAAAGCTAACAGCCTGGCTACTAGCTAACAACAAGACTACACAGATGCTGCACAGATGCTGCTACTCTCTTTGGCGTTGGTGTGGTCTCAGGGCTATCTGCGCCGGACACACCTGTAGGGATGATGGTCAGGTGCTCTGAGTTACAGGGTCTGGCTAGGAGCAGAATACCAAACACACCTGCAGTGTGCACTCTTCCCAGTCCAGTTTCTCCCGACATGAGGAAAATCCACCTTTCTCGCAGGTACCTGCTAATCTGCCAGAGGTTAAAAGCATTACATTGTCTTTACAAGGTCTTGGCAATCTCCCATGATCTCTCTCTTTCTCTTTTTTTCTCTCTTTCTCTTTCTCTCTCTCTCTGTCTTACTCTCTCTCTCTCTCTCTCTATCTTTCTCTCTCTGTGTCTGTCTGTCTCTCTCTCTCTCTCTCTCTCTCCTGTGTAGCGCTGGACTTTGTCCTATTATGTTATGAGGAAGTCTTCAAACTATTCCAGCTGTGTTCTGAGAGTGTGGATCCGACTGGGCGAGACGTTGTCAGGACAAAGATGTGAAGACCCCTGAGAGACCACACCGAAAGGAGCAAGTGGAGTGATTTTTCACAAAGGTACCCCAGTCCTCAAAATATGATTTGCGTATGTGTCTCTTGCTCTCGTTGTTTTGTCTTTTCCACACAAGGTACTCCGGCTCACAAAATGTCTATTGGAATATGTCTTTCGTACTTTTTAGCCATTTTTTTTACTGTTTACTGTTTTGTTTTTTCAAAGTGACATGCTCAGGCACTATACGGTATTGGGTATAGTAGTATGGACCTGGTAGGTTGAGTTAGAATGTTGTATTTATATGAATAATGACACATAGTTTGAGCTACACTTGTACGGACTTGTAAGTGTCGCTTTAAATCTGGTATATCTGGGTGATATATCTACATAAAATGACACTTCAAATTTGTGATGCATCCACTCACTACAACAGGCTGGCACACATTCTCACATAGACAAAAAAGTTATTTCAGGTTGAAGTCTTTTTTCTCGGCAGTCAGGCCATTGGTGAGATCAGAACTAATCTTACCTTTCCGGCCTCTGAGATATGTTTATGGCACCATAAACGATGCGTCTCTTGGACAATATCTTCTGAGGTGTGTTGCTAGGTGGTGGCTAAGAGCTAGTAAAGAACACTGGGTCAGTGTTAATTATTTAACACTAATTATAAACATGCAGTGACCGGTTGCTCTGAATTTCAGCAAAATATGCCAACTGGTTATTCAGGGTTAATATCTGCTAGACTGAATTGCTGGCCACGCATTATGTAGGTGGTGATTAATTATACAGTCTGCTAAAATTACAACTGATTAAATACCGTGTTGTCCAAGGCCGGCCCTCAGGGTTTTATCAGTTTTGTTGATTTCCGGCGAGGTCAGTTAGCAATGATGGGAGATAACGTCTCCATGCTAACCTATGTTACAGTATAATAAAAACTGCTGATGCATTCTTGAAAGAGCTAACAAAAAATGATTAAATCATAAGTAGTGAATGAGTAAGTGCAATACTGATGTCCGTTCAGTACAGTGTATGTAGTCACACAGTTATTACAAAACATCTTCAAAGGACACTGATGTGAACTCGACATGTTTCTGTGATCTCTGATTTATCCTGTTGCATTTGTGAGAAGCTGTAGTGTCTCGTGACGTATAGGCTACCGGGGAAAGAACATACTCCTCCGTCTGTCAACAGCATAGTTTGCTTAATCACACCTTAACTGAAGAGCCAGAACAATAGCAAAAGTGCTCTCCCTCAAGCCAAACATCAAGGAACACATTCAAAGCTGAAACCACAATTGATGAAAATCCTGTCAAACTTGTTTGGGAATTCCTTTAGACCATAGAGATGGCAGTGTGAAACTGAGTGAATAATTAACTAGGTTTGCTACTTCAGTAAAAGCAGGTTATAATGGAGTGCTTGATCTGAACTGATTTGACTCCATCAGTATCATTATCTACAGTGGACATGATATTAGCATTAGAATTTTGTGCAATCTAACTCCTAAAACAGGGGTTTCACCAAAGACAGTCCAAGATGTTCCAAAGCAGCGATCCCTACAGCTTTGAGACCAGCAGTTATGATGGCTCCGTCATGTCCAAGTGGGTTTGGAGACTTTCAGACATGTCTTTGCTACTTATTTATTTATTTATTTACTTCAAGATAGTTTGACACTTTTTGTATGTCTCCCCTACATTTTCAGTGGCTTCTCAGTTGAAACCTCTTCCCAAACGTCAAATATGTCAAGACCAAGTGGCAAATCTATATACTGTGAGTAGGCCACTGGTCAAAATGTAACTGTTGTGGTTCTGTGCGTTTAAATTTGTAATTATAATTTACATTCTTTGCAAACGCAAAGATTTGTTTCGGAGGGCAGGTTTGTGAGTGCATGTTATTATCTCCTTTTGAGCAGTGCAGAGGAAAGAATATGCCGAGAACATCAACAAGCAGATGGGCCGCTTCCAGTACAAAGTGGAGGTACTGAACTCCCACAATGCATTTCTGCCTCTCAGACACTTACACCTGAGATCAAACAATAGACCATTTGACATCGGGACTAAATACACATTGTAACAGAGATGCACATAAAAAAATTATTCGATACAAACAACATAAAACCCTAAAGCCTAAACCAGAAAAGAGGAAAATGAAACATGGCCTGTGCCATCTATGCGAAATCATACCATTTTAGATATTTTTTTAGAGATTTTTATAAGACGTTTAAAGATGCATGTTGTTAGTTTATGTTTAATTGTTTAACTTTGTTTAGTTGTTTAACTACTCCTCTATTTTGATCTACTTATTAAGCTATGTACATCTAAGAAAGCTTTGTTTATACTTGTTCCTATAATGCTCCTGTTGTATTTTAAAAGCTGACGAAATATGTTTGTTCATAATGTGTGTGTTTTAGAGTTGTAGGTCGCTTTGGAGAAAACTGTGGACTTTACTAAAACTGTAGCTGTAACTGTAGCTGTACCTGTAAGTGATGATCTGAAATGTGCTGTGCAGCACCTGTTCACGTGTGACGTGGACGGGCAGGACATGAGGGTGGATGACTGTGTGGAGCAGCTGAAGCTGCTGGAGGCCATGGGCAGTGTGTGGGGCCAGGACATGATCCTGCAGGTGCATGACAGCAGTCTGCAGCTCATCGACATCGAGACCAAGGTGGGTACTGTACCTGTCTCACCACTCACCTGTCTGAGGCTAGCTGAAGGCCTGAGAAAGGAGTTTTGTTTGACAGGTTAGCAGTAAGACAGGTGTGTCCCAATGAGTTAGAAATTAAAATCACTACAGACCAATATATATATATATATATATATATATTTAAGATTGTGCAGAAATGTCAGTATGTCCATGCTAATGCCCTCAGCCCTTGGTTAGGCCTGCTTTTGCATTTCATGTAGCATTAAAATAAATGAACTTTCCCATGATACTCTAATTTGTTGAGGTATTCCAGTAGCAGCAACCTGTAGTAGCAGATTGGGTTGGCTGTGTGTTGTAGAGGCTGCTGTGTAATAATGTTCAGCTTTGATCCTGTTATCTGTCTGTGTTATTTCCTCTCTAACCTGCCACCCTTTAATTCTCTCCTCTCTCTTTCACATTCTCTGTCATCCCTTCATTGTGTGCTCCTCCACATCTTTCCTCATATTCACCCTCTCTGGGCTGTTCCCTCATATTCACCCTCTCTGGGCTGTTCCCTAATATTCACCCTCTCTGGGCTGTTCCCTTCTATTCACCCTCTCTGGGCTGTTCCCTTCTATTCACCCTCTCTGGGCTGTTCCCTCATATTCACCCTCTCTGGGCTGTTCCCTCATATTCACCCTCTCTGGGCTGTTCCCTAATATTCACCCTCTCTGGGCTGTTCCCTAATATTCACCCTCTCTGGGTTGTTATTCACCCTCTCTGGGCTGTTCCCTTATCTTCACCCTCTCTGGGCTGTTCCCTCATATTCACCCTCTCTGGGCTGTTCCCTTATCTTCACCCTCTCTGGGCTGTTCCCTCATATTCACCCTCTCTGGGCTGTTCCCTTATCTTCACCCTCTCTGGGCTGTTCCCTCATATTCACCCTTTCTACTCCTCGGCCTTTACCATGCCTTCCTCGACGTCCTGCCTCCTACTTTGCTCTTTGTCCGCCTTTCCTCTGCCGTTCATGCTTATTTCTACACCCCATCTCTTCTCTCCTCTTTTCCTGCTTTTCACTCACCTCATTGTCCCCTCCTCTCTCTCGTCACATTTGCTATCCTCTATGCTCCTCTCTTCTTCCTCCTCTCCTCTCCTCCTCTGTCTCCGTCTTCTCTCACCTCCCCTCCCCTCTCTTCTCACGTCTCCTTTTCTCCCATCCTCTCTGCTGTTTTTTGCTCTCATCTCATCCTGTTGACTCCTCTCTGCTGCTCTTCTCCTCTCTGCTGCTCTTCTCCTCTCTGTTCCTGTCCTCCTCTACACTTCTCATCTCTCCTCTCTTCTCCTCTCTGCTGCTCTTCTCCTCTCTGCTCCTGTCCTTCTCTACACTCCTCCTCTCCGTTGCTCTTCTCCTCCTGTCTCCTCTCTCCTTCACTCCTTCTCCACGCATGCTCATTCCTCCTCTCCTGCTCTCTCTCTTCTCTCACCACGCTTCCCCTCTACACTCCTCTTGCTACACTCCTCCTCTCTGCTCCTCTTCTCCATTCTCCTCACCCCCTCATCTCCCCTCTCCTCTCCCCCCAATCTCTCCCCTCTCCTCTCACCTCCCCATCTCTCCTCCTCACTGGCATTCTCCCCTCTCCTCTCACCCACCAATCTCTACCCTCTCCTCTCATCCCCCCATCTCTCCCCTCTCCTCTCACCTCCCCATCTCCCCTCCTCACTCTCATTCTCCCCTCTCCTCTCACCCCCCCATCTCTCCCCTCTCCTCTCACCCCCTCGTCTCCCCTCCTCTTTGCTGTCTTTATTCTGCCTCCTCCTCTCTCGTGCCTCCCTCTACTCTCTCGTGCCTCCTCTCCCTCAGGAGGAGCTGGAGAGGCATCCCGCCGGGAGTGTGCTGGGTGTGCAGGCCCTGCTGGACGGCTGCGTCTACAACTCCCTGCTGACCGTGGCCGTGCGGGAGGAGGGCAAGGCAGGAATCAGCGTCTTTATGTTCCAGTGCGACAGCCTGAGGGTCAGTGTCATTCAGGGGTGTTAGATGGAGTAATTCAGTCTGAGGGTCAGTGTCATTCAGGGGCTGTTAGATGGAGTAATCCAGCCTGAGGGTCATTCAGGGGTATTACATGGAGTAATCCAGCCTGAGGGTCAGTGTCATTCAGGGGTGTTACATGGAGTCATCTAGTCTGAGGATCAGTGTCATTCAGGGGTGTTACATGGAGTCATCCAGTCTGAGGGTCATTCAGAAATGTTACATGGAGTCATCCAGTCTGAAGGTCAGTGTCATCCAGGGGTGTTACATAGAGTAATCCAGTCTGAGTGTCATTCAGGGGTGTTACATAGAGTAATCCAATCTGAGGGTCATTCAGGGATATTACATAGAGTAATACAGTCTGAGGGTCAGTGTCATTCAGGGGTGTTACATAGAGTAATGCAGTCTGAGGGTCAGTGTTATTCAGCGGTGTTACATGGGGTCATCCAGCAATGCTGAAAGACTCATCTGCCTCATAGGCACTGCACATGATGGGGAAGGCATTTTCTTATATGCGAATCGCTTTGTGGCTGTGACTTACATGTGGGAATTAGAATTTCTTTTTGGAATATCCTAATAACACATTCTTGATGGAACCTACTGAAATGATTCTATTCTTTTCTAGCAGTTTTTAGCTATGAAGAACTTTTTTGACAAGATCGATTTTGTCAGGTTTCTACAAAGTTCCAACTCGTTCCAGGCCACCTACTCAGAGGTTCTTCACAAGGGTGATACAAATTCATACACAAATGTTTTCCGTATTTATTATTTATCTAGGCGGACTATATCAAACAAGGTCTAGACAGAGCCCTCATGCACAGAAGAGATGACCGTGGAGATTTCAGACAACCAAGGTAAACATACTCAGAAGCAAAAACATTGTGACCACATACATGTAGTCTGTGACTCTAATAACAGCTTCAGCACAATATGCTGTGCACTGGTGGGTGCCTACCAAAAACAGATTAGTTCCACAACGTTTGAGCTCTGCTGATAAAGACATGCAATGGCCATACTGGCGGCAGATGCTGCTGACATGACACATGCTGCTGGTGTTTTAGGGACGCCATGAGGGCCATGCTGGCTGCCAGGATGAATGGTGCTCAGCATAACAGACCCCCTTCGGAGGACTGGGACCCCCCACAGCCCTCCCCCATGGAGTGGGACGCCCCAGACTACGGTGAGCCAGCACCCAGCAGATAAAGCCTTATCTGGGGAGGAGAACTCTGCCTCCTGGAAACAGGCCTTCTGTTTGTTTGTGGAAGAGAGATAGAGAGAGAAAGAGGTGGGGTATCGGACAGCTCGGCGCTGGTACGGTTACATGACCTATAGTAAAACTGGGAGGTGGAGTGTGTGACTGGGAGTCGCTGGGAGGGGGCTTAGTGATTCCTCGTTTATGGTGTTTTATTGGTTTCTTCCCAAGAATGTAGCACACCCCTCCCTGGGTGTGTCGGGAACAATCTCTGGCAAAACAGTTAAAGCAACACTAAGTAGTTTTCGTCTTCAGTCGCCCTACAGGTTGGAAGCGGAATTGTCTCTCATTCCAACTACTGAAAGATGGCCCGCTCCTCCAAACTTACTTAGAGCGGTTATAGCCCACGGAGGGTGACAAAAAGAATTCAGAAATGCATTTTACTTAGTTACAAGTTGATGAACTACTGAAATGGTTAAGGTTGAAAAAACTGCTTAGTGTTGCTTTAAGGAGTGTGCATTTTCAGACAAAACAATCCCACTAAGGAGTTTGTCCCACTTGAATTAAGAGCGAGAGAGTAACAATCTCTGACTGCATGGGGCATAGCCAGACAACCAGGACAGTAGCACATAACTCTGGGCCGCATACACAAGCAGTGTCTGTACAGTAGGCCCCCTTTCTTTCTGTATTTCTCATGCATCTGGCTCGCCAGCGCCCCCTACCCACACTGGGCAGTAGGGCAGTCAGTCCCACTCATCCCCTGCTTCCACCCCTGCACACAACAACCAGCAGAAGCAACGTGCCGCCACTCTGTTGTGTTGTCTGTGTTATAAGATAATAAGATAAGAAATGCTTACCATGACTGAGCAGATGTATGCATGTGTATGCATGTGAGACTGTGTGTGTGTGTGTGTGTGATGGTGGAAACATGTCATCCTGTTTATCTGGTCAGCATGGCACAGGAAGGGCAGTCAGTGTTGATGTGCTCCACCCACCCCCCTCTCTCTCCCCCTCTCTCTCCCTCTCCCTCTCCCTCTCCCTCTGCAGACGATAGTCCCTTGCCCACACCCAGTCCTGCACCAACACCTGCCACACCCCCAGCACTAACACCTGCCACACCCCCAGCACCAACACCTACCACCCCCCCATCCAGACAGCCGGTGCCTGTGCAGGGGCGACCAGAGCCTCGGCAGCCACCCCCCCCACCCCCAGAGAGGACCCCCACCCCTCAGCCCTACACGGAGAAGGAGAGGAATGTGGTCTGTATTTCATTCACCTTCACTGAGCTGGAATTAGACCCAGAAAGACATTAATGTCCTTGCTTAGGGACTTTGCACATTTCTACTCAGTTGTCTCTCAAAGCCGAAATGCAGCAACTCTTTTAACCTCTGGGACACTAGCTGTTGTTAGGTTTTAGATGTAGAACCCTCTAAACCCCAACCCATGATTTGGAAGGTACAGAGAAACATTCGGCCTAACTCAACATATTCTACTGAAGCGTTCAGCACAGTAATCCCTATAGAACTGAGCTTTCATATTGGCCAAACGTACAGAAGTGGGCTAGATCAGACTTGCTCAACAGTGAAGCATCTGTTTAATACACTCAGAGCCTGACAGTGAGGTGCCATAGTAGGTAGACACAAGGATAAAAATAACAAAATTGGAGAAGCACGTCACCAAAATATAAATGTAATTAAGGTGCACAACAAAAATGAAGGTGCGGTAAGCTTCGAAATGTTACTATCCCTTTTTTGTTGCGCACCTTAATTAAAATATACGTTACGGTTACATCTGTGTTGCTCTGATTTTGTTATTTTTATTTTCAACACTGTGCCTCATCGTTGATGCACCAGATGTACACAGAAGCGTGTGGATCTACTCCTAATAGGTAGAGAGGACACAGAAGCGTGTGGATCTACTCCTAATAGGTAGAGAGGACACAGAAGCACAGTGGATCTACTTCTAATAGGTAGAGAGGACACAGAAGCGTGTGGATCTACTCCTAATAGGTAGAGAGGACACAGAGGTGCGGTGAATCTACTCCTAATAGGTAGAGAGGACACAGAAGCACAGTGGATCTACTCCTAATAGGTAGAGAGGACACAGACGTGTGGTGAATCTACTCCTAATAGGTAGAGAGGACACAGAAGCGTGTGGATCTACTCCTAATAGGTAGAGAGGAGGGTGTGGATCTACTCCTAATAGGTAGAGAGGAGGGTGTGGATCTACTCCTAATAGGTAGAGAGGAGGGTGTGGATCTACTCCTAAAAGGTAGGGAAGACACAGAAGTGCGGTGAATCTACTCCTAATAGGTAGAGAGGACACAGACGTGCGGTGAATCTACTCCTAATAGGTAGAGAGGAGGTTTCAATGTTCCATGCTCCCTCCACAGGACATCCTGAATCACCTGATAAACGACATAGAGGTGTTCATGGGCAGAGTGTCAGCCGTCGCACCAAAACAGAAAAAGAAGAAAAAGAAGATGATGAAGAAAAAGAAGAAGCCCAAAAGTAAAATACACCAGCTCAAATAAAATCACCAAAGAAAAACATTTTTCATTTTAGTCGCTACATATGCCCAAACTCTAATTTCAAATGCTGGGTAGCCCTGGGTGAGAATACCAATAAAACTATTCTATGATTAATATAATCTCTGCACGATCTCACTCACTATGTTTCTCTTTTGAAGTTATTGTGGGCATGCCTTCTCCAGTTGAGTTTGAGGTCTGCTTCCAGAAAATCAAGTTTGGTTTCAACCTACTGGTAAGTTCCACTGGTGGTACAGACCTCACATTCAGGCCTTGTGTCTTGTGTCACCTGCACTCCTTCCTCTTCTGCAATGTTAGGGAGAACTGAAGGGGAAGATCAACGACCCAAGTGCTGAGGACCTGGTCCATGTCTTCTTCTCCATCCTCACTTACGTAAGATAATGACTTCTCCATCCTCACTTACTGTATGTAAGATCATGACTTCTTCAACCTCACTTACTGTATGTAAGATCATGACTTCTCCATCCTCACTTGTATAAGATCATGACTTCTCCATCCTGACTTACTGTATGTAAGATCATGACTTCTCCATCCTCACTTATGTAAGATCATGACTTCTCCATCCTCACTTATGTAAGATCATGACTTCTCCATCCTCACTTATGTAAGATTATGACTTCTCCATCCTCACTTATGTAAGATCATGCCTTCCAAACTGTCATCTCTGTAGCACATGCGAGTGTTTCCTTTACCCATTAAAGCTTGCTAAACCACTGATACTGATGGCCCTGGGTTGCCTAGTAAAGGATATAGATAAATAAATAAGGTGCAGAGTGCACACAGCAGCAAGAGTGGTGTGCACGACAGAGGCATATTGCAGAGTCCAATGTATTACACGACAGAGTCATATTGGCACAGAGTCCAGTGTAATGCACAGCAGTAGTTATACTGAACAGAGTCCAGTGTAATGCCCAGCAGTAGTTATATTGCACAGCAGATGTGATACACATCAGTAGTCATATTGCACAGAGTCCAGTGAGACGCACAGCAGTAGTGATACTGCACACCAGATGTGATGAACAGCAGTAGTGATACTGCACAGCAGATGTGATGTGGCCTGTGGTTGCCCCTGCTGCAGCTGGTGAACTACTGCCCCGAGGAGATGCCCCCCTCCATCATAGTGCCCCTGCTGACCCCCGAGTGCATCCGGCTGCTGAGCGAAGAGGCCACAGTCGAGGAGGACCAGTTCTGGCAGACGCTGGGGGACGCCTGGAACATCCCCAGGTAGGCACACCTGATGGCCCAATCAACACAACACACAGTCTTGTGATGTGGCTCGTCTCCTGACCAAAAGGCCTACAGAATTAGTGGTTCTAAATACACACATGCATGCACATACACAGATACACACACATACACATACACACATGCACGTACACACATACACATACACACATGCACGTACACACATACACACACACACACACACACACACACACACACACACACACACACACACACACACAAATACTCGCACACAAGCTTATCCTGCCTAAACAGACATCAAGGAAAGGAAAGATGTTGCTGTGGGGGTCTGTTGCTGTCTGGCCTGTTAAACACAAGTGTGTGATCTGTCCTGTCAGCACACAGTGGCCGGACGATGATGAGGAGATTCCTGAGTACACGCCTGTGTTTGATGATGGCTGGCAGCCCCCAGACGCTGAGCCGGAGAGCCAACCGCCCAGCCGCACACCAAGCAGGCCACCCAGCCAGCCAATCAGCAGGCCAGCCAGCCAACCAATCAGCAAGCAGCCCAGCCAGCCAATCAGCAGGCAGCCCAGCCAGCACTCCAGAAAGGATGCACCACAGGTCACACACACACACGAGTCAAAACAGACGTGCACCAACGGACATGCATTCATATTAAATATGCTTACAGTCAGACCCAGACACACACAACCCCACACACATACAGGCAAATACTGTACAAACATACACGCATGCACACAAAAACTTTCTCTTTCTCTCTCTCTCTCTCTCACACACACACACACACAAACACACATACTCACTCTAACTCACACAATCTGAACGTTACACCCAATTCTTCAGAATCTGAGACCTCCAGCATGTGATGCACTGCTGCTGCCCCATCACACTAAAGTGTTCCAATCTCTTCACAGAGCTCGTGGAAACCCCCTGCAGAAGAGAAAGAGTATGAATAACCTACTTTTTAAAAAAACTTTTAAACTCTCCTTTAAACTTTTTATCTTTCAACTAGTGACCTCTTTTAATTGTTAGCTCTGTGGCACTTTCAGATTGTTCATTGTAAAATGCAGTATAAATGTATTATTATTATTATTATTATTATTATTATTATTATTAAGGTCTGTGGATAATGAAGTGTTGGTCTCACCCACCACCATATGCCCGTGTGTTCCTCCGCAGTGTCGAGGAGGACCCTGCCAGCTTCATGCGTGTCATCTTTGACTTCACTGCTAGGAACCAGAGAGAGCTCAGCATCTCAAAGGGAGAAATCGTTCAGGTGAATTAAAATGCATGTTACCTCAAAAAGACTTTGGGCACAACATGAGTTACAATCAGAGTGTGATTTGTCAAAAAACAAACAAACAAAAAAAACAAACATTGGCCGGGTTTGCCAGTTAAGAACCTTCTTAACGAACCTTCTAATCTTTGTTAATATGCTCCCACCTGAAGTTCTGGTATAACATGTGGCGTCCGACTGAACTCATCAATGCTAAGAAGCATTTTGGGAGACGTGGTTGTTTCTTACGGGAGCCTTTAGAAGGCTCTAAAGAAGTTCTTAACGCTAAGAACTTCTTAACTGCATCTGGGAAACCAGGCCATTGAGTGATTTATCTTGCTTAACTAGGCCTACCACATGTCTTGCAATATTTTAAAAAATATTTCGGAAGATAAAAATAAAAATAAAAATAAATGGACAGAGGCAGGGATAGGAAAACAAAGAGGAAAATCCACCCCTTTCGTCCTTACTAATTATACAATTAGTCTATGCAAAACTGGTACAGTACACCTGTGGTAACTAAACCAGCAGGAAATGGTTACTAGTGTGATTGTATGTTTCTTCCCAAATCGTATTTGGGTCACTATGCGTAAAAAAGCCTCTTGCAGGTGCATATGTGCACAAGTGTTGTGTGTTGTGGAAACGTGTCCTCTGGTGTCTGCAGCTGTTGGACATGTCCAGACAGTGGTGGAAAGTACGGAACAATGATGGAGAGGAAGGTTTCGTGCCAAACAACGTTCTGGAGCCACTGGACAAAAAGGAAGAGGTAACCACATGGTCACCTGTGTAACTGGCCCATGAACCAGGCAGATTTTTATTCAAGTTAAAAAGGTAGTAATGCATATCTCAGTGATTCATTTCTTGTATTCCTTCGACCCAAGCTGGACGATTTGGATATATTTTATGATTAGTTTTGTGCCTAGCATCTCATTTCACTGGTTAAGGTATTTCAAGGGTCTCTCAGCCTTAGAATGATTTTTGTTTGGGGTTTGAGTTACCACTAAGTTATGGTCCTCCCCTGGCACGGTTAAAAACTTAAGTGCTATCTGGTCTCTTTCAAAAAGATTTTTAATCAATTGGTTTGTCTTCCAATGAATTGTTTTCACTGCAGGACCAACAGCAGGTGGTGGCCAATCCAAACTTGACCAGGAAATCCAAACCAGCAGAGGTGAGGGCCTGGTTGGAGTACAAGGGATTCAACAAGATGTGAGTGCTTCCTTACATATGACGGATAGTAGACGGATAGTAGCGGATAGTAGACGGATAGTAGCGGATAGTAGCGTGTTTAACACATTTCAGCAGCAGACAGCTTCAGTTATATAAATGATCCAGTCTTAATTAAAGACTAAGTTAATGCATATAATTTGTTTCTACATGTTTCTGTGTGCAGATATTAAAGGTGCTATGGGATTGTGGTCAAAACTGGTACTGCAGTGAAATTTAAAATGCTGTGAACCGTTGTTTCCCCTCTAGAAGAAGTCAAAAACATAAAGAATTTGCATTTTAAAGGTGTACTTCCACGAGAAACCGTTTAGTACTTGCTCTTTTGAAATATGATAGGTCACCCCGAGTTGCATATGCATGCTGCATATCAAAATGTTTTCCTATCCCCGTTTTCTATATCAGTCAAAAGAAGACAATAGGCGGAAAAACGACCCAATGCTAAAAGTGCCTCCGGCGTGACGTAGACGCGGAGATACATATAAGAGAAACTGACCGAATGGGCTTTAATTAAATAATGTTAGCCTGTTTGACTGACTGGCATAAGATTAGCAGGCTAGTTGAATGACTGAACTGCATTTAGCCGGGCACTTGCAGTGTTTTGTCATGCAAATATTACCATTCTGAAACGTTCATTGACAAACGGTCAGGAAGCGACTGTGCTTGTGCCATCTCTCCTTCCTCTTCGGATTCAGGATCAAACACATACAGCTGTATCTCCGTAGACATTCTGTGTGCAGTTTTAGCGCTGTCAAGTTGACTTGGCCCTTTACCACTCTGCTATCAAGTTGACTGTGGGGCAAAGGAAGCTGCAGGGAGCGTGCCTCTGGTGAAATCGTGTCGTTCTCCCCGCCCCACCCCCTCTTCATCATTGTCCATAAAACAGCCTGAAACAGAAGCACTAGAACATTTTTTTTATTAACACTAGCGCACAGGGCAATTATTAATACTAGAGAACACCGCAAAATTAATGAAAACACGATGGAAGTACACCTTTAATAGGCACATTTGTTTGGCTGTACTGTTGTTTTCAGTAAATCTTTTTTTTAGTTTCACATTTCCCTAATCTCTTGTGATGCATCAAGGCCATTTGATAATTACTGGCTGTAAATTTGTTACATATTGCACCTTTAATTAAGGTAGACACATTAGATTATCTTCTGTGCTCTTCTAATCCTGTCAGTGACAGGGCACTGTTGGTAATGGGGCACTATGTGGTAGCCATGTTGGGTTATCCTGTCAGTGACAGGGCACTGTTGACAATGGAGCACTATGTGGTAGCCATGTTGGGTTATCCTGCCAGTGACAGGGGAGTGTTGGTAATGGGGCACTATGTGGTAGCCATGTTGGGTTATCCTGTCAGTGAGAGGGGAGTGTTGGTAATGGGGCACTATGTGGTAGCCATGTTGGGTTATCCTGTCAGTGAGAGGGCACTGTTGACAATGGGGCACTATGTGGTAGCCATTTTGGGTTATCTTGAGCTGTACCTCTTGCTGCTCCCCTCAGCACGGTGCGCTGTCTGGGCATGCTCAGTGGAGCCTCTCTGCTCGGCATGACTCGAGAGGAGCTGAAGATGGTGTGTCCTGACGAGGGGGGGCGGGTCTTCTTCCAGCTGCAGAACGTCAAGTCAGCAAACGCTGTGAGTAACCATGGCAACCCCGGTCAGCCACATCATTCACAGGGGGCTGTTTGTTGATGGCCTGTTCTTTCTCTCTCACTTCTCATTTCAGTTGGCAGGTGAAGTCAGACATCTGGAATAATGACTAAGGATCAACTGAACCTGATGGACAATCTAAAGGACTGAAACCTTACAAGGACTGCCATTGTATCCAGAAACAAGGACCAGAACCTCTGGCTAAACCATCTTTACACACGTCTTAAAGAAGCACCAGAGAAGATCCTTTGAAAACCACTGTACTGTACTTTACTGTAAATGTATGCTCTTAATTTAAGTATGAGTCTGTAATTCTTGCCTTTCCTATGGTGACATGAAGCTGCCCTCTGGGATTCTCTGTTCTGCTTGTTTCCCTGGAAACAAATATCACACCTGATGCCCATGCAGCCTACACATGTTCAATTATGTTCAAAACAACTTCATTCCCACATAAGAGACACTTTAAGCCAGTATTAATGTTCACCTGTGTTTTGCCATAAATAATATTTGTTCTAGCACTGTAAGGAGTTATACGACATTCCTCCCTGCCTTGTTCATCTCTCCAGTCATAAATGTATAATGCTGTGGTAAAGAATTAATGATTCAGCTCAATTTGATTAGATGATTCTGCAGTGATTAAATAAAACAAATGACATGTTTTATATGTTATTTCTGGAATAGCTTTGGTGCGATTTGTATGTGAGGCTTATTGCGCTATAAACTCAAGTTCACGAATCAAAGGAAATGCCAGGCAACCGGATGAATACACATGCTTTATTTCATTGTAGCATTACAGATGTACTGTACCAGCAGAGAAGCTTCCAGGAGTCTGTGAAACATTGCTTTTTGTGTGAAAGTATACCAGTGACTACATAAAAAAAACTGGTCAAATCAAACCTATCATTTTTGAAGAGCATACAAAACACCCACACTCCCACACACACACACGCAACAAAAATGACAAAAACACAAGGAAAAACAAGCATGGTTCAAACTTGTATAATTTCACATGAACATCAAAGAAACTATCTAGGTGTATACAATGTAAAACCGTGGATTGCTAACACTGCTGGCTTGACTTCAGTGTACGCTCCTGGGTGCCCTTAGTCTGGCTGGTAGGAGTGGGCTGCTGTGAATGTGCACTGATCTTTAACATGGTGCCTCAATAGTGGATATTGAGTGGAAGTGCATATTTCACATATTCCACACAAGCAATCTTCAGCCAGCACAGATGAAACGTTTTGGAACAAACCTATGTAAAAATATGAAAAATGCCAACAAACGGTGTTTAGGGATGGGTATAAAGTATAACTTCTTCATCAGTATGAGTAATGAGATAGTATTTCAAACGTGTCTCACAGCATTGCCAAACAGGAGACTTTAAAATGTTTTAAAAGCTCTTATCAACCTGGCTTACCACAGATTGTGTCTGATTAACTCCATGTATCTGTGGACATATCTGTGGAGCTGAGTTTGCTCACGCTAACACTTAGCCAATTAGTCAGATCGGGATCAGGGTCTACACATGTTCATCAGTGTGAAAGGAATAAGATTTGTATTTGGAAACCAAGGCTTTTCTATAGTATACTGCCCATCAGATGAAGAGTGTTTCCATTGAGACTAATTAGATCTACACAGAAATCCTTACAAACACATAATACATAAAAAGTCTGTGACAACAAAAATAAAAAATAATGACAATTAGGAAAACAAAAAGTCAGTTTGTTTGCTAATTAATACACATACAATGGCAATCATCTGAAACAGCTCAGTGTTCATGGTTTGTGCTGCTACCACTCACCACATGAGTTAATAAATGGTCTGTATAAACTGCTAATGTCTCTCTGTTATATAAAAAAATACTTTTTTATATTCACGCAAAAATCATAGCTATCCACTTAAGTCTCTACATATGACACCCTTTCACAGTGAGACCTCCCAGCACTGTGAGGACCAATCAGGCGGTCCTCATGCTGAGACACACAAGTGATGATGTAGACATGCATGGTCCCCACAATAGGGGAGAAACAAGTACATGTGCACAGTGATGCCTTGGGCTCCAAGGGAGGAGGGAGCAGTCACTCAGAGGCAGAGGCAGACATCATAGATTCAGAAGGTTAAAGTCCTGCCAGATATCTACTCTCTGAACCAGCCCATCCTAATAAGGAAAACTCTTTAATCAGGTAGACGAGCTTATTAGTAAAAGAGATAAGAGCACAGGCAAAAGAAAATACATGGCAGGACTTTAACTTTCTCAAAACGGTTTTGTCCACCTCTGCACAGAAGCAAGACCATGATGCAGACCATGATGATTAATGATGACCATGATGACAAACAGAATACCCAAGAGCCCTGACCTGTGCGCCGGGTTATCTGAAATGGAGCGCAGGTACAGATGGTTAGCTTTCCCGATTCTCAGTTCTCAGTAGGAATCTCGTGAGGTTCTCGTGAGGATTACGAGATAATAGCACTTTTACAGTCAACTAAATACTGCAAGTCTTGCTGTGGGTGGGTCAACCTCGGAAGTGAGATCTTTACTTCAGCGTAAACCTTTGTGGTCCTATGCTGTCCCTAGCGGCGGCAGTGGTAAACACTTCTCGCGACTGCAGGAATCTCGACTTGTGAGAATTAAATGAGCATCGGGAAAGCTAGCCATCTGTATGAGATGCTAGCGGTACTGGCTACTACCCTATCCCCGCTGGGGGAACATTAAGCTGATTGCATGATGGGAAACAAAGAACAAAAACAAACACGAGAATGGCGTGTTTGAGAGGAAGTAGGTGTCTTCGGGCGTTATAACGCAGAGGAAGAATAGGACTATAAAGATGATACTACACTCTACACTTCTTGAGCAGTGTTGTCGGGCATCAACATGATAGGCTCATAATTTTCAGATGTGATGATCACAAAAATGTGCCTGCAGCTGTTTTAAGTTCTCCTAAAAAATGTGTTGCCTTATACCCAGTGCCCAATCGACATCTGTTAGTGACACTGCCTGGCAAGATTGCTCAAAAAGCTGCCTAATGTATAATCATCCTAACTGTTTGTGGGTGTTAAGGACTTAGGAGATCAGAAGTCACTGCTGCAGTGATTTTGGTTGCCATGGTGCCTCTAATGGCCACCCGCCACTATTACTCCAACATGCATTACATTTCTTCACCCACTTTCTGTGTTAGATCAGCACATTAAACAGTGCTCTGTAAACAGTGTTTCCTCCCATTCACCTACTCCTGGATGCATCACAGAGAAGGACTGTATGTCCAGGATGCAGATCCTTACTGCTCCAGATGTTGTGAAACAGAAACCACCTAAGTGAGACTTCAAGTCCATCTTAAACTTCAACTAGCAATGACAATGACTTCAAACACTGAACCTCACTGAAGGTCTTTTAAAAGAGAAAAGAAAACACAAATCAAAAACCCTAAAACCGAAAAGGCACAGAGATTTCTTGGCTTGGTTTGTTGGTTGATTGGTTGCTAGGTTGCTTCATTACAAACCACATCAGGGAGCATGCAGAGGTGTGGGCACAGACTGACCTCCACACATCCCTTCACTGGGACAGGCTCAAGGTCATGGGTCAAGGGTAAGGGGTCAGGGGTCAAGGGTGGGGGGCTCATGGTCAAGGGTAAGGGTGGGAGACATAGGCTGAACTCAACACATCCCTTCACCGGGACAGGCTCAAGATCAGGGGTCAAGGTCAGAGGTCAAGGGTGGGGGCACAGGGTGACCTCCACACATCCCTTCACTGAGATAGGCTCAGAGTCAGGGGTCAAGGGTCAGGGGTAAGGGTGGGACCACAGGTTGACCTCCACACATGCCTTTACTGGGACAGGCTCAGGGTCAAGGTCAGGGGTAAGGGTCAAGGGTGGGGTGTACAGGGTGGGGTGCAGGGTGGGGGGAATTTGGATGTCTGAGGTACTGGTGGAAGCAACACCCCCCACTCCCACACACCCACCCACCCCTCACGGTTCAAGCCGCACCAGACGACAACATGCTTCACTTCACACATGCAATCTCTGCAAACTCAGACAGCAAATTCTCTCCTCTGCCATCTTCATTTATATACGTTAATGTGCAAATGTGAAAGTGTGTATCCACTCTAGCTCACACTGGTCTACTGTACAATGCTAACTGTATATCAATATACAGATATTATCATACTTCTATACACTAGACTAACCTCCTCCTTGTGAACTGCATATAACAGTATACATTGGTTGATTCAAATAGATTTATTGTGGAATATACAAGTATATATATATATATATATATTTCTTAATTAAAACTAAAATATTTATACAATGTCCACACTTTGGAATGTTTCTCCCAGACCACAGGTTTGGTCCTTGACTTGTCCATCCATTAGAGTCTCCTGATGGAAGAGTTTAGAGGGAACATGCAGTTTGAGACAGCGCCTCTGAGCTCCTCCGGACGTGCTTCCATTTCTTTATCAACATGTTCCTTCTGTGATTGTGTGTTTGTGTGTGTGTTTGTGTGTGTGTGTGTGTGTATGTGTGTGTGTGTGTGTGTGTGTATAAATTCATGCGAATTTGAGTGCTAATATGCAGTTAAGTTAAGCTGTGTGAATGTGAGATGAGTGATTGTGGTAGTCTGTGTATTGTATAAGGCAGCTGATATTGACTTTGCCAAAATAATTCTATTTTGTTTAGTTGCTTCAGAGTGTGGGGGATGAAAAGTGTTCGATTTCGTAAGGCAGCATGTCTGAGGGAAAGAGGTGGCTTGCAGAACTTGGGGGAAATCAAAAAAGAAAACAAAGCATGCAGCTATCACATGGCAGGAATATTGGTCAATGTGGGCGGGGGCTTCACACCCATGTGACCTCTAGCAACTTAAAAAAAACAAGCATTTGTCCAATCAGCCGAAGAAGGAAGCTGACAGGTGTTATACTGAATGACATGGGTATGTTCAGACCTGTGCCATGTGATAGTTAAATATAAAAGCATCACAGTGAGGAGGGTAACACTGCAGAGATGTGGCGGGAGCATTCCACCTGATTTAGGAAAGATGATTACTGCATACTAGTATAAAAAGCATTATATGCATCCAGATGCAGCATTTGGGGGTGGTGGGGGGAACAATGCTTGGGGGGGGGGTTGGCACACCGAAACCAAATAGCAATCCTGAAAAAAGACAAACTAACACCCGCAACAAAGCGAGGACCCTGCAGTGTTTCTTTTTTATTCCTTGGCTTCATTTTTTAAAACAGCAGCTAAGGGTGCGCTGGGACAGGAGATGAGCAGAAAGAGGGTTACCTCTCCTCCTCATCCTCTTTTTCCTCTCCTCCTCATCCTCCTCTTCTACCTCCATCTCCTTATCCTCCTCTCCTCTTCCTCCTCCTCTCCTCCCCTTCCTCCTCCTCCTCACTCCCTATGACTCACCCCTTCCTCCTCCTCCGCTCTTCCTCCTATTTCTCCTTCTTATTCCCTCCTCCTCCTTCTCTTCTTCTTCCTCATCTACCCTTCACCTCCTCCTCCTCCTCCTCCTCCTCTGCACCTCCCCTCCTCCTTCTTCTCTTCTGCCTCCCTCCCCTCCTCCTCAGCACACAATTAATTAATGAATGACTCATGCTGGGGGTGGGGGCAGATGCACGGGCAGGAGGAGGAGGCAGCATGTGGGGTCTTGTCATGGTGAGCGCCCCCTGGTGATCAGTGCTTGTGGGGGGGCGCGGTGCCGGTGGCGCCGCTGGGGGGGTTGTGCCGGGGGGGCAGCGGGGCCATGGAGAGCAGGTCTTCCGCCTCGTCAGCGGCGTCCTGCGTCAGCACGGCGTGTGTGATCAGATTCAGCTCCTCGTTCAGCGTCTCGTGCCGGTACGCCACACGGATGTCGGGCACGTTGGTGCGGCGGATGTCGTTGCTCTCGGGGCCCTCGTGGTTGTAACACGGGCCCAGCCAGTAGCTCTTGGTCTGGGGGCGCATGTGTGACTGGACATTTTATTACTTAGTTACAGTGCTTTCAGTCAGTCTGCTGTGGCAGCTACAGTGGTAACTAAGGCTGTTGCTAAGCAGTGACATGGCAATTTTTGGGTAGTAGTCCAGATGTGTCTGCTGTGCTTGCATTATCATCACACATAAAACATAACAAAGACGTTCAGGGGTACATGGATGATAAAGAAGATTAAATCAAAACGGTCAGTAAAACGTTTAGTACAACTGTTCAAAATACAGTCGACCCACGTTTGAGTCCAAAATACTGTCTCTGTAGGCTGGTTTAGATAAAAGCATCTGCTAAATGCCCATTACTGTTAGGACGAGTAGCTGCTTTAACACTAAATCAGTACAAGTAGGCATGCGAGTAAACACTTACTTTGTGTGCGAATCCGCTCATGAGGACACTGTTCCTAGACAGCTCACACATGTCACACGAGCTCAGCTTCCACACCTGAGTCGCAATACTGTACTCCTCCATCAGGGGCTCCTGGGCCACACACACACACACACACACACAGATACACACACATGCACGCACGCACGCACAAGGACACACAATACACACCCACACACACACACACACACGCACGCACAAAGACACACAATACACATACACACACACGCGCACCCACACACAGATGCACACACGCACACACGCACACACACACAAGGACACAATACACATACACACAATAACAATGCAGGTGGAAGTTAGAAAAAGTATTAATAGTTAAGACTTATACTAATATTAATAGTTAAGACTTATACTAATATTAATAGTTACGACGATAAATAAGAATTCAACTGTAAGCTTCTTGAATGTTTATGCCATGTCCTGGTGGCCATAAGGAATCAGTAACATTGAGCCCCTGACTGACCTTGGTGAAGTGGAACTGCAGGGGGTCGTCTGTGGAGAGGGACACCATAAGCCCGCGGGACAGGTACTCGGGCAGGGGGTTGCGGTGGTAACTAAGGAACAGACTGTTGTTGCTAAGCGGTGACATGGCGATGCCCACCTGGGCCAGGTAGTACAGATACTGCAACACAGGAGCCTGAGCAGAGGCCAGTGGAGAGTGTGAGGAGGAAAAACAGAATGTGGTGAAAACATGCCGTATTCCAACACATTATACACCGTCATCATTATAAAACACAAATAAACACTCAGACACTCAAAATGAAATATTTCTCCTGTATGTCAACAGGCTGACCCTGTCTCAGCAGACATGTGTCTGTGATATCAAGGCAGTGTGTCCGCCCCACCTTCCTCAGCAGCAGTCCGTGTGAGATGTTCTGTGACAGCATGTAACCCGACACCAGGTGGTGGATAGGCCCCGCCTCCCCACAGTGAGGTCGCAACACAAATGTGTGGAAGCCACGCCTCCTGCGGCGCAATGACACAGGATATGTAATTTTTTATAATTTTCAGGATAAATAAAGTTTATTACAATTTATCAGTTCAACACCTCAGTAAAACACACATTTCAATGAAAATGCTACTATTACTTTGAATGTTTTGACCAATAGACTATAGTTTCACTTTATTGAACCAGTAATATTTTTAAGTTATGATATTTCATATTCAGGCGAATTCAGTATTCTTGGAGGTATTTTAAATATTCTTGGCTTTTTTTAGAGCATGAAAAAATAAACCTACCACATTATGTTTTTTAACAATTAAAATGAAGTGTCTTACAAATATGACTCTTAGCTAAATACCCAGCCTGAGAAGAGAGTGTGATGCAGGGTTGTTTGTTGAGGGGAAGAGGCGGGCAAGAGAGAGGGGCAGGTGTTGTGTGGGCGGCGTGGCGAACGGCCCGGCGTACCTGCGCAGGTGGTTGAGCACGGTCATGTTGGCGTAGGTGTAGTACAGGTAGTAGGAGTAGGGCGGGTTGTCCTCCTCCGTCCATCTGGCAGGCAGGGGGCTGTCCAGGTTGAAGATGTGTTGTTCTGGTTTGGACTCGTCGTCCACACTGTCAAAGCCTACCACCTGTGCAGAGAACACACACAAGAATGCACACGCATACAAACACACACACACACACACACACACACACACACACACACACACACACACACACACACAGCATACGAACAGAAAACATTAGCATCAGTATTGTGATTACGCATTTTACTAGCTCCAACACAGTCACATAATCATGCCACAGCAAACTGTAATGTTACTATTTCTATCAGGAGGGTCAGAATTTGGCTGTTCAGCTTCAGCTGATTAGCAAGGCACTTCCTCGTCTGCATTCTCCAGAAACTGCATCATATCTGCCACCATTGATTCCTGATTGGTGGGTGGGTGCTGCCCCTCCTGCCACTCACATGCTGGAGGAAGAGGTGGAGCTCTGGGTGGCTGCGTGGGTCCACGGTCACCTCAAACAGCGGTATGAAGATGTTCTCCAGCATCTCCTGGAAGTTGGCCAGCTGCTTCTTAGTGTGGTACACATCACTGTGAGTAGACACAAGAGTAGACCATGTAGAGTCTCATCATGTTCAGATAGATCAAATGTGCTTTCTTTGAGAGAAAGCCTGCTCTGACTCTATGCTCTTCAACTTCTATAGATGTTCACCACTCCTCCCTTTAAGAGGCTTAACCACACTGAGGCTCCGCCCCTGACCTGCTGGACAGGTAGGCTTAGCCACACTGAGGCTCCGCCCCTGACCTGCTGGACAGGTAGGCTTAACCACACTGAGGCTCCGCCCCTGACCTGCTGGACAGGTAGGCTTAACCACACTGAGGCTCCGCCCCTGACCTGCTGGACAGGTGTACTCACAAGAGGCGTGGCACCTGGATGAGCCAGCGTACGTTATCCGAGTAGACAGAGTGTGTGACGGCCCACTTGGCCAGTTTGTCCCACTCGTCACGGCAACGGCCGTAGATGGAGAGACGCAGCTCAGCGTTCTGGTACTTGCTCTCCTCCAGGTCCTCCATCACCTCCTGAGGACACACATGTAAGTCACATTAATGTATGCACCACGCACCATTCTTCCACTTACACTTAAGACGCAACCTTTATTTTTTCCCCAAATTGGCATGCCCAAGTTGAAATGTATTAGTGAACACTTTTTGCTTTATAGTAATAATGTTGCAATGTATGAAAAATTTGGATTTTTTGTTTTGTGAGGGAAACAGCGAATTAGCAGAATAGCTCAGAGGTTAAACAACACATGATTATTATCATCAACACATGATATGAAAGAGGTTCCCCTAACATGCTGCATAGCCTGCAGATGTCCGATACTGTGTTGTCTAAGGCTCTTCAAACACTGCAATGCCTTGGGACCTTCAAATATTGTCTTATTCAGGGATCTGAAATAAAATGACTTTGTTGCCAATGAGTATGTAAAAGATAACGGCCGACGAGGTGACTAGTTCCGTGGAAATAACGGTGAGGTGGAGGCGAAGAACTCTGCGAGAGGAGTTGTGTCAGCCAAGTCATTATTTACACAGAAGTGCTCACCTCGAAGGCCGTTATCACTTTTATCTCCCGTTTGTATTCATGATCTGATTCTATATGCATAAACCACCAAAATAAATGCTCGATTTGGTATTATGGTATCCGTTAAGAAAAACCGCATTGATATGGAACGATGATTTCGATTTTTGAGATCTACTTCAAAGGTAGCCAGTTATACATCAGAAAAGAAAATTCCATTGTTAAGGGAGATAATTACATAATTTTTACATAATTCTTACTGACTTAAACTGTATGCTACATCTGTGAACTGAAGGGACGCTAAATAGTTAAGCAGACCCTATGTGAGCACACATGCAGCCGAGCCACTGGGTCATCAGGGGCAGGAGAACACAACAGCGCTGACATTTAGACGAAGCAGCCGTGTATTAGGAGCAGATGCAGTGGAACAGTTAGGCCAGACGTCTCTACAGCACCTTAATGATGTGGGCGAAGTACTTCCCCTCAATGTGGTTGTCCGTCTTAATGAAGATCTCTCGCAGGATGGACTCTCCGATGGGGTTGTACTTGGCGTTGAACTTGTCGAAGCGGTGGAAGGTGTTGCGGTCCTGCAGAAGTATATAGATTTATTTTAAAGCGTTTGTTTTGGCCTTTTTGCCTTTATTCAATATGACAGTGAAGAGTGAGACAGAAAGTAAGTGGGAGAGAGAGATTATTATTATATTACACTTAGCTGACGCTCTTATCCAGAGCGACTTACAGATATTTACAGGGTTTCAGTTACAGTCCCTGGAGCAGTGTGGGGTTAGATGCCTTGCTCAAGGACATCTCGTAGGGTGGGATTCGAACCAGCAACCTTCCGATTGCAAGACCAACTCCCTAACCACTAGGCCACAGTTGCCGCATGATGGGGTGGGATTGGGAGATGACCACAGGCTGGATTTGAACCTAGGTCCATATGGGCCATGCCTGTTTAAGACTCGGTCCTGCACACATATTAAGAACGGCCACTACACATTATCTTCCGAACTCAAACCAAACCGCTCCAGCTCATCGTCCCCACTAAACCCGACCTCTTTAGGTGGCTTAACCCAAAAGGAAAATCATTAGTAATGCAATGCCTCAGAGATTCGCTCACTGGGGAATTGAGCCATTTAGTCACTGCAGACAACTCTATTCAGGGGGGACCGGGCATAAATCTATGGGACGAATTTGGATCAGAAGATGTGAAACATTAATATGATGCAGAATTCATCTCTAGCTGCTGGTCTATTATCCTATAACAGCACTCTCCACAAGTGCTCAGACTCCACCTCTAGTTGCCTGGTGCTCTATTTCACTGCACTAACACTCCCCAAATGAGGAGAAAATGTCATTTAAACGTTTTTCATTTGATTTTATTTATTTTAAGTAATGCTTTATTTTAAAATGCCTCTAGCTCAAGACTATGCTTGTTTATTTACAGGATTTCTTTTGAAAAAGCTGGGGTTTGAATGCAACTACCAATAGGGAGAACTTGACAAATGTGATTTGGTGACTCTGCTTGTTTTTCCCATGGACCCAAATATGACCCTGAGGTTAACCTTGCCCCCCACTGCAGCCCCACTCACTGCGTGCATGTCCAGGGTGTCCACGCTGAGGTCAAACGCCGTGAGGTTCATGCACTCGAACACCTGCTTGAGCGTCTGTCCGCGGCCGTGCTCGATGTGCACGATCTCCTCGGGGTACTTCTTCATGGCCCGCTTGATAAAGCGCAGCAGGTGCTTCTGGTTCATGCAGGAGGACGCGTGGATGTGGGTGTCCACCTGGGGGGGGTGGGGGGGGGGGGGGATATGACAGACGAGGGTGTATGAGTTGACAGGCAGCAGCATGCAAGCAGGGAGATGTGCCCGTGCGTGTGTGTGTGTGCGTGTGTGTGTGTGCATGTGCGCGCGTGTGTGTGTGCATGTGTGTGTGTGTTTGTGTATGTGTGTGTGTGTGTGTGTGCGTGTACACGTGTGTTGCATGTGGTGGTGGGGGTTGCATGAGCATAAGTGTAACACAGGAGGAGATCTGATAAATCATGACGGCCAGATGGTACAGAACAAGCATGAAGAGGGGTAACACCATCATAGCTAGAGCCACAGCACAGTCTCTAGTCTCTTACAAAGCTGTACCTCACTACAGGGAATTTAGGAAAAGCAGATGAAACATACTCATGGGGTTTAAACAAACACAGAGGTAATGAAACTGGCATACAACAAAAGAAGATCCTGCGAACAAATAAGTCCCCAAACGCTGGTGCTGAGCTGATGTGCTGTACCTTGCGGATGTTGTAGAAGTCTCGGTGTGGCACCTTCTTCTGGGCAGCCAGTTCCTTCATCTCATTTAACAGGATGTGCATCTGAAACTTTGAGCTCAGGTACTGCAGACGCCGGTAGCAGAAGGACTTCCTGTTACAAACCAGGGCAACAGGAAATGAGTTTGGTCATGGCAACACCTCTAGAAGAGCATAACTGCCTCTTTAAGCGTCTCACATTCTCAGGGGTAAAGGGATGTATTTCACTATTTGCAAACATCCATGCTTGAAGCAATACACCATCAAAACTATGTGGATCATATATATGTTCTAAAAATAACACTAACAACAACAACAACTATAGCTGCAAGCAGCAATGAGGGGGCCAAGCAGCTAAGCAGGCCGAAGTAACTACACTGGTTAAGTCAGAGAGATGGTCTTTAGCACTCACAATGCGTTTTGTATCAATAGGCCAACGTTTGGCTGAGATACCTTGATGGGAGGTAAGGTAAGGCTTTAAATCTCATTGTATTGTGTATAATGACAATAAAGGCTTTCTATTCTATTCTATATATGAGCACTTCTTGTTTTGGCGACTTGGTCATCTGGTCACCTGTGGAAAATTAGTTTTGCTTTCAATAAATACAATCTGCTGGCTTAATTCTTATGATGACAAGTTTGCTAGGACCATCAATGGGACTGTCCACAAACTGTGACCATTGAAAATATAGTTTCACTTTCAACAAAATCCAAAATGGCAGAAACTAAAGTCATAGGGTGCACTGGAATCGACCTAATCCAAGGATTGCAACGGTACCAGTTGTTCAAATGGGTCAAAATTATGTACATAGATGCACTTCAAACTTTGATCATCAGTTAATGAGGGGACTGTGCCCAATCAGTGTGCCATTTCAGCATTTTTCAGCAATCGGCTCATAGACTTCCATTGGAGTGGATGAATAATGAATAATGAAAAGGCAGGAACACAATGGTTACCTGCGCAGCTTCGCTGCTTGGCCATCAAAAAACATCACCATCATCGAGGTACGTCTTTGGTGTGGGTAAACCCTACCGTCTTAATAAATCCATATATAAATAAATCAGTATATCAAACCAACTTGGAAAAGATGTGATTACAAAAGGACAACGTCTAGACTGTCCTTAACAGACCCTGCACTGGACTCAGTAATGTACTGGACAGCATCTGTGGCTCAGCCTTCTGCTGCACGCTCATGGCCCTCAGGGTTCGCTACAGTAGTCACAGAGGGGACATCAGCATTCGTTATTTCGCATCAGAAGCTGCACACACACAGCAAGCAATGGAAGGACATTTCCCTCCGCAGCAATGCCCTTACTGTGCCTGTGCTGGGGGCAGAATGGGGCAGATTGGGCTGGTGGGGGTAATGTGTGGAGCGATGCCCTGACCTCCTGTGCTGTGGGGCAGAATGGGGCAGATTGGGCTGGTGGGGGTAATGTGTGGAGCGATGCCCTTACTGTGCCTGTGCTGTGGGCAGATTGGGCTGGTGGGGGTAATGTGTGGAGCGATGCCCCGACTCTGCCTGTGCTGGGGGCAGAATGGGGCAGAATGGGCTGGTGGGGGTAATGTGTGGAGCGATGCCCTGACTCTGCCTGTGCTGGGGGCAGAATGGGGCAGATTGGGCTGGTGGGGGTAATGTGTGGAGCGATGCCCTGACCTCCTGTGCTGTGGGGCAGAATGGGGCAGAATGGGGCAGATTGGGCTGGTGGGGGTAATGTGTGGAGCGATGCCCTGACTCTGCCTGTGCTGGGGGCAGAATGGGCTGGTGGGGGTAATGTGTGGAGCGATGCCCTGACTCTGCCTGTGCTGTGGCCAGAATGGGGCAGATTGGGCTGGTGGGGGTAATGTGTGGAGCGATGCCCTGACTCTGCCTGTGCTGGGGGCAGAATGGGGCAGATTGGGCTGGTGGGGGTAATGTGTGGAGCGATGCCCTGACTCTGCCTGTGCTGTGGCCAGAATGGGGCAGATTGGGCTGGTGGGGGTAATGTGTGGAGCGATGCCCTGACTCTGCCTGTGCTAGGGGCAGAATGGGGCAGATTGGGCTGGTGGGGGTAATGTGTGGAGCGATGCCCTGACTCTGCCCGTGTTGGGGGCAGAATGGGGCAGATTGGGCTGGTGGGAGTAATGTGCCCTGTGGCACGAGTAGATCGTTAATGCAGTGTGGCAGGGGCAGATCGTTAGTGCAGTGTGGCACTGGTGACTGCAAATTGCTGAGCTTAGGGGAAAAGATAAACTCACCCTTGGCTGATGATGCACAGGGCGAACAATAATGCTTGTGTCTGCAATGTCCACAGTGAGGGTCCCAATCTCACTGATGGGTAGCAAGACTGGCAACACTGTGATCTGTCTGCTGAGCATGACCAGAAGCTAATTTAATAACTTGGCAAAGTGCTTTTGCTAATTTGATAACATGAATGAGATCCTGAACACAAACATGGGTGGATCAGTGCAATACTGAGCGTGTGTCCAAAATAAGACATACTGTAGGAGTGTCTATATGAACGAACACCTTCAAAGAACCATTTTCGTTAGATCTTTAAATCTTATGTTTTTATTTCACCTTCTGCAGAAAAGTGTTGATCTCGCCTGGTGTAAATAGCTCCTGTATTATGAAGTAATGGGGAGTTTGTTATTTGCCACACCACAGAGCAACTGCTCACCTCCATGTGAAAGTTAATAAGGTGTGGTTAAATCATTGTGATAAGCAGATTAAGAATGACTTAACTGCCACAACGTGTAATTAATAAGCCAATTATGCTTGACTGCATGCTATGCTATCTTTTCAATGAAAAGATCAGTGCTATTGCCTATTGTCGTTGCTCACTGTAGCTGAAAAAAGCCTTCTCAGAGCGCTTGTTGCCCCTCAACATTAGAGCGCAAGGTGTCAACATTTTTTCATTACTCAACCTCGATAATTCTAGTACCGGTTAATGTGTGATTCTAGTACCGGTTAATGTGTGATTCTAGTACCGGTTAATGTGTGATTCTAGTACCGGTTAATGTTTGATTCTAGTACCAGTTAATGTGTGATTCTAGTACCAGTTAATGTGTGATTCTAGTACCAGTTAATGTGTGATTCTAGTACCAGTTAATGTGTGATTCTAGTACCAGAAAATGTCTTATTCTAGTACTGGTTAATGTCTGTTGGTTCAACTGGTCCTTTTTTTTAGCAGCTAGGCCCCTGGAGTGGGATGCAGCTGTGTATCGTCTGCGTATCGTCTATAGGGAGCTGGCGCCTAATGGTTAAGGAGTTCACATTCACATTTAGAACGATAATTGTAAAGATAATTATAACTATAACTTTGTAATCATTTTACATTAAAAAAAACATTTTACTTAAGTGAATGGTGCTGTACACATATCAACTATAACGATAACGTTGGTATCACTTTCAGAGCAATTTTATGAATTATAAAAGCCCTGTCAGCCAATCAGAATTAATAAGAATTGACAGGACGTCATGTTTTTTGAGATCACGACTAGAATGTCACCGTTAAAACATCATTCTTCCGTGTGGATGCCCATATCGTTGTAGTTATAGTTGTCGTTATCGTTCTAGACATTGGTGTGAACGGAGCTTTAGGACATGAGAAGCACAGGTTTAATTACTATATCAGTGGAGTGAATGACCAGCTCTCCTGTCCCCTCCTTCACAGCTGAGCTGCCCTTGGGCAAGGCGTCTAAACCCATGTTACTCCAGAGGGCCTGCCACTGTACCAAATGTAATATAAGTAACTTTTGGATAAGAATGTAAGCTACAAAATGGCTACTCACACAGGGCCGTTGATGATGAGGGCCATCATGACGTTCATGTCTGTGATGTACTCCTGCAGGTTGGGGTAGGGCAGGTCCAGCTCTGTGCTCCTGCAGAGATCACAAAGCACAAAGCATGAACAGTATGGCTGACTCCTGCACAGATCACATTCACAAAGCATGAACAGTATGGCTGTGACTCCTGCACAAATCACATGCACAAAGCATGAACAGTATGGCTGTGACTCCTGCACAGATCACATGCACAAAGCATGAACAGTATGGCAGACTGCTGCAGAGATCACATTCACAAAGCATGAACAGTATGGCTGTGACTCCTGCGCAAATCACATGCACAAAGCATGAACAGTATGGCTGTGACTCCTGCACAGATCACATGCACAAAGCATGAACAGTATGGCAGACTGCTGCAGAGATCACATGCACAAAGCATGAACGGTATGGCTGTGACTCCTGCACAGATCACATGCACAAAGCATGAACAGTATGGCTGTGACTCTTGCACAGATCACATGCACAAAGCATGAACAGTATGGCTGTGACTCCTGCACAGATCACATGCACAAAGCATGAACAGTATGGCAGACTGCTGCAGAGATCACATGCACAAAGCATGAACGGTATGGCTGTGACTCCTGCGCAAATCACATGCACAAGGCATGAACAGTATGGCTGTGACTCCTGCACAGATCACATGCACAAAGCATGAACAGTATGGCAGACTGCTGCAGAGATCACATGCACAAAGCATGAATGGTATGGCTGTGACTCTGGAATGTGGTGTAACACCAGGTGGTAGTCCCCCAGCATAACACAGGCTATTGAGAGTTACATTAAAGTACATTAACATGACACAGGATTGAAACTATACAGTAAGATGAAACAGAATCCTGCGGTTCCAAGAATGTGGTTAAATGAAGGTCCACCACTTGCTCTGAGTTAAATTTGCTGGGCTTGTGGTTAATTCACATTCTTGGAATGAATACCCTGTTCTCTACCCTACAATTTAATTAACCATCCACAGCACAGACAGCCCACACAAATTGAACACACACAACACATGTGCATGACCAGTGCATGAATGTATGCACAGATTCATATGGGATGCATCTGCTGTCTCACACACACACACACACACACACACACACACACACACACACACACACACAACCATTTGTGGAGTCATATGTTTCATGAGTCATATGTTCAACAAGTTTATACAGGCATGTTTGCACACACACACACACACACACACCAAAAACACATGCAAACATGCACACGTGAAGCGGATGTCTCTTACTTGTCCATGTGACTCTTCTTAGTGTAGACGTGGACGACTCCGTCCACCATCTTGCAGCCGTAGCCCATGTCTGAGGGCATGCTCTTGGGGTCCTGGCCCTCGTACGGGTGGGTGTCGGACACGGGGGGGTGCACGGGGGCATCTGGCGTCACCCAGGCACAGATGGAGAACACGCATGCACATGGGCATAAAACAGACAGGAAACAGGAGTGAAAAAAACAATGCAAACACAACATACATATATATATGACATACTTAAAATAATCACTGACAGGGCACTTTACTAAATCCCTCCCAAACTCACACACCCTCACTGTGTTGTTACAATGACAGTTATGTTTTCATTCAACTTATACGCATCAGTTATGTGTATTTACAGCAATTCGACTTAATGAGATGCCCACAAGGACTTCAAGTGTTTCCAAGTGAAATGTGAATGTGAATTTGCATGGAAGCCTAGTTAGTGCTGAGGGAGGGAGTCACAGGCAGGCCTGCCCAGAGAGATGGCTGGGCCCCTGAAAAGAGCCAATGATTGGGCCCCCTCCCCATCAAGAAACCCTATGCCTATAACTGGGGAGCCTTCATGTTTATGCCCCCTACTGGGCAGCCCTGGTCACAGGTAGGTCACAGGTAGGCCCTGGTCGCAGGTAGGTCACAGGTAGGCCCTGGTCGCGGGTAGGTGATGGGGCGGCCCTGGAAAGCTTTCATGTTTATGTCCCCCTAATGGCTGGGCCTGGTCACAGGGAGGTGATGGGACGTTGGGGCGTCACAGGGAGGTGATGGCTAATGGGCGGGCCTGGTCACAGGTAGACCCTGGTCACAGGTGGGTGATGGGGCGTCACAGGTGGGTGATGGCTAATGGGCGGTCCTGGTCACAGGTGAGTCACAGGTAGGCCCTGCTCACAGGTGGGTGATGGCTAATGGGCGACCTTGGTCACAGGTGGGTGATAATGGGTGTGCCTGGTCACAGGTGGGTGGTGGGGCGTCACAGGTAAGTAGGGGGGTGTCGGGGGTGTCACAGGTGGGTAAGGGTGCGTTGGGGAGTCACAGGTAAGTAGGGGGGTGTCGGGGGTGTCACAGGTGGGTAAGGGTGCGTTGGGGAGCCACAGGTGGGTAAGAGTGCGTTGGGGCGTCACAGGTAAGTAAGGGGGTGTCGGGGGTGTCACAGGTGGGTAAGGGTGCGTTGGGGAGTCACAGGTAAGTAAGGGGGTGTTGGAGCCTCACCTGCGGCCACGGGGGTCTCGGGGATCTCCTCGTACACGCGCAGCTCTATCGGCTTCTCCCCCATCTGCAGCAGCGAGCGCGCAGTGGTCACGCAGAAGCTCTGCATGGACCGCGCCATGTACTTCTCCCGGATGAACAGCGCGTTCACCACACACTTAGCCGCATCCACCAGGTCTGTGAAGGGAACCTGAGTAGCGGGGGGGGGGGGCGGACAGGGAGAGAGAGGGAGAGAGACAGAGAGAGGGAGGGAGCAGGAAGGAGATAATCAGGAAAAGAGAGGGAGAGACAGAGAAAGAAAGAGGGACACAGAGACAGAGAGGTAGTGAAAAAGGGGTCAATGTTTGGGTGTTGGTGTTCTCATAAATTACATTCACCTCCTCAAAGAGCCTTGTGGAAATTTGATTAGAGCAACGCTGGGAACAATTTGATGGTTAACTGAGTTGGACATTTCTAATCCAATCTAGCCTTTTGTAATAGAGTTTTTTAAACTGAGGCCAATTGCTGATCATAACACTGCCATGGTGTTTACCACAGTACAATCATTATGTCCCTGTAACACTGACATTATCACAGCTGACCTTATCTGCAGGCTCCATCTGGTCACTATGCAGGCTGAAGGTGTGAGTGAGCACGTGGGACACACACACACACACACACACACACACACCCTGGTAAATTACAGAGACCTTTCCCACTAAGTGGCTGGGTGCGGGTGGGAGTGGTGATGACGTTGATCTCATGTCAGATAAGACCGGAGGTAAACAAATTCTGGAGAAACAAAATCGCCTGGAGAATTTCACAATGCTGTATAACTAGGACATTTTCCCCTAGTCTACATGGCTGCCAGAATTCAACACAAAGCTTTGACTCTACCCTACAAAGTCACTTCCAGATCTGCCCCTGCCTATCTCAACGTCATACTAAAGGCTTACATCCCACCCAGAGCGCTGCGATCCTCTAATGCGAACCGTCTGGCCGTACCCTCTCCTAAGACAAAGCGAGGTCACTCCAAACCTTTCTCTGTCATTGTCCCTCAATGGTGGAACAACTTATCAGTTGCTACAAGAGCAGCAATATCCCTCTCGACCTTCAAAAAGCTTGTGAAAACTCTTCTCTTCTGAGACTGCTTCCCTTCCTAACAAAACTAATCTCTACTAGCTTACGATCACAGGCTCCCAGCTTGACCCCATGCAGTTTGCCTACAGGGCAAATAGGTCAGTGGACGATGCAGTGAATATGGGACTGCACTTCATCCTGCAACACCTTGACCAACCAAGGGCCTACGCCAGGATTCTGTTTGTGGACTTCAGCTCGGCGTTCAACACCATTATCCCAGATATCCTTACCACCAAACTCTCCTGCCATCTGTCAGTGGATCTCCAGCTTCCTGACCGACAGGAGCCAGCATGTGCGGCTCGGAGGTGTCACATCCGGTACACGGACTATCAGCACTGGTGCTCCCCAAGGCTGTGTCCTCTCACCGCTGCTCTTCTCTCTCTACACAAACGACTGCACCTCCAACGACCCAGCGGTCAAGCTCCTTAAATTTGCAGATGATACCACTGTCATTGGGCTTATCCAGGATGGTGATGAGTCTGCATACAGACAGGAGGTTGACAAGCTGGTGCTCTGGTGCCGCCAACACAATCTACAACTTAACGCACTAAAGACTGTCGAGATGGTTGTGGACTTCAGGAAGCACCCCTCACTGCTGCACCCCCTCACAATATCCCACAGCCCAGTATCAAATGTGGACTCTTTCAAGTTTCTGGGATCCATCATCTCTCAGGACCTGAAGTGGGAATCCAACATCAACGCCATCCTCAAAAAGGCTCAGCAGAGGATGTACTTCCTACGCCAGCTGCGGAAGCATGGCCTACCACAAGATCTGTTGGTGACCTTCTACACAGCTGTAGTAGAATCCATCCTCTGCTCGTCCATCACAGTCTGGTTTGGAGCAGCCACACAACATGACAAACACAGACTACAGCGCACAATTCGGACTGCAGAAAAAATCATCGGTGCCCCCCTGCCCTCCCTCCAGGACTTGTACATTGGGAGGACCAGGAAGCGGGCAGAGAACATAATCAAAGACCCCTCTCACCCTGCACACACCCTCTTCGACCTCCTTCCCTCTGGTAGACGCTACAGATCCCTGCGCACCAAAACTGCCAGACACAAAAACAGCTTCTTCCCCACTGCCATCACCCTACTGAACAGCTGAACTACACACGCATACATACATACATGCACATATGTGTATATGCTTACTGTTATGCCCTTGTATTCCCCCCCTCCCAGCGCTTCTCTTGCACATGACACAAGTAAAGACTTGCCTAGGTGTCCCCTGCCCAGCAACTCAAGACTCTTTTTTTTTCTAGTGCCCCCCCCCCCCCCCAAAACTTTATGCCTTATTGGTATATTGTCATACCGGTTGTTTAACCCACTGTGACACCATGTGCCTACTTGTACATTATTGCCCATATTGGGTGCCAGTATGTATATTGTATATTGTTGTTCCTACTGTGCAATACAAGTACACATACTTGTTTAGTATATTGTATTTATTGTATTGTATTACGTTCTGTGTTATGTGTATAGAGAGCTAACATCTGCCGGAGTCAAATTCCTTGTATACGTAAGTATACTTGGCCAATAAAGCTGATTCTGATTCTGATTCTGATTATTATTAGCTTATTATGTCCTCCTTTTGGAAGTCGCTTTGGATAAAAGTGTCTGCTAAGTGTAATGTAATGTAATTGCTCTGGTCAATTACTTACTTATCACCGTCTTAAAACTGGACCTCATGTTTAATGTTTGCATGGGCGTATGAGATCATTCCAACAATTTTCCAATAAAAGAGGTGGAGGCCCCAGATTCAAAAAATAATAACCCTGTCATGTATTTCTTTGGCCTAAGCTGAATAATAGGATGGTTCAGAAAATGGCTGGATGAATTCTTTTCTGAACCAGGCATGTCCACCTCTGTCAAACACCCACATCCAGACTCCAATAGGTTGCCACTTGTGTGCTCCTGTAGTAAAGGAGCACTGAAGCAATATTTGGCCCTGTGTGATAACCGCTGCACTGACACAAGAGGAGGGGATGGAGGAAGCCCCTGGGTACACCCCTGCGCAGTACAACCCCTCATACTAGCTATTTTTACACCTACAGCTATACACTACTCATGTGTTTGCAGTGCTTATAGCATAGGACACGCCAATGATACTGGCGCTGGCCACACTGCCATGTTATGCTATAAGAGTGAACCACACACTGCCATGTTATGCTACAAGAGCGAACCACACACTGCCATGTTATGCTACAAGAGCGAACCACACACTGCCATGTTATGCTACAAGAGTGAACCACACACTGCCATGTTATGCTATAAGAGCGAACCACACACTGCCATGTTATGCTATAAGAGCGAACCACACACTGCCATGTTATGCTACAAGAGCGAACCACACACTGCCATGTTATGCTACAAGAGCGAACCACACACTGCCATGTTATGCTACAAGAGCGAACCACTCTCTGCCATGTGATGCTATAAGAGCGAACCACTCTCTGCCATGTGATGTTATAAGCTGCTATACTGTGCCATGTTATGCTAAAAAGCCTTCACTCTGCCATGTTATGCTATAAGCTGCCACACTCTGCCAAGTTATGCTATAAGGGGCCGATTCTCCCCTGCGCTTAAGGGCGTGTAAGTGAAAAAAAGGGCGCACCTGCGCCCACGCGGATTCTGCTGTTGACTTAAAGGAGAAATTCGGTGTAAAAGTACAATTGGCAAGTTAAAACATCATACCGAGTTGGTATGTTTGCAGGGGAGCAAAATTGAGTTAGCCTGTTGCATTCAGAACTTAACTATTTTTTACCGTTTGTCCCAGAAGGCTAACAATGGAAGTGCTAAGTGCCCTTAGACGAAGCATGAATATTATGCTAATATTAAACCAATGAAATATTGTGTTTGATGTCGGCTAGGCCTATAATGTTAACATTTGTTTTGCAATATTTAACATACCAAAGTGCAGAGTCAGTAATGTTTGGTTGTTGATCCTTATCCTTTAAAGGACAACGTTTTTCATAGCCATGACATTATTTTTAAAAATATGTGATATATATGTGACGTGATATCACGAAAGAACCTGTGCTCCAATTAGGTAAATTACAAACAAATAACAATTAATGAATGAATTAATTAATGAATTGATCTTTTTAATTACGTAATTGGTGTGTGTATAAATATGAACATGCTCTCATAATCAGAAACCAAAATGCCATCCTTGTACCTGTACGTTACGTGGGCTCTTTAGTTTACTCTAGGCCCTAATAACACTGTATCCTAGCCCATGTAATGTGACAACAATGACCATTTAAGGCCATTTTCTGGCACCAGGAATCAGAGAGAGAGAGAGAGAAGGAGAGAGGGAGAGAGGAAAGAGAGAGAGAGGGAGAGAGACAGAGAGAGAGAAAAAGGAGAGAGAGGAGAGAGAGAGAGGAGAGAGACAAAGAGCTCAGTTCTGTGAGCAGGCAGGTCTAACTCTGACCGGAACATCACATGATGTCATGGAAATAGCACGTTAACACAACAAAGACCTCAGTCTCTCATTCAAATTGATCAAGTGCCGACTGTAATTGACCACAACAGAAGGACCTAAAAGTGGTTGAGTCATCAAAATAAGCTGGTTTCTTCAAAAAAATTCTGTTATTTTCCTCGTTCCTACACAACCGTGCTAAATAGACAGTACCTAGCTGACTAAAGTACGACTCGGGTCTAAAGCTCAACCTGTCTGTGTGCTGTCGGCAGGGGGGGCGCTGTGGGTGGGGGGTGGCCGTAGTGTGGGGGTGATTTAGGGGGCCCAGAGCTTCACAGGGGCCCACAGATGACTATGACATGGTTGGGGTGGGGGCCCTATTTTTTTTCCTATCAGGGGGCCCACAATGTCTAGCAGCACCCCTGGCAGGTTGCAGAGCGAGTGGCCGTCCTCACCCCGCACTTCTCTTCGCCCGATATGGAGACGCGCTGGTACTCCCGCTCCAGCACGGCCTCCTTGGGGGCGTGGTCCACCTCCTCCAGGCTCTGCTCCTTCAGGAACCTGCAGGGGGCGCAGCAGCGACATGGCCACAAGGGGGTCAGAACCAGGGAGAGGTTAGAGAAATGGAGAACAAACATAAAATAAAGAGAGGGAATGCGGAGGAGACGGTGATGTGAGAGAGTGAGACAGAGCAAGAAAGGGGAATTTGAAGGCCAAAGACAAGTGACAGTGGATGGGAAATGTTTTGAAACAGTAACCTGTGATGGCACATAACCTGTCATGGCACATAACCTGTCATGGCACATAACCTGTGATGGCACATAACCTGTGATGGCACGGAACCTGTGATGGCACGGAACCAAGATGGTGATGAGCAGACAGGTGAGACAGGTGTTCAGCGGCTCTGAGAGAGAGCTGAGTGTGTGATGTGTGTGTGTGATGTGAGTGTGTGATGTGTGTGTATGGGAGTGATGTGGATCAACCAGCATAGTCTGTGCAGGGACTCTGAGTGAGAGCTGAGTGTGTGATGTGAGTGTGTGATGTGGATTAACCATGATTATGTAGATTAACCAGCATGGTCTGGGCAGGGGTCTGAGAGAGGTGAGTGTGTGATGTGAGTGTGTGATGTGTGTGTTATGTGTGTATGGGAGTGATGTGGATTAACCAGCATGTTCTGGGCAGGGGTCTGAGAGAGGTGAGTGTGTGATGTGAGTGTGTGATGGTGAGTGTGTGATGTGAGTGTGTGATGTGGATTAAGCAGCATGGTCTGGGCAGGGGCTCTGAGAGAGGTGAGTGTGTGATGTGAGTGTGTGATGGTGAGTGTGTGATGTGTGTCTGTAGGGGTGATGTGGATTAAGCAGCATGGCCTGGGCAGGGGCTCTGAGTGTGTGATGTGAGTGTGTGATGTGAGTGTGTGTAATGTGAGTGTGTGTAATGTGAGTGTGTGATGTGAGTGTGTGATGTGTGTGTGATGTGAGTGTGTGATGTGTGTGTGATGTGAGTGTGTGATGTGTGTGTATGGGAGTGATGTGGATTAACCAGCATAGTCTGGGCAGGGCTCTGAGAGAGGTGAGTGTGTGATGCGAGTGTGTGATGTGAGTGTGTGATGGTGAGTGTGTGATGTGTGTCTTTAGGGGTGATGTGGATTAAGCAGCATGGCCTGGGCACGGGCTCTGAGAGAGAGGTGAGTGTGTGATGTGAGTGTGTGATGTGAGTGTGTAATGTGAGTGTGTGTAATGTGAGTGTGTGATGTGTGTGTGTGATGTGAGTGTGTGATGTGTGTGTGTGATGTGTGTGTGTGATGTGAGTGTGTGATGTGAGTGTGTGATGTGTGTGTGTTGTGAGTGTGTGATGTGAGTGTGTGTTGTGAGTGTGTGATGTGAGTGTGTGATGTGAGTGTGTGATGTGAGTGTGTGATGTGTGTGTGTGTGTGATGTGTGTGTGTTGTGAGTGTGTGATGTGAGTGTGTGATGTGAGTGTGTGTTGTGAGTGTGTGATGTGAGTGTGTGATGTGTGTGTGATGTGTGTGTGATGTGAGTGTGTGATGTGAGTGTGTGATGGTGAGTGTGTGATGTGTGTCTGTAGGGGTGATGTGGATTAAGCAGCATGGCCTGGGCAGGGGCTCTGAGTGTGTGATGTGAGTGTGTGATGTGAGTGTGTGTAATGTGAGTGTGTGTAATGTGAGTGTGTGATGTGAGTGTGTGATGTGTGTGTGATGTGAGTGTGTGATGTGTGTGTGATGTGAGTGTGTGATGTGTGTGTATGGGAGTGATGTGGATTAACCAGCATAGTCTGGGCAGGGCTCTGAGAGAGGTGAGTGTGTGATGCGAGTGTGTGATGTGAGTGTGTGATGGTGAGTGTGTGATGTGTGTCTTTAGGGGTGATGTGGATTAAGCAGCATGGCCTGGGCACGGGCTCTGAGAGAG
>CM050211.1:10688649-10691149 GCA_027475355.1 Coilia nasus | reverse complement strand
CAAATGACATGGTACTGTACTGCACCTAGATGCTTACATGGGATTGCAAATATTTGCAAAGAATACATTTGATGCCGATTTACTGTAGCTATTTGTACACGGCACCATCAGGTGAACTATAGCGCTATCATTAAATAATTTACTCTATCCACACATTTTCGCCCACGTCGAAAAAGCCCACAACACTTAGGGTGAAGATGCACTGGGCATATTACAGTCACATATTTCAGGATATTCACAATATATGGAGATATATTGATGGATGCGCTCTGGACATATGTTTCCTTAACAAAACAGTAGTGCTATCATCAAACATCACTCTACAGTTTTCAAACATTTTACTCTCCTGGTTAAAAGGCACACAACACAATGATTTGTCTCTCAAAATATGCTTTATGTTTATTTAACATAAAATGTTCGGCATAGCATTTACCCTACCGTTTCCATTGTCATGTCATTGTTTCGTGTTTCTAAAAAAAAAGTTTCCCGCGACCACAGAGTTTAAAATGACGCTACGACTACCGGGGTAACAGGACGTGAACTCGCAATTTTTTTTTACTCAAAATCATGTACTTTCAAACAACACCGAAATGGGGGATATTATTCCTTGCACATTTAGGCTACATGATAAAGCTGTTGGCCAACAGACATGTACAGCATCTAAATTAAAAACAAATTACGTTGGTTGGTACGTTGGTATCACGTTGGGTGAGTTATATGATTTAGGCCAAATAAACAGCATATTTGGAAAGACAGTTTGCAGTTTGCCTCTGAACTTCTTGTTGGTGTTTTTGTAGTTCTGCTCAGCTGTTTTAAAAGTCCCGACGGTGGGTGGTGGCAGTTGTGAAACGTCACCATACCACACCCTGTGCCCCGTCTCGCCTCGGCTCGTGTTCACGCTCGCCCCATGTCGCAAAAAAGTGTAGGGTCCGAGGTGGGTCGAATTGGCGTGTTGTTTGGACACGCCACCCCATGTCGGCACTGTGAACGCAACAGACGACCCACTAATTTCGGCTGAAATTACCGGTAAACTGGGCAGTGTGAAAGCGCCTAGAGAGAGAGAGGGAGAGGGAGAGAGGAAAAAGCTGTGAACAAACATTTGGATGATTTTTTTTTGCCAAGGCTGCATGTCTGTGTGTGTTTACATGAGAGAGAGAGGGGGAGAGAGAGAGAGAGAGAGAGAGAGAGAAAGAGAGGAGAGTAAAAAAGAGGCGTGTGTGTGTGTGTGTGTGTGTGCGTTCACATGTGTGTGTGAGTGTGAGCTGTGGTGCTCAGTGTGGAATGTGTGTGGAGCTCATGGAGGCCTATAATGGGGCGATGAGGGAGTGTGGGGGAGAGAGGGGGCCGTGGGGGGCATGAGGGGGGGTGTGGGTGATGGGGGGGGGGGGGTGTGGGTTGCCTGTTCTGTAATGGGAGGATGGGGGGCTGTGGGGGAGAGAGGGGGCCGTGGGGGGGGCATGAGGGGGGGCTATTCTGGGCTCCCTAAAGCCTCTAACATCTTCAGCAGCTGCTGTGCTGGGCCAGAGGACGCCCCAGTGACCACTATGAACCAGCCCTGGGGGAGGACAGGACTGTGTGACTGCTGCTGATGAGCAGGTATGACATGTCCCTTGGGGAAGAGCTGGCCATGTCACTGTGTGTGTGTGTGTGTGTGTGTGTGTGTGTGTGTCTGTTTGTGTAGTTAGAGCCCCGATCCATGTGCTGCTTCTCCTTAGTGTATTGCCATGTAGTGCTGTAATGAAAAGGCCTCTCTTTGCACTGAATCTGTGCAGCGGATGAATACTGTGGTGATCTTTAGGGCTGTTGTCTGTGTTTGTGGTGTCTGTGTGTGTGTGTGTGTGTGTGTGTGTGCGTGTGTGTGTGTGTGTATATGTCTATGAATCTTATTGTTGGCTGTGTACATGTGTGTGCATGTACAGCTTTCTATGTGTGTGTGTGTGTGTGTGCGCATGTGTGTGGATGACTATAGTTATCCATGTGTACTGTAGGCCTACATTTATGTGTGCTGGGGCCCCCTATAATTGTGTGTGTATGTGTGTGTATGTGTGTATGTATGCAGGCTTGTGTGTGTACAACATGGCTATAGCTCTCCACGTTTATACATTATGGCATGCAAGTGAAAGTATGTTTTAGTGCATGTGTGTGCTGTGGTAAGGATTTTACAGTGTGGGATTTTTATTCTCCATCTGAGAGAGAGAGAACTCAGTCTATGACCCTGCAGCAGTAACCTCCCCCTCCCCCCAGCCCACAACACAGTCACACACGCCTCATTAGGAGCCTTCCTCAAGGAAGCTGCAATCACCATGGCGACGCACCGCAACAACAATCCGGCGGCCATGATTCTAGGCCACACAAACACAAGAAACGTTGCAGCAGACTGAGTGGGAGTGCGATTCATTCACTGAAGTCTGAGAGGCCTTTTGTGTTTCTTCCCTCTTCCCTCTCAGTCAGCAGAAAGAAAAAAGCCTGACAGGCTCAGGGGCTGCTGTCCCACATTCTC
>CM050211.1:10666149-10683649 GCA_027475355.1 Coilia nasus | reverse complement strand
GTCTTTTGCAGTTTCACACACACACACACACACACACACGTGTACACACACACACACACGTGTACTCACACACACACGTGTACACACACACACACACACACACACACACACACACACACACACAGTGCCAACCCTGTACAGTGTTTCCATTTGCAGGCTGCTGTAGCACACCTGTGTGGTAATGTGTCCCTGCCCCTCTCTGCCCTCCAGTGCATCCTCCTGATGATGATGATGATGATGAAGATGATGACTTCCTCTTTTCTATTTAAAGCATGCTGATGTGGACACAGGACAGGAGGACTGTGCACCCACCCTCCCAACACTCACACACACACTCACACACACACATGCTGTGACGCACACAGCACTCCCCAGCTCGTTATTCCTGTGCTAATGTCCTAGAGGAGGGGGGTGGAAGGACCTGCCAACGGCACAGGCCTAAATTATGCAGAGGTGTGTGTTCTGCATAACACAACACACACTCCACACATGCTCTACACACACAGCCACGCACACACACACGTGACTCAAACACACACTTTCACCAAGAGTCATCACTGCTTAAATACTTTGAAAGTATAGCGGGCTTCTTTTTGTGTGAGCCAAGCAGAGGAGTGAGGGTCATTAGTAGAGGAGAGGAGAGAGAGGGTCGTTAGGAGAGGAGAGGAGTGTGAGGGTCGTTAGGAGAGGAGAGGAGTGAGAGGAGTGTGAGGGTCGTTAGGAGAGGAGAGGAGTGTGAGGGTCGTTAGGAGAGGAGAGGAGTGTGAGGGTCGTTAGGAGAGGAGTGAGAGGAGTGTGAGGGTCGTTAGGAGAGGAGAGGAGTGTGAGGGTCGTTAGGAGAGGAGAGGAGTGTGAGGAGAGGAGAGGAGTGAGAGGGTCATTAGGAGAGGAGTGTGAGGGTCGTTAGGAGAGGAGAGGAGTGTGAGGGTCGTTAGGAGAGGAGAGGAGTGTGAGGAGTGTGAGGGTCGTTAGGAGAGGAGAGGAGTGTGAGGGTCGTTAGGAGAGGAGAGGAGTGTGAGGAGAGGAGAGGAGTGAGAGGGTCATTAGGAGAGGAGTGTGAGGGTCGTTAGGAGAGGAGAGGAGTGTGAGGAGTGTGAGGGTCGTTAGGAGAGGAGAGGAGTGTGAGGGTCGTTAGGAGAGGAGAGGAGTGAGAGGAGTGAGAGGGTCGTTAGGAGAGGAGAGGAGTGAGAGGAGTGTGAGGGTCGTTAGGAGAGGAGAGGAGTGTGAGGGTCGTTAGGAGAGGAGAGGAGTGAGAGGAGTGTGAGGGTTGTTAGGAGAGGAGAGGAGAGGAGTGAGAGGAGTGTGAGGGTCGTTAGGAGAGGAGAGGAGTGTGAGGAGTGTGAGGGTCGTTAGGAGAGGAGAGGAGTGTGAGGGTCGTTAGGAGAGGAGAGGAGTGAGAGGAGTGTGAGGGTTGTTAGGAGAGGAGAGGAGAGGAGTGAGAGGAGTGTGAGGGTCGTTAGGAGAGGAGAGGTGAGAGGGCTGATCCCTTAAACAGCTGCTGCTGTCAGAGAGGGCCTACCCCAGCCCCTTACCTGCTCAAAACACATGCCCTCCACAACTCTCTCTCTCTCTCTCTCACACACACACACACACACACACACACACACACACACACACACACACACACACACACACAGACAAGCGCCCACATGCACATACGCACAAATTCGAAATAGCATTTATATCAACTCACCTCTGAAAAACAGACACATGCACACACTAACACATTCTAACACATACACACACACACACACACACACACACACACACACACACACACGTGTGTGTGCCTGAGCATGCACACTTGCTCGTCACGCCTCTGCCTTAGAGCAGCTTAGGCCACACTGAGGATCTTAGGCCACACTAAACACTATGCTTGGCCAAGAGAAATCGTTTCGCTTTAAGTCACTAACACACACCCAAAAGCACACATACACGCACACACATATTCAGTCAAACAAACGCACACACACACACACACTTGTTCCCACACAGGGCTAGCTTAAGCACTATAATGGCAGTGCTGCTGATGATGATTTAGCCCTTGCTGACGAAGAAGCTCCAACCTGCTGTTTCTGTAGCCTAAGTGCTACTCCGTGACAGTAGAGATGAGAGGTTGCTTAACGAAGGACACACACACAGACACACACACACACACAGACACACCCGCACGCACATGCACGCACACACACACACACACACACACACACACACACACACACACACACACACACACACACACACACACACACACTGCCTGTGGCCACAGAGACTTCAATTTTCTACATTCACAGTGGCAGCCATTACAAGATGTTCTTCAAGAGGGACACAATTAGTCTGGACCATCTGCTTTGCCAATGTGCAATCACACACAAGCACACACACACACGCGCACACGCACACACACACACACACAAACACGTGCAAACACACACACACACACACACACACACAGACAGACAACCACATAACTACAAACACACCTAAAACACAAACACACACACATAAATACCCCCCTTACACACACACACACACTGAAACACAGGGTACACACACACTGCCCAGCCTGGGTAAATGTGCACTCTGCTCTGGTCTGCAGTGTGGTCTGCAGTAGCTGGCAGAGTTGCAGATCTGCGTTAAAAGGAGAAAAACACTGATTCATGCTTCCCTAACAGCTGAGTGCTGCCCCAGCCTTCAGCCCACCGGAGAGGATCCTGCAGTCTGAGTAATTCTACCCACACACACACACACACAAACACACACACACTTTCAGACATCCAAAACACGCTAGCAAATATTTGTAAATGACCATCTCAGTCCCCACCCCAACACACACACACACCCTTGCAGACAACCAAAACTTGCTAACAAATATTTGTACATATCAATACACACACACACACACACACACACACAGACACACACACACACACACACACACACTTGCACACATTTGCAGACACCCAAACAAACTCTTGTCAGTATTAGTACAAACAGTCAAACAGACAAACAAACATTTGTCAACATCAATATGCATGCATGCACACATACACGAACACACACTGCCTGGCTGCCTGGTTTCCAAAAAGGTGCCACCGAGTTAGCAGCAGAGCAGCAGCAGAATGCAGATTCAGTAGTGTGTGTGACAGATTCAGTAGTGTGTGTGACAGATTCAGTAGTGTGTGTGACAGATGCAGTAGTGTGTGTGACAGATTCAGTAGTGTGTGTGACAGATGCAGTAGTGTGTGTGACAGATTCAGTAGTGTGTGTGACAGATTCAGTTGTGTGTGTGACAGATGCAGTTGTGTGTGTGACAGATTCAGTAGTGTGTGTGACAGATGCAGTTGTGTGTAATCTGCAGTGATAGCTAGTAATCACGCCCAGCAGTACATCTCCTCTGTAGGGTAATCTACAGTGATAGCTGGTAATTACGCCCAGCAGTGCATCTCCTCAGTAGGGTAATCTGCAGTGATAGCTAGTCATCACGCCCAGCAGTGCATCTCCTCTGTAGGGTAATCTACAGTGATAGCTGGTAATTACGCCCAGCAGTGCATCTCCTCAGTAGGGTAATCTGCAGTGATAGCTAGTCATCACGCCCAGGAGTGCATCTCCTCTGTAGGGTAATCTGCAGTGATAGCTGGTAATCACGCCCAGGAGTGCATCTCCTCTGTAGGGTAATCTGCAGTGATAGCTGCTAGGCTAGTAGTCACGCCCAGCAGTACATCTCATCTGTAGGGTAATCTGCAGTGATAGCTGGTAGGCTAGTCATCATGCCCAGGAGTGCATCTCCTCTGTAGGGTATTCTGCAGTGATAGCTAGTCATCACGCCAAGCAGTACATCTCCTCTGTAGGGTAATCTGCAGCGATAGCTAGTAATCACGCCCAGCAGTACATCTCCTCTGTAGGGTATTCTGCAGTGAATGCTAGTCATCACGCCCAGGAGTGCATCTCCTCTGTAGGGTAATCTGCAGTGATAGCTGGTAATCACGCCCAGGAGTACATCTCCTCTGTAGGGTAATCTGCAGTGATAGCTGGTAGGCTAGTCATCACGCCCAGGAGTGCATCTCCTCTGTAGGGTAATCTGCAGTGATAGCTGCTAGGCTAGTCATCACGCCCAGCAGTGCATCTCCTCTGTAGGGTAATCTGCAGTGATAGCTGGTAGTCCTCGCTGCCATTTCTCCATGCAGGTTCAGCAGGTGCCCATTAGTGTGTTTGTGGTGTACGACGCGCCCACGCAACTCTACGTAAGGGATAACGGACGACACGGTGTTCGGAAATCAGAAAGTTAATGCACGTTCGAGCTGGTAATGCGGTCACGACGTGAAGCAGAGTGGCTGTTACACCTCGGAGTGCATTACCTTTCTGATATCAGAACACCGTGTAGTCCATTATCCCGCTGATACCACGATTACCACACTTGTCTGAGGTTAATTTCAGGTAATCATTTCCAGGTTTTAATCGCTAAAACAAACTTTTTTGTAGAACTACTTTCATCCGCCAGAAGATGTTTCTTTTCATAACTTACTGGACAAACTGCCGTTGCTAATTCCAAACTGGAGGTTGCTATGGCCAAGAGCCAGTCTTTAGTTCCATGACTTTGGTTGTCAAGCTAGCTACTCCAAAGTTCTGTTAAGCCTTGCTTAGAAAAACCACGTTAGTAGAGTCCAAACGCAGTGTGACAGCACTAAAAGACAATCTCAGAGGCATATAACATGTTGCAACTCTGTGTTCTTCCATTTGCTCGTCATTTGCTAAAGCTGTCACGTCTTTATTTGTTTATTTACAGTTCACCACGAACTTGGCGCATTGATACATAAAACATATTAAGGTCGGAAAGCAGGGACTACTTCATAGGTGTGCGTATATAGAAAGTTAATAACGATTGAACACACACACACACACACACACACACACACACACAAAAACACAAAAACACACACACACACACACACAAACACAAGCCTGTTTCAAAATCTTTTGCTGCATGATGCTTAAGTACCTCTACCATACATCTCTAACACACACACACACACACACAGGCCATCTTAACCTGCTCCTGTCTCTCTAACAAACACACACACACAGGCCATCTTAACCTGCTCCTGTCTCTCTAACATACACACACACACAGGCCATCTTAACCTGCTCCTGTCTCTCTAACACACACACACACACACACACAGGCCATCTTAACACACAAACACTATCTCTCACTCTCTAGCAAATGTTCAGAGTTGTTTCCCTGTTTTACACAAACACACCCACACACGCGCACACACACGCACACACACACTCTCTCACACACACACACACACACGCACAGTATTGTTTATGTTACTCGTGTCCTCACATCACCTTAACAATGATGATAACAACATAAACACCTACACATTTACAGGCATTTACGACAGCACCATGCGTGCACAAACACACACACACACACACACACACACACAGACACACACACACACACACACAGACACACACACACAGTATTATTTATGTTACCCGTGTCCTCACAGCACCTTACACAGTACAGTATGTGTTTTCACAGTGCGTGACTTCATAACGAAGAGTAAGTCAGAGTTCTATCTATATCCAGACCACAGACATAACAATGCACTGGAGATCACCACAGTATTCATCCGCTGCACAGATTCAGACTCAGAGCAGCGTGGTACTGATGATGCACTCACACTGGGCCTTCCCATCCCAGCCTGCGCATCGGATCAGAGCCCACACAGACAGGGAGGCCATCACACAGAGAGGGACACCGTCACACAGAGAGGGAGGCCGTCACACAGAGAGGGACGCCGTCACACAGAGAGGGAGGCCATCGCACAGAGAGCGAAGCCATCGCACAGAGAGCGAAGCCATCGCACAGAGAACGAAGCCCCGCCATTCAGAACAAAGAGAAGAGCCGTGCTGTTCTGGGCCTCTGTGACGGGACAGGCTCTGTGTTCTCTCTGCCTCTTAACACCCCGTGGAGAGAGGCACCACAGGAGGCGAAGCGGGAGACGCTAAAAACATAAACAAACCTCTTAGCAGTTTGGAGATGTACGCCGCACGCGAGGGCGAATGACGCACGAATGCAGCTCAGAGGACTATTCCGGAAAGCAGAGATAGTCGCTCACCTGGCTATGACTACGCTAACTCAAAGCAAGTCGTAAATCTGTTAACAGAAGAGCCCTGCGGACTTGTTTTGGTAGGAGGATGAAGCTTTAGGACTCTTGTATTTGAACATGTTCTGCTTAATCTGAGGTAACCGATCAGAGTTAGCCGCTAAACCACCTTCCTGAGATATCCCCCAGCTGTGAGCTCAGTGGCAGAGTCACTCGAGCAAAAACCGATACAAAATGTTGACGCTGGAACAAAATACGCATTTCGAGGCAAAACTGAAAAGAAGTCAGACCAGTCATGTTAGGACTTGCTGGGATGATGGCTGTTAAAAAAAACTGTGTAGATGTTGACCACCCGGCCACTGGTAGAAAACTTGGAGAAATGGCTAAAGCGAATTAGTCTGGGTTCATGGGGAGGTCATGGGGAGGTCATGGGGAGGTCAGGAGGAGGTCAGGAGGAGGTCAGGAGGAGCGTGTCACGCAGTCAAACTGCGGCTGGCTAATAAATACATAAATGCAAACCCACCGTGGGCTACTGCTTCTGCCTCCAGGCTAATCAGCTTGCCCATCTAGCCAGAGGTCAAAGTTCACCGTGGCTGCTGGCAGACCAAGTGTGATCTCAGGTGTGAGCTTACCTTCCTGCATGCAGAGATGGGCGTAGCCACACAGCGGAGAGCCATAGAGGGACAGGCAGCTAGCGAGAGACAGGTAGCCACAGGGAGCGGCTAAGCACAGAGCCATGGAGGGAGAGATGGGTGTAGCCACAGGGAGCGGCTAAGCACAGAGCCATGGAGGGACAGTAGAGATGGGTGTAGCCACAGAGCGGCTAAGCACAGAGCCATGGAGGGAGAGATGGGTGTAGTCACAAGGAGCGGCTAAGCACAGAGCCATGGAGGGACAGTAGAGATGGGTGTAGCCACAGAGCGGCTAAGCACAGAGCCATGGAGGGAGAGATGGGTGTAGCCACAGGGAGCGGCTAAGCACAGAGCCATGGAGGGAGAGATGGGTGTAGCCACAGGGAGCGGCTAAGCACAGAGCCATGGAGGGACAGTAGAGATGGGTGTAGCCACAGAGCGGCTAAGCACAGAGCCATGGAGGGAGAGATGGGTGTAGTCACAAGGAGCGGCTAAGCGGAGAGCCATAGAGCGACAGGTAGCTAGGGAGAGACAGGTAGCCACACAGCGGCTAAGCGGAGAGCCATAGAGGCACAGTAGAGATGGGTGTAGCCACAGAGCGGCTAAGCGTAGAGCCATGGAGGGACAGCAGACAGTAGCGCTTTTTCAGGGAGATGCTCTGCATCAAGACCCTTATCTCATTTCCAGCTCAAAAACAACTTGGCATGCTAGTCTGTGTGTGTGTGTGTGTGCACGTGTGTATGTGTGTGTGTGTGTGTGTGTGCACATGTGTGTGTGTGTGTGTGTGATCTAAATCAGATGATGTGGTTTGTTTTGTCAGTGATACTAGGATTGCCTAGTGTAAAACAACACAGCAGAGAAAAGTAAGCTGAGCAAATGTACACACACACACACACACACACACATACACACACACACACACACACATACTGTACACTCATGGGCATTGAGAGCCCATCACTGCATTAGAAGTGTGTATTTGGACTGAGCACCATAGTGCACACTGAACAGAGGGTCTATGGGAGCTCTGATCACCACATCGTCCCGAACCCACATGCCAGGGTGTTGTAGTGTAAATGTCGGGGAGGTCAAAGGTTATCTAGGGTCAGAGGGGAGCCCCTGAGCCTCCTGTCCTGGATGCCCCTGAGCCTCCTGTCCCCCCCCCCGGGAACAGCTGCTGTGTTGTCATGACCCCATGCCGCTGTCTGTGTGACTGATTGGTGACATCAGCTCTGAGGAGGTGACCTACATACAGTCATGATAGGCTGGGTAAGTTACAACGGACACAACCACACACGTTATGCATGTGTGTGTGTATCTATGAGGAGGAAAGATGACAGAGCAGGGTCTTCAAAGCTTTCAACATTTTAATGTGTGTGGGTGTGTGTGGGAGTGCACATGTGTGTGACAAGGACGAGCACCTTTTACATCTCCCATAACAACCACAGCTAGAAATACACCCCCATTTTTCTCACAGCTGTCAATGAGGAAGAAAAATAAAACACCCATACATTTCCACCACCACTACTCCTAGCCTTCTCCACACACGTGTCACACTATGACACATGCTGTCACCTATCTGTATGTTGTCTGCGTATATTTCTGTATTGTACATCATTCAGCAGTCTGATGTTTCCACTTTTATCCAGCATAAACCTGTCTGGTATTATTTTTATTAAAGCAGCATTTAAGCCTCCTAAATCACAACAACAATAACAGCAGCAGCAGCAGGAGGAGGAGAGGAGGAGGAAGAGGAGGAGGAAGAGGAGGAGGAGAAGCTGGCATTGAAGGGGTTTGGTGCTGAGCACAACTGCAGCACCTCACCACCAATTAAAATGATGCCCCTAATGAGGTGCAATTGCTTCAGTATGTCAGGAAGTACCCCCTGAGGAAATATGCCCCCCGAGGAGGAAATGTGCCCCCCTAGGAGGAAATATGCCCCCCTCTGAGAGGCGTTTGCCAATGGAAGATCTCGGCTATCTCAGGATGTTTGATGGATGCAGAGACATCCAGACACAATAACGTACAGGAACACAGACCCTACTCGCTTATTTGGGGAAAACATCCAGATTCAAATCCACATCCAGAATCAAACAACCATTTTAGACCATTCCATTCTGTTCTTTTCATTTCATCGATCTAGTTTCCCTTTATCATTACAAATAAATTATTATTATTATTATTATTATTATTATTATTATTATTATTATTATTATTATTATTATTATTATTATTATTATTGTTATTATTATTATTATTATTGTTATTATTATTGTTGTTATTATTATTATTGTTGTTATTATTATTATTTTGCACCAAATACAGTATATGAGCTAAATCACATGCATGAAAAATAATGCCATTGTAAATCCTCAGGTAACTTTTATAATGTGTGTTCATACTGATATTGCAGACAAGAGAAAATCTGATTTTTCCCGTCCAAAGACCTCGTCTGTCCCCGAGACCGCCACATGTCGGTGACCACAGGCTTCCACACATCACCCACACATGCCCGATGCGCTACCGATATTTTACCAAGCAGAGTCACCCGATGGGCAACGTAAGCTGCCGATATCAGTCAACCAATGGCCAACGTAAGCTGCCGATATCAGTCAACCAATGGCCAATACAAGCTGCCGATATCGGTCACAGATTTTCGATATCTGCTCATTACCAGTTATAGTGTATTGAAATCTATAAAAGGAAGGATGCATTGCACATATACGATATCCTGTTACTGTCTATGCTTCAAATGATAGCGCAGTACGAATCTGTGGCCATATCACCCAGCCCTACTTACAAGTGGCTGCACAGAACAACTTGCTACTCTCTCCTCTCCTCTCCTCTCCTCTCCTCTCCTCTCCAGCCTGCATCCCATCTCTCCTCTCGCTTTCTCTCTATCCCTTTTACTCACATATGCAACCTTTCTTACCCCCTCCAAACACACACACACACACACACACACACACACACACACACACACACACACACACACGCACGCACGCACACTCATGATGTTTCTTTAGCCCCTTTCATCTTCCCCTCTAACAGATCTAGGGCTTGTGCTGAGGATGCTGAGAGCAGCTGGGAGCAGCGGAAGATGGAAGATGAACAAGTTGCAGACAGGGGAGAAGGAGGTGGGGGAAAGAGGAGGAGGAGGAGAAGAGGAGAAGAGGAGGAAGAGGAGAAGAGGAAGAGGAGGAGGAAGAAGAGGAGAAGAGGAGAAGAGGAGGAAGAGGAGAAGAGGAGGAAGAAGAGGAGTGTGGTCCACAGAGGAGTGTCCTGCCAGTTTTAACAGCTGCTGCAGTGCTGCACTGAGACAGCCAGCGTCTTAGAACATTTCCCACCAGCAGCACAGCTCAACGCCTGTCTGTTTACATGAGAATGTGTGTGTGTGTGTGTGTGTGTGTGTGTGTGTGTGTGTGTGTGTGTGTGTGTGTGTGTGTGTGTGTGTGTGTGTGTTGAACATGTCGTGTGTCTGAAAGACACACTGTCTGTGTGATTCCATGCATAACATTTTGTGTGTGTGTGTGTGTGTGTGTTGGACATCACGGTGTCTGAAAGAGACACATTGTGTCTGTATGTGATTGTGGTTAAAAATTGTGTGTATGTGTGTGTGTGTGTGTGTGTGTGTGTGTGTGCATGTGCACGCGGATGTGAATGTGAGTGTGTGTGTGTGTTTGGAACTCACATGATCCTCAGCTATCCAGACGCTAATCCAGCCATTCGTGCACAATAAGTGGACATAGCTGGTTTTTGTTCTTTAAAATATGATTCCGGGATGAAAAACGGCTTCTGTCTGTCATCTACACGCTACTGAGGAAGTGACCAGCTTACCGCTCAAGAACAGGTCAAAGGTCAAAGATCACTTCATGACTCTTACAGCACGGATGGAGAAAGTGATGCCCAGAAAGTTAGACGGGGCTCCTAGCTATTCTGGCTTTGATGCATGCTACTGCCGCAGATCCTGCAGTTGGCACTGGAGTTGAGCATGGTTCTCTCACTGCAGTGTTACGTATTAGACCACAGAGCTGTACAAGGCCAAACAGGGCAACACATTACACTTACCACACACACACTCAGCAAATACACTTACCACACACAATCTCAGCAAATACACTTACCACACACACTCTCAGCAAATTTCACTTTCATGCAGACACACACCCACGCACAGACAGGCAGGCAAACCAACCGACTGACTCCGAACACTGTGTCATGAGTAGACCATAGCAAGTCTGCCTGGGAAACACACGTACGTTATTTTTCAAAAAAACACACAGCGTTCCCTCCAACTTCATATCTCTCTGTCACACTCACAAACATACACACACATGCACATACATACACACACACAGAAGAAAAAGTCTTATCAGTCATGATGCAGCGTCACAAACACCCATTCCACGCAGACATACCCTCACACACGCACTACCACGCATGTATGTGTGTACAGTATATGCATGTACCCACATATACTCTACACACACGTACATGCATGCAAGCAGACATACAGAAATACACACGCAGACATACCCTCACACACACACACTTACCATTACAAACATGCACATACACGTACATACACATACAGTATACATACCCTCAGACCCTCAACAGACACACACACACACACGGACACACACATACACATGCACACACAGACACAAAAGACACGCACACACATACACACGCACAGGTGGGGCCTGCGACCCCGTGTCCCACTGCACGAGGCCTGACGCAGGACCCTTCCTCACATACACACACGTACACACACACACACACACATACGTACACACACACGCACACACACAGGTGGGGCCTGCGACCCTGTGTCCCACTGCACGAGGCCTGACGCAGGACCCTTCCTCACATACACACACACGTACACACACGCACACACACACACACACACAGGTGGGGCCCGTGACCCTGTGTCCCACTGCACGAGGCCTGACGCAGGACCCTTCCTCACCATGACGACATCACAGCTGTCTGTCAGCCTGATGCTCCTCTCCACACCTCCCTCCCTCCGTTCGCTCTCCATCACTACTCTTTCACCCTTCTTCTCTCTATCTCTCCATCTCTCTATCTCTCCATCTCTCCATCTCTATCCCCCCTCTTGCCCTCCTCCTCCCTTTCCCTGCCTGTGTCCAACATTCTGTCGTTTGCCTGCTCCGTCAGCAATCACTCATTCAATGCCAGAGCTATTGATCAGCTTAGTGTGTGTGTGAGTGTGTGTGTGTGTGTGTGTGTGAGTGTGTGTGTGTGTGAGTGTGTGTGAGTGTGTGTGTGTGTGAGAGAGAGAGAGAAAGTGAGTGAGAGAGAGAGGAAGAAGGAGAGAGAGAGAGGAAGAAGGAGAGAGAAGAGAGATTGTGTGTGCATGTATGCATTTCTAAATAACACAGATTATGCGGGACAGCTGACAGAAGTTCACATACTCAGAATGACACACACGCACACACACACACCCGGACACACACACACACACGGACACACACACACGCACATCCACATATACAAACACACATATACACACACCTGCACATCCACATATACAAACACACATATACACACACCTGCACATCCACATATACAAACACACATATACACACACCTGCACATCCACATATACAAACAGGCGTAGTACAATAACACAGTGATGTCACCTGGTGCAGCAAACATGCTGTCTAGCTAACCCCCTCCACACCTAGCCAATGACGGTACCTCGTCTCCGACTGCGCTGTTGTCACGGCGATGCGGTGTCCGCAGGGACGCTGGGACATGCCACCAGGCCCGGGACGGCTGCTGCTCCCTCCCCCACTGCTCAAGCGCTCCGCTCTTCTCTCCTCTCCTCTCCCTCTCTCTCTCTGTTTCTCCCTTTTCTCTGTCTCCCCTCAGTCCTTCCTGATCCTGCGGCTTTGTCCGCTGTGTGTTTTTCCCTGACGGACTAGCAGAGTTGTGTGTGCTTCGCTCTTCTCTTCTCTTCTCTTGTCTTCTCCTCTTCTCTCCCCTCTTTTCTCTCCTTTTCTTCTCTCTGCAGTTCCTCCGCAGCTGCTGTTGTTCCCAGCCGTCCGTACACTCTGACGCTTCTCTCTCTCTTCTCTCTTCTCTCTCTCCTCTCTTTTTCTTCACAGCTTGTCCTTTTTTGCTAGAATTTTCCCCACTGCTTCTCTCTCTGCCTCTGCCTCTCTCTCTTTCTCTTTCTCCTTCTGCCAGCCTCTTCCTGAATGAGGTCGTTTATCGGTACACAAGCAGCCGTGCTTGAAGGCCCCCGGATTTAAATACCTCCGACGCCGGGCTGGAGCGTACCACGTGGCGCGTGGGGGCGGGGGGACGGGCTGCACCACTCTGCGCTCGCCCTCACTGGGGATGGGGCCTCGCAGGGAGGCCGCTTGGTTTCTTCCTCATTAATCTCCTGCTCTGCTCCTCCCCCCTCCCTTCCTCTCTCTCTCTCTCTCTCCGCCCCTCTCTTTTCTGTCTTTCCCCTCCCCTTCTCTCTTGTCTCCCCCTCTGGTGACTGAGTGAATCCTATGAGGAACTGGTTACGCGGGTCACTGGATGGCTGTGTACACGTGTGCAGTAAATAGTGTCCATGCTGAGGTACATGACTGAGCACTATCACACACAGCGAGAAGATGTGTTAGCATGGCGAGAATTTGTAGTGTTATTCACACACCATTACTTACTATATTATATTATATTATATTATGTTATGTTATATTATATTATATTATATTAAATTATATTATGTTATATTACATTATATTATATTATATTATATTATATTATATTATATTATATTATATTATATTATATTATATTATATTATATTATATTATTTTATATCATATTATATTATATTCCCTCATGCCCCCCCATGGTGTGCAGAGGACTTTCGGCTTGTGCTCTTGTTTAGTCCAACACCCTGATTCTAAGTCGGGTGTGCGTACTGTAACAGTTGTTTTTTGTTTTATTGGGCACCATACAGGCAGATTTTGTATCTGCCAAAAAACAATAGCCTGTTCCCCTTCCCAGGGTAGGGGCCACCGCTACAGTAGACTTCCTTCAAAATATATAAAGAACAGGTACAGGCCTGGCCATCGCAAGCCAAACAGCCATCACATCCTTACACCATCACAAACATACACCCTGAGGGTGCAAACGTGTTTGTGCACACGTTTGATCTTCACCAACCTGAAACCCCACTGATCTCGCCCCTGATGACTGCCTGAGGAACACTAGCCTACATCATGTGTGTGTTTCTCTGTGTCTGGAGCTCCCTGGCTAACTAATTGATATATCATCATTATTTTGCTTATTTCAAAGCAATATAGATCTCATGTAGATTTCATATTTCATGTTCTTTTAATCAGTAATGTTCATGTTTTTTGATCAGTTTTATTTCTATTTGTTACCTATGTTAGTAATGCAACTACGGGTAATTAAGCTACCATAGTAAGAAACATTTTTGTTTTACTTAATTCTTCTTACTAGAAATCATTCTACCGTGCTACCATCATCTGTAATACATCCAAACAGCTGCACAAAATATTACCCCGCCTATGCCTTTACTTTTCAGGTAGAATCAGGTATAATAGCCTGTGTTCAATACACTGGCTACAGGCTACGCATTTCCACTGAGTATGCACACAATCTGTGTGTGCGTCGGTATGTTTGCGTATGTACATTTGTGTGTGTGTGTGTGTGTCCATCTGATGGGTGTGTAGTAGAAATTTCCATATGAGCATGAGTAAACAAATCATTGCAAATAGCTAGCAAATGTGTAAGTAATAACTTCTCACCACTGTGTAAATGGCTTTTGTGGGACATCCGAATGCTTTCATCATGAGAACCTCTTCCTTTCCCCATACCACTTCCCTTCCTCTGGCTTCTCTCTCTCCCTGTGTGTGTGTGTTTGTGTGTGTGTGTGTGTGTGTGTGTGTGTGTGTGTGAGTGTGTGTTAGTGAGAGAAAAAGAGAGGGGGACAAACAGAGAGAGAGACAGTAATATACAGAAATGAGAAGGAGAAAGCGAGAGAATGGGGTGGATGGGAAAAAGAAAAACAGGAAGTAAAGCAAAGGGAGGGAAAAGCAAAGGAGGGATTTTGGGAGAGAAAAGAAGACGAAGAGGAAGAGAAGAGGAAGAGGAAGAGAAGAGGAGGCTGGGATGGCAACATGGGAAAAGGGAAATAGAGAAGAGACTGAGCGAGAGAAAAGAGGAGGAGGGAGAGAGGGAGAGAGGGAGAGACAGAAGGAGGGAGAGAGGGAGAGAGGGAGAGAGAGACAGAAGGCCAGTGAGTAGAGGAGGAGGGAGAGAGGGAGAGAGGGAGAGACAGAAGGAGGGAGAGAGGGAGAGAGGGAGAGAGAGACAGAAGGAGGGAGAGAGGGAGAGAGGGAGAGAGAGACAGAAGGCCAGTGAAAAGAGGAGGAGGGAGAGAGGGAGAGACAGAAGGCCAGTGGGTAGAGGAGGAGGGAGAGAGGGAGAGAGGGAGAGAGGGAGAGAGGGAGAGAAGGCCAGTGAAAAGAGGAGGAGGGAGAGAGGGAGAGAGGGAGAGAGGGAGAGACAGAAGGCCAGTGGCAGAGATAAGAAGAGAGAGAATGGAAGGAAGGAAGAGGGATGGAGAGGGGGATGGGGTGGTGCAGTGGACAGAAGTGGAGGAGTGGAGTGACCCTTACAGTCTGTCCTGATTTGGAGCCTGATGGATAGAACAGCATGATACCAAACACAAGTGGCCTAATTGAAGGCTTCATGACACACTCACCCTCACACACACACACACACACACACACACACACACACACACACACACAAATGCCTGCGCCTACGCCCATGAGCACGCGCACACACACATGTGCCTGCACTTGCGAACACACACACACACACACACACACACACACACACACACACACACACACACCCACAAGGGGTCTAGTGCTGGGACAAGGTAAATGTCACCATATCCAAACATACTCCTCCCACATAAGGAGCTCAACTGAGACAGCTGTAATACACCTCACAGTACAGTAACGCATACACACACACACACACACACACACACACACACACACACACGCACACACACACACACACTCTCACTCGGCCTGTTGGCACTTCATCACACCTGTCTGAAGCTGAGCTCACCTACATAAACACACGGGGGGGGGCGTAGAGTACAGAAAAGCTAGAATCACAAACCCCGACACAGGGGGGTAGGTGCACACACACACACACACACACACACACACACACACACACACACACACACACACACACACACACACACACACACAGGGAGGGGTTTGACAGGGCTACAGTGCAGAGAGGTTATGACGCTGTCTGCAGCCACAAACACACACACACAGACACAGACACAGACACACACACACACACACACACACACACACACACACACACACACACACACACACACACACACAGGGAGGGGTTTGACAGGGCTACAGTGCAGAGAGGTTATGACGCTGTCTCCAGTCAGGCCCTCCCACACTGGCACCTAGGTGGGCACACACACACACACACACACACACACACACACACAGGGAGGGGTGTGACAGGGCTACAGTGCAGAGAGGTTATGACGTTGTCTGCAGCCACAAACACACACACACACACACACACACACACACACACACACACACACACACACACACACAAACACTGGTCCCTAGGTGGCCAGACACACACACAAACACACACATACACGCACATACACACACACATACACACACACTGGGCCCTAGGTGGCCAGACTAGACTAGACTAGACTGGCCACAACAGCTAAGCATAATTATAGGAGCACACCGCATCCCCCACAATAGCAGGTCTGCTCAGCACGTGTGCGCATACACACACGCCGACACACACACACACACACACACTTTCTTCTCTCTTTCACGTGCAGACACACTTTTTCTCTCTTTCTATGACATTCACATCGTATGACACAACAGCTAGGGTTATTATAGGAGCTCACCGCATCACCACAATAGCAGGCCTGCTCAGGGTGAGCTCAGCATAGCACTGTCTGAGTGCCACATCTGTAGACCAGTGTGTGCGCATACACACACTATAACACACACAAACACACACACGTGCGCACACTCACACACACATTTCCTCTCTTTCTATGACAATGGTCACTTAGAGGACAGCTCACCACAGACAGTGTTTTCAGCCTATAAAAGAGTGCTTAACCTCTCCACTGACCCTCCAACACACACACACACACACACACACACACACACACACACACACACACACACACACACACACACACACACACACACACATACACACACAGACCTTCCCAATTCAGCTCCTTCAAAAAATGCACTGCTCCCAGACCAGCTGACCACACATACACACATACACACACACACACAAAGACCTTCCCAATTCAGCTCCTTCACAAAATGTACTCTCCCAGACCAGCTAACCACACACACACACACACACACACAAACACACACACATCAAGGATGGAAATTCACACCAGCCACCAGGCAAATGCTGGTAAAATATGAAAGTAGCTGGTAATTTTATTTTACTGTGTTGACTGGCAAATGTTACAATTTATTTGTCAATGTCTGGTAAAAATTCACATTTTGCAAAGTTAATTTCCACCCCTGACACACACACACACACTCAAACAGACACACACACACACACACAGACACACACCCAAAGCTGTGCTGTTTGCTCAGGCAGGGTGCACTGGGCTCGGTG
>CM050211.1:10656149-10661149 GCA_027475355.1 Coilia nasus | reverse complement strand
ACACCCATCAGCTTTGGCCTGGAGAGAGTTTTATGACAGATACTATCTTCCCCCGTGAGGAAAGAAGCCTTTTGAACTTTGACCCCTCACAGTCTCTGAAAATATATAGCTGATCGCTCTCTCTGAAGATAGGATGCAACACCCCTGTGGCCTTCTGCTGCTACACTGGCAGCATAATCAGAATAGAGTTATGTAAGGAACAGTGTTACACTGGCAGCATAATCAGAATAGAGTTATGTAAGGAACAGTGTCCTGCGAGGCGATCATTCTCATGGAATAAGCCCTGACAGAGTGGTGCAGGACCCCAATGCGAAGTGGAACATTATCCTGGTTATTATGCGGCTACTTGCCAAAAAACGATGATAGAAAGTTAGAAATTTCTAACAATGTCATATTTTAAATATTTTTTGTCGCTTCCCGGCTTCCGCTGCTAAAAATAGTAGGAAATAGGATGTAGGAAATAAAATGTTTAAGTGTTGCATAGCAACGTGTTCATGACGTTACGATGAGGGAACGATGAGGGACTACTTGCGGAGCAACGTGTTCATGACGTTACGATGAGGGAACGATGAGGGACTACTTGCGGAGCAACGTGTTCATGACGTTACGATGAGGGAACGATGAGGGACTACTTGCGGAGCAACGTGTTCATGACGTTACGATGAGGGAACGATGAGGGACTACGTGCGGAGCAACGTGTTCATGACGTTACGATGAGGGAACGATGAGGGACTACGTGCGGAGCAAAGTGTTCATGACGTTACGATGAGGGAACGATGAGGGACTACGTGCGGAGCAACGTGTTCATGACGTTACGATGAGGGAACGATGAGGGACTACTTGCGGAGCAACGTGTTCATGACGTTACGATGAGGGAACGATGAGGGACTACTTGCGGAGCAACGTGTTCATGACGTTACGATGAGGGAACGATGAGGGACTACTTGCGGAGCAACGTGTTCATGACGTTACGATGAGGGAACGATGAGGGACTACTTGCGGAGTGATATGAAAGAAGCACAAAACCTGTTGCCATTGATGGCGGCCATGATACAAAAATATTTATACTTTATACTAGTGGGCCATTCAAAGTCAAAGGGACGCTCGTCAGCATTGCGCAGATTAAGTGAAAGCTACACACATATTCTTTGAATGGGAGGTGATTCAGGTAGTTGAGCTCATGTACTGACTTTGCCTACTTGCTCATAAAAAAACACCCGAATGGTCAAGAAAAAATGTTTCTCCACGTGGTGTCACAGTCTCAACAGGTAAATGGGTAAAGTGGACATTACAGTCTCAACAGGTACACAGCTTAAAGTGGACATCACATTCTTAACAGGTAAACAGGTTAAGGTGGACATCACATTCTTAACAGGTAAACAGGTTAAGGTGGACATCACATTCTTAACAGGTAAACAGCTTAAAGTGGACATCACAGTTTCAACAGGTAGACGGGTTAAGGTGGACATGATCTCCTGTCCCAGCATGCATCAGACCATGTGAGCTCTAGTCAAGCATTGGAGTGCCTCTTCAAGGCCCACTGTGTAACAGTCCTTCACTCTCAGGGCTGTGGGAGCCAGTCCAACACCACTGCACATCATTTCACATAGACAAGAATGAGAGGAATCCCCTATCAGTCTGGGAGGCCATCATCTGGAGGGTTCCCAAAACAAGAGGCTGTCTGGCAGACCTCAACTCTACCTCCCACCCCCCTTCTTTGCACAAACACCCATGGCCGTTCCCACCACGCACCTGACATCGCAGGCTCCACAAACGCAAACATTCTCGCACACACACACACACCTCACCACCTTGCTGTGAAAAGAGCAATTGCCGCCATACAGCTGCTGTGGGCCTACGGCACGGTGAGAACAGATGCCTGTGAACCAGTTTGGACTCCAGAATAATGTTCGAATCACGGTCACTACATTTTATCCTCTACATGCCATCTCAAACTTACAGTCAGTGTAGGCCTAGTCGCTGTCACCTACGACACAATAGCCATCATTCCATCCTGAGTGATACTATTTGCACCAATAGTTCAGCATGCATACCCTCTGACTCTCCTCCACCCTCCCCTGTGACTGAGGTACCCTGAGCATGGTACCATCACCCCACACACACTGAGGTACCCTTAGCATGGTACCATCCCCACACACACACACACTGAGGTACCCTGAGCATGGTACTGTCCCCACACACACACTGAGGTACCCTTAGCATGGTACCATCCCCACACACACACACACAGAGGTACCCTGAGCATGGTACTGTCCCCACACACACACACACACACACACACACTGAGGTACCCTGAGCATGGTACCATCCCCACACACACACACACTGAGGTACCCTGAGCATGGTACTGTCCCCACACACACACACACACACACACTGAGATACCCTGAGCATGGTACTGTCCCCACACACACACACACACACACACTGAGGTACCCTGAGCATGGTACTGTCCCCACACACACACACACACACACACTGAGGTACCCTGAGCATGGTACCATCCCCACACACACACACACACTGAGGTATCCTGAGCATGGTACCGTCCCCACACACACACACACTGAAGTATCCTGAGCATGGTACCGTCCCCACACACACACACACTGAGGTACCCTGAGCATGGTACCGTCCCCACACACACACACACACACACACTGAGGTATCCTGAGCATGGTACCGTCCCCACACACACACACACTGAGGTATCCTGAGCATGGTACCATCCCCACACACACACACACTGAAGTATCCTGAGCATGGTACCGTCCCCACACACACACACACTGAAGTATCCTGAGCATGGTACCGTCCCCACACACACACACACTGAGGTATCCTGAGCATGGTACCGTCCCCACACACACACACACACACACACTGAAGTATCCTGAGCATGGTACCGTCCCCACACACACACACACTGAGGTATCCTGAGCATGGTACCGTCCCCACACACACACACACACACACACACACACACTGAGGTATCCTGAGCATGGTACCGTCCCCACACACACACACACACACACACTGAAGTATCCTGAGCATGGTACCGTCCCCACACACACACACACACACACACTGAAGTATCCTGAGCATGGTACCGTCCCCACACACACACACACACACACACTGAAGTATCCTGAGCATGGTACCGTCCCCACACACACACACACTGAGGTATCCTGAGCATGGTACCGTCCCCACACACACACACACACACACACACACACACTGAGGTATCCTGAGCATTGTACCGTCCCCACACACACACACACACACACACTGAAGTATCCTGAGCATGGTACCATCCCCACACACACACACACACACACACACACTGAAGTATCCTGAGCATGGTACCGTCCCCACACACACACACACACACACACTGAAGTACCCTGAGCATGGTACCGTCCCCACACACACACACACTGAGGTATCCTGAGCATGGTACCGTCCCCACACACACACACACACACACACACACACACACACACTGCTCCCCGGGGCGTGTCGGGCTGCCCCACTGCTCACACATGTGTGTGGGTTAAATGCAGAGCTGAATTTCATTGGGTTTCATTCACACCTACGACAGATCATGTCTCCAATGACAATTTATACACTGCGTTGTCTGTAAGTAGTCATTATACCATCCAGTCCAGTTTTTGTGGGTGGTTGGCAAAAAGAATGGCCAGCAAGTAGGCTGCTTAAGGTTGCACAAGGGGGACTGAATTGGTACACAATAATCCGCTCAAAGACTTAGTGACAACTACTTCATGAGGTGAAAAAACATTTGGAGGAACCATTTTGCTGAAAAGACAAAAAAAAACCTTCCTATATGGTCCCTTCACAACATGCAACATTATGTACTTATTCTGTAGCATTAACCCTACTCCTAACCTTTACCCCAACCCTAAGGTACAGGGTGAGTAGGCTACATAATACTACATGTTACATTCTTTATTACACTGCATCTAATAATGTAGTACACCCTGTAACAGGGCTCATTGACATATAGTGTAACCAGAAACTTAAATCATTTATAATCAGCCTAATCACCTAAATAGCAGTCTAGCCTTAAACCATACTCACGCACCACAGTGCATGTCAAAGGACCTACATTACTGACACAGCTCAAACGAATAAGGAGACAAGAATCAGGTCATTCATTCTGACCACCGCCTATCATGTAACAAGCCATTCGCTGAGTTAGGAGAGGTCAGAGGTATAGGAGCTGATCACCGTTCGCAACCTGCAATCCGCATTTCTGTTGAGCTGCAATCCGCATTTCTGTCAAGCTGCAATACGCATTTCTGTTTAGCTGCAATACGCATTTCTGTTTACCTGCAATCCGCATTTCTGTTGAGCTGCAATACGCATTTCTGTTGAGCTGCAATCTGCATTTCTGTTGACCTGCAATCGGCATTTCTGTTGCACTGCAATCCGCATTTCTGTTGCGCTGCATGCATGCGTGCTGTGGCAGGAGTATAAAGCCCAGACGCTGATCAATAAAACACAAGCTACACACCTTTTGTAAACAGGGCCCATTTTGTGTGCTCAACAGCAAAAGTAGACCAGTTGTCGCATCCGTAGTCTGATACCTAATCAAAACAGGCTTATCTTGCTCTCTCTCTCTCCGCATGTGTGTGTGTGTGTGTCTATGTATGTGCAGATACCTGTGGCTAAGTGTCTCTGTGACTGTGTTTGTGTGTGTCTGTGTGCCTGAGTGAGTCTGTGTAGGTGTGTGTTCCTGAGTTTGTGTATTCTGGCTGAGTGTGTGTATGGAGTGAGTGGAATGGATGGTGTTTATGGGGCTGTGTAGGTGTGTGTGTGTGTGTGTGTGTGTGTGTGTGTGTGTGTGTGTGTGTGTGTGTGTGTGTGTGTATTCAGACTGAGTGTGTGTATGGAGTGTGTGGGATGGATGGTGTTTATGGGGTTGTGTCTGTGTGTGTGTGTGATTGTGTGTGTGT
>CM050211.1:10631149-10651149 GCA_027475355.1 Coilia nasus | reverse complement strand
ACGTAAAACATTGATGTTGTGAAGAATGCATTACCTTATTTAGTCAGAATGTTCCAACACTTCCCAGAGTCAGTCTTTCAGCCAACCACAAAATAAGTAAATAAAAAATAAATAAATGAAAAGAGATTAAATCAATCTTTAAAATCAGCTACAAATTAAGCTCACGTTTTGTACTGGGCTACTGTTTGCCTTCCGCTGCCAACCCGTATGGAAGCAGCACCTCAGGTGCAGAAAGTGAAAGTGAGCCCAGACTGTGGTTACTCCGAAGCAGAGCAGAGACCACTCCACACCTGAGAAGCGATCTTAGTCCAGAGGTTATCCACCTACCCGGCCCACAGGGGCCAAAGTCCTGCAAGGGGATGACTGGGTTGTGAGGCAAGTCAGCATGTTCTGGAGAGAGGGCAGGGCTCAGGAGGGGCCTCGCTGATAGCGCCATCAGCACTATCACCATGACACACACTGGGCTTTCCCCTACAAGCGCATATCTACAAAAACACTTCTGTCAGTGTTTTCATTGTTAGTTAGCAAACTTAAACGCAACGTAAAGTAGTTTAGCAACTCAATTGTAACCTTATGGAGAAGCAACATTAGCCAACCAATGCTGCCCTCAACCTGTCATCGTGTTTCCATTAATTTTGCGGTGGTCTCTAGTATTAATGAATGCCCTCTGAGCTGGTTTTGGTGAAAAAAATGCTTTAGCGCTTGTGTTTCAGGCTGTTCTAGTTTGGTGCAGGGGATGGAGCAGGGAGAACGGCAGGTTCTCAGCTATGCTAGTTACAGGCTACAATCATTGACTGCCCATTCGGTCATAGCAAACGAAATAGAAGATTCAAACGTTCTAAACACACATACTTTTATATACTTCGCTAAGTGAACGTGTGCTACAACAAGACTTCTCTGGTAATCACAACTGTGGCATAGCTTTTTGTAATTAACAAACTTACGTCAGTTTGTTGGCCTTTTTCTTATTCACTCGTTTTGCAATCGAGGTAGAAGAACATTTTCACGTGCAGCATGCATATGCAACTCGGGGTGGCCCATCATATTTCAAAAGAGCAAGTACTAAAGGGTTTCTTGTTGAAGAATCACTGCCTTAGAGGAACCAGGGTTTCTGTTGGGGCGTGCCAAAACAAAAAAGGGGCACACATTCGAAACCCCATAACATGCCCCTACCTCCAGATGTTTCATGTTGATAATGTTCAAAACCCCATAACATGCCCCTACCTCCAGATGTTTCATGTTGATAATGTTCAAAACCCCATAACATGCCCCTACCTCCAGATGTTTCATGTTGATAATGTTCAAAACCCCATAACATGCCCCTACCTCCAGATGTTTCATGTTGATAATGTTCAAAACCCCATGACATGCCCCTACCTCCAGATGTTTCATGTTGATAATGTTCAAAACCCCATAACATGCCCCTACCTCCAGATGTTTCATGTTGATAATGTTCAAAACCCCATGACATGCCCCTACCTCCAGATGTTTCATGTTGATAATGTTCCATCAATCACCCTTTGGTATTAAAAATGGAATTTAGTATCTAAAAGAACTCACACTGGTTGTAGTTGTAGCGAAAAAAAAAAACCATGAGTCAGCGACTTCCAACTGGGTCAGAAATGCTGCATATTAACGCACGGTCAGAAATGCTGCATATTAACGCACGGTCAGAAATGCTGCATATTAACGCATGGTCAGAAATGCTGCATATTAACGCACGGTCAGAAATGCTGCATATTAACGCACGGTCAGAAATGCTGCACACATTAACGCACGGTCAGAAATGCTGCACATTAACGCATGGTTGTCACTGTGTCCCCCATCTGGAGTGCAGCCCTGAATATTTCAGTTCTCAAAAGCAAAAACAAAACTGTACTCTTTCTGTAGTGCTCCCTGCATCCTATGCTGTGTTGTGTTGGCGTGGGCTGTGCTTGCCTGTGGACTCCACTACATCCTTCCCCATGGAGCTGTGTTACTCTACTTCCCACCTCCTCCCCTCTCCTCTCTTCATCTCTCTTCTCCTCTCCTCTCTTCATCTCTCTTCTCCTCTCCTCTCCTCCCCTCCTCCCCTCTTCTCCTTTCCTCTTTTCCCTCTCCTCTCTGCTCTGTTGGCCTGTGTGTTCAGCGGAGGGGCTAATTGAGAGGCCTGCGATGGCAGCTGTGTGGGAGTCGAGCTGCTAAGTTATTTATTACTGCGGCACAGGGCGCACGGCACTCCTGGCAACCAGACCCAGAGCATCTCCCTCTCATCCTATACGCCCAGACCCACAGCATCTCCCTCTCATCCTATACGCCCAGACCAGAGCATCTCCCTCTCATCCTATACGCCCAGACCAGAGCATCTCCCTCTCATCCTATACGCCCAGACCCAGAGCATCTCCCCCTCATCCTATACGCCCAGACCAGCAACCAGACCCAGAGTATCTCCCTCTCATCCTATACGCCCAGACCAGCAACCAGACCCAGAGCATCTCCCTCTCATCCTATACGCCCAGACCAGCAACCAGACCCAGAGCATCTCCCTCTCATCCTATACGCCCAGACCAGCAACCAGACCCAGAGCATCTCCCCCTCATCCTATACGCCCAGACCAGAGCATCTCCCTCTCATCCTATACGCCCAGACCAGAGCATCTCCCCCTCATCCTATACGCCCAGACCCAGAGCATCTCCCCCTCATCCTATACGCCCAGACCCAGAGCATCTCCCCCTCATCCTATACGCCCAGACCCAGAGCATCTCCCCCTCATCCTATACGCCCAGACCAGAGCATCTCCCCCTCATCCTATACGCCCAGACCCAGAGCATCTCCCTCTCATCCTATACGCCCAGACCGGGAGCAGAGCCCAGCGCCTCGGCCAGTCAGGCCAGAGGGGGGAGGACTGGCCCTCTCTCTTCACAGCCAGGCTAGTTACTGCCAACTAGTTATATGCATAATGTACAGGTATTCAGGTTAGGTTCAAGGTGTCGGCCTTCCTCCAGCTGAGGATGCAGTGGTCCATTCTGCCACTCTGCGCAAAACCTTTCTGCTATTCATGCGGAAGTTGTCAGCCTTTTGGGGTTTGGTTGAAGCATTTTCTGCACTTAGCCTGAACCTGTCTGCCTTCCTTCCATGCAAAGCAGATGAGATGCTATGTGCTACATGTCAGCTGCCTACGTAAGCCAAACAGCTTGAACCAGTTTCAGCGGAGGCTTCTGTACGTGGCACTGAATGTACCAGTAGGTGGACATTTACGCCATCATAGACATAAAGCTGCTTCTTTAGCAACTCACTGTGTTGTGTCTGCATAATGATGCTCATGGCAAAAGCAGTTATAAAGCTAGAGCTGGTGTTTTCCCTAAAAAGTGCTGTTTTGACAGCGGTGTCAGTATTAGACCTGCCTTTTGCAGAACTAGAGAGGGCTAGAACTGATAACACAGTGAAACAGCATTAATCTCCCTGTTCACGCGTGACTCTCAGGCAGCTCTGCAGAGTCATGACTTTCCTTCAGCGTCGCTTCTCCTTCAGGAGAAAAACGAGCCGCTGTCACCGGCTGACCCGCAGGCTCGTCACGCCGCAACTGGACCCGCCTCAGGGGACTGCTGCGTGGAAAGGGCCGATCGGGTTTCAGGCAGCGGCCATCAGACACTAATGGGCCGATTGGGTTTCAGGCAGCGGCCATGAGACACTGATGCGCCTCTCTGCGACAGGGCCACTCTAATCCCCCCCACGCATGCACACCTACATGCACTCTGGGCCGCAGCGCTGGACGTAGACGGCCTGTTTGCGTCTTTCCTTCTGTTGATTTAAATGTTTATTATCATGTTCTTATTACCTTAAATGCACATTTCAGGTTATACATTTTGTTTTATATATTTATATATTTATTGCACATTTTATAATCTTTTGATCCTATTGAATCTACCCAAACAATATCACTGTACTTGTATAGTGACAATACTACTAGTGACTTCTATCTATCATCTACATATGATCGAGGATGGGATCAAAGCCATTACGGTGTCTCCTATTGTGATGTTTATTAATTCAGCAATTCAAATTTAATCAAATTTCGTTACATGATTGGAACAAATGCATTGATGGATGGATGAGTGGATAGACAGATGACAAGCAAAAAACACCAGTTACAATACAGTGAGATTACTGTAAAAGCTTTAAGTTACCAGACCTGACAACACCAAAACTAGGCTAGCAAATGCTGACAAACAGTGGCAATGGTATACGAGTAAAAGTATAAACATGTTCAGCAATGCAACATATAGCAGACCAACATAAATGACCAAAAACACCAAAATAATGACAAGCCTGCAATGTGTGCATCAAGAGTGGCATTTCTAACGACCCTTGCAAGTGGTCTCACCCCCCCCCCAGGGTGCATCGCTCCTATATTCCCTTTGTCCCTTTGATGGCGTAGCCTAGCCTATGCTTCAGAGCGCCCCCCCCCCAACAGAGTCTCTACCTTCTCCTCCCAGCCCCCCCACACCAGACCATCACCACACCACCCACCACATCCCCACACCACTACACCACCACACCACGCACCAGCCGAGCCCACATCCCCACACCAGAACATCCACATCCCCAACCACCACCGCAGGCCACATCCCCACACCACTACGCACCAGTCGAGCCCACATCTCCACACCAAAACATCCACATGCCCAACCACCACCCCAGCCCACATCTCCACACCAGAGCCTCCACACCCCCATGCCCCAGCAGGAGAGTTCAGGAAGGCGACACACAAGAGCATCCGCATTCCCACACCAGCCCAGCCCACATCCTCAAACCAGAGCATCCACACACCCTCACCCGAGCATCCACATCCCCACACCAGCCCAGCCCACATACCCACACCAGCACGCACCAGTCGAGCCCACATCCCCACCACCCAGCAGAACATCCTCACCCCCACACCAGCAGAGCATCCTCACCCCCACACCAGCAGAGCATCCACACTCTCACACCAGCAGAGCATCCACACCCTCACACCAGCAGAGCATCCACACCCTCACACCAGCAGAGCATCCACACCCTCACACCAGCAGGCACCAGCGGAAGCTCAGGATGGACCTCAGGGAGGACAAAAGGACACAATGTCCCGCTCACGCCACTCGTCAATAAATAAATATGTTCACTTTGGGCTCACAATGGATGGACCAGCGCCGCTGGTGTTACTGGTAAACAGCACACACATAAGCGGCAGCACCATGAGAACGTGCAGTGCTAAGTGCTAATACACAGTGCAATGTTTTGCTCCAAACACAACAGAAAACTTTTTCACAGCATGAGACATTCCCGGTGAAACTTTGCAAAGAGAACACAACACACAACTTCTGCCACTGCACTGCCGATCTAAGCCTGGGCTTCCCCCTCGCCGATATTCGTTCCTCTAGCCCCACACGAGCATCACAACAGCATCACGTTTCATCTCCATGCTCCCACTCTCTCCTCCTCGCACCGTGTCTAGTTCAGCCTTGGGATACTCTGCCCCTCCCTCTCTCTCTCTCTTTCTCTCACGCTATCCCTCCGCCTCTCTCCTCCACCGTCCCATGCTAGTCCATCCACCCTCCCATCTTTCGCTCTTCTCTCGCCATCGCTCTCTCCATTCCGTCTCTTTTTCTCTCACTTTCTCACTCACTCACTCAGTCGCTCTCACTAACTGGCACTAAGTCACTCACCGGGGCTGGTCTTGCTGTGCAGACTGCCCCTCTTGCGGAGGGGGGATTTGCTCTTGCTGTTCCCCGAGGACGGGGCGTCGCCAGCGGGGGCGGAGGCGGAGGCAGACATGTCCCTGCTGGAGCTGCGGCGGCCGGCGAGAGAGCCAGTGCAGCGGAGAGAGCAGCACGGGCACAGCCAGGGGCGGGGGGGAGGAGCGCCAGCAGGGGGGGGAGGGGGAGCGGCGCAGAGAGAGAGAGGACGAGAGAGAGGGAGACAGAGAGGAGGAGGAGGAGGAGGAGGAAGAGGAGAGGAGCCAACACGTTCGCGGCTGAGGAGGCTGGGGCTGAGGCGATACCCAGGGGGGGTGTTAATGCAGTGGGGAGGGCCGGGCCACTGGCTCCACTGATGCTGCTGCTGCTGAGTTCCCTCCTGCTGCTGCTGCGCTTCTCTGGAGGAGCCCCCACATGGCCGACTCCTCCCCCCCGCCTCCGTCACCATCAGCTCCAGCGTCAGGCAGAAGGAGGAGGAGGAGGAGGAGGAGCGAGGGTGACGATGAAGGGGAGGGGGCGGGGGGTAGGACAGCCCACGGATTCCCCCGAAACCCCCGCGACCCACTCTCCCCCGTTGCCACAGCAACTGTGGCCCAAGCTCCCGGACGATGTGGCGGATGGGGCTGAGGGTGGTGTTGGGGAGCAACATCACTGCTGACGGGGGGTGGGGGTGGGGGTTAGGTAGCTGGGGAAGAGTAGCTCGGAGCAGAGGTGGGGGTGGGGGTGGGGGTGGGGGGTAGCTAGCTAGAGAAGAGTAGCTCGGAGCAGAGGTGGGGGTGGGGGGTAGCTAGCTGGGGAAGAGTAGCTCGAAGCAGAGGTAGGGGTAGCTAGCTGGGGAAGAGTAGCTTGGAGCAGAGGTGGGGGTAGCTAGCTGGGGAAGAGTAGCTCGGAGCAGAGGTGGGGGTAGCTAGCTGGTGAAGAGTAGCTCAGAGCAGAGGAGACGAGTGGAGCTCCTGGCTAGCAGCCCCCAGCCCCACCCGCTGGCCCAGCGACCATAGCAGCAGCGGAGGACAGGCGCAGATTACTGGCAGGCCACAGCCAATCCAGTGGAGACAACAACACACACGTGCACCCTCACAGGCACACACAGAAACACCCAGGAGAGAGGAATGGCAGCCAACCTCTAACGACGCAGAGAGAAGAGAAAAAACTTGAGCAAAGGTAACAAAAGGCGTTAAACAAGCCGAAGACTCGAACACAGGAAATGAAAGTTGGAACGACGCTGTGGAGAGACAAAAAGCTCTGGCTTGACCGGCGTTATGGACTTAAGCAGACTAGCACCGTGCACAATAAGCTTTCCTGGGAAATCTCCCCGGAGAGAGAGAGAGAGAGAGAGAGAGAAGTGAGAGAGAGAGAGAGAGAGAGAGAGAGAGAGAGAGAGGGAGGGAGAGAGAGAGAGGAGTGAGAGAGAGAGAGAGGGAGAGAGAGAAATGAAAAGAGAGTGGAGGAGAAGAAGACGGGCAGAGCGGAGAGCGGAGAGGTACGGCCCTGCTGGGGCTATGTGTGGCGGTCCATTCCTGTGGCGGTCAGTGCCTCTTGAGGTCCATGCCTGGCATTCTGGGTTAAAAATAAAACAGGAGCGACAGAGCACCAAGAGAAAGGCAAAGTCACAGCACTGTAGACACGTACCTCCCCCTTCTCTCTCTCTATACTTCCTTCTCTCCTTCTCTCTATCCCTTTCTCCCTCACTGCCTCCCTTCCCTCAGGGGCTGGGGGGTGATCTGGCATTTATTTAAAGGGCAATAACCACAAGACAGTTGGCCAGCAAAGCTGATCTTTAATAAAGCAAGCAGTACATTTATGAACCAGCGTATCCATGTCTCCCTCTTGCTCCCTCTCTATCTCTCTCTCCCTCCCTCTCTCTCTCCCCCTGTGCTACCCACTGGAATACTCTGAGATCCCATGTCAACAGGCTGTCACCACTGTCACAAATCATCACCGGAGAGGTGACCCCCGTGCCATTAAACACAAGCATGGGGGCAAAGTGCCCATCTTGGCTAATTAGACGTGACCTCTCTGGCCACAAGCGCAGAGGTGACAAACAAGTACAGACCAAACAAACAAACAAGCAGATAAACAAGGCGTAGGGGAGGGGAGGGGCAAGGGGAGGGGCAAGGGGAGGGGCAGGGGGAGGGGCAAGGGGAGGGGCAAGGGGCCGAACACATGGCACAGAGAGAGTACAGACTCCGTGTCAGTAGCTACGTCGTCCCTGCTGTGGAAACATCCAGAATGTTCCAAAGCTATCCTTGCTATGTGCCACATCAAGCTCCTTGGGAAGTGTGTTTATGAAAAGTGAGCTGGATGGCTCTGTTAGCCAGCGCTTACGCTAGGCTAGTTTGGGGGAGGGGGGAAGGGGAGGGTATCCTGTACTTGGGTGGTATCCAATGTTTCATACCACAGAATTTTCCAGACATAATACTGGTATGTTTAATTATTTAACATTTTTTAAATGTTATGTTAGTATGTTTGGCCAGTTCTAATCACCTTAAATCAGGTGACTAGCATCTATGGCACCTTGAAGAATGTAATATTGAAGTGTTGTTTTCAACTCATATGGGATGCAAGAAACTTTTTTTTGTATCAGTCAGAGCATTTCTCTTCAACTTTGATGTTAACAAACTAATTTATTTTGTTTCAGTGTGACCAATATGATCCCATGGAATTAAGTCATACAGTCAGTATTTTAAAATCCCACCCAAGCCTAGTATACAGTAATCAATCTTCCCTTTGCTCCCTACACACACAACCACCAGTGCACCTATACTACAAACCTGTTGATACATATCTCTGCATATTTTTACAAATGAAAGCACCTTTTAGGTGGCTATACATCATATAGCTGTGTATTAGGCAGACCACATCTCTGCTTTAAGCAATCGACAGGGGTTACAGGGAAGAATCAACACAACAGAATGTGATGGAATGCCATTAATGCATTTGAGAATGCGACCTCAGCTTAAGGCTGGCTGAGGTGACAGCTCTGGCCCATAAGGTGGCAGCTCTGGCCCATAAAGTGGCGGCTCTGGCCCATAAGGTGGCGGCTCTGGCCCATAAGGTAACGGCTCTGGCCCATAAGGTGGCGGCTCTGGCCCATAAAGTGACAGCTCTGGCCCATAAGGTGGCGGGTCTGGCCCATAAGGTGACAGCTCTGGCCCATCACTACACAGAGACACAAATGTGAGCACATGTAAGCGGGTTTGATTCTATTTCAGCCAAGCAGGAAGAGCTCACAGACAATGGTACTGATACAGACAATGCTACTGGTACTGATAGTCGACATCATAACAGCTAAGCCTTATTCAGCTAATTGGCTCAATGCAAGTGGGAGACGTCTGCTTTTTAAAACGTCAACGCTTAAAGTAATGACATTAAATGTCTGGCAGTGCCTATGTGTGTGCATGCATGCGTCTTGTGTGTGTGTGTGTGTGTGTGTGTGTGTGTGTGTGTGTGCAGGCCTAGTGTGTGTGTGTATGTCTGGTCCACGTGTGTGTCTTTCTCTCTTTTCCTCTCTCTCTCCCTCCCTCTCTCCCTCTCCCTCTCCCTCTCTCTCTCTCTCTCTCTCTCTCTCTCTCTCTCTCTCTCTCTCTCTCTCTCTCTCTCTCTCTATGAATGCAAGTTTATGTGTGCATGTAGAGGTTTGTCTACACAGGTTCATCAGCCCAGTGCAGGCTGTGCGTGAGTGTGTTTGTGTTTGTGTGTGTGTGCGCGTGTGTGTGACAGTACAGTGGCTGAGCACAAATTAACATTTCCTTACCATTTACCTGCCCATTTAGTCAACAACCAACCCCATTTGAAAGAGTTAAATTAGTTTTGTAAATGAAAAGCCTCATGGTTTACTAAACCTATAGCCAAACACATCACTGATCACATCCTGTGTTGTAGCAATACATCACATTTTGTGTCACACATGAGTGGCAGTGTACATTTCTTACCCCTTTACCTCCTTTCATAGTTTACAGTTCTACTGAATATACCATAACATGTTTATGATTTAATAGGCCGCAGATAGCAATTCCCAAGTAAGTTGTGTTATTAATGTCAAATTTTGCACGGAATACTTTATCAAATAGATTAAAAATGCAACGCAAATCCTGATGCCCAAACAAACTGGCCATCACTAACTGACGACAGGTAGGGACCACCACCTAGTGGCCGTGAAAAGTAATCGCAAGATGAATTGTTCATTACATTTGATTACATTAGTATTACAAACTAGGAACACGTTGTGTATAACCACCTCAATTCATATCAGTGCCAGATTGCATTTCCGTTAACGAGTTCCCCATAAAAAGCATCTGAACCAAATAATCGTAGAAACATTTTTCACGAACCCACTGACTTTACGTAGTTACAACAGGTGCAGGACTGGCTGGCCTGGAATTCTGGAGCACTGTCAAACGGGTCTAATACAAAACTGCGCTTGGCACAGCATTCCAATGGTTTTGACCCACTTCTCACACTGTATTTAAAAACACAACCACCACCGGCTCACTCTCTATTACACAGACCCTTTCTGTGTATGTGCATTGTGCATGTCTGTAAACAATTTCACTATTTCACAGCAGGTAAATACAGCTGCTACGGCTGCTGAAATGTACACGACCCTTCCACCGAAAAAACATAATTGTACTCCCCCTCCTCTACCAATGCCATCCCTAAATCAGCCTGCCCAAATGTTGAGTCTGCTTGCAAAGGAAAGTCCTTGTTCACTTCCTCTTTTGCCTTGACAAATGTGTGGAAGAGATTTTACACACAAAGCTCCATTCACTGGTTTCCTCTGATTAATTAGGCTACACCCTCAAGTTCACCCACATTATTCCTCGACTGTTCTCCACATTCCGTACAGTAGGTCTATTTTGTTAAACGTTACAACCAACTCTAAATATAGCGTGATTTGGCCAAAGACACCATGGTCTTTGTCGACAACAAATTCTAGCGAGACATCATCTTGTAAATTTCCCCAAAAAATTGCCAAGTCTCTGTACGCATATAACAAACTCTTATTTTGCCAGTGCCAAGAAAGGAAACGTAACTCACACGTGTTACATAACATTTCTAAAGTCGAGTTTTTTTAAGTAATTAAAGTTTTCGACATTAAAACCAAAAGACATCGCAATTCCTGGTTACGTTTGTAACAGCGCTAAAATGACTGTCAACAAACTGACTCTAACTAACGTTAACCTTTGCTAACTTTGGCTAACGTCAACTAACTGGACTAGGTTTTCACTACCCAACTTTGTGGCGTGCTTGTACGTTTTGCTCTGCATATTAAATATTCATTATGTCTTACAAACTATTCTTCATATATTAAGCACTTAAATGGCTGTAAACACCAAACCGCTGGCAACGTATGGCAGAAAACATCACTTACCACCTGCCATTGTTGAAATGACAGTCGCCACTCGTCAGAGGATCCGAAAGTGCCTCAGTCAACAAAAAAGATAACGTAATTTAACAGTTTGCTGTAGCTGAATATTAAGCAGACAGTTAAAAGCTGGTTCGTAAAGCTTTGTTAACAACTGCTGTCAATAACAGTTCAAGTAGCCAGTTGTGGGGATGATACAGTGCACGTCATGTAACTGAGTGTACGAAGTTCAGATAAACGACAATATTTATGGCTTTGTGCAATTTTTCTGTATTCCCAACAGCAGATCTACACACATTCTGGCTCATACCGCCTCGCTGCGGAGAAACGGAATACTTCACTTAACTATCTGCTCACGCTTTGTCAAATTTGCGTAAATTCAGCGCAGCTATGGAGTTCAGAAGAACTCTTTTTGGACTGAGGCAAGGACGACTTTGGCTAGAAGGCATTCCTAGAAATGTATCAATATTATATTATAAGACATAATATGCAATTATAAGGATTTTTTGTGTAACAGACCTGTCTGAAATAATAATAACAATAATAATAATGATAATGATAATAACAATAATAATAATAATAACAATAATAATAATGATGATGATGATGATAACAATAATAATAATAATAATAATAATAATAATAATAATAATAATAATAATAATAATGATGATGATGATGATGATGATGATCATCATCATCATCATCACTAACGATGATGATGATGATGATGATAAGTCATTGCTGAAGTGGTGGACCAAAAATCAAAAAGGCCCTGATGCGAGCAGCCTAGTTGCCATAATTTAGTTCACACTGGGACAGTGGTCGTGATATCGCTGATGGCTAAGTCCTTTGGAAAGCTTGTTAAGAGGTTAGTCTTACGTCAGGTACAGGGATTATCGGATTCCCTTCCATTTGCTTTTGGTGAAAGAGAAATGCTGAGGATTCCCACCTTAACTGTGTTTAATCTTGAACAAGCACTATGGCATCCTTAAATTATACTAGTCTCTGTCTTAGCTTACTCTATTATCTTTTAACTAATTCGTTTTCTATTGACATTGTAACTTTTGAAATTAGCTTTCCTAAGACTTGTTGCTGACTAAACAGACCCTTCATCCCTTCATTTTGCATAGATATTGGTTTCCAACTAATAGGATAATAGGATAATAGGTACCTTGTTTTTTTATAATCGATACACACCTTTGGTTGAAGGAATTCGGTAGAGTTGTGCAACTAAATCTGGCACTAAATTTGGCTAAATAAGCACAGTTCTGAAAGCTGTGTCATGATGTATTCTGACTTTGTTAATGCCTGCAACAACAACAAAAAAATGAATGGCAGCAGATGAAACACAAGCCATATTTAAGACTACAAAGGCCAAAATGTTGCACCTGTTTATGACTACAGCTAATAAGCCTAGTGAAAGTCTGATCTGAATTTTGGGCAAAGCCCATTTTACGTTCTCTTGAAATCTGTAGCAAAGAGTAAGAGTGGTCACCCCACCCGGCCTTAAAACCAAGTTAGTTGCAAAGCTAAAAAGCCAGGCTCATTGAAGCGCATCCTCAGCCATAGTGATGGCTGTCCACCACAAACTCTTCAGCTTATTTTTATCTGAAATCACTATCTGACTTGTTTGATGGTCTGCCTGTATGAAATGTGCTATAAATAAACTTGCCTTGACTTGCTTTGTCCTCTGTTCTCTTTTTTTCTCACTTTCCCTCGTTCATGTCTAGCTCGTTGAAGTTGTGTGGAGGAGAAGGCAGACATTTAATAACACAGTAGGCATCATCAGTAGTGTGTTCCCACATCATAGATATTATTCAGTATGTGCACTCTGTAATGGCCAGCCCAGTTTCCCAAGGTCAAATAGACCAACAACACCACAGCAATTATGCCTGGGCAGTGTGTTTTCTGATGAAACATATACGGCCTTCAGTGCTGACACTGTTGGTGTTATTTTCCATTTGTGTTTTATACTGGCTGCATTTATCCTGAACTGAATCAGTTGAATGAGGTTAATCTCATTAATGCTTCATCAGTATGTCTCCAGTCTCTGTGAAGTATGCCCAAAGAGGACCATTAAGCCTGTGGCATTAAGCTGCAATCCATCTAAACAATCACACTGGCACTCTGCCTGCCATATAAGCCTGGCTTGCGCTATTCTTGAAGTTGACCTGAGGGCAGAGAGGGCTGTTAGATCAAGTCTCTATGAAGGGCCATCTCACAATGACCCAACTGAAAACACCAACATCCTTAACAGCCTGACTCGAACCCCACTGTGTTGGGTGTCTGTTCTTGGGCCTATGTTAGTGTTTGCTGGAGCAGTTTGACTAGCCTTGAATCAAACAGGCTGGTGAGATTGGTGGTGGAGGAGGAGGCTCCATGTTGATGGAATCCAGTAATGGAGAGGAGGTTACAGCATTTTCTGTACTGTACCACTGGTGCTGTCCCAGGCCACTGAAAGGCCAGTTGGAGCATTTTCTGCACTGTACCACTGGTGCTGTCCCAGGCCACTGGAAAGGCCAGTTGGAGCATTTTCTGCACTGTACCACTGGTGCTGTCCCAGGCCACTGAAAGGCCAGTTGGAGCATTTTCTGCACTGTACCACTGGTGCTGTCCCAGGCCACTGGAAAGGCCAGTTGGAGCATTTTCTGCATTGTACCACTGGTGCTGTCCCAGGCCACTGAAAGGCCAGTTGGAGCATTTTCTGCACTGTACCACTGGTGCTGTCCCAGGCCACTGAAAGGCCAGTTCTCATTGTACCAGGGCATGGTGCTGCGGAAGCTGGCTTGGGGCACTGTGGTGCGAAGGTTAAAGAATCTTGCTGAAGTTGCCTATTGTCATGCTGTCTTGTAATGCAGACTATTGTCTTTCAGTTTACAAACTACCAGGTTATTGCCAATTGTACATTGTACACATACTAACTTTCTCTCTCTATTAAATACTATCTCATCTTATATGACGTGAAGAATGAGGGCCAGTTTACTTTTTATGAAGTAAAGCAGAGGACGTATGCACCTTTCTTATGACTTTGGTCACCCAAGACACATCCTGGCAGTTAACAGTAAATTGTTAGACAAGCAGACTGAAAACATGCTGTGTATGTATTGAGCTGTTGTGTGAACAAAGAGCAGTAAATCAGTGCCATGTACCATGCTTCTTCAAATGTACTGTTTGTGTCCCTGGCTTCAGTGTAGAGGCAAGGGATGACACATTTCTCTGGTGAGAAGAAGTGTTTTGTAGTTTTTTGTCACAAAGACGTGACGCAGGACAGTGGTAGAGTGCTTTGGGACAGTAAGTGAGTGCCGCAGGACAATGTCTGAGTCCCCCAGGACAGAGGCTGAATGCCGCGGGACAGTGGCTGAGTCCCCCAGGACAGAGGCTGAATGTCACAGGACAGTGGCCGAGTCCCCCAGGACAGAGGCTGAATGTCACAAGTCAGTGATTGAGGCCCTTGGACAGTGGCTGAGTACCACTGGACAGTAAGTGAATGCCACAGGACAGTGGCAGAGTCCCCAGAGTGGCTGAGCTGAGTGTTGCAAGCCAAAAGTCCCAGGACAGGACAGAGTCTCTGTGGTGGTGCGAGCCAAAAGTCCCATGATGGCATTTATTGCTCCTACTGCTACTGCATTAATGACTGTCCCAGATTAACCCGCATTGCTGAAATCACAAGATGTTAATGTTTAACTTTATAGGGCTCTGTAAAGCTGATTTTATTAGGCAATGCAACATCACTGGGTTAAAACTATTGACTGGAAAGAGTTAGTTATTCCAGATCTGACACAGGTTCATTAAAGCATGTTGTGAGTATAGAACACAGACATGCTCTTGTGTTCTGGTTGTCAGTAGTAAATTAGCCTTGTGTTTCTGCCGCTTCAGTGGTAAAGTGTTAACACCATCAAGCCCTTTACTCCAATCCCACAGATGTTAACACCATCAAGGCCCTTTATTCCAGTCCCACAGAATCACCACATACAGCTGTTGTAACTATATCAGTGAACCAGATTCTTACAGTTTTATTTAGGGGAGAAATAGAACAAATTGATCCCAGATTGGTGACCAACGGAAGTATAGGAGCAGAGTGGTCAGTGGGTGGGAGGGGCACTAGGTCATTTAAGGCTGGACCAATGAAGACATAAATTGGAAAAGCAGTCAGAGAGCGCAGACCTCCGCCAAACAGTTAAATTCCCCCGCTTATTCTATTTATTTTGTCAATGAGATTTCCCATGTTAATTTTCTACATTTTTGTGAGGTAACCTATGAACCATTTTTTTACCAAATCATGTTAAGGCAGTAACAATATGACATACTGTCAAAATTTCAGAACAATACGTTTATGACTTTTTGAGTTATTTTGCTAACAGCCAGACAAACAAGCAAACAGACAAACAGATAAACAGTGTCAAAAACATAACCTCCTTGGAGAAGGTAAAAAACACAATGTTTACATTCTATCTGGCTTTTCTTTTCAGTCTTGTTCACTTATGGAGTTCCTGTTCACATTTCCCCTCGTATTTATGCAGGTTTTCATGAAACTAACACTACTGTGTAAACAGCCATCAGGTGTATCTGTGAATGCAGGCCTGTTAGTCTGTGGGCACAGAACTCTCTCCAGCGTGTTTGCTACACTGAGCTTGTGTATTTGTACTTCTCATCTGTAGCTACACTATAGAGGAACACACTGACACAGAAACACTGTTCGTGTTGGACTGAAAAGTCTGGTTGGACGTCAGAGTGTTATGTATAGACACTGGTGCAGAGAGTGAGGGAGGGATTTAGACATACGTGCTTAGAACAGCGAGTGCATATGCCTCCCTCCTTTAGCCTCTGTGACATCAGGAGTCGTGTCTCTGGTCTTACGAGTCCCCTCCTACTCCCCTCCTCCTACGCATCACCCCAGGACATCGTCAGCTCTACCCCTCGCCACCAACGCGATTTATTCAGATTTCCGCTCTGGGCCACACAAACGCAGACACAGAGGACAGCTGAACTAGTTGGAGAGCAAGAGGAACCCCAAAGACCACCATGGCCGAGCCCAAAAACGTCAAGGTTCTACTGCTAGGTAAGGACATGCACCTGAGGAAATATTTACATACAATTTAAAGTATTCGGATTTTAGTTGTGTAGTTTCCTGTGATGCTCATATAGCTTGACTAATTCACGGTGTCAACTGGACTGATTTTTCTCTTTCACTAGCACAATGCACCCAGGATGGTCAAAATAAAACCAATAGGTTACTAATTAAGATGCTTGCAGCCTCAAAGACTGGAATGGAAATGACAGTACATTATTTGATCTATCAGTCTAATCTTTACTTTCCAAGCTGCAGAGCACAATCGCCTGAAGTATATTCAATGAGTCTTTCAACGAATTAACATTAAGTTTAGATTGTCTTTGAAGACATTGATCAATCGATGCATAAAATGACTGCAATAGTAAATTGAATGGCAAAAACAGTCTTGAAGGATTTTGTTTACATGTGGCTAAAGATTATGTGCTCATGCATGCATGTTCATTTAAGACCTAGAAAGGACACATGAAGGACATACATCACAAGTGCACTCTCTAGTGTAACCAAAACAAAGCATTTTATTTACATTCAGTTGCACCACAATGTTTTCCCTAAAAGGCTGCAAAACTTTATGAGATTTGTGGGACTTTTCCACAAATGTATTTGTTTTCATAGAACATTTTCTGACTGTTTAGCATCACAATTTTGGACTACTTTCTTATCTTTGCAAACACATGTTGATCACATTAAATGTTTAAATAAATCGCTTCGTATTTATGTGAGTTTTAGGCTAATGTCATTCATCACCAAGAGCGATTCATGGTGAATCACCAATTAGAGTATGAAACAAAAGTGCAGAGAGCAAAGTTAACACTTCATATGGATAGTTCACCCAGAAAAACAATACAGATTGTTTGTTGAATTTTATTTATTGTTTGCTGACCTATTACCTTACTCAAACCAAATCCCTAACCTTTACAAGACAGAGTGCCAATGATGTATAACTAATAGTTTATAAATAGTCTCACCATTTCTACACAGTCTACAATGCCATCTATAGTTCCATCGAAATTAAGTGTGATGGGTTCTACTACGCAGTCTAAATCCTTTAATTGATCCTCCTGCAGTGTTTCCTATTTGAGACAGTGACCCCCAATCCTCTTCAACAGTCTGAAGGGTAGATGCTGAAGTGCTGTGTGCCTGCTAAGCTGCCTAGATCATTTACTTAGACGAGGGCACAGAGGAGACTTCACTCCTGACACCGGGGCCACAGGTTACAGAGTGGAGGAGGGGGAGGTTGGGGCGGGGCCTATTGAGTTTTACCTCATGAGGAGGGTGGTGGTTGGGGCAGGGCCTACTGAGTTTTACCTCACGAGGAGGGTGGTGGTTGGGGCGGGGCCTATTGAGTTTTACCTCACGAGTGGCAAGAGAAATGATCCGCACTGCAGACCCAGTCTGGGACATCTAGACATGTACCTCACACTGATACCACAGTGCACACAGTATGGCTAATAGGTACAGCAAGGCAAGTGAGTTTTATTTGGGTAGCATAGTTAACATACAAGGATACAAGCATACAAGGACTTTATTTGTCACATGCGTACACAGATATGTACCTCACACTGATACCACAATGCACACAGTATGGCCGATAGGTACAGCACGTCAAGTCAATTTGATTTTGTATTTGGATAGCATAGTTAATTTGGCAAGCATTTTAGTGCTCTTTTAAAGTAAGGGCTGATTGGAATATCTTTGCTGCTGGCAGGGTTCATTCTGCTTCTAATCTATTAGGATCAGTGAAAGCCTATTACATAATAAGCCTCTTACTGTAACCAGCTACACAGAACGTCACAGATCATTATCGGCTCTCTCTCTTTTTCCTGGTAACCCATCACCAATTATTCTGGCAAGCTTGCAGTGAAGATGGCAAAGACCAAAGGCTAAAGGTTACGGCCTCTCAAAAGTAAACAATTACAAATGGGGAAAATATTTACGACTATGCATTAACAAACAGTTATAGCATTTGAGTTATACATTGTGTGTAGCACTATATTAGGCCAGTAATGTGATTGAAATGCAGCGTTGTCAGTAGGTTAGATACCTGTCCAAAGTAAAACAGGCAAACCCCCTAAAAATCTGGTGCATGGCATTATCAGGTTTCACACAGTGCACCCATGCAGTTATCTGTGTAATCAAACTGTGTGGGACACCTGAGCTGCCACAGGCCTGAGGCCAGCATGGCTTCCCCTCCTTGGGTTTTGCACCGTTACCATCTCCTTAACTAAAGGTGGCAAACCGCAAACTGTCAACAAACATTTATCAACACCACATCACACTAACACTGACACTATAAATCTCAATTGCTCCAAAACAGTAGAGCGATAAACAATGTAAAATATGTCTCTTCTGATTGGCTGTATGATGGCCTAGGACAACTCAGCCAGCTCAGTCACCTGTCGCTAGAAACACAACCAATCGGTGAGGAGCAAACGGTTGAGCGCAATGCCAAGTGTTGCTCTCGAGAGTGCCCACCTGTCCGCACGAGTAAGAGGCTACCTGTCTGTGTCCGCACGAGTAAGAGGCTACCTGTGTGTGTCCACACGAGTAAGAGGCTACCTGTGCGTGTCCGCACGAGTAAGAGGCTATCTGTGCGTGTCCGCACGAGTAAGAGGCTATCTGTGTGTGTCCGCACGAGTAAGAGGCTACCTGTGTGTGTCCGCACGAGTAAGAGGCTATCTGTGTGTGTCCGCACGAGTAAGAGGCTATCTGTGTGTGTCCGCACCAGAGTAAGAGGCTATCTGTGTGTCTCCCCGCAGGTGCCAACGAGGCTGGAAAGAGCACCATTCTGAAGCAGATGAAGTGAGTAAAAGCTCTCATACCCCTCATGAACGCTCTCATACCCCTCATGAACGCTCTCATAAATGCTCTCATGAACGCTCTCATGAACGCTCTCATGAACGCTCTCATACCTCTCATGAACGCTCTCATACCCCTCATGAACGCTCTCATACCTCTCATGAACGCTCTCATACCTCTCATGAACGCTCTCATACCTCTCATGAACGCTCTCATACCCCTCATGAACGCTCTCATACCTCTCATACCCCTCATGAACGCTCTCATACCCCTCATGAACGCTCTCATACCCCTCATGAACGCTCTCATACCCCTCATGAACGCTCTCATACCCCTCATGAACGCTGTCATACCTCTCATGAACACTCTCATGGTTTGGCTGCTTAAAGGAGAAGTTCGGTGTGAAACAATCAATAGCTCAGTTGTTGGAGGTCACAGAGTGCTGTTAGTAGGAAAAAGAACAAGAAAATTTGATGGAACACAGACGGAATATGGGCGAATACAGACGGAATATGGGCGAGTGGGGCGAGTGGGGCGAGTGGGGCGAATGGGGCATAGGGAAGCGGAGCATTACTCTTTATCATTATTCGCTCTATGTTGAGCATTACTCTTTATCATTATTCGCTCTATGTTGAACATTACTCTTTATCATTATTTGCTCTATTTTGCACCAAATGTTTTACTCTTTATCATTATTGGCTCTATGTTGCACCACATGTTCTTTTTCCTCCCAACAGCAGTCGGTGACCTCGATCAAAAGGCATTGCATTCATTCACACCAAACTTCTCTTTTAAGACAAGGAGCATACATCTCTTCACCTCCATATGTGTCATTTATATGAGGCTTGGTTTTCAGCTGTTGTTGGTACTGCTGTTCTCCTCAGAATTATCTACCTCGGTGGCTACACTGACGAGGAGCGACTGGAGTACAGGGCGGTCATCTACAGCAACATCCTTCAGTTCACCCTGGCTGTGCTGCAGGGCATGGGACCCCTGGAGATCAAGTTTGGGTCACCCAGTTCAGAGGCTAGTCACACGCATATGCACACAC
>CM050211.1:10591149-10621149 GCA_027475355.1 Coilia nasus | reverse complement strand
ACTTCAGTTGCTATTCTGCAACACACTTGCTCCTTTTTGCAAAACACTTGCTCCTGCACACTACAAACTATTTCATACATAAGACACTTCGTTCAAAAATGAAATACCGATGTATCATTGGCAAAACACATCTATTCAAAATACAAAAAACGGTGTTCTATATAAAGTAGACTAGTGTGTTGGTGCTGGTGTGACAGTGTTTTCATAAGAAACAAGTGTGTGCAATTTTGTCATGTGAGTGACATTTTGGCGAAGGATTGTTAGGGTGTAGAGTTTTGGCACAGCGAGCCAACTTTTGCAAAATGTGTTTAAGCAATGGGCAAAAACTGTAACCGATTCTGCTTCCTGCTTTGCACTGAAATTGCAGTTCTAAAACACACTTTTTTCAAAACACTATAGACAATTCTCTGCGTTTGGCACAATTTTCATGACAGAAATATCTTGTTTTCACAAGGAACACACAGTGATTCAAAATTCTAAAGTCAATTGCCCTATTATGTACACTGACTCATCACATCGGCAAACACCTGTCACACAGCTTTACAATTAGCTATCAGAGCTTTGAAAGAGGCAGAGCCACAGCTAGAGGAGTGAGAGTAAGAGGAGGAGGACGGGAGGACACGGACGAGGACGAGAAAGGACCGTAATCTCTGATGAGATCAGAGCCATTTTGGTTGACCATTTGGTCAACGAAATTATTTTACAGTAGTTGTTTAGTTGTTTACGTATCTCTCTCCATATTCTACAATCCTCAACACAATTGAGGATTTTTTTTGACTGGAGATGAAAGTGTATGACCAAAATCCACAAATGCGTGTACCCTTTCTCTAAGCTATGGAAGACGCATGTGGAAATATAGCAATTGATACTTTTCATGGATGGATTCGCTGCTAGGCCAGGAAAAACATTGCATGTGATGTGGATGAGGTGCTGTGGCCACACAAAAACAGAAGAAAGGATGCAGCATAATTTTTTTTGTAACTGTATAGGCTACAGTAAATTCTTCTGTTCTACTGTATGTAGACCACTGTAGGTACAGTTTTGTGTTGATTGGGATGCACAGTGTGTACAGTGTTTTTGTGGGAAAAATAAAATATATTTGTAACAATGTATATGTGCGTTCTGAGTTCTTTGAATGCAAAGTTTCATTTTGCAGGAGAAGTGAGTGGTTTTGCCCATTGTGTGTGTATTTTTTTGATTTGTGTGTAGAGTTCTGAGAGTATGAGGCATGCTTTCAGGAAATGTGTTTAAACAATTGAGAAAAACTGTAACAGGACTTTATAATCTGAGACAACAATCTATTTTGTTTAGAATTTTACTTAAGAATTAAAAAAAAGGTTAGGTAACAACTGTTACATACACATGTGTGAGTTCCACAGAATGAATATAAGCAAATAGAAAATAAGCATGCAGTTGTAATAAATTTGGCCAAAAATACCAAGATGATAATAAAAATGACTGCCAAAAAGGTTATTCAACAGTGCAAAAATACCCAAGACTACAGGATTGCTTAGTGACGGAGGATGTTTTCCTACATGCCCTGCAGGTCATAAAACACCAGTCTCTGCTTGCCGGCTTCCTTGAGTACGCCCTGCTGAAATACTCACTGCTACTTCAGTTCTTTCATGGGACAGTTAAAAAGAAGGGGGATGCCTGGAGAACACAGCAGCATAAAATCCTAATCCTGGTATACAAGAACATAAATTAGGGTAACTTTTCTTTCAGTTCTGATGGATGAATTCAACACACTGTCAGAGATTTGAAACAACAAATCAATTGGCTTTACAGAGACTTTTATTTAATCAAGTAGCCCAGGCTGGTGTTCAGAGACCAACTTACAGGCCTACAAATGGTATCTGTCCCATCATACTCCTATAGGAGATGGTCTGATGTCAGAAAAAGTCTTATTTAAAATACACACATTTAAAAAAAAAAATCTTGCGTCAGTGTGAGGATTTACACGGTAACTGGGCTATGGAACTTAAGGAACCACATTTAAGGACACTCTGGCTGCTGCCCGAGGGACTGTGAAGCAGGTCACCAGCCTCGGATTAGGTGACATCTACGCCACTGACGATCCTCCTCCTCAGGCACATAAGCTTCCTTGGTCAGAAGGACAAAATGTCTGCATATCCCAATATCGGTATATCTGAAAAATGGAAAAGACTGCAAATTCAGCCTATATTTTCTGAAAGCTATTGATGTAAACTCTGCAGATGCTTGAGGACCGTTGCACCACCTACAGAGCAGGCTTCAACTGCCTGTGACTTAATATACCTGTGCAGATGTTTTGAACGTTTGACAGGTTTCCTGTAGCCAGACCTATGCAAATACAGTATTTTTGGTCAATGGACATGACAGCCTGGTTGGCTAAATTATTTTTGTAAGAATGTAAATTTGTCCTGTTCAAGGGCAGGAAACAAAAACACGAACAGCAACTTGCTGATTTTTAATGATAAGAAATACGTTAAGACAGCTGTTCTTTATACTACAAATAATCCTATCAGCGCCAGTGCGCCACACTGTGTTTTTAGGTCAGTGATCCATATGATAGCTTTGGGCACGCCCACCTTGTTCCTAAAGCGGAAAAAGGAAGTGCTGCAACTAATTGTTGATATTCTTGAACAGCAGCATCTTTGGCAGCTGTACGATGGAAATTACAACTGCAAAATGTTTTACGTTTGTTTTCAACCCTTCTATGTATGGCAGCAGGCGCTGAAAACAGTCACGGAGTTGCTTTAAATGACTCCGCGTACGTGTTGTGAAAGAGTTTGCAAATGCAAATTAGCTTGCGGCTCTAACGTTAATTTATTTGAATAGCAAGCTAGCCAACTTTTGCTACCGATATCTGACTCAAAGAATCCTGGCTTGTTTGAAGTGGCTACAACCAAACTTCTTCTGTCATATCTTCAGCATCTGCTGTTTGTAATTTATGCTGTTCAAGTATGGGCTGACAAGTGGTAAGTAACATTAGCAAAAGCATGTTGATTAGCTAGGCTTAGGGAACAGTTTGGATCCTATGCAAGTTTTGAATGTGATGTACAGTGAAAAATGTCAATGGCATCACATACTGTCAGCTTACGATCCCCAAGAGTTGGGAATCATCGAGAAGGGAGGAAAAAATAAACCAAGTCATCCCAACTATGATGACTAGTCTGAACAAGTCTTTCGTGCGGTGCTGTCATTTTGAGCGTGGTTGGTTTTTTTTGTCTTGTGTGATTGTCCTTTTTTCACCATCGGTTTGTCTCTGTGCCATTTCCTGTCTGTTTTGTGAAAGCTTGTGTCGCAGTCAGATACTTTCTGTCGTCGTGCCTGTGAAATGACCTGACTGCAAGCCCTCAGCCACATCGGATTACAAGAATGGCAAGGATAGCGTGGTATCAAGAGAAGGTGATGTATCAGGACACAGTGCTTGCGCTGTGAATGAACTGGTGTTCGTGGCCTGTCCAGGCTATTTCATTTGCTGTTCTGTTTTGTGGTGCAGATTGGTGCCTACGACCAACAGATATGGGAAAAATCTCTGGAACAAGCCGAACTAAAGGTGTGTTGCGAACAGCAAGAAGTAATAATATATGGTAGTGCTGTTATATAGTGAAATCTCAATGAAACGTGGACCTTGTTTGACTCAGATTTTAAGAAAGGCAGTCTCTGTTTAATTACGCACAGGGTATCCACAACAAGCCCAAGAAGACCGGACACATCAAGCCCGATCTCATTGATGTCGACCTAGTGCGAGGTGAGTGGCTGCATTTCAGCATGTTGCTTGGCAGGCTCACAGACACTCCATGCTATGGCACCTAAGTGCTAGGGCTGCGCGATATATATCGAAAATGTTGTGATATCGCAATATACAATATTGTGATATACACATCGCAAAACATTGCTTCACTGCAATACATGGGACATTACTGTAAGATGTTTAAGCTCCACATATGAAGACATTTGGGAAATCAAATGGAGTCCTACTGCCCTTGACATCCACCCCTATAGGCTGCGCACTGGCTACGGCCCAGCGGTGAAGATTAAGCTGAAAGATATTAAAATATATATTTACATATTTGTTTATTTGTCGCAAAACATATTGTCATTGCAACATTCAGCAGTGTTGTCGCATATCGCACATTTTTCCAAAATCGTGCAGCCCCAGTAAGCGCAAGTAAACATTATGTCATTCTTGCGACCTGTGACCCCTCTGGTGCGTCACCAGGCTCCACGTTCAGTAAAGCCAAGCCGGAGAGCCCATGGACGGCTCTGACGCGGAAGGGCCTGGTGCGGGTTCTCTTCTTCCCTTTCTTCTTCCAGTGGTGGATCCAGGTGACGTCCAGGTGCATCTCCACCTGGATCCTCATCCTGTACCTCTTGCAAGGTTAGTGCTTAGCTGCAGGCCCCGTGCAATGTATTCTAAAGCATATATACATTGTGGTATGCCATAGGCTTCCAATACAGAGAAATGTAGATGTTTGTCCGTCTGACTGTGCAATCCAACGTTGTTATTCAGAGATAGTTCTAGATAGATAGATGTTTGCTGAGTGTTTTTTATTGTCATATATTTTTTGACATTGATAGACTAGTCAATAGTTGGTTTGGGTCAATTAGGTTTGGATGTACCTTCACACTGTGATGTGGTCTCATAATGTTATGGTGTGTTATGCGAGTTACAGAGCACAAGAACACGAAGTGAAAAAGAGCAAATGCAAATTTTGTAATTTAAATAGGGGAAGCAGGGCATTTTGCTGCTAATTATGTCACGCACAAGAGTCTGACAGCAGAGTGGGTGTAGATCACTGAAACAGTACATGATGATTTGTACTGTCACTTCTTTACTCCTGCTTTTTATGTGGGTTTGTAGCATACTGTACATTTGGTGGCATTTTGCAACATACTGTACATTTGGTGGCATTTTGCAGCATACTATACATTTGGTAGCATTTTGCAACATACCATACATTTGGTGGCATAGACATCCTATACATATCTATGTATAGGATGTCTATGCATGTATAGCATGTAAAGGATGTCTATGTTTGGTGGCATTTTGCAGCATACTATACATTTGGTGGCATTTTGCAGCATACTATGCATTTGGTGGCACTTTGCAGCATACTATACATTTGGTGGCATTTTGCAGCATACTATACATTTGGTGGCATTTTGCAACATATTATACATTTGGTGGCATTTTGCAGCATACTATACATTTGGTGGCATTTTGCTGCAGTTGACAAAGCTATATTTACATCCTCTGCTGCCTCCTACGGGGCCATGCAGTCTCTTGTGGTGACATCTGCATTTTCTTCCTTTTCATTGCGGACTAACTGTTGCAGCTTCATCGTAGATATATTTTATCTTGTGTTATATTAAAAGGTCAGGGTAATAAAAACATTGTTTGGCTGAAATCCTGTGTATCCTGTGAGTATCCTGGACAATTTTACCTCAAAGTTGCTATTTCCACTTGAAGCAGTGATGTTTTAAAAATAATCAGAGATTTTCATATCCTTTTTTTTCTTCACACTTGAGTTTTTAGTTACCCAAGTTCGACTAACAGTAGTACAAAACTGAGGTGTTCTTAGTTTAATTGCAGTATAATTGCAGTTACCCTAGTTGTGTTGTCACCACCCAGATAACCTGATCAACCACACCTGTGTCCCTGTGCTGTTCCCACACCTGTGTCCCTGTGCTGTTCCCACACCTGTGTACCTGTGTGCTGTCCCCACACCTGTGTACCTGTGTGCTGTCCCCACACCTGTGTCCCTGTGCTGTTCCCACACCTGTGTCCCTGTGCTGTTCCCACATCTGTGTCCCTGTGTGCTGTCCCCACACCTGCAGTGGCGGCGGCTGTGCTGTACCTGGAGGTGCCGGTGGCCAGTGCCAGCGAGGTGGTGGGGCCCGTGTGCCTCATGCTGCTGCTGGGCACCGTGCACTGTCAGATCGTCTCCACCGAGTCCTGCCGCAGCCCACAGCCCAGCCCCTTCTCCAGCAGAACCACCAGCCCCGTCCGGAGGAAGAGGTACGCATGACAGGCTAAGCTGTATTATGACTAGTTATTGCTAGCTGACATTCATGAGGAAGAGCTGTGTTATGACTAGTTACTGCTAAGCTGTGTTATGTCAGGCTAAGCATGACAGGCTAAGCTGTGTTATGACTAGTTACTGCTAGCTGACATTCAGGAGGAAGAGGTACGCATGACAGGCTAAGCTGTATTATGACTAGTTATTGCTAGCTGACATTCATGAGGAAGAGCTGTGTTATGACTAGTTACTGCTAAGCTGTGTTATGTCAGGCTAAGCATGACAGGCTAAGCTGTGTTATGACTAGTTACTGCTAGCTGACATTCAGGAGGAAGAGGTACGCATGACAGGCTAAGCTGTGTTACGACTAGTTACTGCTAGCTGACATTCAGGAGGAAGAGGTACGCATGACAGGCTAAGCTGTGTTACGACTAGTTACTGCTAGCTGACATTCAGGAGGAAGAGTTAGGCATGACCATAGAGCTGAATAGAATACTAGAGTGGACACAGGCGCACTGCTCATGGCAATCGTGGCCGCCATCTTGCGACTGCCGGCCGGGAATCCTAGCCCTCGCAGTGCTGAGTAAGGGACACAAATATCGATTTGTATAATAAATTGATATTTTATATTAGCTAGTTAGTATATTCATTGTTTATCCGTACATGTCATTTTATACTAATGACAGGTCATATTGTGTCTGAGCCTGTGAGGTGGTGTCTGAGCCTGTGTCAGTAATTTCAGTGTGCATATCCCTTGTTTGCAAAATATTCCTCATCCTCATTTTAATGTATTTATTCATGTAATTTTTAAAATCAATAAACATGTTTTCAGTCTTTGAATCTCTTTAAATCTGAATACACGACTTAATCTTTTCTATACTAAGAACATGAGGATGACCTACTGATGAAAATATTACATTTACATTACATTTACATATATACGCGCAGCTAATATAAATAACAAATCACCAATTTGCTTAATGATGTGTTGCTATATTTTAAAACAAAAAAAAGTCTGCAATAGCTTTTTCAAAAATAAAATGTCCACTGATACCAAAGACTGCAATGGTTATACAGGGTCGAACGCAAAGTGCTCAGCGAAGTACGTTAAAATCCACTTTATTCGTCATTAACGTTGTAATTATCGTTTTCTTTGATACGATTTACGTACATATAGAGTCAGGCATTTCAAATATCATCATTGTATAGTGTGTCAGTGGATATTTTCACAGAACAAAGCCGTTTCTGACAAAGGTGGGTCCATTCTACGCTTATTTACATTGAGTGCCTAGCACATGATTACCCTCGCAAGATGGCGGCCGCGTTGGACGTTGTTCCTTGTGGTCAGCCAATGCCGTGTCCACTCTAGTATTCTATTCAGCTCTATGGGCATGACAGACTAAGCTGTGTTATGACTATTTACTGCTAGCTGACATTCAGCTTGATTCGGATCCTCATTATGCCAACTAACGTTTAGTTTAAGATGGCTTATCTTAATTCAGTTCAGCTTAATTCATTTCAGCTTGAATCAGTTCAGCTCGAATCAGTTCAGCTCGATTCAGTTCATCCTAAATCAGTTCGCTTTGATTTAGTTCAGTTTTCCTGCTTGTTCAGTTCAGTGTTTCCTTCATGTTCAGTGTCAGACAGGTTTGTGTGATTTTGCTGGGTTTGAAAACTCCTCACAGATGAGATTTGTTTCTCTTGAATGATAGGCAGCGTTAAAAGTAATGGAAATGTGCTTCCAGAGAGCAACTTGCTCAGACATTGTTTCAATGCACAGACAGAGAAAGAGCAAGGGACCAAAGAAAGCAGAGGATCATGGGAATGGAACAGACTCCAGACAGATGCCCTGGCAACTGGAGGAGAAACCCAGAGCTCTGAAGAGTGAGAAGAGACGGGTAGGCCTGCCCTCCTGCCCTCCTGCCTGCCCTCCTACCTGCCCTCCTGCCCTCCTGCCCTCCTGCCTGCCCTCCTACCCTCCTGCCCTCCTCCCTGCCCTCTTGCCCTCCTACCTGCCCTCCTACCCTCCTGCCCTCCTCCCTGCCCTCTTGCCCTCCTACCCTCCTGCTCTCCTGCCCTCCTTCCTGCCTTCCTGCCCTCCTGCCTGCCTTCCTGCCCTCCTGCCTGCCTCATCTTTATCTGTGGTTTTGCAATAATAATATTAATTAAAAAAAAAAAAATAATAATAATGTTTCATACTTTTCTGGACATGGGATGGGGTCTGTCATGTAAATGTTTATGAAACCAAAATGTGCACTGGGAACGGTCTTAATAGAGATAGTAACGAAAGGGTCTTATCTTATCTTGAAAACAATGGGCTGTATATGCAAGCCATTGGCTTGAACATTTGACAAGAGCTAAGTGCTGGGGTGTGAGACAAAATGTTCTGCCAAAGAAGCACAACTCAGAGTTTTGGTTTTGGGGGTTTATTTAGTTTGAAAAAAGGTCAGTTTATCTTGACCCTTCCCTCTGCTTAGGCAATGCCGTGTTGTGAAAGTGCAGATTCATGTGCGCAAAGCTGTAACTGCTCTCCCTTTTACTGTGACATTGTACTGACTCCAGTGTGTACAGCATCCAATACTGTGTGCCAGACAGTGACAGTGCCAGTGTGTGATATTGGAAGCGCAAGTGGCGCTGTCCATTCTAATGGCCTCAGCACACTGCCTGCAACATTATTAGACTGCACATCGGAGATCAGCCACCTCATTATTACACTGCACATCAGAGATCAGCCACCTCATTATTACACTGCACATCAGAGATCAGCCACCTCATTATTACACTGTTCATCAGAGATCAGCCACCTCATTATTACACTGCACATAAGCCACCTCATTATTACACTGCACATCAGAGATCAACCACCTCATTATTACACTGCACATCGGAGATCAGCCACCTCACCTCATTATTACACTGCACATCGGAGATCAGCCACCTCACCTCATTATTACACTGCACATCGGAGATCAGCCACCTCACCTCATTATTACACTGCACATCAGAGATCAACCACCTCATTATTACACTGCACATCAGAGATCAACCACCTCATTATTACACTGCACATCAGAGATCAACCACCTCATTATTACACTGCACATCGGAGATCAGCCACCTCACTATTACACTGCACGTCAGAGATCAGCCACCTCATTATTACACTGCACATCAGCCACCTCATTATTACACTGCACATCAGAGATCAGCCACCTCATTACTACACTGCACATCAGAGATCAACCACCTCATTATTACACTGCACATCAGAGATCAGCCACCTCATTATTACATTGCACATAAGCCACCTCATTATTACACTGCACATCAGCCACCTCATTATTACACTGCACATCAGAGATCAGCCACCTCATTATTACACTGCACATAAGCCACCTCATTATTACACTGTACATCAGAGATCAGCCACCTCATTATTACACTGCACATCAACCACCTCATTATTACACTGCACATCGGAGATCAGCCACCTCACCTCATTATTACACTGCACATCAGGGATCAACCACCTCATTATTACACTGCACATCAGAGATCAGCCACCTCATTATTACACTGCACATCAACCACCTCATTTTTACACTGCACATCAGAGATCAGCCACCTTATTATTACACTGCACATCAGAGATCAACCACCTCATTATTACACTGCACATCGGAGATCAGCCACCTCATTATTACACTGCACATCAGAGATCAGCCACCTCATTATTACACTGCACATCGGAGATCAGCCACCTCATTAGTACACTGCACATCAGCCACCTCATTATTACACTACACATCAGAGATCAACCCCCTCATTACTACACTGCACATCAGACATCAACCACCTCATTATTACACTGCACATCAGCCACCACATTATTACACTGCACATCAGAGATCAACCACCTCATTACTACACTGCACATCAGACATCAGCCACCTCATTATTACACTGCACATCAGCCACCTCATTACTACACTGCACATCAGAGATCAGCCACCTCATTATTACACTGCACATCGGAGATCAGCTACCTCATTTGCCCCCAGTCGCCGACTGCAGTGAACCATCATTGTTTTTTCCATCTACATCCATCATGGTAAAGAGTGCATGTCACTGAGCGTCACCAGCAGAAATACACTGGCATCGTAACTGACACATCGGCAGCAGAGTGTGATGCTGGTGTGTGTGGGCTTGTATTGACGACAGAGGAGTCTAAACTAACAGAATGTTGGAAGTGCAGTAGGCAGCATTTTCTCAAAGTGTGCGTGAGTGTGTGTGTGTGTGGAGCCCTGAAGATGTTGTTGTTGTTGTTGTTGTTGTTTGTCTATGATGTCACAGAGCCCCGTGAGGAAGTCTATGTACGGGCTTTCTGAAGAGATCTCCAGCGACGAGGAAGAAAAGGAGGAGAGAGAGGGGGCCGCACCCTTCCACCAGTCCCGAGACAGGCACATGAGCATGGAGGGACCCAAACCCCCCTCCATCCTCAGGAAGAGGGTCAGGAGCCCCGCCAAACCCCCCCCTCCTCCCCCTCCTGCTCAGCCCCAGGTGAAGGGTCTGTCTGTCTGTCTGTCTGTCTGTCTGTCTGTCAGATCAAGGGTCTGTCCCTCTGTCAGGTGAAGGGTCTGTCTGTCTGTCTGTCAGATCAAGGGTCTGTCCCTCTGTCAGGTGAAGGGTCTGTCTGTCCTTTTGTCTGTAAACTGTGTGACTTATGGCTCAGGTGTTGCCATGTAATAAAATGTATTTATTTATTTATTTTGCTTAAGTGCTAAAGTAGGATGTGGCCAAGGCAAAAAAAGGAAATACCTGAGGTTACGCCTCTGTTCAGTAACACAAAAAAGTATAATGGTCGCCCAGTGTTAAAAAGAAAAAACATCAAATAATTGTTTGTATTTTGAGTAGGTATTACATTGGTATGGAATGCCTTTGGTCATGATCATTCTCAGACTGGCTGTTATTCCTGACCATGCTGTATGGAGGGCCTTATATCATGAGCATTTCTCAGACTGGCTGTTATTCCTGACTAGGGCTGCTAGGGCTAATCGAATTCTAATCGTGATAACGATTTCAGGGCCAAACGATGTCAAAAATGTTTTTGTCCTAATTATTTTTTACTGTTTGTACTGTACATTAGATATTAGAAATTTCTACGGTTTGTACATTAGACATCAAAGGAGACTTACTAATGTTTACGAAGAAAGGTAGTAGGGAAAATCCGAAGGTACAAGAATGTTTTTTCGAAATGTTTTTGAATACATTTTCAATAAATGAAGCATGTTACTGAGGAAAACAAAATAATCGTTTGAATAATCGTGATTTCAGTTTTGGCCCAAATAATCGTGATTTAGATTTTTTCCATAATCGAGCAGCCTTATTCCTGACCATGCTGTATGGAGGGCCTTATATCATGAGCATTCTCAGACTGGCTGTTATTCCTGCCCATGCTGCAGAAAGAAAACATTGTGTGGGTTCTGTGCAGGATGAAGGCAAGACTGTAACCATGGTTGCAGGCGCGAAACCGCGGGAGGTGGAGCATCTCATTACCTCAGTGGGCTCACAGGCGGCGTCCGACACGGACGACATGCTGTGGGAGGAGCTTCTGCAGGGCCCTGACTCCGCCTCCTCCAGAAGCACTGACAGTGAGGAAGATGGCCGCCACCCCCATGGCCACACGCTGCCTCCAGGCAACGGGCTCAGCAGTGACGAGGAGGCCTTCCCACAGGTGGGTGTCTGGAGTCACTTAATGTGCTGTCTCAGTGAACCAGTAGCCAAAGAAGAAATTCATAAAAACAGATATGACATTTGAGACGTTCAAATGTAAAAACAAATGTTTCAGGTACCTTTTAATTCATTTTCATAATCTATTTTTTGTATATTTGCATTCTCTGTGCCAGTCCAACTGCAGTTCTGTTTAGGTTTTATTTATTTTTTAACTGATGAAAGCAACTCCAGGAATGTTTAACGTAAAAACATGATTTATGAATACTTTTAAAAATCGATATAAATAACCACTATTTCAAATCTCTAACCTCTATTTCAAAACCCATGTGACACCGGAGATATTGTATGTCCTGGTGTGGGCAAAAGGAGGGAATGGAATTCCCTTCAAATGATCTATTATTTGCACACTTGTAAACATTGCTGACTTACAGTGAATGGTGAAGAGCTCAACAGCTGCTGTATCTTACCTTTGTAGGCTCAGTTTCCGCCATGTGTTGGATTTGTGTTTTGTGTCTGTTTCACAGTCGCATTCATTCCTATGTGATGCTCTGTCTGCTCTCGTGTGTCAAAGACCCACTCCTGTAGTTTTCCGCTCTTAAATGTTCTTTGTTCAATGTCACTTTCAGTATTTCATGTAGTATTCCCAGGATGTGGTGTAGGCCTAGCTGTGGAGTATTCCATGCAGTATTCCCAGCATGTGGAGTATTCCATGCAGTATTCCCAGCATGTGGAGTATGTCATGCAGTATTCTCACCATGTGGTGTAGGCCTAGCTGTGGAGTATTCCATGCAGTATTCCCAGCATGTGGAGTATTCCATGCAGTATTCCCAGCATGTGGAGTATTCCATGCAGTATTCCCAGCAGGTGGAGTATTCCATGCAGTATTCCCAGCACGTGGAGTATTCCATGCAGTATTCCCAGCATGTGGAGTAGGCCTAGCTGTGGAGTATTCCATGCAGTATTCTCACCATGTGGTGGAGGCCTAGCCGTGGAGGTGAGCTGAAGCCTGCACAAGAGCAGCTCCTCACCCCGCACATGCTCTGTGCGTCCCCTCTCAGGGCCAGATGTCATGGCTGCAGGCGTGCCACCCCTCCAAGGACCGCGTGAGCGCCATCTTCTGGGAGCAGGGGGAGTGCAAAAAGGCCGACATGTCTGTGCTGGAGATCAGCGGCATCATTCTCACACGGGTACGTCTTCCTGTCCCTAGCCTCACACGGGTACGTCTTCCTGTCCCTAGACTGACAGATAGATTGGCACAATTCTCACACGAGTACGTCTTCTACGTCACTAGACTGACACGGGTACGTCGTCTACCTCACAAGACTGACACGCGTACGTCTTGTCGATAGACTGACACGCGTACGTCTTGTCGATAGACTGACACGCGTACGTCTTGTCGATAGACTGACACGCGTACGTCTTGTCGATAGACTGACACGCGTACGTCTTGTCGATAGACTGACACGCGTACGTCTTGTCCATAGACTGACACGCGTACGTCTTGTCCATAGACTGACACGCGTACGTCTTGTCCATAGACTGACAGCTAGATTGGATAGTCTTGTAAGGAACAAATGGAACGCAGTTAGAAAAAGTCTCTTCCTATAAATACTTAGGAATATGGCTAGATGATAAATTGACTTTTAGTACACATATTGAAAACCTCTTAAAGAAACTCAGGCCTAAATTAGGATTTTATTTTAGACAAAGAAAGTGTTTTCCTTACAAAGCAAGAAAAAGGTTGGTAGAGAGTACTTTTTTATCTGTGTTAATTATGGTGATATAATTTATATGCATTCCTCACTAGTACTGCTAAAAAAACTGGATGTTGTATATAATTCTGCCTTGCGTTTTATCTCAGGGGCTGGAAATAGAGTTCACCATTGCTTGTTGTATGAAATGGTAAAATGGTCTTCTCTTTCTCTTAGAAGGAAATTTCACTTTCTTATTTTTATTTTAAAAGCGTTACTGGGTAACCTACCTCAATATATTTCGACTCTGCTTTCTTTTCACACAAGTGTATACAGTACAAGGTCAACAAATAAGTTACTATTGATTGCACCCTCAATAAAAACTGAACTTGGCAAGACATCATTGTCATACTATGCACCATATATGTGGAATGAATTACAGAGTACACTTCACCTAGAGACACTTCCCTCTGTCAGTGTTTTTAAAAATCTTTTACAATCAACTTTTACAGAGCACTGCCATTGCTTTTAAATAGGGTGCCCATGTTTTTCACTTCTTATCATTTTATTGCTGTTCAGGTTGTGTTTTACCTTCTATGTGAGTCTTGTTCTCTCTTGTCTTTTGTTTTTAATTATTCTTGGCTGTATTGTTAGTTGTGTATTTGGTGTACGTCTCATGGCTTCATTTAGTGTTCTTGTTTTTGTCCTTGTCTTTGTATCAACATTTGCCTGCTACTCTTGGCCAGGTCTCCTTGGCAGAAGAGCCATTGTGGCTCAATGGGACCTTTCCTGGTTAAACAAGGGTTAAAAAAAAAAAAAAAAAAAAAAAGTTCAAATGGTGGGCAACATGGTCAATGCTCTATCTAGCCACATAAACTTTCCCATTTCTCCTTATGTTGCTAATAAGCAAATAATGGCTTGCTTCAGGGAGTGAAATAGCCTTGCCACATGTTTGTTCACACACAATTCACTGATTGTAAATAGCAAAACCGTTCAGTGTGGTGGCCTAGGCATGTAGTGAAGTGGGCTGTGTTGTACGCACTGGTAGAACCGATACTGTACATGGCAGGACCTTTACTCTTTGAAGTGGGGTCCCCCTCCCCCCGGCAGTAGGGGTTAATGCATTGCCAGATTGCCAGACAGTGTTTGTATTCCCTTAGCTCTGACGTCACTGGGCACATTCTGATAGCACAAATCCAGCTCCTGCAGTCCGTGCGGATGTAATAATGACTCAACTGTGATAGTGTTGCTGAAAGTGTTTGCATGTGGATGCCGGTACATATTACCTGTATAAGGATATGGAGTGTGTGTGTGTGTGCGCGCATGTGTGTATTGTACACATACAAGTGTTTGTTTTAACAACCTTGGAGAAATGAGATATCAGAAAGGAATTGTAGAGGCTTGTGGGCCTGGCATAGCCAAAAATCATTAAATGAGTGGGCGCAGAAAAAAGCAGGTAGGTCTCGCCCAAAACCCATAGGTTACTATTATTACTTGAAGTGTCAATCAAACAAAGCGAGCCTCCTGATTGATTAGGTGGGCCTGATTGACAAGTGGCTGGGCACAAGCCCACGCCAGCCTACCTGTGCCTGGTCTGGGGTATCTGATGAAGATGTATATTTTACTTGTCAATGTGAATGTATTTATAAAGCTCTATAAATGTATTTATACTAACAACAGCATGTATATATAATGCAATCTAACTTAAAACAATGAAATATAACTTAATGTGTGTGTGCGCGTGCGTGTGTGTCCGTGTGGTGTGTGTGCGCAGGTGAAGGTGGTGGAGCAGGGCATGGGCTACCTGGTGCTGGGCGGGCTGGTGACGGCCACTCTGGCGCTGCTGCCCTTCGTGTTCCGGCTGGCGCAGCGGCTGGAGGTGGCACGTGTGGGCTCGCTGTGCGCGGCCGAGCTGCTGGCCATGGCGATGGGGCCGCCTAGCCCCGCCTCCTACGCCTTCTTCATCATCAGCACGCTGGAGCGTCTCTGCCTCACCGGCCTCTTCTTCTTCATGACCTGCGTCGCCGAGAGGACCTACAAGCAGGTCTCACTCACACACACACACACACACACACACACACACACACACACACACACACACACACACCGGCCTCTTCTTCTTCATGACCTGCGTCGCCGAGAGGACCTACAAGCAGGTCTCACACACACACACACACACACACACACCGGCGTCTTCTTCTTCATGACCTGCGTCGCCGAGAGGACCTACAAGCAGGTCACACACACACACACACACACACATGCAGTATACACACACTAGTGGAAAAAGAGTGTGTGTGGGGTGGGGTTATTGTGTAAACATGAGGCCAGATGGCCCTCAGCTGTAAGGGGGGAGGGGAGCTTGATACAGAGCAGAGGTGGGGTTTCAGGAAACACGGGAATAGAAGCGGACAAATAGGCTGAGTATTGTACAGCAGTCAGATGTCTTGAGTGCACTGAAATTGGCTGATGACATCTCATGAAAACATGAAAACTAATCAGCTAAAACTCATTGGGAGTGAGGCCAGAGGACTGAGTGCTGCGTTTTAGGAAATTGTGAGATGTTAACTGAGATTTTGAGTTGGTTAATGAAGTCGTGTAATCCACTAATCTAGTCCACTTACTTGTTTGCATATGATGCAGGTATACATTACCTTCCTGTGCCCCACCAGTCCTGTGGAAAGTACTCAGAATACAGAGAAGCTGAAAACCAGTAAATCATAGCCAGAGTTCTGCAAGGGTTTTCATTTTCTGCCAATGGTTGTAAGACAGTAATGAGTAGCTTCAGACGGTTAGTTTCTTTCTGTTGGGTACGTGTGTCCATCAGCGCCCTAGTGTTGCTTCTCCCAGTCAGTCTCTGTCTCTGAGGCCCAGGCTATGTACATCTCTCTGAGGCCCAGACTATGTACATCAGCGCCCTAGTGTTGCTTCTCCCAGCCAGTCTCTGTCTCTGAGGCCCAGGCTACGTACATCAGCGCCCTAGTCTTGCTTCTCCCAGTCAGTCTCCTCTGTCTCTGAGGCCCAGACTATGTACATCATGCTTGCTTACAACTACAGCTGCAAACAGAGGTTCACGTTATTCTCAATCTGTTAAACTATTTTTACAATAAATGTTTCAGTAGTTTGCTTTAGGAATAATAAGAGAATGGTGATTAATATCAGGGATTATTAAAGCTTCGAACGTCTTGTTTTGTTCACACCATTAAATATTTTAGCTATTTTAGCTTAAATATAATAGCTTAGACATGTAGAGAAATGAGGAAATATATACATTTCAGTTGCTGGAATCTGATAACTCTGGCATTCTCTTAAAATAAGTCAAAGCAGTGTAATGGTTATGAGAATAGGTGATTAATTTGATAGTTGTCAATGAATTACTTACAAGTGTAGACTTACTAACCACAAATGACTTTGCCTGATAGAGGTGGTGTACACACTATATGCTATATATGCAATACAGCACCTTCATCAGTGATACAGAGTTTTAGTCACGTTTTTCTTTTTCATGATACGGAAATGTTCAAATTGTATAAGCCCACTATGTCTTAAGCATGTGTTTGACTTGATGTTGGACATGGCCATATTCTCCACAGAGACTTCTCTTTGCGAAGCTCTTCAGCCACCTGACGTCAGCGCGCAAGGCCAAGAAGTCGGAGATCCCCCACTTCAGGCTCAAGAAGGTGCAGAACATCAAAATGTGGCTCTCGCTGCGCTCGTTCCTGAAGGTAAACGCCCACACGCGTGGCCAGCATTCATGAGTTAGCGTGGCAGAGCCTGGCTGTCTGGAGCCTGGCACTGGCTGTGTGTGTGTGTGCTGTGTGTGTATGCTGTGTGTGTGTCTGTGTGTATGTGCTGTGTGTCTGCGCTGTGTGTGTGTCTGTGTGTGTGTGCTGTGTGTCTGTGTGTGTATGCTGTGTGTCTGTGTGTGTACTCTGTATGTGTGTCTGTGTGTGCATGCTGTGTTTGTGTGTCTGTGTGTGTATGTTTGTGTGTGCTGTGTGTATGTCTGTGTGTGTGTGTCTGTGTGTGTGTATCTGTGTGTGTGTATGTCTGTGTGTGTATGCTGTGTGTGTATGTCTGTGTGTGTATGCTGTGTGTGTGTGTCTGTGTGTGTATGTCTGTGTGTGTATGTCTGTGTGTATGTCTGTGTGTATGTCTGTGTGTGTATGTCTGTGTGTGTATGTCTGTGTGTGTATGTCTGTGTGTGTGTGTGTGTGTGTAAGCTGTGTGTATGTCTGTGTGTGTGTGCTGTGTGTCTGTGTGTGTGTGCTGTGTGTATGCTGTGTGTCTGTGTGTGTACTCTGTATGTGTGTCTGTGTGTGTATGCTGTGTGTGTATGCTGTGTGTGTATGCTGTGTGTGTATGCTGTGTGTGTATGCTGTATGTCTCTGTGTGTATGCTGTATGTATGTTTGTGTGTGCTGTGTGTATGTCTGTGTGTGTATGCTGTGTGTGTGTATGCTGTGTGTGTGTATGCTGTGTGTGTATGTCTGTGTGTGTATGTCTGTGTGTGTATGCTGTGTGTGTGTATGCTGTGTGTGTATGTCTGTGTGTATGTCTGTGTGTGTATGTCTGTGTGTGTGTGTCTGTGTGTGTATGTCTGTGTGTGTATGCTGTGTGTATGTCTGTGTGTGTATGCTGTGTGTGTGTGTCTGTGTGTGTATGTCTGTGTGTGTGTGTCTGTGTGTGTATGTCTGTGTGTGTATGTCTGTGAGTGCATGCTGTGTATGCTTTTCTGTGCTGTGTGTGTGTGTGTCTATGGGAAAATGTCTAGTGTGTGTGTGTGTGTGTCTGTTTTTGTGTGCTGTGTGTGTCTACAGGGGCATGTCTAATCTTTGTGTGTGTGTAACGATTGGGTGTGTGTGTGTGTGGGGCTGGTGATGCGTAATCTGTGTGTGTGTGTGTGTGTGTGTGTGTGTGTGTGTGTGGCTGGTGATGCGTAATCTGTGTGTGTGTGTGTGTGTGTAATGACTGGGTGTGTGTGTATGTGTGGCTGCTGATGCGTAACTTGCCATCCTGACCTATGGTCCGTCCGTGACAGAGGCGGGGGCCCCAGCGCTCGGTTGACGTCATCGTGTCCTCCATCTTCTTCCTCGCTTTGTCCTTCGCCTTCATCTGTTGTGCCCAGGTCAGCCATCTCTCACTCACTCACTCACTCACTCGCTCACTCACTCGCTCACTCGCTCACTCGCTCGCGCGACAGAGCAGATGCCCTCCACCGCTGGCTTCTGCTCTTGTCACAGAGTTACACTGTGTAACTTGCCTCTAACACCCATTGCTGTTTGCTCCCATAACAAACAATCCACACAGTCACACCATACATCCTCTGGTTAGGTCAGAGAATGGTTAAACGCAGGCATGCGTGTGCTAGTAATAGTAGATTACAGGTCTGTGGTTAGGCCAGAGAATGGTTAAACGCAGGCATTTGGTAGTAATAGTAGATTACAGGTCTCTGGTTAGATCAGAGAATGGTTAAACGCAGGCATTTGGTAGTAATAGTAGATTACAGGTCTGTGGTTAGGTGAGAGAGTGGTTAAACGCAGGCATTTGGTAGTAATAGTAGATTACAGGTCTGTGGTTAGGTGAGAGAGTGGTGAAACGCAGGCATGCGTGTGCTAGTGAAACCTGAAAGGAGTATAGTGATTCCCTGTCTAATGTGGTACTTGCGTGTGCTAATTTATAATATAATTATAATTTAGAATATTGTTCTAACAAACCTTTCTTCAGCATGCATATGACATATGACATTGCATGCATATACTAATGAATAAGATTTGCAATATAGCAGGACCGGAAAAGTAGAATATCGTGAAAACGTGCATGCATTTCTGTAACTCAACTTTAAAGGTGAAATGTTTAAAGGCTCAGGGCCCTTTTGCAAGTGTTTTGCATTACTTACCTAATTAGTGTATGACACTTTGAGCCTACAATACTAAAGCTTTTCACAGTATTGTAATTGTCTGAGTTTTTGGGTTTGAGGTTTTAATAAGTTGTAAATCATAATCAGCAAAATTACAAACAAAAAAAAGCTTGAGATATCTCACTTTGCATGTAATGAATCTATAAAATGTATTAGTTTCACCTTTTATGTTGGATTGCCTGAATAAAAAACTTTTCCACGATATTCTAATTTTCCGAGTAGTACCTGTAGTGGGGGGCACTGTATGGAGAAACTAAATGTTTTTGAATCGGCCACACAGGCCTGAGGGGTAGCATCTCCAGTGTGAGTCCACAATGGTTCAAACAAGCCTGAATAGTAGCGTCCTGAGTATGATTTACAATGGTTCAAACAAGCCTGAATAGTAGCGTCCTGAGTATGATTTACAATGGTTTTAACAAGCCTGAGTATGAGTTTACAATGGTTTAAACAAGCCTGAATAGTAGCGTCCTGAGTATGATTTACAATGGTTTTAACAAGCCTGAGTATGAGTTTACAATGGTTTAAACAAGCCTGAATAGTAGCGTCCTGAGTATGAGTTTACAATGGTTTAAACAAGCCTGAATAGTAGCGTCCTGAGTATGAGTTTACAATGGTTTAAACAAGCCTGAATAGTAGCGTCCTGAGTATGATTTTACAATGGTTTAGTTTACTGTAGTAAGCATGGTTTACTGTATTCTTAAAAAACATCCTCAGTGATGTGCAAAACAGACTGTCTGCATGCAGATATGAAGAAAAGCTGTGCAATGCAAACTCATGACGTGTGTCCCCAGGCATGGTTTGCATGCGGGTAGTATCTGTATGAGATCTCTTGTGTTTTACTGGCTTGGTGTGTGTGTGTGTGTGTGTGTGTGTGTGTGTGTGTGTGTACACATACACAGCTGCTTCATAGTCATCACACATTCCTGGACTCGGAGACCAACTGGGAGCTGCTGATCTGGTGTGTGGCCCTCACCTTCTTCCTGCTGCGCCTGGCCACACTGGGCGCTAAGACCAACCGCAAGTACAGCAACGCCTCTGTGCTGCTCACCGAACAGGCAAGGCTACATAACGCCACATGACACCCTATGTCACTGCACCTCACCCCCCACCTTCAAAATCTCTTTTAAAACCTCACCTTTTCACTCTGGCACTCCCCTCACCTCACACATCCGTTACCCTGTCGGTTGTCGGTTGGCTACTTCCTGTTGCAAGTGAGCTACAGTGTCTTTTAGTAGGTGTTTGATGTACCTTTATATTGTTCCACTTTTTTATTGTTGTTTAATGCCTACCTTACCTTTTAGTTTCTGTCAGTAAATGTATGATAAAATATTTTATACAAGACTTTTGTCTTTTAGTTATCCAGTGTGTGAAAGCCTCTTCTCTCAGCTCAAAGCTAAATTAGGCTCATAAACATACACGCACAGACACACAAAACCATAAAATATACAGTCACGCGCCGGGCCACCCACACGCCCACAGAAACAAACAAAACAGCTCACCACCATAAACAAACACTAATGTATTTATAGGCGTTCACCAACACACGGGTGGTGCCTTATGTGTGTAAGTCCAAAGCCTAAAGCCATCTGTTACAAACACAACTTGGTAAATGTTCACATTACCCATTTAATGTCCTCATCCTGTCTGTGTTTCACGGTTGTCCACAGATAAATCTCTATCTCAAGATGGAGAAGAAACCCAACAAGAAGGACGAGCTCAACATAGTCAATAATGTTCTCAAGCTGGCCACCAAACTTATGAAAGTAGGTCCTAACAGTGTGGCTTTTCTTCGTAATGGTCTTGTGTTCCAGTATCGCTTTAAGCAGAGATCTACAACTTGAGGTCCATGACCTGGAGGTTTTTTTTTGAGTGACTTTGAGGGGAGTCCCTCAGAATTGCCAATACCCTTCTCACATTACCTCCTAAAGACATGCCAATACCCTTTTCACATTACCTCCTAAAGACATGCCAAAAAATTACATTAATATATGAATCCACAGATAAATGGTAGTTCATGACTTATAGATAATACCCTTCTCACATTACCTCCTAAAGACATGCCAATACCCTTTTCACATTACCTCCTAAAGACATGCCAAAAAATTACATTAATATATGAATCCACAGATAAATGGTAGTTCATGACTTATAGATAATACCCTTCTCACATTACCTCCTAAAGACATGCCAATACCCTTCTCACATTACCTCCTAAAGACATGCCAGAAAATTACATTAATATATGAATCCACAGATAAATGGTAGTTCATGACTATAGATAATTAAAAGGTACTTTTCAACATTTAGTTTTCAACATTAGGGTTTAGTAAACACAATGCCACTGCCTCAGATATGCAATATGGGGGTCCCCCTGCTCTCACTCCATCAGCCAAGGGGTTCTTGGCTTGATGAACGTTGAAGACTTGTAATGTAAAACATGGTGGTGTTTTGTACATGACTCAAGTGCTCCACGTGAGCGGGTGTGTGTGTCTGTGTCTGTGTGTGTGTGTCTTGAAGACTTGTAATGTAAAACATGGTGGTGTTTTGTACATGACTCAAGTGCTCACATGAGTGGGTGTGTGTGTCTGTGTGTGTGTGTCTTGAAAGACTTGTAACGTAAAACATGGTGGTGTTTTGTACATGACTCAAGTGCTCACATGAGTGGGTGTGTGTGTGTGTGTGTGTGTCTTGAAGACTTGTAATGTAAAACATGGTGGTGTTTTGTACATGACTCAAGTGGTCCACGTGAGCGGATGTGTGTTTCTCTGGCCTGGTGTGTTTCAGGAGCTGGACACTCCCTTCCGCCTGCTGGGGCTGACGGTGAACCCCCTCATCTACAACATCACCCGTGTGGTCATCCTGTCTGCCATCTCTGCCGTGGTCAGCGACCTGCTGGGCTTCAACATCAGGGTGAGTCATGTCCACTCACAACGCTCGCTCATCTAGACACATCAGGACGAGTCACATCCACTCAGCACACATTCGCTCGGTCACCTAGACACATCAGGATGAGTCACATCTAGTTATAGCGCTCACTCGCTCACCTGGACACATCAGCACACACTCGCTCGGTCACCTAGACACATCTAGTTATAGCGCTCACTCGCTCACCTGGACACATCAGGATGAGTCACATCTAGTTATAGCGCTCACCTGGACACATCAGGATGAGTCACATCTAGTTATAGCGCTCACTCGCTCACCTGGACACATCAGCACACACTCGCTCGGTCACCTAGACACATCAGGATGAGTCGCATCTAGTTATAGCGCTCACTCGCTCACCTGGACACATCAGGGTGAATGACGTCCACTTACAGCACTCACGTACGGTCACATACACGTGTACTCATCACTGCTAAGCTGTAGGCAAGCTCCAAATGGAAGTCCAGTTGCTTACAACTTAGCACTTATGACTACTTTGACCTCAAATAATGAGAACCTTCACAGACATCTAGATGTGTAGCCTACTCAGCCAGCCAGCTGAGCACAGAGGTCTCTTTGTGTCCACTGAACAAACCATAGCAAACCCATTCCATGAGCTGCAGGCTAGCGATGTGGGTGTGTTTTTTGGGGGCAGGTGGGGACTTGTGGTTAAGGAGTTGGTCCTGGGATCAGGAGGTCACCGATTCGATTGTTCTACCAGTGTGGGTGGGGTAGGGAATTAACAGCTCTCCTGAGATGTCTTTGAGCTCATTCATGTCTGAGATGTCTTTGAGCAAGACCACACATTGCTCCAGGGGTTCTGTGCCTGTACCTAATTCACTAGAAGTCACCCTAGCACCGAGTATTAGCTAAATGTAATGCAATTTTAGTCAAGAACTAAGTTAGAAGGTGTACAGTAAAATGAAGTACCTCCAGTACCAAGGAATACATTTTAGCCATATTCCACAGGATGTTATTTTTCTGAAAAAGCAAAATAACACATGTTGGTCGGCCCCTTCAGCACTCTGCAGCTTGGCTACTTCTCTGTCTTCTGAATTTGTAACATTGTAGCCCCTTGCTCAAGGCAAAAGTCAAAATGTCTGTTTTTGTCTTCAAGCTGTTTCTGGTGATGTAGTAACGTTTCAGGTGCGTAAGAATACAGAGGTGTAAAGCATCAGGACTACAGTTTAACGAAGCACCACACCACAGATCAACATCAAGGCCAGGTACTAGCGCGGTGCCATGATGGGGATTGGTAGGACCTAAAAGACTAGTCGTGATTGGAGACTGACTGCTCGCATAAAGCAATACTAGATTTTGGACTGACTCATAACTAACATCTGCCACGCCACCAAATCTACAGCTGCTATCTGGTTTCATCACCCTGTTGACTTTTGTTTTGCTGCATATATTTTGCATTCCAGAATTCACTGACATGTAAATCTATGAGAGGCGTTTTGCCGTTTTACAGAGCCAGTGTTGTACCTTGGTGTATCACCTTGTTAGGCTAAGATGAATAGGTGCTTAAAGGACAACTTCGGTGTAAAATGAAAATTTGCCTGTTAAAACATCATCCCGAGTTGGTATGTGTACCGAGGAGCAAAAATTATTCAGCCCGCTGCATTCAGAGTTAAACTATTTTTTATCGTTTGCCCCAGAAGGCTAACAATGGAAGTGGTAGGTGCCCTTAGACGAAGCACGACGACAAAGCTATTTTTAAACCATTAAAACAGCTCGAACAAACTCCACACTCTATCGGTAGTACAACAAAGGCCCTGACATTAAAAACGAGGCACTGAGAACTTTGTAAGTGTACACAACGTCTATTAATAAAACAGGTTTGATAGGCAGTACCTTGCTATAGTTTCTCGTCGCCGCTATGTTGGACGTCCACATAGCCGATTGTCGAACAAGGACCAACGGTCAGAATAGGAGGAGAAGTAGTGCAATTTAATTCCGTGAAACTGGAGGGATTTCATCTGTTCGTGACAATACCCAGTCATTGTGCCCATTTAACAGAGCCATGGTCCCAGCAACGGCACCTAATCCACCAAAAAGGCTACATCTGAAGAGAGGTGCCATTCGGAAACCTGTGCGACTTGGTGGAGATGTATGTCCAACAACAAAGTCAAGAGAGAACTGCAGCCATGGCGACAACAATCGGGAGATATTTCACAGGTTACCCATGCGTGATAAGGACACTTTGCAGCAGAAGCTGGTCTTCCAAATCGTGTTATCCCTGTTCACGTGCACAGCACGACTTCCGTCAACAACAGCACGCGAGACTCAGTCCTAAGTGAAACGACACTTGAATGGGCCTCTTCAGTCTCTTGTACAAAATGGCAGGATATCGTCACCAACAAGTCGTTGCAAATGGACTTTTGCCATGGCTGCAGCTCTCTCTTGACTTTCTTGTTGGACATACATCTCCACCAGATCTCCGAATGACCCCTCTTCAGATGTAGCCTTTTTTGTGGGTTAGGTGCCGTTGCTGGGACAATGTAATCATCTTGGTTGAAATGCAGGCTACAGACACGATAGTTTCAGCCTGTGGGCGCGTCTTCACGACGATTTGCAAGACCAGTTACTGCTGCAAAGTGTCCTTATCACGCATGGGTAACCTGTGAAATATCTCCCGATTGTTGTCGCCATGGCTGCAGTTCTCTCTTGACTTTGTTGTTGGACATACATCTCCACCAAGTCGCACAGGTTTCCGAATGGCACCTCTCTTCAGATGTAGCCTTTTTGGTGGATTAGGTGCCGTTGCTGGGACCATGGCTCTGTTAAATGGGCACAATGACTGGGTATTGTCACGAACAGATGAAATCCCTCCAGTTTCACGGAATTAAATTGCACTACTTCTCCTCCTATTCTGACCGCTGGTCCTTGTTCGACAATCGGCTATGTGGACGTCCAACATAGCGGCGACGAGAAACTACAGCAAGGTACTGCCTATCAAACCTGTTTTATTAATAGACGTTGTGTACACTTACAAAGTTCTCAGTGCCTCGTTTTTAATGTCAGGGCCTTTGTTGTACTACCGATAGAGTGTGGAGTTTGTTCGAGCTGTTTTAATGGTTTAAAAATAGCTTTGTCGTCGTGCTTCGTCTAAGGGCACCTACCACTTCCATTGTTAGCCTTCTGGGGCAAACGATAAAAAATAGTTTAACTCTGAATGCAGCGGGCTGAATAATTTTTGCTCCTCGGTACACATACCAACTCGGGATGATGTTTTAACAGGCAAATTTTCATTTTACACCGAAGTTGTCCTTTAAGGTAGCTAAATAACTAGTAAGTATCTCCCCTGTATACACAAAAGCTAATATATCCGTTGTGGTTTCTTTTCAGTTGTGGAAGATAAAACCTTGAGATGTGAATCTAAAACTTGGAGCATTGGGACCCTGGAGACGAGGCAGCCTTGGGTTGTGCACTTTCTGTCTGGTCGTCTAGCCAGACCTTTCATCAACGCTCTTAGAAACACACGTGCAAAATCTACTGACCAAAACCTCTGCATCGCTCGGCCTCTGGCGGAGGGGTCAGGAGGCTTTTGTAAATGTTTATTTCCTTTAATGCACACACGTGAGGCATTATATCAGGCATGCTCTCATCTGACCTGTGAACCCTGACCCCCCGACCCCCTGACCCCTGTGTGGATTGTTTCACCAGGCTTCTGCAATGCCGCACAGAAAAAGAAGAAGAGAGGGAGAAAAGCCTGGCTTTCCTCATGACCACTTAAGTGCCTTCCACCCTTTTAAAGAGGGCATTCTGTTGCATTTCACGAATGGGTTGTTTGTGTGATGAGATGTGATATGAATGACACAGATGGCAGAATAGACTGTGACCAAGATTGACCAACCGTTAGATGATTTATGAAAGCATTTTTGTACAATAGGTGATGAATTGTTCTGTGCAAATACTGTATTGTCCCATCAGTACTGTCAGCAAAGAACTGCAAGTCAAGCCACTAAAGATTACCTGTGAGTAAAGGAAATCACAGTACAGTCAATTTATGGTGAAATCTGCTCTTACAAAATCACAGTACAGTGAAATCATGGTGAAATCTGCTCTTACAAAATCTGTCATACTGGACTTTAGGCTTGGAGTTGAAAGTGCTGAGTTCAACCAATACCCTTGTAAACGCATCCAACAATAAAATACTATTTCAGTAACGTGGGAAATGTCTTTTCTTTTGATTTAGTGGTAGTAGTAGAAAGTAAACGTTTTTATTACTAGTAATACTATTAGTGCTAGTAATGATATTACTAGTTTATGACTTTAAAACTAGTAATTTATGGGCCAAGTCCTTGATGTGATGCCACTCTCTGGCTTGGGTTCAAAACAATAGTTGATGTTGAAGTTCAAGTCCAATGCCTATGCCTTTGTACTAGCGGACATACGGTAAGGAAATTATGACGTCAGGACACACCTTCCCCAAAACGTTTGGCCCGAGGCTTTGGCGTTTATTGACTTGGAAGGTCATCAAGTGCGTCGTTGGTGCATGTTGACACCCGGGCGTTGGGGCAACAGCAGCTACACGACCGCTGCGCAGAGCGGGCGGACAACACTCCCTGCTGCAGCTGGCGCTGGAAAAATCTCTGAGGCGGTAGGAAGGCTGCATTTCCTTTTTCGCGGTAACCTTACCTTGCAGTAGCTAGTGCAACGGGCAGCGAATACCGCTAAATTCATCAGAGCGCGTTAACTGTTCATTTGCTAAAGTGTCATCTTTAGGATCAAATACAACTTGTCTTCATATATGGATATATTAAAGCTATACATCTGTTACCATTTTGTAATATTTTTTGTTACAGCTGGCATCTATCTCCGCTAATGACGTAGCTATAGAGTGAGGAGGAAAGCTGTGATGCTGAGTACTGTACCTGACTCTTTCCTGTCTCTCCTGTAAACAGTCTAAGAAACGGTGCTCTGCCGACTGGCAGATTTGGTGCGGTTTTCTCCCGACATGCGGCCATGTGTTAGTCATGCCCACGTTGGCAAAGCATATGGTGTGAATGTTGATGTGAAAGCTGCTCAGGCACAGGAGATAGCGGCTGCTTTACGAGGCATGAGTGCACATTAGCCATGAATCAGCTTTTGAAGCTGATGCCTGGTGTCATGCAAGAGAATGGGAGAACACCTGCAAAAGCCGGCCGGCACATGCAAAACCCTGTCATGTCGATGTTGTGTTTTCCCCCCTCCCCTTCAGTTCAGGGAGAAGTCATGTTTTCATAGAGTAAAGAAGTTCACACAGCCTCCAACTCAGTCCAGTGCACCGGAAAGGTCATCATGTCTGCATGCCTCCAGCGGGAGAAGGGGTCGGCCAGCGGGGCTGAAACCAAGAGGACCGAACCCCGAGGCAATGAGAAGAAATGCTGTGAGTGTCGCTTGTCAATGCTTCTAATGGCTCCCAGTCTGACAATGGACAGAAATAGGCATTGAATGCAGAATCATCATATCACTCTTGCCAAGCACTGCAGCTCCTCAGAAGTGTTACACACCTGCAAATCTCACCTCCACCCACCAGTATTTTTTATTATTTATTAGTCTACCGAGGCTGTTAAAGGGTTCCAAAAGGAAAGAATTGTACCCATCAGCATCAGTAGTTCAGATTAGAGATTGTGTGGCTTTGCCATCAATGTAATTTTACTGCATAAGCAAATAATGTAAACCCCAAACGAACTAACCTAAATACTCTAAATAATCTAAATAACCAAACACATCCACCTGCTCATATCCTAATATGCAAATCATGTTTGTTACAATCAGTTCAGGCACCAGATGCTCGAGGGTCTCTCTTGAGAAACTATCAGCTTCAAATCTGTGCTCAATGCAGTACTTCTACCGCTTTTATAATGCTGTTTGCTGTGTCAGCCTGTTTGTGGTCCCCTGGTAAGAACATATTTTTAGTCTTTTGGCTAAAACTGTTTCTGTCTCCCTCTAGCATGGGCATTGTACATGACCAACTCCCCCACAGTCATAGTTATGATTGGCCTACCAGCTAGGGGGAAGACCTACATGTCCAAGAAGCTGACCCGATACCTCAACTGGATTGGAGTGCCCACCAAAGGTGAGGCAGGGCAGCAGCCACTAATGACTGTCAAATAGACCATAATGAGCCGCCATATCTGACCATTGCGATGAGTGACCTTATAACGACATAATTACACAAATAAACCTACTGTTGCTGTGAGCCTGAGAAGGTTAAAAGGTCTCTTGCAGACTGAAGGGCTCCTGTCAGAAAATCCACATTAACACTGTTCTGTAGTGTGGAAATATATCTAATGTGTAGTGATAGATTCTGTACCTCACTAATCTGTGGCATATCTGTGCAGTTCTTTCATTGACATCACTGTGTTGTTTACCTCGCAGTGTTTAATCTGGGTGTGTATCGCAGAGAGGCGGTGAAAGCGTACAAGTCGTATGACTTCTTCAGGCATGACAATCAGGAGGCCATGAGAATAAGGAAGTAAGTTGGGTACCATTCCATTGTATAGAAAAAGCTCTCCTACAGCCAGGGAACATTCCGGAAAACTGGTAAAACAAGTCGCCTATTTTTTTGCCTGTGGCTAAACACGTGGGCACTTGCTCCTGTGTGGGCTGTTGCATACGCTAGCTGGGCTACAGTTTAACTCTTTCAGTTTAGTCTTTCACATGCATGTCAAGAGCTGCTAAGTTAACGAGTGAGCCAGCTGTGTGGAAGAGCTGCGAGAGTAATAGATTAATGATTAATAGTAGTGAATAGTGATTAATTCATGTTTATGTAAATGGAGTAACCAGAGCACACCTTTTTTCCATTCATACCATGAAAATTCAGTGGTGGTGGCTGTTATCCGCACCTGTGCACAGCATAATGGTAACCCTTAGTTTATCCCTACTGATATTCCACTCGCACATAAAGAGTTGCCGACATAAAGACTGTCCATCGCAGGATATAATAAAAGCTGTGTTTTTTTTTTTTTGTTTTTTTTTTTTTTGCAAAAGAAGACTGCTCATCGCTGAATATATAAAAAGCTGTGGTTTCCCCTTTAAGTCGTATGTGTGTCAGCTAGCAATGTATCTTTCACTGCTAAAATGATGAGCGTAATAAAATAAACAAACTGAACAAGTTATATAAATTAAACAAAGAAATCTTCAGGAAACACAAACTTAATGTAATCCTCTGGTTCTAGATTGTTCTTTCTGTCTAGGTGTGTAGAAGTCTGCGCTTTGCAAACGTTTGTCAGATTATGTGTGCTGGACATGATGTGTATTTGTGAAATGGCAGGAGAGGAGGCAGCAGTGTGGGGCGACTGTGTTTGAGGTGTCGGGTTTCAGACCGTCGGCCTCTCTGCTGACAGGCGGCCGCTGCCTGGCTTCTCCTGTTTGCTTTGCGGGTCATGTCTAATGTCCTGTGGGTGTCCCAAACCCGCTGCTGCTGGCGATACTGTGGCACCCAGCAGCATTATTAAGTTCGCACACCATCTGTGCAGCCTGTGCAGACAGACGTAGCAGACGTGGCAGTCTCCTCCCTTCTGGGCACTGGCTGATCAATAATGCTGTATCAGTGGTGTATGTGTGTGTTAACGAGATTAGTGCGCTTTGGCTAATCTTCTTTGTCATTTCGTGTATTTTGGAATGGATTTCCCAAAGTGGTCATCCAGGGAAATACATTTCTTTCCTGGCAGAGTTTTTTTTTTCTTGTATTTACTATTTACCACAATTACAGTCATATGCTCACACTGATTGCA